>JANUWI010000016.1:0-600000 GCA_025504975.1 Plenodomus lindquistii
TAAGGTGCTGGAGCACAAAGCCTAGGTTTCATTAACCTAACCCTAACCCTAACCCTAACCCTAACCCAACTAACTCCTAACCCTAACCCTAACCCTAACCTTAACCCTAACCCTAACCCTAACCCTAACCCTAACCCTAACCCTAACCCTAACCCTAACCCTAACCCTAACCCTAACCCTAACCCTAACCCTAAAAAGTATTAAAATCTATAGTACTATATACTCTATATATTATTATAGAGCTATTTAGTTATAGATTAATAAAAGTAGCCTAAATTGCTCTAGAGAAGCTTCTAGATTCTCTACTTTTAGCTTTTTTATTTTACTTATTAGTAAAGCTTTTAGCCTTTATTACTTTTTTAAAAGATTTAAATTATAGCTTATTAAAATAAACTAATAACTTTTTTTTTTTTATATAGTTTATTAGTAAGCGTAGCTTTTATTTAGTAGTAATTTTTTAAACTTTATTTATAATTTTTATTATAAAAATACGTAGCTAATTCTAAAGCTTCTATTAAACTATTATCTATATTTATAGTAAAAAAAAATTTTTTTTTTCTATTTCTAGTGCGTAGTGTATATTAATAGAGTAATTTAAAGTAAGTCTAGCTAATTTATTTAAGTATTAAAATATTAGTAGTATACTTTAGTACTTTATTTTTAATAATTTTTTAGTATATAGATTTTATCTAGTTAGGTAAAAGCTTTAGTATAAAAGTATTTAAATAGTTATAGATAGTAATCTAGCTTTCTACTTTATTATATTTATATACTCTAGCTTTTTTATAAATAAGTATTTACTTTTACTACTAGTAGCTTATATTATTAGTAGTATAAATTTTCTATAAATAAGCTTTATATTTAGCCTATACCTAGTTTTTTATATTATTTTTATTTAGAGCTAATTTTTTTTTAAGTATTTTTCTAAAAGCCTATAGAGTAATAGTTTTAGTTATAATAATATTAAAAAAATATATTTAGAAAAAATTAAATTTAACTATAGTATTCATTTATTTTTATATAGCTTTAAATTTTTTATTTTTAATAAACTACTAGCTTTTATAGATTTTATACTAGGCTACTTTAATTTTAAATAGCTTAATATTATTTTTAGTTAAAAAATCTAGCTTATTTAATTAGTTATTATAAAAAGTAGTAATAAACTTTTTATTAGAATTATAGTATTACTAAATGTTCTAATTTATAGTAAATAGCTAGTACTATAGAAACTAGTTAGACTAGTTTACTAGCCTATTAAAAAAATATATAGTAGCTATTATAGTAATAATTTATAAAATTAGAGTATTAGTAATAATTAGAGCGTTTAAGCACCTATTTTAAACTATTTCTATTAAAAAATAGAAGAATAAATTAAAAATAAAAAAGCGCTTTTAGATTTATAACTATTATAGAAATAGATATTTAGAAATAATTAGAAAATAGATTATTATATTACTAGCTAGAAAGAGATTATACTATATATACTGTTGCTACGTAGAATTACGTAGGTAGAAATAGAAAAGCTTTATAGAAAATTCTAAAATAAAATAGATATAGCGTTAACTAAGTACTATATACGTGTAATAACTACTATTATACTATATTTAGTTTAATTTTATAGAAATTTTTACTCTACTATTATCTACGTGCTAATATAGCAGAGAAAAAAAATACTCTATAAAAGTCTAGAACTACTACTAAATTCCTTTCTATATAGCTTACTTTTTTAATAGAACTATAAAAGTATTATATTTTTATTCTTTTATATAAAGTTTATAAAAATATAATAAATTTAGCTTTTTAACTTATATATACTTCTATATACTTTTAAACTAATTTAAATACTTTCTAGTACTTTATATTTTTAAACTATTATATAGATAGTACTAAATATTTATAGTAGTTTAAATATAGTATAAATACTATTTTAGAAATTATAAAGCTAATATAGCGTTATGTACTTTGTTTTAAAAATATAACTAGTTAAAAAAAAATAGTATTATAAACTTTTATTAAATTTTTTAAAGTAAAATTAATTAGAAAAAAAATAGTATAAAAAATATTAAATTTAAACTTACTATAGATTATATAATAACTAAATACTTAGTAATTATTTATTAAATAATTAGTTATTTAGTACTTAGTATTTAGTATTTAGTTATTTAGTATTTAAAATTCTACTAAATATAACTATATAGAAGATTTATAGTAAGTATATAGAAATATTAAAATACTTTTATAGTAAATTATATTTAATTTATATAAATAAATAAATAATATATTTAATTATTTTAAATATATTTATTATATTTTTTAGAAATATACTTTTACTATTTTAGTAGTAAAATTATTACTATCTATATATAATATCTATTTTTAAAAACTAACTTTTATATTTATTTTAATACTAGCTACTTAATATTATAGCTATTTTAAAAAATCTTTATAAATATTAACTCTAGAGAATTTCTACTTTTTTTTTAGAGCTAGCTAGATTAGGCCTAGAGCTAGCTACTAGTATACTTAAACTAAATATATATTAAAACTAGCCTAGAAAAGTATTTCTAATACTAAAATTTCTAAAATTTTTTAGAGCTAGAAAAATTCTCTAGGAGAGCTAGTTCTTTTATTAGGCCTAGGTAGTAGAATGCAGTAGCTATACTACTTAAAAAGGTACTATCTATTATTCTATACTATATTAACGCTTAGCGTAAATAGATACTATAAGCTTTAGATATAGTAAATTATTATATAGTTAATATACGTAGAGGTAATATTTATCTAACGCTATATTAATAGTAACTAGTGCCTAAACTAGTTAAATAATATATAAATTTCTATAACTTTAACTCTACTATATACTCTACTTTACTCTACTAAAAGATATAAATTATATATAAATATATGTCTAATTTCTATACTAAAAACCTCTAAAAAGATTAGATAGATAGAATTTGCTATAATACTACTATATATAGCATACTAGTAGCGTGTAATTTAGGTAGTAATAATTTTAAGTAGTGCATTGTTTAAAGTATTTAAGCGGATTTCCTAAGACTATAAGTAGTGATAAGGGGCAACGGAACGGCAGATAAGGCGGGGTGAACGTCCCCTAGCTCTGGAAGCACCCTTGCTAATTTAATCTCGCGACCTATCCTTCTATCATGCCGCAATTCTCGACTCAGCCTGCAGGACGCCCCGTTGCTAAGCTTTCAAATCGCGAGGAAGGGTCTAAAAACTCATGTTGCCCGCGGAGCTTTACTGCCGACATGCAGCGACGCATGTGTATATTGGCGACTTATGCGCGTCTGGGTACTAGACGAAGATCTAGATGAATGGCGGAAATAGACGACTGATGCTTGTAAAAGTGCATTTAAAGCTAAGAGATCCTGCCGCT
The DNA here is from genome assembly GCA_025504975.1 of Plenodomus lindquistii. Taxonomy (NCBI): domain Eukaryota; kingdom Fungi; phylum Ascomycota; class Dothideomycetes; order Pleosporales; family Leptosphaeriaceae; genus Plenodomus; species Plenodomus lindquistii. Next base: position 3,398 of record JANUWI010000016.1, read on the forward strand.
GAAAATGTACCTCCCATTTATCCAGGTTTCCTGAGTTCAACCCCTGTCCCGCAGAGAGTAATTGCGAGATGTTGTCAACGACCACTTTGGCAGTCGCTGCCATCCTAGGCATTACTAGTGCTTTGCCTAACAGTGCTGGACAAACACAATTCAATGCCTCAAGAGACACGTGGGACTATGTGATCGTCGGCGGAGGAGTTACAGGGTTGGTAGTTGCCAATCGCTTGACTGAGGACAAGAAGAGTAAGTTGAGATGCGTCCATCCGACACTTGAATTCAGGTCAGTACTATTCAGATCAGTACTAACACGTTTGCACAGAAAGCGTTCTCGTTATCGAGGCTGGCGCAGCATATGACAATCCTAACATACGTTTGCCATACGGCGCTACTTATGCGTTGAACGAAACTTTGCTCTGGGGTTATATTTCGCAACCCGAACCATACATTGCGAACAAGACATTCCCAACGCGTGTCGCACGTGTGCTTGGTGGTGGCTCCGTCGTCAATGGCATGCTGTACAATCGAGCCGCAGCAGGCGACTACGACGCTTGGGAGGCTCTGGGAAACAAAGGTTGGGGATGGGAAGGGATGTTCCCACACTTCAAAAAGTCCACAGAATTTTTTGAACCACCAGCGGATGTTGCCGAAAAATTTAACATCACCTGGGATCCCAATGCGTAAGTCGATGGCAGCGATTCGTCTTTGGAGTCTGCTAACTCTGTGGATCTCATAGATACGGTAAGGGTCCGTTGAAACTTGGCATCTCGGATTTCCAGTACCCAGATGTGGTCGATTACTTCAAGGCTTTCGCCGGAGCCGGCCTACATGCGCCTAACAGTGGTGATACTGGTGAGGCCTACGGAACGGCTTGGTATCCTAACACGATGAACCCATTGACTGGCGAAAGGTCGCATGCCCGTAACTCCTACTATGATGCTGTATCAGCACGACCAAACCTCCAAATCATGTTGGAGACCCTTGCGACCGAAATCGTTTTCGAAGGCAGTGGCCGTAAGCTCGAAGCGAAGGGCGTCAAGATCACCAACAAGAAGACTGGAACCACAGGGACCGTATATGCAAAGAAGGAATTGGTCCTGGCATGCGGCTCCGTGAACACACCCCAGCTCCTGCAACTCAGCGGTATTGGACCGAGATCTGTTCTTGAGGCCGCTGGTATTCCAGTCAAGTTTGAACATGATGGCGTAGGTGCAAACTTCCAAGACCACCCGTACACCAATGTACAATTCAATATGTCGAACGTCAGCAAGCCTAACCCTAGCTCTTACAGCGACCCAGCATTCAATGCTTCCGCGTGGGCCGAGTACCGCGCTAACAAGACGGGCCCTCTAACTCTATCTCGTGGAAACGGTCTTGCGATGGTGCCACTGCAAATTGTCGACCCTGAAAGATACAACAGCCTGGCAGAGCAAGTGCGAAGCTCAGACAACGAAGCATTCTTACCGGCTGTCTACAAGAACAGCAAGAAGTTGCTCAAGGGATTTAAGGCTCAGCGCGCTATTCTTGCTGATCTGTACGAGAGTGCCAAAGCGGGTGTCGCCGAGCACACGATCTCTGGATCTGGCACATTCGAAATTGTTGGTCTCGAAAAACCCATCTCGAGAGGTATCATCACGATCGACCCTGCCAATCCTCAAGGACCACCAAAGATCCTGTACAACTCGTTGAGCAATCCAGTTGACAGAGCTGTCCTCGCATCCTGTGTTCGCTTTGTTCGAAAAGTCTGGGCTCGCCCAGAGCTGGCGAAGTTTTCACCCATTGAGACATCCCCAGGTGCACAGTACACGACTGACGAAGAGATCATCAAGAGGTCGATCGAGGTTGGGAGCGTTATCCCCACTCTATCGCATCCTTCTTGCACTTGCGCCATGATGCCCGAAGACATGGGTGGCTGTGTTTCCGAGAAGCTCCTTTTCTATGGAATCAAGCGTCTGTCCATTATCGATGCCTCCATCATTCCCATCGTACCTACACAGCATATTCAGTCGACGATGTACGCTATTGGCGAGAAGGCAGCGGAAATCATCAAGAAGAGAGGTTGATTCGGTCGAAGTCTGGAGCGCGTTACTCATCTTGCATTATCGTCAGTAGCCTAAATTTGATCGGTTATACCATAACAGTAAGTTCGCCTAATTTGTGCCTTAGTTCATCGTGTCGTTCGTTGCTGCTTATCTCGAGTATTTCTTCTATGCGTTATTAATATACTACAATTAATAATCAAATTTTAAGAATTAGAATATATCAAAGTTAAAGAATATTCTACCGTATTTTATATACGATTTTACCATCTTTTATACTATAGATAGTTTAGTACTACTTTTAATACATATTATTATCTAGTAGTGCTTCAAAAACTTCTTATGAATACCTACTGAGAATCTTTTAGATACCTGTGGCAAAGTCTGACCCATACTCATAGCCTACGAGGTGTTGCTGTGAATTTGCAGTGCACGTTATTTTGCTTGCCGCGTGTCGCGCTACCTGCTTCAAAAAGATCAGCCGTTATCAGATGAAAATTTTAGTGTGTGGGTTCAACTTGTCACGTCATCTCGCATCGCAGCAATGAACACCGCGCCCCGGCAGCATGTACCAGCGCGACATGCCATCCAATGCCACACCTCCTGTACGGAGAATTTCGTATTTCTTGAAGTTCGCCCCCACCAAAATCGACCGAAACGGTAAACCTCAAAAAAAAATACGAGATTTTTGCACAAACCCAGTACTGCAGGCGGCCTGCGGCACAATGTTACATTAAAGTTATCAGATGCGTCTAGTGGACGCCTAGTGAAAGTAGTGAGTCGCGTCATCCCACATTCATGATTCACTAGCCGAACGAGGCAACTCGGCGGAGAACCCAAATGGAGCGTTGATCACCTGCAGGCACTCAAGGTTTTACCTCCCCACCACTGTCGCTTGGTGGCTTGACAGGAGCTTCATTGCAGTATGTTCGAAGACGGATTCGTGCGCCGACGCTCAGCGCCTAGTAGTTTTATATGCACGGGAGACTTTACTTTAGGTTTTGCTTCGACACAGGTACAAGAGATTGTGATAAGATAGGCACCAAGCTCATGTCTGCAAATACGATACCCTGAAGGGTCCTGGTTGTCTTCTTTCATCTAATCCATGCACGTTCGGGACAGAGCACGGGTTTTGTCTTTCTCCGCAGCATCCATCTCACTAATCAATTGCCTGCCGGGACTCTCTTTTACGAGAAGAGTTCGGCAAGACTTGGCGCGTTACATCGAGATAATGAACATAGGGGACCATGTGGAGAACTCTCGGCCTATCATCCAAGCGCTGTGAGCGATCGTCGGAAAAAAAAAGGTCTTGGTTGAACACGTGAGCGGCGGGTGAGATCCGGTAGTCACTCGGTCCCTCCATCTCTTCTCCTCCCTCGTTTCTGTCAATATATCTGAGCTGATTCGCAGTCTCAGCAAACTGCATTCAGACAGATCGTTGCTTCATTCCTCCTACTCAACGCTCTCTGCCTATCATATCATATACAAGCACGCGTATGAGCCATGGCTTTCACCGATGCTCCCGGCGTTGCAGCTATCGATCCAGTCACGCGGGCTAAATACATCGAAGAGCGTAACAAGCGGATACGATCTGAAGGCGCAGCACAGTTCATAAAGGTTTCCGAGACCGCTCGATTTTCTCACTTGGCAGACGACCCATGGGTCGACCATGAGCATCTCAATGCCCTTCCTTCCCCGTTGCCGTCCGGTGCGTTTGTCAAGTTTCTGATCGTTGGAGCAGGCTACGGTGGCTTGTTGTTGGCTGTACGCTTGATTCAAGCGGGGTTCTCTGCTGATGATATTCGCCTCGTGGACCATGCGGGCGGTTTCGGCGGTACATGGTACTGGAATCGTTATCCCGGGCTCATGTGTGACATCGAAAGCTACGTTTATATGCCATTGCTGGAGGAGACGGGCTACATGCCGCGACAGAAATACTCTCATGGGCCGGAGTTAAGAGAACAGGCAGAGAGGATTGCGGAGATGTGGCATTTACAAGATAAGTGTTTATTCCGTGCAAAGACTGAGAGCGCAGAATGGAGCGAGGCTGAGAAGAGATGGACAGTACGAATAACAGAGAAGAGGGGGCCCATAGGAAAGGAGAATGCTAGGGATGTCGTCGTGAAGGCGCAGTACCTTCTGTCAGCCTCGGGGGCGTTGAACCATCCGCACATGCCAAACGTGCCCGGGGTGAACGATTTCAACAACAAGGTGTTCCACGCAGCAAGATGGGATTACAACGTCACTGGAGGCGCACCTAATGACTGGAGTCTCGACAAGTTGAAGGACAAGCGAGTTGGCGTAATTGGAACAGGAGCGACCGCCATTCAGGTGGTACCGCAGCTGGCTAAGTGGGCAAAGCAGCTCTACGTATTTCAACGTACTCCCTCGAGTGTTGACGTTCGCGGTCAAAAGGATACGGATCCGCTCGAATGGGAAAAGATGACTGCCAAGAAAGGATGGCAGAAGGAACGGTCGGAGAATTTGATCTCTTACCAGATGAACACACCCAATGGAGACAATATGGTAAATGACTCTTGGACACGCATGCCAGCCTATGCTGCAGCCTTCGGCTCGCCAGGTATCGTTGGCTTGGACAAGATGCCGGAACATGTGACGCGCATGCATGAGTGGGATGTAGAACGTTCGGAGAGGGTTCGTGCGCGCGTGGACGAAATTGTCAAAAACAAGGCCACGGCTGAGAAACTCAAAGCCTGGTACCCCGTCTGGTGTAAGACACCCACATTTCACGACGACTACCTACCCGCTTTCAACCAGCCCAACGTTCAGCTTGTCGATACCGATGGTAAAGGAATCGACAGACTTACTGAGAATGCCGTCGTGAGTGGTGGCACCGAGTATCCCGTGGACGTGCTGGTACTAGGCACCGGCTTCGCTTCGCCTGTGGCCGGGAACGGCAGTCCAGCCTACCGAGCCGGCATGAAGATCTTCGGACGCGACCATCTGTCTATTGATGATAAGTGGACTCAGAAAGGCGCTTCAACACTCCATGGCGTCGCAACGCACGATTTCCCCAACCTATTCTTCCTTGGAGCCTCGCAAGGTGGAATCACGGTGAATATCCGATATGTTCTTGACACGCAAGCTTCGCATATTGCCAATCTCTTGTCCAAAGCGGAACAAGAGAACGGTCAGGGCGCTGGTGACAAAACAACAGTCGAGGTAACAACAGAAGCCGAAGAAGCTTGGTCAGCTGAGATCTTGGCGAGAGCTGGATGGTATATTGGTTTGCTTGGATGTACTCCCGGCTTTCTCAACAACGAGGGCGAGAATGAGAAGCGGACCGAGACTGCAGATCAGATCAAGGCTGCTCGAGGAGCTCCCTGGGGTGAAGGTATGCTAAGTTATTGCAAACAGCTAAAGGACTACATCGAACAAGGCTATCGAAGTGGACTAGAAGTTACTACATGAATTTCCTTGTATATAGTAGGTAAAAAATAGACTTCTACTTATAGGAGGGTTTATTAAAAAGTATACTTTCTTAAATACTTTGTTTCGGAGAGGCTTAGAGAGAAAGTGAAGATTTTGAGGGCGAACCCTAACCCTTAAGGTTGGTGGACGGTGCGCATGGTATTGGTGCTTGACTTTCGCATGTTTCATGTTAACAAGGGGAAAATGCCGAAAAAGCATGCTGCGGGCTGACAATAGTGAAGGGATGATTGATTCGACACAGGTCGGGAAGGTCAATCCGGACAGTTTTGTCAGTATTCGTCACTAGTAAGTCCCAATCAATGCGCCGCAATCCGCTCGGTACTCTAGCCGGGAATTACATGCTCACCATTCTAGATGGCTCTACACGCTTCGCTCCTGTGCCGTCTTCCACGTCCCGTTTCGCAACCAAAGTCTAATCCGCACTTCAATCCCTACTTCACATGGCTACCAATACGCCAATCAATCCGAAGATACCGGTAGCCGCAGCGCTTTCATCTACATGTTCGACTATGCCGCAACGGTGGACTACACGCCCTATCTTTGTATCCCAGCCGCCCTCGAACTTCATACTCAGGCATGTGGAGGGGAAGCCAAGATTCGCGAGTACCGCTATGAGATCGCTCGGAAAGGGGGAGGGGGGTTGCATGGCTGAAATCTTAGGAACAAGTGTCATGACCAAGCATAGTGGGACGATGAGACGGTAGGCATTTGCTAATGTTGAGCTGCCGCTAATATTCAAGAGCAAGGAAGAGGTGGATGGAAGCAAAAGAGAGCTAAATGTGGATGAGGCGGCAAAGGTTGGATCAAGAAGACAGCTGCTATGGAGATGGACGCGTTTTTTGCAAACTGCATTCCATGCTGGGAAGCTATGGGCCAGAGTCAGCGGACAGACTTATCTGGAGGTAGGTGATTATCAGTGGGTTGCACCGAGGTTGAAGCAGTTGTGCGAGAGGGCGATGAGGGGAGAGGCGAGCGGGGCGGTTGTGGCGGTGAGAGAGATAAGTGGCTACGTGGAGGAATAATCGCAGCTTTGAGCAACAAAGAATACCATTGTCGGTACGGTATCGCTGCTGGAATTGCAAGCGCGCGCCAATTGCGATTGGCTGCTGCTCGTGACCGGTAATCTGCTGTGCCACGACCCCGCCCCAATATATCTCGATAAGACAGGCAACAACAATCCCACACACCTCAGAGGAAGGAGCAAATTAACGACCGAAGGTAGTATGAAGCTGCTGAACGTACTCTGTGTACTATTGACAGCTGGTATTACTAGCACAACTACTGCGCAAGGTAAGCCAGGTCTGCCTAAATGACGAATTTAGAGCAGCTGTTAATATCTCCGACGCTAAAACATGGCAGATGCGCTTCCTCCAGCAAAACTTGGGCCTTACGAGGACACTCTGATACCCTTTGTCAACCGCAATGGCTGGGTGAATCCGGAAGACCTGGCTTCTATGCCACAATGCGTCGCTCAGCAAGACCAGTCTGCCTGGCTGGATGTCATGACCAGCTGCACCAATAGACGATGCACCAATCACTTCGGGGTTATCTGCACGCACCATCAATGGCTCACGCAGCTCAGCTGTCTTAGCATCGGATTCTCTCCAGATCTCATCAGAAGATACCTTCCCTATTGTGGCCGATCGATACTCGCTACAGCGCAACTGTTCCGATGGCTACATACCATCACTGGCCGGACATGGCTTGTTGATGTCGGCGACGCTGTTGGTCTAGAATCTCTTTCTCCGGCATCCTTGTCTAGGGGCTACGCGAACATCGACGTGATCGAAAAGGCGCCCACATGCCTGGCCGATTCGGCTGCTGCTTCGCCGATGAATCCATTCCGGACTGTCATGGCCTCCTGTGGATTCACATCCATCGCTCGACATACGGGCAACGCCAATCGTCCATGGGAGTATAGTGAATCGCAGCGGTCCATGTTCGCCCTAGACTTTGAAACGGCTGGTTATGACCTCACTGGACGCAGTATAGAATATGGCGACTACTTCGACAAACGGTGCTTTTGCGAAGAGTTTGGGTTGAACCAAAAAGTGGGAGTGTGCTCAGGATCAGGGCTATCCTTGACCAAAGAGCGAATGTGGCTCAATGCTACTTGTGGTTCGACTGCCTTGCCTGGGAACTGGACTGACGGACTGAAGATCACGACATACGCTTACATTCCCACTGAGGAATGGCGCTGGCCCAGCTGTGTCGACTCCATGCCAAAGAAAGTGGCCAGTCTTGTTGATCAATGTACGACTGATGCTTGCGAGCTCGATTCAAGCGGATACTGCAAAGTCAAGCGTGCAGTCGATAGAGCGTGTTTCTGCCGCGATATGCGTTACGATACGTGCAAAGGAGCATGCCACATATTCGAGACACGTATTGACTATGTGAAATGGCTGCATGCTCTTTGCGGCAGTGAGGAGTGGTGGCGTGGTCTGCCGAAGCACTGGCGTCAATTGGCTGTCCTTGGCCCACAGGACATGATCCCGTGGGGATGGAGCATCAAACCATTCAAGCATACAGACCACATTCTGATCGAAACCTCCAAATCCGCAAAGGGATCCCGGACATGTGTGTCCTCTGATCACAATATTCAAAGCCTGGTCTTCATTCATCTCGCTAGTCTTCTTGTAGGGGTACTTGGTCGCAGAGAGAACTCCAATCCGATTGCAGCAACTTGTTCGCGGATTTTTACCCCACGATCATGGTTCCTCCCAGGACTGGCTATCGTCGCTCTCAATCTTCTCGCCAATTGGATCAATGCGCTACTTGTTCAGTCTACAGCTGGCTACGGAGACATTCCTGTCTTCCAACTCGTGCTCTTTTGGTGCTCGCTGCCTCGCTTCACTTGGATGACTCTCTTGTTGGTCAGTATTAAAGGCTTTAGAACAACGAGCATCTACTTGGCGGCATCTCATCTCTTCGCGGAGTTAGTGCTCGGGTCTTTGTCTGCATCTTACATGATCACAACCGTTCATTACGGACGGAAACACGGTTTCTACAGTCAAAGCATGGCCAGGCTTGATGCGTTCCCAGCAGCACAACACATGTATTTCGGAGCATTCATGTGGCTTGTTGTTGCTACTTTGGCCCTAGTACTCCTCCTGCAAACCATGTGGAACGCAAAATCGTCAACTACAAACACTCGAAGTCCTTGGTCCGATACGCAGGTACCATTAAGATCACCAAACATGGTTGGAGAATTGATGGCTCCACTCAATCAGCGCTGGGATCAGATTGAGACTAGGCTTGCAGATCTTTGGATAGGAAAGAGCTGGATTTTGGAGGAAACACCGCTAATAGGCAGGGAAGGGCAGACTTTCGCAGTCTACGGCACGCTCCCGATGAAGTATTCAAATGGACGTACTCTCCAGAAGCATATGGTGAGATTGACATTAATTACAATCATCAGCATGATGTGTTTATGGATCGGGGAATCGCTCTTTTGGGCTGGATTCCTCGGTCTGGACCCAGAAAGGTAAGTAAACAAGTCGTGTGCATACGTAGGCGAAGCACGAAGCAGCTAATCGCATACAGTTACTGCCTTCCACAGGTTGGCACGCTTGCCATGGTCTGGTTCCTTTGTTCGGCGACTGTCACAATGGTGACGGTTCACGTGTGAGGTCGAATGTGTACAGATAAGGAGGTCGCGTAGCCCACACAATGTTCCTGGAAATACATCTGTGACAATGCCCTAAAGCATCAAGGTCAAATTTGGGATAGAGAGTAGTAGACAACGCTTGTGATCAGGAACCACTTAGTTTGCTTATGCACCTGCCCGTGTCCTTCGTGCAGTACCCCAACTACGCTACGAGGCTATCTTCCCCTCACTCCATAGGTCTAAACCCTCCGGTATAGATGCAACTGCATGCGCATATTCTCCAATTCAATAGGATACGTCAATGGCTCGTCCATCCTGAACCATTTGCTCTCGTCTTCTTGCAGCTTCTCCCATCTCGGAACTTCCTCTTCACCACGCACTTTCTGATTGCCATTTGCTTGCTTGAGGAGCGTGTGGTCAAGTAGCCACTGCATGGGATACTTCTTTTCCGTACCGTTGAGTGTGACTGATGAATAGCTCCCAGGACTATCAATGACGAGGAGTAAGCTGCCAGGTGTCATGGCGGCCGTCGTGTCAAGGAGGAACTTTTGGCTCAGCGGTAACGACGCTGAGTACAGTTCGTTGAGCGTGAACAGCAACGTAACGAGATTTGCGTTCTTGAGGTGTGCGGAAAGGTCCGATGAGTCCGGCGCAAGGACATCATGCTTTTCGAATGTGACTTGGAGACTCCCAGGGGCCAGAAGCGGGGCATTTGCAGCTTTTGCGGCAGCTGAAGCGTATTTTGAAAGGTTCGGGGTGGTCTCCAGTTGCGTCGCGAGATTCTTGACCACAGTGCTCCAGTCTGCAACGTCGATTGCGGTGACCTCTACCTTTGGCGTCTTTGATACTTCTTCCTCGTTTTGCAACGCAGCGAGCATCTTCTGTACGCCAGCGAGCGCTACAATCTCCGCGCCAGCGCCGCCACCAAGGCACACGACCTTCCAACTCTTGTCTTCACTTTCACCCCCCAAATTCTCTTGATCAGCTCTCAAGTGCTCTTTGATATCCCAGAATACTTCTGCATATCCCAAAGCACGACTTGGGCTCCACCTGGCCGCATACGCTTCAAGATACCTCTCATTACCAAATGCTGTCGCAAAGTCGCGATTGTACAGATGACCTTTGACCTCTTGCAGCAGTGGATTGATGTCCGTCTGGAAACGTTCTTGGAACGTGCTTCGGAAGATGTTGAGAAGAAGTTGTTGCAATTCCAGTGGAATGGGCGACACGATGACCGGCTTCTCCTCCTTTGGCTTCTGTAACTTCACTTTCGTAGGCTCTCTTGCCGCCCTTCGCTTTGCGTTTAGTTTTGAGTTTGGCGCCATGATTTTGAGTCGTTGTGGATTGGAGATCGTCGAGAGATGGGGGAGTGAAGGAACAGACAGAGTTTTAGCGAGGCAGTGTCATTGGTCAGTTCGGCATTCACTAAATCGGAATGTCGGAATGACTCCGCGACATAATCATCGGCCTTCCCACCAAATCTTGAACATCAAAAGGACGTTGTGCCGCCAGAAAACGTAAACATAGAACTTTTGGGACTTTTTGATTACTCAACATGCGTCTGGATTACATCCCTGATCCACCAAACTTCAAGGACCCTGAGGATCAAGCGGTCGTAGAGCGAGTCTTGCAAAGGCGGGGTGACAAGGGCCTCATAGCCCTCGATCGAACACTGCTTCACTCACCCCCAGTCGCTGATGGATGGTAAGTTTATTTTGTCTGATTTAACCATCGGTCCATATCGTCCGGCTCGTCTTCACACAATTGCCTCACCGACCTCGTCTTCCTGATCCGCTGCCTTTAGAATGCTCCGAACTCGATACGTCGCTGATGTAGACTGAATTATGATCCTCGGCGAAAGGAAACCACCCTCTCACACTCAATTCAACCATACGAGCTCACTCTTTGCCATGGAACATGTTTTGCATCGCATTGTAAACTGACACTTCTCCTAGGAACGCTTTCCTCGGTGCCATCCGCACACGAACCTCCCTGCCAACCTCGATCCGCGAAACAGCAATATGCCGCGTTGCTGTGCTGAACAAAGCGTGGTACGAATGGGAGGCTCATTCTCCCATTTTGGAATCCGCTCCAGGTAGGAAACCCCTTTGCTATTCGATCGACTACTTTCCTCTTCTCTCATTTTTTCTTGTCAGTCCAGTAGTCTTCATGGCATTCATAGAGCTCCTAAATCCTCGTTTGTGATCATCGCACATCGTTTCACCTTCATCGGCGGCATTGCGACATATCATGATTCCGACTCCCACCCCGAGAGGCGTTCACTCGTGTAAACAATGCTTCTCCTTCATCCCTGTCACTCATACCTACCACCCCAACTCCCGTTTCACCGCACGGGTCTGACCAATTCAAGATGTGAGCAAAGCCCAAGTCCTCGCAACCCTCAACTCACCACCTCACGCGCCTGACACCACCGCCCTCGACGGACCCCACGCGACAGTCGTAGCCTATGCCGACGCCATGACACTTACCGTGCAGGTTCCGGACGCCGTGTTTGTGGGGTTGAAAAAGCATTTTAGTGACAGGGAAGTCGTGGAAATCACGACGACGGTGGCGAGTTATAATTGTGTGAGCAGAGTTCTTGTGGCGCTCGATGTTGGGGAAAGGAATAGCCAGACGGGGCCTAAGGAGGGCGGAAAGGAGTGAGTAGATATGCGTCAGATGAGGTCTCCGCAGAATTGGGAGTACTATTCAACGTATGGGTTCAACTTTGACAAGCTATCTACGATGAACTTGCGTATGCGTACTATCTGGTTATATCGTCGCTTTCACGGTGCTGACTTATGCACTTTACAGCGTGAACAGGGCTATACTAGCTGCAAGGACCACTGCAGCGCTCATCTTGAACTTTGTGGCAGCCCCTTCAAATTCGGGTCCAGATCCGGTACCAAAGTTGTGGCGGTACGCGCCCGTCAGCGGCACAGGCCCCTGCGCCGTCTGATTCGTTCCCAAAACCGTGATGTTGCTAACCACCAGCTCCGTCGCGTACCCAAATTCACCCGACATACTGAAGCGTCCGTTATCGTATGTAAACTCAATATTCGACACTCCATCCTGCTCGATACTATCACCATCATCAAGGTACAAGGTTCCGTATGCCTGATTCGTCGCATTCGGCGCAATCCAGAGCACAAAGTTCTTCTTGCGCAACTCGGTTGTTGTGTTCGCCGATTCCGCGCGCAGCGGCAGGATCGCACCACCGCGAATGTGAAGCGGGATTGTGTCAAAGCCAACATCGGTAAGATTGATGTACGACCCTGTACCCTGTACTCTCTCCAACGTCCAGAAGTCGTAGAATGTCTCGTTGGGGAGATAGATGCTGACGCTTGTGCTGTTTTCCTCGAGCACGGGGGAGACGAGAATATCGTCTCCATAGAAGAATTGATGCTCGATGGCAAAGGTGTTGGTATCTTCTGGGTAGTGATAGAACAGCGGGTTGAGAGACGGAACACCGGTGACGGTCTGACGATGGAAAGCGGTGTAAAAGTAGTCCAGAAGGCGGTACCGTGCGGGGATAACCTTGCGCGCAGCGGCCGCAGACAAAGGCCAGCGGTAGTACTCCTGGTCGATGGAGGTGTCGCCTGCGTGGTTGCGCATGAAAGGGTAGAAGGCGCCGAGAGTGGCCCAGCGAGCACAGAGAGTCTCGGTGGTGTTACCCGCAAAACCGCAGATATCTGGGCCGACCATGGGGATCTGGAAGATGGAGTTGAAATTCAGTATACCCGCGATGCTGAAGCGGTATTGCTCCCACAGACTGACGTTGTCACCGAGCCATTTACCGACATAGCGCCCAAGACCAGGGAATGAAGAGCGAGTAATAATAAAGGGACGAGACTCGGGACGTCGAGCCAACATGGACTTCTGCGAAGCGATAGACATCATGGCGCCCCAGAAGTTATGAGTATCATAGTGGTAGGACCCGTCAAAGTTCTGGATGTTGGTATCCATGCTTCTGTTACTGATTGAGCCTGCGGCATTCATAATCTGGTAGCCGGGGTTGATCAAGTCTCGACCAGGGAGACCCAAAAACCTTGCCGTGTCTGCAGAAAAATTCGAAACTTGTCGCTTTGTAAAGGCATGCTTGACATGCCCGGTAGCAACACCACGCAAGACGAGTGAGCGTCGAGTGGAATTCGAGTCAGATTGCGGCTGAAAGCCAGCGGGGAATCCAGGAATCTTGCGCCCACCCGCATCGATGCGAACTGGCGGGGGCTCCGGTGGATTCTTTGACTCCTCAGAGTACGCGTCTGGGTCAGGGCAAGGGTAATTGCAGAAATTTGCAGGCTCGTTCATATCGTTCCATAAACCATCGATGTCGATACCGGTCTCTGGATCAAAGAAACTCTCAAACTTGCCGTCCCAGTACTCTTGCGTGCTTGGGTTGAACCAATCTGGGAATACAGTTGGCCCAGGCCAAACAGCGCCCTCGTAGAAGTCGCCATTAATCCTCCTCTGCCAGACTCCGAGCTCTGCGCCGTCATTGTAAGCGTCGCCGTCGCCACGCCAGACAGCGGAGTTCACCATGAGGATATAGTGTTGTTGGTGCGCGTGGAGATAATCCACCAACTGGCGCACAAGGTCAAGGGGGTAGCGCTCAGGATCCAAAGTGAAGAGGCGACGAAGCTCCATATAGTCGATGTCGGTCCACATAGTCTACACTCAGTTAGTGGCACTCACGAGATCATGCTGCAAGGATGTGACCCACCTCCAGTGGGATCTCAGCAGTTGAGTAATTGGCAACAACTTCAGCAACCTGCCAGATGTCACGGTATCCGTACTTGCATTGGTGGGATCCAAAGCCCCAATAAGGCATCATGGCGGGCAGACCAGAAAGTGCAGAGTATTGCACGGCGACTTCTTTAGGGCTGGGACCAGCCAAGAAGTAAAGGTCGACAATGCCGCCAAGAGTATTATATTCGAGGTAGGTACCATCATTGTCATCGATCTTGATGTCCATACCTTGGGAGCTGGCTAGGAAGACGCCATGAGTGCCGTTTTCGCCTCTGTGATCAAAGTACACTGGGTGGGATCCGTAAAGATTGGTTCCCGTTGGGGTCCCGTAGGCATCCCGATTCCAGAGCTAGCGATTGTCAGTGATGCGATTACTATATGAACATGCGCATTAGGGACTCACAGTGCTTGTATAATTTGTAGTGTTGAGATGGAATGGGTCAGTGTGCTCTCCGAGTCCGTAAAGGTTCGGGGAGTCAGGCAAAGCAGTTCTCAGGCGTAGATACTGGCTCTCAAACACAAGGTTGGCAGCTGATGTGTCGAACAAGGTTTCGTTGGTTGCCTTGCGCGTAATCGCGAAGGAGAAAGGGCTGTCAGTCCAAGAGAATGTCAATGCCGCTTCTTCGGGGCTGACACCTTCGCTTGACGGTCGCGGCCAAACGGATTCCTGGATTTGGTATACGCGCTCGTCAGCGTCAAAGATTTTGACATGTAACCTTTCCGCTGACAGATCAATCAGCATACTAAGCATGTTTCTTTGATGATTTTATGTACCTGTTTGATACTCGACTTCCAGTCGGAGATCTGTCAGATCATCGCCATAGACATTGCATGCTGCGCCAGCAAGTGCAAGGTTGGCGGTGACTTTGGAGCCTTGATTCTGGACATTGCTCGCAGTATAGCCCGGGCAATCTGCGAGCGAAGAGCTTTGGCGCTTGACCAGCGGACCTGCGAGGACAGGAATAGCGGCACTGAGTATCAAAAGCCCTTTGGTGATCATGGTGAGAGCTGTAGCGTTGGAGACAACCACGATGATCTGGACGGTGTCGAGGTACTGTGGACACAGAGACGCCTTTATACCTTGATCACCAAGCTTCGGTCCAGGCCAGAAACGGGATCGACGGAGCCCTCATTGCATGGGAGCGTGAATGTCACCACCTGCAAAGCCACAACGGATCATGACGAAGTGTCCAAGCTTCCCTTCCCCGCAAATGACCATCATGAGAAGAGGCTGGGGCGGATAGCGTCTGTCTTGGCAACGAGATGCGTATGCAACCAGTTGTTGAGCTCACCGCGCAATGCTACTAGGACCTGGGTCCGTGACTGTGCTGTAGCTCATGAATTCTGGTCACCCGAACGTGGTCCCACTTGGGGCTCAAGGTAAGGCTACTCTGCCAATGCAAGAAGCTTGAAAAACGCTGGAGAAGGTGGGCAGACGGCAACCTTGGGTGAGGACGGATGGGGGTTGGATGAATGTCGGGCCGTCGAAGCCGTGGATTGGCTGAATGTCGGCCCGTCCGGCTGTATGCTGCGCAACCCCGAGTTCGCCATCCGTTTTTGCCAAGGCCATGACCAAGCGAAATGCAGCAGACAAAAGTTGGATTGTATACGAGTATTGACAGAGCTCGTATTGATTCAATCTCCAAAGTCACAAGCGTTGTGTGCTATGGTCGACGCACTCTACTTGGCACGATCCTAGAAGGGCTGTCGTACTCCATCAATCCTGTTCAAGTCCCCAAGTAAAGATGATATCATGTCAAACCTGAGTGCCTTTACCATGTCCCTGCTGCTGCATAGGCTCGGACGTCATGCTGTCTAGGTAGGGTAGGGACGCAATAGATACGAGCTCCTTGGTAGGCACGAAGGATACCTGTGCAGCATGGGGCGTGCTGTGGGACGGCGAGCGTGTAGAGAGGACCAGGGCCGCGCCAAACCCTTTGCGGCCACTAGCTAGCGCTGTCTGAGAAATTCCACGCGACATGAGCTTCACGACCAGCTCACACTCGAAAACCAATCCCCCAACTCGACCCACAATGCTCTGCGCAATCTCTGGCGAAGCCCCCCGCGAAGCCGTCGCCTCGCGCAAGAGCGGCAACGTCTTCGAGAAGCGGCTGATCGAGGCGCACATCGCAGAACACCACACGGATCCCGTCACCGGCGAGGACCTCGCGATTGAGGACCTCATCGAGCTCAAGTCGCCCCAAGTCGTCACCCCGCGCCCACCAAACCTCACTTCGATACCCGCGCTGCTCAGCGCCTTCCAGAACGAGTGGGACGCCATTGTGCTCGAGACACACACGCTCAAGCAGCAGCTGGCGCAAACACGGCAGGAGCTCAGCACCGCCCTCTACCAGAACGATGCAGCGACACGCGTCATTGCGCGACTCACACGCGAATGCGACGAAGCGCGAGACGCCTTGTCCAACGTGACCATCAGCGGAGCTGCAGGCAGCAACGGCGATGCGATGCAGGTCGACGGCCAGGCGCTGTCCGAAGAGTTGGTCGAGAAGATCGACGAGACACAGCAACAGTATGTACAATCGTCATCCATCATGCGAAGCTCAAGCTAATCCATGCAGGCTCTTCTCCACGCGCCGAAAGCGACCGACCCCAGATGGCTGGGCCACCGCCGAAGACATCTCCTCCTTCAACCTTACCGCCACAACCGCCCCCCTCCAACCAAACAGCAAGAATGTTGCAGTCCATGCATCTGGCGATTTGGCGCTTTTCGGAGGCTCGCTCGGCTCTGCTGGCGTCTACTCGATCTCCCAAGGCGACATTGTGCAGACCCTCCAGACTGGCAGCACAGTGACTGCCACCACCTGGTGGGGAGACCGCGCCGTCGTTGCGACTGAAGCCGGCACTGTCAAGATTTTTGAACAGGGCAGTGAGATTGCCCAGGTTGGGTCGCATGCTGGGCCCGTCAAGTCGCTTTCGATACACCCCAGTGGAAGGATCCTGGCCTCTGCTGGAACCGACAAGCGCTTCGCTCTTCACGACCTCGCCACCTTCAAGACCGTGTCCCAAGTCTACGTCGAAGCCGAAATCACCTCCTGCGCCTTCCATGTTGACGGGCTGCTGTTCTTTGTCGGAAGCTCCGACGGCAAGATTCGAATCTTCGACATCAAGACGGGGAGCGCCATGGCCGAACTGGAGACGGGTTCGCCTGTTCTCGACATCTCCTTCTCCGAGAACGGTACCTGGTTTGCGGTCGTTAATTCAGGGTCGAGCAACGTCTCGGTCTGGGACATCAGGAAACAGAGTGTTGTCAAGGTGCTCGAGTCTGGAAGCGAGGTTGTGGACACGAAGTGGGATTACACGGGCACATATCTGGCCATTGCTGGCCGCGGTGGTGTGTCTGTACAACAATACGTCAAGGCATCGAAGAGCTGGGTCGAGCTTATGAGCAAGGCGGAACCGGCGATAGATGTTGCGTGGGGAGCGAACGCAGGTAGCTTGGTGGCGTTGACAGCCGAGGGAAGCTTGAAGATCTTGGGAGCAGCTTGAGCAAGTGACGAGGATGGGATAGTATATGTGCACGTGTTCGGTACAAGGGCGAAATGCAGAGGCGTTCGAACGGCGTGACAGCTGCTTGGTCGACCAGATGTAATCGGTCGAGGGGATGAATGGGTTCTTTGGGTAGCTCGATTCCTTGCGCGAGTGAATGTCAAAAGTGGTCCAAGGCGATTATCTCCAGGCTGTATGTAGAAGTGGCGCACATTCATACATGGTGCCAATGTAGGATAACAACGAGACTGTTCCTACCCAAAGTCATGGCTTGAATAAGTGACACAGCATCGTGTCGAACATGCGGTCTAAAGAGAGTTTAGGGAATAGTAGGCAAGCAGCCAGTGCATAAGGTGGTGTCGCCATCACCATTCACAGTGAGGGTGAAGTCTGTGTCTGTTTGGCGATGGTCATGCTCCTGGTGCGCAGTGCATTGACTTGGGAAGCGCCGGCATCCTTGCCACCAACGACAACGGCTTCCTCCGACCTCGCGACCTCAGTGCAGCAACAACACCACCGCCGCGCTGCCAGCCCACTCGCCGGGCTCCTGCTCTCGTAACCGCAACCGCAACCGCAACCGCACTCGCAACCGCACTCGCACTCGCATCCGCATCCGCCACTCGCACACTCACCACTCAGCCCGCGCGGCAGACAACAGCCAGCCGCACCCGCACGTCGACTGTGAGCATGGAGGGAGCGCCATTCGGGTGGCCGCACAGACAGAAGGTAAGTGCGAGTGTCACGAGCTCCACAAAGAGAGAGGGGGAGAGAGAGAGAGAAGAGAAAAATACACCAGAGTAACGACTAACGCCCTCTCTCCAGCGTTCACTGGCCCAGATGCAGGGCAACGATCGGTCCGCCTCGCCTGCTTGGGCTTTCGACCATCTCCACAACCCACACGAACAGCCGCTCTATGCAGCGCCCCCCGGCCTTCACCACTCACCGCCACCACGCGCCTTCGATTACCAAGACGATCGAATACCCCACCGCCGTCACGACCCAAACCCCCACATCGACTTCTTTTACAGCCCTCCACACCCGCCCGCCAGCATGCCCAATCTCTACGCCGACTCAGCTAGGCCGACGCCGCCCCTCGACAACGCACGACTGCCTCACGTGGCACATGTGGCGGCACAGACCCCGAGACGCTTTGCAGGGGACGGCTTCGACTACAGACGCCCTGCTGGCCGAGCGTCTCTCCACGCGCATGAAGAAGACGTCGAGGACGAAGCCGAAGATGATGATGAGGAGGAGGAGGAGGAGGAGGAGGAGGAAGGGGGGATAATGGTCGACTTGAGTGGCCCAGAATACGACAGTGTGATCGATCTGACGGCCGATGACTCGGGCTACGGAGCGAGCCAAGACGGAAATATGTCGCAGCATCTCGAAAATGCTCGACTCACAGCTCGCCATAGTCGAGGCAACCACGCCCCACGTCGTTTACCACGTGGTATGGACATCATAATCGACCTGGATAGCGGGCAGGAAGAATGGAGAGAAGCAGCACCCGGGTCCCCAGAGATCGAGTTCATATCTGCACGGCCCTTGGAACCCCATCAGCGAAGGCCGCCTGCCGTACAACATGGTAACCGGGAGGTAGACGACGTGCAGTTTGTCCGTGAACAGCCGTTACCAGAAGATGAGCAGCGACGACGGGCCAATCAAACTCTGGATCAGGCGCTGGATCTCCTCGGTACCCTCAACGGGCGGGTTCATAATCTTCGTGGATACGTCGAGCGGGTCGGCGTACAGATAATTGGAGACATGGCGGAGCGGCAAGGGCGCACACCTATTCCCCCTCCGCGCATTGGCTCGCGCCGCGATCCAAGACCGGGCCAAGTTCGCGTGGGCCACTTCGTCGCGCCCACGCTGGATTTCGGTATGATAGGATTTGACATGGTGAACATGGGAGGTGCTCGTGCGCCGGAACCACCGCCTCCAACTTACGATGCGCCTACCAAGGCACCGGACGGCTTCACGAGGAGTCCTGTGGAAGTAGATGTGCTGGCATGTCCGAATTGTGGGGATGAGTTGTGTGTGGGAGATGACGATACGAAGAAGCAGGTGTGGGTAATCAAGGGGTGTGGGCATGTAAGTCGTAGATTTACAAATTCTCCACGATATATGTGTGAAGCTAACAATGTTTACAGGTATATTGCGGCGAATGCACGGCGAACCGCACGGTCAAGAAGAGTTCAAAGGGCAAGGAGAGACCACCAAACACGAAACCATTCAAGATTTGTGTTGTTGAGGATTGCGATAAGAGCGTGGTGAACCGCAAGAGCATGATCCAGGTCTTCTTATAAGCATCAAAGTGGCCGTGTGTGTTGGAAGCATATATCACGCTTCAGCGTAGAGCTAGGATATGGGATTTTGGGTGGGCAGCATGCTTTGATGATACCCAACCATTTCTGGTATTTGCATATCGGTTCTTCCTCCTCTTCTCTCCTTGTTTCTCCACGTCTCTCCTCGGCTCCCCTCGTCTCATACCTTGTTTGCGAAGTGATTTGTGTTTAGTCTTTCATGGTGGTTTTTTGCTCCTGACGTTGTCTATTTGCATAGCACAGTGTCCGTGTCGGTTATTCAAGGTTGCTTACCCTCCCCTTCTTCGCATGGAGACACATTATACTATTTACATGGCATATGGTAGGGCTAGTTAGAATCTGCTCATATATATCGTTGGGCTCTGTGTGTATATCTGGTAATGAGATTAATGACGATCAAAATCACCACAGACTGACTGAACCGGCGATGTTTACTCTCATAATCACCACCGACCTTTCTCCTAGGAAACTTAATAGCCCATTGCACACACTTGAACCAGGATTGAGTACCCAGGGCCGTGAATGAACACTAGCCGAATGTATGATATCATCGCACATGTCTTCCACAGTTTCGTAAGCGCCAAGTCGCACCATGCAGAGCCTCATCAGGTACGCGAAGCGAGCCAGCAATTGAGCCTCGGCTGGCGAAGTAGAACAATTCTCCCCTCGACAGCAAACCCACCACAACCCACTACCCTCCCCACCTCAATCACCCCAAACCCACGCAGAGGTCTCAGGAACCGAATCGTCCCACAGCCATGCCTCCCAAAACCCAAACCCAATCCAAACCCGCAGCCGCAAGCGGAGCAAAGAACGCCTACCTCCTAACCTACAATGCCGTATCCGCCGCTCTCTGGGCCGGCGTCTTGTACCACACCATCACCATTGCAGGCCATGAGATTTCCACTGCGCGGAAAGCTGGGGCGTTTTTTGGAGGCGATACGAATAGTGTCGTGGGTGTGTTGAGTGCGGTGAAGCAGGGGTTGAGTAGTGGGAGGGTGTATAAGGAACTGGAGATGTATACGCGGTTGGTGCAGAGTGGGGCGGGGTTGGAGGTGTTGCATAGTTTGGTTGGTATGTGAATTTCTGTTTATAGGTGTCATGAGAGGAAATCACGTTGTTGGAGAAGATCAAGTGATCGGACGTTGGGCTTGACTAACTCGTGGACAGGACTTGTAAGAGCGCCATTGCTCACAACGCTGATGCAGGTCTCGTCGAGATTCCTGCTAGTCTGGCTCATTGCGTATCCCTTCCCGGCTTCCACCCAACACAACCCCGCATACACGACCATGCTGCTCGCCTGGTCCTTCACCGAAGTCGTGCGCTACTCCTACTTCGTCTTTACGCTCAGCGGCGTCGGCGTGCCCAAGCTGTGGACATGGCTGCGCTACAACACCTTTCTTGTTCTCTACCCCCTTGGCGTCGCGAGCGAGTGCTGGCTGGTCTACAGTGCTATTCCGCTGGCTAGTCGCGTACGCAAGGAATATGGCATCGCGCTCTGGGTTATACTCGCCATCTACGTACCGGGTATCTACATCCTCTTCACGCACATGCTCAAGCAGAGGCGGAGGGTTATTAGGGAGAGCCGGAGGGCGTAGACATGCACAAGGAATCTCACGAGCAGATGAGAGGGGACGCGTTGGCTTGATTTTGGCTTGCATCATTTGAGTATACAATGGGATCGCTCTGCTTCAGTTCTATTGAGCGATGAATAATGTGTATCGTATAATGGTACGACTCTGGTCGGTGGTGTACGTATAATTACTATTATGCTGACCTGGTATGGAGACGGGACGGAATACCCGACTTTCGACAATCACACATAGCTTCCTCGCTACCACAATGAAATGCTTCCAATGTCGCGTGGCCATATATTGGCTTCCTTCTCAGTTTGGCTTGAGTTGGCCAGAAGCATCGTCAAAGAAGTCTTGTCGCAAAGCCGCGCGACGCGTCTTGCCTTCCCACCAGTATCACGTTGCCCGTTTCCCTTGCACTGCATCATTCATACTCATTCTGTAGACATAACGACTCTTCAAGCCCTCTCCTTCTTCAAACCCACCTAAACCCTCCTCCCCTCAACTCAGCCCCCTTCCACCCTCCACTATACACTCTCCCCGGCTTCTCCACCCCTCCATCCGCATCTACACTCACCCTCACACTCTCCCTCTGCAACTCCCTCGTCACCAGTATACTCTTCAAACTCTGTTCCTCGCGTACGCTATCGCTGATGCTGTGTATCTCCTTGGGCATCGTCTCAATAAGTCGTTTCCGCTCGTACCGCCGGAGTGTGAGGGCGATTAGAGGTACGCAAAGGAGGATGACGACGATGGCGGCGACGATGCATAGGATTGCTGTGGGGGAGAAGCCGGAGGATGGTTGGGTAGAGGGGCGGATGGAAGGGGCGATGGGAAAAGGGGGTGGTGATGATCGAGGGAGGAGTGTAATGAGGTGTGTGTTCGATGAGGGTGGGGAGAGCATATTTTGGTCGTGTTTTGTATTGTGTTTTGATTGGTGTGCGGGATCCGGGTGAGGATGTGAGGTATTGGTGTAAGTAATGTCGAGCGTTGGTAAGTGTGATCGGGAACGAGAGAGGTGTTGTGATAATCTTGTATGATTTTTTTTCGAATTGTCGACAGCGAAGGAATAGATGTTCGGATGGTTGGTCCCTTGTGCGTAATGTCGTTATTTTAGAAGTGTACGGAGTGGACTATATATGAATGTTGCGTAGAACGAATCGAAGAACAGACAATAAGTTCAGTAAGGAGTGTAATTCTCAAGCCAGTAAAGACTGTAATCTATATTGCAAAAAAATTAGACGTAACGAGTACCTACAATAAAGACAAGGAAGTATCGCGAGTATGTATACAGCAATGTCACCCAAGAACACGAGGGGCAAACCCCCTTGTTAGACCTCTCCACCTTCCCAAACGAACGATCCATCTCACTCACCGACTTCTCATTCTAAGCACCTCGTAGACAAATCAGCCCTGTTAGTCTGTGAACACATCCTCGACGTCGCACACGAATTGGCTCGGGGCAAAGTTAGCGGGCGCGAAGCCTCAACCAATCAGATGGCACGACTGGCTATTTTTCAGGAACACGCAGTGAGCCGAACGCCACCGTTTTTACTTTTGAGAAAAGTGCTTTCGAGAAGGTTTCGCCCCAGCGAATAGGGCAACGCAAGTGCAATGTGCGGAAACAGCTGCGAACTCATGTTTGGGTGTTGTAAGTGAGGTGAGGTGTGATGGGTGCTCGTTGGGTCGGACGTGAGCGATGTTCAAACTCTTGCAGAGTGATGCGCAGGTGAAGCGGAGAGCTGGAAATATTTCATTTGGTATCCAGCGGACTGCTTCACTGTTATTGATCGGCATGCTTGAGATTGCGACGTTGAGGGTTGCAGTCGATCAGTGAAGACGAAGGGTGGCGCAAAATGCATGCAGCAGGTTTGGTGTGCTTACATAACTAACCTAGGTACATCGTGGGTCTTCACCGGGAACAGCGCCTTCTCCTTTCCTTACTTTACGCAAGTTGGGCATTGTTTTGGCGGGTCCCATTCGATCGAGATATCTGCTTTTCTCAGCCGGCAGTTGTACGTTACTCCTCCTCGGTCAGCAAATTGTTGTTTACAAAACCCACAGCGACCGTATTCCAATCGCGATCCTGTTAAAGCTCAATTGAAAGGAGACTAACACCGTTAGCAAAATGCATTTAGCAAAGTACTCGTCTAGTAGAGTACATGACATCTCTCTTCCCGCGACCCCTTATTCACGTACGAGATTGACGTACCTCGTACCGTTCTACGTGAGTTTCGCAACGGGGCTATTGGGTTATGTTGGCTGATCACAGTACATTGTACGCTGGTCCCATCATAAACTGAGCAGCGGGAGTAGTGGGATGGAGCAGCGTTGAGTGACCCTCTTCACGACGGAGACATGCCCAGGACATCCGACCGCTACAAACACTAGCCCTTCTTGTCTCAACGATCCGAACACCTTTGGATGCTCGTCTCGTCCATACATGCTCACCTTCGTGAGCTTTCTAGAGTCTTTTGGGATGAACTCGGCACTTGGAGCATCCGGCCACGTCAACAAGAACGTGTCGTCCATCTCAGAGGCGCACTTAAACTAGTCCTGGCACTCGCGCGTCATTCATTGGCATGCATCGAACAATGGAGAAGCAAACCAGATTCTCATAGCCCTCATTGATTCTCTCTGGTTCGCCGTTGGTGTGTTGTAGTGCCGAGGGAAGTGGTATTCCGAATATGCATCCAGCACCTTGGTATCGCCATATCTGCAAGTTAGGTCGTGGGCGCAATGACGCTCAACGCTTCTCGAATATCGAGATTAGACACCATTGGACTTGTGGTAGCGTACAAAATTCTCGGAGGTGGGCTATCTTTGGCTAGCCTTACCAAGTCTCTTTGTTACATTCGTTGGGGTAAGGCTCGAAACTCCAGCCATGATGGCTGTTGGTAATATGTGGCTTGCTTGCCTGCTATCCTAATCACACTCCCTAGTGACAGGAATAATCATGTGATTTGGCCGAAAGAACGACCTGATATGAAGAAGCCCTTCTGTGTGTCTATGCAACTGCGGCTACCCATCCATCATACCAAGAGGTGAGCGGTCTGCGACAAGAAGAGCTGGTCACAATCAATCCTGGGCGTTTCAGATGATCAGATCTTCTGAGTTTAACTCTGAAATATAGGGCAATAAATGCTGTTCTCACTCAGATGCCTGTGTGGTCATGAGGAACTTGGAAGAGTCTTGGAAGAGTGCACTGGGCTAGGCCGGATCGAGATTGCAGCTTCCCCCCAGACCTCGAGGAGAGCACACATCACAGTTGGATCTGGCGATCAAACTATTCTAGGCCCTTTTATTCTGCCTTTAACCACTCGCGTGGTGGGCAAGAATCGTATTCACCGCGTATGGACAACAGCTCGGATGATTACCCCATCCGGCATACCATCACTGACGTACCTCGCATTGTTCAAAAATTCGCAACATAAAGGACAGCTGTATTCATATTTCAATATTTCTGAACATCTCACCTCTGCTAAGTAACTATGCGCTACAACGTTGCGCGCTTTCAGGCGCTGCTCACAACAATCTGTGGCCTCGCTGGGTCTGCATTGGCCCAGATCAATCTCGGAACTGCAGCGAACTTCGGAGTCATAGCCAGCTCTGCTGTTACGAACACAGGCAATACAATCATCACAGGCAGTCTTGGTCTTTATCCGAACACTGAGAGCTCGATCACTGGGTTTCCGCCAGGAAGGTCAGACACCATATATGCTGGGAATGATCTTGTCGCTCAGGCCTTGCAAGATGCTCGAACTGCTTACAACGTTGCGGGTTCTCAAGCGACAACTACGCAAATTTCGGCCGATCTGGGAGGGCAGACTCTTGTGAATGGGACATATACGTCCGGATCAGCTGTGCAAATCACTGGGCCGCTCACACTTGATGCCAGGAACGATGCGAACGCACTCTTCGTCTTCCAGATAGGCACCACACTCACGACCGCATCCGCTTCATCAATCTTGCTTATCAATGGCGCGCAAGCCTGCAATGTTTTCTTCCAGGTCGGTTCTTCTGCTACGCTCGGCAGCTTCACTGTTTTCAATGGGAACATCCTGGCCCTCACGTCCATTTCCCTCGAAAACAGTGCGACTATAAATGGCGGGCTGTATGCTCTTACTGGCGCCGTCACATTGATCAACGATCGGATCGTAGCGCAACAGGCTTGTGTGGTCGAAGGGCCCACATCTAGCGCTCCGGCGACAACTGTGACTTCGGTTCCAGACGTTATCATCCCCACAATCTCTACAAGTGTTCTGACGCCAGCACAACCGGGTACTTTCATCACGAGCACAACCACAGGAACACCGAGGTCTACAACTCAACCAACTGCCGACGTTATCTCCATCCCCGGGGAACAGACTCTAACCACGTTTACCGATGGCGATAGCTTCACTCCCACTCCTCCAGCAAACGATCTAACGAGCACACCCCCAGGGAGTGATGTGTTTACAACGCTACCCGAAATTGGCACTAGGACTACCGTGCCGGAGACTGTGATCCCCACGACTGCCACAAGACCTACGACTAGATCGTTGAGCTGGCCCTTGTTTCTACCCAATAGTCGCGAAAGACCTTTCACCACACCCACCCGGCTAGCAACTGCGCGCGAGAGGAGTACTAGGCCCGACAGACCCAACACCAGACCAGCGCCTTCGACTGCCCGCACAAGTTCTCGTCGGGCGACCAAGTCAACAAGCTCGAAAGCCTCGATTATCACAAAGGGGTACCCTCTTTACACTATCCTTGCCCTGAATTCTTCCGCGAGTTATCAGGCTGAGTTTCAGACCTCGACACAGCCCTTAGATGCGCAGTCAAGACTGGTGGTAACGTCAGAGGCTTTCGATGCTGTCACGACTATAAGTGGTACTCCATGTACGACGCTCTCCTACTTCGAAAAGACATGCTCATGCACAAAGACAACCGTTGTTCCTATCGCATTTACGCCTAGGCCAAGTGTGGCATCTATGGACCTGGTCACTGTAGCCGGAGTGCCTTGTACGACCACAAAGTACTACGAAGATGCATGCGATTGTGTGCGTACATCTAATGTACCGATCCAAGTGATCAGTGCCTCAGCCAGCATCGAAACGACTATCAACGGCATTCCCTGCATCACGTCCAAATACTACGAGCCAGCTTGCAATTGTATATACACAGCTACGATACCTGTGCGCATCGCTAGCGCTGGTGAAACGCCACGATTGGCGGTAGGCGCAGAACGCCCACCTCCTGCGCATGCTCTGTGGGCTTCTTATGATTGCCGTATTTAAATCTATTTGTCTAACAGTATACAGCTTTTCGTGCATGTCAGCATGCATGCAGCCGGAAATATTTACCATGACAACCACATCGACGGAGACCGCGACGGAGACCCTCTACTCAACCGAGACGTGCTTTATCACGCCACGATACCGCATGTAGACACGTCGAGGGACAGGTACCGGCACGGAAAGTCTCTATTTTGGGAATCGGCTTTTTGACAGTTGGTTACGCGGCACTGTGACCATCTTTCCTGGGCTTTTTAGGGTCACTCCTAATGTATAATTACCTGATGATAGATCGTTAACGAAGCAAACGGTATCCCCCCTAACCCTGACTTCAAATTATCTGCTGCACCTAATGGCTCACCTCGATAACCCAAGGATCATCGCATATTAGCAGTGCCTCCAATTTTCGCTGCAGGTTCTTCTAGCGCAATGGGGCAGGTGTCGAGTGACACCCCATAACTGTCAAACGTCATGACGCCTTCTTCATCCACCTCCATCCATCTTCTATTAAGCAGATCGCCGTCTTGCGCACGATCAAAGAAATTTTGTGGTGCGAACACGATGCTCGAATATGCTTCCGTGTAAAGCGTAACAGGCACGTCCTCACTCCGTGTGAAATGATGCATGCCCAAATTGAACCACACAACCAAATCCTCACCATCAACGGACTCGCCGTCGAAGAACTTGCTGAAGTCCTGCTGCGGCGCAAAGGGCAAGTTTATGTTCTGCACGCTATTCGCAAACGGCTCATTGTCGTGTTGTCGGGTCACAGCGAGGTGCGACTTTGCGAACTCAGAGTTCTTGAGCGACCACGGCGAGTTGAGTGTCGAGAGATGAATATCAGAGCGTCCCGGTACGATGCGATACCCGCGTTTCTCGCCCCAAGCGTTAGTCTTGTTAGGATTAAGCACGACATACATGGCTTGGTTGTTTGGCGCCCAATTGAACTGCTGCTCCTCTTGCATATTGTGGACGTCAAGTTCCATTTGTTTGAATGTACCCAGCTCTGGGAACCACCTATCACATGTTGTTAGCATTTCTGGTTCGAAGCATAGTGCAATGTTTGGCTTACGGTTGCGATTGATTAACCGCCTTAAGCTCTGAGACTTGCAAAGAGTTTGATGTTCCGAGAATGTCAAAGTCCGCTTTGTACGTGATAATGTGATCGTGCAATGAGCCCTGCGTCGCTTGTTGTATCCTCGGACCATACTTACCCTGTGCTGGATAATAGTAACTCGACTGCAAGTATCCGGATGCGCGCACAGTGACCTCAAGAGAGCCATCCATGTGGAATGAGTAGTCGAACATGTAATCGTAGTTGCCCACAGTGGCGATGGCACGTACAATCAACGCTGAGCCCTTCACAGTCCCAAGACTACTAAATCCAAAGTCGTTTGATGCTCCGCTACGGTGGCGCGAGAGCGGGAAGTTCATGTCGGTTTCGAATATGCAGATTGCATTCTCGTTAACTTCCGTCGTGTTGTAAGACGGGTATGTGATGTTCCAAAAGGTAGAGCCCCATGGACAGTCAAAACCCTCTAGTAGGGTGCCCATGGAGGTGCCGAGTTGATAGTACGTATCATGATACACGGTGTTGGCCGCTTTGGGCTGGTTGCCGCCTTCACAGGTTAGTACTCAACGCCGTGATCATCGATCACCAACATACCATATTGTGCAGTGGCTTCCTGCATCGATAACTCGTAGAGAACTCGCTCGCCCTTGAACTTGATGTCGTAGAACATGATACCCAGTGTGCGCGAGAAGGACATGTAAAAAGACCACCCCATGTACTCAATGTATTGGTTCTCCTGATCAACCTTGTAGCGTTTGCCTCCGATCTCCAGAGTGCTTGGTGCAAGGCGCTCTTCAAGAGGTCGCTTCCCCAGTTCCGGTTTGTAGTCCACCATTGCCCAGTCTGCATCAAGTGTCTGATCGGACGCCATAGCGATCTCACCTGCTTCAAACGCGTTTCGGAGATCAGCGATTGTCGGGAAGAATTTCTCATTTGTCACAAAGCCTTTGAGTGAATATTGTGACGCGTCGGTTCCAGAGCAGTCGATCAGAAGAAAGAAGTCAAGCGGAGTCAAGTAAGAGGCTGGGCCGGGGAAGCGAAACATAATGTTTCGGAATGCACTGGTCCCATCGAATGACAACGGCGTCCCTGAAGTAGGGCTCAAATTCGTGCGTTCATCTTCGGCACCAAAGTAGGCAGCCCCTTGGAATAAGGCAGTTGTGATGTCGGAGATGTTGGTCATGATGGATGCAATGAGAGGATCTGATGCCGCTGATCTTGGCCCATCAAAGTACCTTGCATTGTAGGGAACGGAGCCACCGGATGGGCTATTATAGATGTAGTCGAGCTTCTCTATAGTAGTCCCCAACGACACCGGGAGGGGTCCAATCATGTATTCCTGTGAGTCTGGCTCGTCTTTACCGCCCTCAAATATGATCGCCCGGGCATATTTTGCGGGCATGGGGGCTCCATGATCGAGGTAAGGCACCACGGCGCTCTTGTTAGTGTGAAGTGCATCGATCCAAAAACTAGGCATGTGTGAGTAACATTCGTATCATGATCGGAGATGCTCACACGTAATTGTCTGTCAACTTTGCTTCCGGTGGAAAAGTCAAGTTGAGACCCGCCTCGGTACTGTGTAGTAAGTTCCACACGGCTAAGTTCTCCTCTACATTAAGAGGTGCCCAGGGGTTCAGTTTGGGCGCATTGGTCACGGGAGCAGCGTCTGGATGACAGGATGGTACAGTTGTGTTAGCCTGCCTCTTTTCGAAGAGATCGCGGAGAACATGTCGATCGTATCCAAGTGCGGGAACAAGTGACGAAGCTCTTGAGACAATACACGACAGGACAATGATGACACGAGACCTCATCTTCAGGCTCGTAGACTGGCGAGGTGATAGAGTATGGTGCAAGCGACTGTGCCTTATATATGGCGAAGACAGATGTATGAGCCACACACCCACGATGATTCCCAGCGATGACATCTAATTTATTGTGATATGACTGTGAGATAGATAAGATGGGATGTAAGCGGCAGCAGCATTGGCCTGTTATCTTCACGATGCAGCCGTTCGGTGAGATCTGGTTGGGTCGACTTGCCCCGAGGTGCTCAATCTAAGCAATGCAAAACAGCCTCCAATGTAAGGCGCCCAGCATGTCGATCCTGAGGCTTAGATGGATATTAAACGAGTTTTTGGGGCGCAGATCATGATTTCGTGTAATCACCAAAATATGTTCAACCCCGAGCAACTGTCAGACGCTTTTCTAGGATTAGAGCGGTACGAACCTGAACAGTGCGAGTAATAGTAGTGTCGGGTGCTTTCCCATGGAATGTGTCCAAAGGTGGGGTAACTACACGCGGTCTTGAGTCTTATCGCTGTAGGATTCGGTACTCCGCGCGGCCAAGAACTCATCGGCCAAACACCTACCGGTAGCCGCCGGGAAGTCAAAGTTCAACAGAGGTCGCATGGAGGACAACTTAATCGAAGAGATCATGATATTAACGTCGAAGGTATTTGATGCCCATCGCTCGAATCTGCAACTTCTCAGTTGTGAAACATCTAGGTCGAACCGAGTCATGTCACCCGCAAATCTGTCGTTATAGTGATACTGTTTGCCTGTACGTCTTTTTGTGGAGCGACAGCAAGCTTTCATTGCTACGATTGTTTCTTTCCATGTCCCATATTGATGCATCATATCGCGCCTCCAGTCTACGGTTTTTGGTACTGAGCACAGAGAGTGACATCCTGCACCTTGAGCGATTGCGTCGACTCTGCTCCTTTGATGGCTGTGGTGTTCCGTCTGTGATGGTTGTGCGCGACCTCAGCTTACGTTTGTCAGGCGCAGCATCGAGGAAGCGTACGACCAAGGTTTTGAGTGTGGGCAATGATCCGGTGATGATACCAACAGTGAGCTCAACGTGATTCTACATTGAGTATTCATCGTGGATGAAGCGTCTCGGGTCCTTGAGGATGGTATCGAAGACCGTTGCTCTAGTGATGCCAGCTATACGAGCGAAGATCCCTAAGGATAAGACAAAAATCAACGAAAGTCGTGTGCGGAGGTTGAGCTTCAGCTGCCAGATCAAAGGCATGGGAAGTAGCGCGAGGACGAAGTCGGTTGTACAATTCACTACTACCAGAAGTCAGCGATGTAAAACAGATCGAAGGTGTTTCCTGGGCTACGATACCGGCGGTAAAGAACACAATTTGTCCTGATGTTTCTTTTGTGAAACAACTAGCCGTGCCCTGCCCACGTGGAGGCGGTCGGAGGCTCGCCCGAATCTGACGATCACGAGATGTCATGACTCTCATTTATGGTCGCACATGTTAACAACGAGGCTTACTATGTTAGTCAGTACGGTAGTTGACAGCAAATATTCAAAATATACCCAATGTCCCAGCACTTGTGAGGATGAAAGACGATAAGACTATGATGAGCCCATATAGAAAAAGAGTGCATGCCTTGCTCGTCGAGAACCGCAGGAGAAAAAAGGCCACAGGGATCTTGACGACGGCAACTGAACTCCAAAAAGTATTCGATGTACATATCGTACTTTGAGCAGCTGTTGATATTTCATTTGATCCTGTTCAATGATCGAGATGTGCTTTCCAAGCCTGACAGGAATTTCCAAAATGTAGCAAACTAACGTCACCCCGCAAGTAACTTTAGAGTGCATTAGTTAAGGTGGCAATCACGGTCTTAATTTCAAACGCAACAGAGCGAATAGACTTGTCCTGTCGTCACGTCCGAATGACTTCAGCATATTCACGCTGACATAGCTTTGCAGCAAGACGGTGACGGCTGCAGTCATGAACAACGTAGTTACTTCCGCTACTAAGCTACCTGCGTTCGAATAGGGGATTAGCGCGAGCGAGGGTGGAGATCAAAGATTGTTCGGGGACATATCTTGACCGGATGTGGAAAATCCGTGCGAAAGGCCTTTCCAGATGTTGTGTGATCTGTACGATGGAATCTGCTGTGCCACAACATGTTGCCGACTACAGATACCATATAGCAGATTTCACGAGGCGGTGCCATTTATCATTGCCCTTGCAACAGGCCGGGGCAAATTCTGAAACGCATTGCAAGCACCTGCCCAAAGGATGATGCGGCGCGGTCACGCAAATCTTCTTTCACCGCGCTTAATGCCGTGCATCGTAGTTCAAGGTTCAGCCTCAGACAATACTTCATATTCCCGTTGCTCGTCAGCCGCGATCCTATCCAGCAGAAGGGAAAACGGTGAGGCAGCTGCTGGAGCTGGTCAATTTTCGGTGCACGCGTTGCGTCTGGAAGATTGGGGCTCTCCTGATTCAGGTTACAATCGTTGGTGGTGGCGTGATGGTTGCCGTTCCGGTGCCGCAAGGGCGGAGGACCGATGGAAAGAGTGACTTTGCGCAAACGCTTGTTCGAGTTGCTAACTTCGTGTGGTCGGGCCACGACCATTCGACACAAAAGCTCAAAATGTTGAAAAACTTTGCCCGGTCGTCAGTCTCTTGGAATTAGTTATCATCCTTGCGCTTGCGAACGGACGTTGCGGCTCTCGAACTTTTCGCATGTCAGCATGCCAACTTCCGCTGATGCAAGCAAGACTGACTCGATCTTGTCCATAGGACTCCTCAAAGCAAGTGCCGCTGAGACTCGGGTTAGATTATAACGCAGTAGCGATCTGTAGGATCACGGCACCGCTTCAACGCCTCTGGCGCCTTGGAGAGAGAGGATTTGATAGCGAACGACTGCACCTAAGCGATTGGCGTTTACGCTTGTCGTGAGAGCTAATATTTTCATGGAGAGAAGACAAGTCGACCTGGCTAAAGTTCGTTGAGTTACTGACAGAGGTTGGCCATGAAACGAATCCAGAGTTAATGAGATGCAGGAGAAATGCACGTTTGCCCAATCTCGGTTGCAGCTGCCAACGGCGGGGTCGCATCCTTTTCGGCACGGCCCTCCGCGGGGCTTCCCGCGCGCCTCAGTCGTGCTCCCTGACTGAGTACCTTTTGAGATTCAATAATTCGATTCATGGAGAAACCCTGCGATGTTGTCAACAAGCCACGCAGCTACTACTATGCGCCACTGCCCGGGAACCCTGCTGGGGCTTGATCAACTGCCGTGGACGATAAGCGTATTCTGGAGTGAGGCGATCCATGTTGCACAATACTTCACAGCTTCGCTACGCACTCAGTGAAACTGACGGCCATTTTCGTACGGCAGCCGCCTCGAACACTCTACTAGACACAAATCGCATCGTTCCTTTCATTCACAATGAGACTAAATCTCGCTCTCATTACACTAGTCGGTAGTGCAGTCGCAGCGTACTTCGAATCCGATGCTCTGAGCGCTCAAGGCCTCGACAGATTGTGGCTTGATGTGGCAAAAAATCCAAAGAGTTATTCTAGAACCTGTACGCCTCGAACAGTGGCTCTTCGACGCGAATGGTGCCGTTCTGAATCTTTCTTCTCAGATAACTCTGACATGACGCAGGTCAAAGCTAAAGCGAGCGGAGAAGTTGGACTACATTGAGGCTGTCCAGTGCCTGGGCAAGAAGAAAGCGAAGACTCCGTCCGCGATTGCTGATGGCGCAAAGTCACGATACGAAGATTTCGTCGTTACACACATCCAGCTGACGCTCGTAACGCATGGGAACGTGAGTCTTCCAAATGGGAGACGGTCGACTTACTTTACTGAACACAGCCAAGGGGAACTTTCTCTCGTGGCATCGATATTTCATGTGGGCATACGAGCAAACGTTGCGCAACGAATGCGGCTACAAGGGCTACCTGCCATATTACAACTGGGTATGGTGGGCCGATAACCCTCGTGGATCTCCACTCTTTGACGGCAGCGACACAAGCATCCCAGGGGACGGAAAGTTTATACCAGGTCGAAATTACACTTGTGTCCCGAATCATAACCGCTGCTTTGTTCAGGTTGAAGCAGGTAGCGGCGGTGGATGCGTTACGTCGGGCCCTTTCAAAGAGTTTGTTCAGAATCCCACGCGAGGAATCGGTGTTGGACAATTAGCTAACAAAACAAAGCTGGAAGGTCAACGTTGGGCCTATTCAAACACTTGACCTTACTGTTCCTTCAAATCCTTCGCCAGACGGACTTGGCTACAATCCACGCTGCATCAAGAGAGACATATCGTTACGGTCTTCGTCCGAAACCACCGATAAAGATATCCCAGATTTGATTAAGACCAGCGCCAACATTGCTGCATTCCAAAACATACTTCCAGAATCCTAAACAAGGCAAACTGCGTATCCATCTCGGAGGGCATAATACCGTGGGGGGAGACGCCGGCTCCGATTTCGTGAGCATCGCCCATCGACAAATCATGAGGTTACTCACTGACTGATCGGCGTAGTTCAACTCCCCTTCTGATCCGTATTTTTAATTCCACCACGCTCAGGTCGATTGCGTTTGGTGGACCTGGCAAAACCAGAACATCAGGGATCGCCGCTACACCATTGCCGGTACATTAACTTTCCAGAACATCCCGCCGACAAGGAACGCAACTCTAGACGACGTTATGACCATGGGAAGCTACTTGAGTTTTCCCAACATCACCATTAACGATGCTTCGAGTTCACTCGCTGGACCGTTCTGCTATTTATACATGTACCTAGTGTTATCGAGCTCGAAGCGTAGTGATCGCACTAGCTGTCGCGCCCTCTCAGCGAGTCGAGGGACCCGGAAATAAAGGCCTGGCAGAGCTAAGATTTTGGTGAGGAACTTCAAATAATTACCTCCACAATTATCGTAGTAGACCACTTATTTCTCACTAAAATGTAATAAAATTATACTACTATCTTCTAGATTACTACTAGAGTGTACTTGCAAGCTAAGAGACTTTGAAGTCTTGTTGTGATGTTGTGGCGTTGCAGACTGTGTAAATACTCACCTGTGGCAGCTCTATTTCCGGGTTCCTCGAGTAGCTGAGAGGCGCCGTCAGAGACGTGGATAATGCAATCATCACATGCCGCCGAACGTTATCTTTCTCGCGCAATGCATAAGTGCTTTGTTATCTCCTTTTCACTAGCCCCGTTCGCAAGCAACCCACCAAACGGTCACGGTAGATGGGAAACAACCTGAATAGTAATCGGGTGACGAACACATACAATCCCTGATGCAATGATAATCTCTCCGACTGGCCCTTTTAAAAAAAGGAAGTAGGGTTGAGACTCGGCTCACCTGTCACGAACGGTTTCTACACATTAAGTCGTTGAGTTATGAAACGCGATGGGCAACAATGCGAACGCCAACCCTTGCAGTCCCCCATGCCCTGGTGTGCCAAGCTATGGCCGAACACCCGACCCGGACCTATTTTCATTCATGCACTAACCATGCGAAGTAAAGTCGCAGAACACGCTCCAAGGCGCCAAGCTGTCACCCAGATTGGGATGTTTCATCTACTCGTAGGGCTGTCGCGTCGATATCGCCAACGCTGGAAACAAACCTTCAGATGCCATCTCGACTGATCATGTATGAACACAACAGTGACATCATGTCAGCTTCGATAATGCGTTCATTGTCGCCTCGCTCATCGACTGTGTCTTGATCCGTCGAGGAGCGTACAGTGCATGCGGAGATGTACAGTAAGAAGGGTTCTACAGAGAGGCATGTTTACATCCAGCCCTGCGGGACTTCTCAAGACTGAGAAGGCCCGTCTCCAGAGTACTACTCCTCCGTAGGATCGACAATGATGCCACTAGATTGATATCGCGCAATGCTCTAGTACTCGGACTGTGCGGACGAGCATAGTACCACAGGTATAAAAAAGCAAGCAGCCCATCGCTTGCCATATCACCACAACCATCCGACAGCAACAGTTCACTCACTTCACATTCTTACTTGGACAGCTAGCTGTCTATCCGCTCATTCAGCAAAACCATTACATTCATTCCGAGCAAGCTCAACATGCGTACCTTTACCATTCTTGCAGCCTTCGGCTCCGCGGCGACCTTCGCCTCACCCCTACCTATGCCTCAGGGCACGGGTGGTGGCGCAGACTCCTGCCCATCGGACGAACTCAGTCCAAAGACGTGGACAGACCTCAATATCGATAAAGTCCTCGCCGACGCAGCGGCCAACTACACGAAGACCCAGACCAACAACGTCCAAGCCTTTGCTGACTCCTTCGGCGCACCGAACTTTTTCTGCGGACTGGACAACTTCTGCAACGCCGGGCAGCCCTGCCTACCCGTCCAGCCTCCCGCATGGTATGTAGGCGTGATTCGTTTCTCGTGAGATGGACATTGACATCTTCTCAGGTACGGACTAGTTGGTATTCAGAACTGGAACAACTACGCCAATGCTTTGAACACGGCCGCCGGCTTCGCAACCTCTATCATCGGTCTCAAGCTTCCCGAGATCGTCCAAGACCTCTTCCCCGCTCCTAAGGATGACATCACACTCTTGAGACCATTCATCGTGATGAGCGCTGGTGTTCTTTCTATGGTTCCCGTGACGGGAGCATTGCTCGTGGGATCTACTGCCATTGGAACTGGCCTCATCTTCAGCTCTAGCACGGCTTTCATCCCTCCCACCGCAGACACATTTTTTCAGTGGAGCAACGTAGCTAGCTCGATGGGAGACGTGCTCAGGGAATGGCAGGGCTCCATCTCAGACTACATCACCAGAACCATCGACGCACCAGTTGACGACCCAAACAACGGCATCAACAAGATTCTCGAAGGCGGTAATTTCCTCGGTGTCAGCCAGAACTTTACTCAGTCAGACCTCCAAGATTTGGTCATCGATTCAATCACCGTCAACGCATTGGGACTGGCCTTGCAAGCACGCAGGGCTTTCATTGTTCGCTTTATCAACATGGAACGTTGCACAGAAAACGACAACTCGCTTTGCATTCAGGGCGATACTCTGACAGGATACTCCCTTGTCGTGCGCAGTGGCGACGCGAACGCTGGCAGCCTTGGCGATGAGACAAAGCTCATCGTTGAAAAGTATGGCTTGACGAAGGAGCAGGCGTTGAAGGGACCAGCGGACTGCTTTGACAAGAACGGCAAGAAACAGTTGGCTGGTAACCCATTCGAAAAAGGAATGCCTACTGATCCCAAGGAATTATGTAACTTCAACCTACAGGTGTGTGAGATAGATAACAGCCTTGTGATTGACTTGGGCATCGTCGACTACTGCCAAGAGATCCAAGGCCTTGATATCTAGATGCACTCTTCACATTCAACACTGAGCTGTTAGCACCGTAACATTAGCTATCATGGACAATGCCATAGCTACAAGCTCTGTAAAATTAGCTATCATAGACAATACTCTAGCTACAAGCTCCGTAACATTAGTTAGCATAGACAATACCATAGCTCACCCCGATCTTTGTCTCGTCCTTCGTCCTTCTCCTTGTAGCCGATTTTCCTAGGTCCCAGACTAAGCTATTCGCTTCGGTCACGTAATTCTCGGCTTAACAAGTCGTAATGCCTTGGCCCCTTGAGCCATCTACGCGTCTAGCCACGGCCAAAACTAGCTGGAATATCGGGCTCGCAGAATGGGCTGTACTAGACAATCCAAACGTGTATACCAATAACTGTTGAACTTACTTCCTGTGTACATGTTGGAGAGACCTTTTTAAGAATTCACTTCGTCATGTAAGAATTTTGATTAGCGGCCCGTGCCAGCTTCTTGTATCTTCAAAATTTCTACAGCGGTCATGGCATCAATACCTAGTAGGCTCTTCTTGCGCATGTGTCATCGAACGCGTCATACTGGCCGGATAACGTATGTTCAGACTTGCTACTGATGCGGGGTACAAGATGAATAACCATGATTCCATTGCTAGGATTCTTACAAGACGGCGTTTGACCTTGTTAAGGATCGCAGAGGCAGGATGTTCTATGGGAGAGGTCTAAAAGAATCCAGCGTGTAAGTTACGCTTTCCGTGGGTGCCCTCACCAGGGGCAGGACCGCCAGTCAGCAGATTGGCCGCATTCCTGATAATCGAAGTCATGTGCAAGATGTTCATCAGCGTGATAGGTTCTTTCTTCTTAGTCCAGCCGAGCTCGTAAGGAAGCTTCTCATTTTCTGTAAGACGGCATCAGCAAGCCCAGTGCGACGGAACGAAAAGGTTTTTACGTACCGAAGAAGAAAGCAATAAGGTCCCTGGGTACATCACCAGTCTCGAGATCTCCAAACGCAATGGGAGATGCAGCTACTTCTCCGAGGCTGAATTCCTCTACACCCGCGGAGAAGGTATAGTTGGGATTGTTCGCACAGCTCTCAAGCTGACGGAAGACCT
The DNA here is from genome assembly GCA_025504975.1 of Plenodomus lindquistii. Taxonomy (NCBI): domain Eukaryota; kingdom Fungi; phylum Ascomycota; class Dothideomycetes; order Pleosporales; family Leptosphaeriaceae; genus Plenodomus; species Plenodomus lindquistii. The sequence continues at coordinate 41,200 of JANUWI010000016.1, forward strand.
TGCTATTGGCTAGTTCCTTAGCAGTAACGGGGTCGCTCTTCCACCACGCCTTGCTCGTATTGTACACCATCTCGTTGAAGATGTAATTATTGCCGAAGACAGCGTCGGAACGACTTGGACTGGCATCGCGTTCGAGGATGTTATACACGTTCAGCTGGTCAAGCGTGAAGAATGTGCGTGGCGTTAGGTTCAGGATTAACAAAGATGGCTTGCTGCCACATGCCGCTTCCCAAGGTTTCGTTGAAATTTAGGCCGTCTTTGAGGCCCTTTATCACATTATTCCGGGTAATGTTGCGGCCGTCTCGGGGGAGGAACCCTTGGTTCGTGAGGGTATTCAGCATGGGACATGGGCCGCGGACTGAGAAAGTGCTAAAAGACAGATCGAAGCTGTGGTGGTAGAGATACCAGCGTACAGTCTCTTTCACCTTGTGGTGTCCACGCGTGAGCGTCAGCAATGACAGCGTCGTGTTGAGGCCCTGGCGCGGCGAGAGTGGCGGTGGCCAATATGGCAAAAGTTGCGAGTTGCATAACGGCTTGTGAGAATAGTTGAACAAACAAGACCTGAAAGTATGAGTGAATCAAGAAGCGATACCGAGGCCGTATAAAGTTGTGTTCCTCGAGTGGATGTCATCCGCTTTTGAGTACCCTGAAGACCTGTTTAAATCCCCATACGAATCAACGCTAGAGTACATTTGCTTGTGCAATACACACGTAACATCATATTCTCCTACCACCATTTGTCTTGCAGTCTACTCCCGTTGAACGATCGACGTTTTGCTATAGTCCCTTGAATATGGCTGCAGCCATTCGTCTCGGGAAGTTTGTGACGTCGATCTAAGGTGTTGACAAGCAACTTGTCCATGGCCCTCGCATCACACAGGTGCGAAAACCGAATCAGACACTTCGTAACAAGCCGCGGACGTTTCGCAAAACGATCCGTCCCGTTTCTTCGCGGGTACGATTATTCGTATTCGTATTCGGGCGGCTCGCATGCGCGCTCTTTCGGTGGAGTTGCATCAACGACAATCACCTTCAAATTCATTGGCTTAAAATTCCATCGCGCTGCAACGCCTGTCTACTGCGTAGTAGTGGACGACTGTTTCAGACGATCGAAATCGTTGAAGATCTAAGTTACGCGCATTTGTTCACCGCTACCTCTGAAACTACTTCTGATATAGTGAGATCAAACCTTGATGCGTATCCGGGGTGGGAGGGAGGACATGAATTCCTTGAAATGCCATGTATGTCTATCAGCATTTGGCATGCCTGCATACACAAGAAATCATGGATTGCTTGTGCGTCACAGAATTATCCGAGGCTGCGGGGGTAAACATAAGCAATTTGAGGAGCTCGATCACGTACGTCAATTATTGACCCTGTTCGTCTGGGCCAACATGCCTTTTTGCACAGGGATTTCACAAACTTTAATATCCTCGTTTCGATGTTCACGGTGCAACACATGGTAGAATGATCCCTGGGAAATAATGGTCTTGAGTATCAGGATCAGACTCTGCGAATCCGCATAGTCCTTAATCGTACAAGAGATGTCTGAGACGCAGACACATCTCCTTGCCTACATGGTGAGAGTTGACTAATAGTTGTCCCAGCTTCAATTTAGATCACCAAATCGATCCGTCAACCTTTACCATGCATCTCATACAACATGTCCAAACCCATTGATGAAACGCATAGTCCTGAACTAAGTCAATTGAAGTCAACTCGAATTAAAGTACACATTATGCCGCTAACAGGTTTGGAACGGGCTTGGAGTCTTCCGGGGCTCCCCAATACACTTTATGTATTCCCACTTTGATAGAGTTCTGCCGATGATCCTGTGGAACCCCAATACCAATCGCGAACGGACGATCCTGCGAACGAGCAAATCAGGCAAGGTTACCGAGCATACAACGCCATAACCCATAAGCACAGCCCCTCTAGTCCAAACACATACTCTCATGTACTTTTTCCATATGCTCATAGCACCTCGCCGCCGCTGTCATCCCATCCTTCGGTCCTTCAAAATCCGCCCGACAAACCCAGCACCAATGCACGCCACAAATGCACTTCATATGAGCGCATCCTAGACCCTTCTGTGTAAGCATCTCGCACTTTGGGCACTGCTTGATGCTGGCGTTGTTGCCGTCTGAGTCCTTGAAGTGCCACTCGCCAGTACCAGTGACCGAGGCAATGGTGGGGCCAGCCTCTGAGAGCCCGACTTGTGCGCAATTGAGACCTGGGTGGGCGCGGGCGTCGCAGTCGGAACATATAGATGGATTGAAGCACACTGGACATGTGCGGAACGTATCTTCTTCCGAGGCAAGATAGACGCCGGTGCAGTCGGGTTGGGGACAGTACCGGTATCTCGAGGGGTGGCTACGGATAGAGACTAGCAGGCTGGCTTTGAGTAGTCCCTCAAATTTCTCAAAAGGGAGATGCAACTGCAGGTCATATAGGGACATGCGTTTTAAACAATCGGTATGCCAGCAGCGGACTGGAAATTGCTTATTGGACGTCAGATCGGACACTGCGCTGTGGATCTGGATATCAAAACAGTCTGAGCAATAGTTATGTCCACAGGAGAGGTGGATATCAGTGGTCGATCTGAGGCATATGGGACAGTCTTGTGGCAGCGGTGTTGATGTTGCTTCTTTTGTCACGTCCATCCACTTGCGACTCAATTCCAGGTCGATCATGTGATTTGTCCACGACTTAACGGGGTTCCCATATAGGCGTATTTGGTGCTGGCGTGCGTCGACATGTATGACGGAACCGGAGCGGTCGCTAAGATCCCGGATCCATTTGTGGCCGGGCTTGGTGTCGAAGAAAGGATGCCAAATGGCACAGTTGGAGATGCCAGTACACGGGGCGTGACGGGCTATATGGCCTTGGTACACCGCGCTGACTTGGTCCAGGATATCAGAGAGATGCTGTCTATCGACATCATGAATACTGATCGTCTTTGTTGAGCCCTCTAGACTACTACCTGAGCGGTAGTTGAAGGTCAGCTCGCGGCCTACCCTTGCACCCTCGAGACGCCTCAGCACAGTATTCTTGACAGAGTGATGAATATCTTTGGATGCCTCAATGACGACACTGTACAAGAACTGACTCACAACTGGCTCGGGCTGAGATTTGATCACCACGGGCTGCATGATCAGCAACGCATCTGATGGGTTTGCGAATCGCATCATCTCTCGAGAGATGCGTCTGTTCTTAGTACTGAGCCCAAACCTCCATGACTGCAAGACTGGACCGGGCATCGTAACGTCGCGTAGACCAAATATCCTAGTTATAGGCATATGAAAGAGCACACCGTCTCCATATACGCCAAAGGCGACTTCGCTTGTGATTTCCAGCTTGCCGGTGTCAAGTTTGAGATTAGTAAGTACGCATCCTTCTCCGAAATTGGCCTGCATCCCCGAGATCGATCGTGTTATGTTGGCCATAGTGTGGCCGTTGAGCAAAGCCTTGTTAGTAAAAGCCCTCTTGGCTCGGGGGATCACATCGTTAAATGGCCCAGGTGCATGCAGCGTAAGTATTATTTTGCAACCGAAACATGATGCATTGAATTCGGTAGCGACTAGGGAGGGAATATTAGGCTAACCAGCTAGGTCGTTGAACTCTCACGAATCACAGCACCCAGTGCATCGCCGGGTCAGTGGTGAACCCTCTTCCCCGTGCGTTTGTGCCACTACAGCGCACCTGCGTGGTCTCGATGGAAAGACCTTCATGCGAATCCACTGCTTGGCTGATTTATAAGACGTATTCGGGGCTGCTGATTTGGTTCAATGCATTGCTTATCGAGCTTCTGCATTGCACTAATTGCACAAACGATTTCTGGTCCGAAGATGCGCTAAGGCGATTGAAACGTGGTCATATGCGTAACGAGGTTCGTGATTTCGATTTTGAGCGGTTCAATAGTCCGTATGTCCAAATGTAGGCTCGGCATAGTTTGGGCTTCGTTCCTTCTGCGGACCACACGCTATACGACTCCTGATGGCCCTTGTTGCAGTATCATCTTCGCCGCCCATGTTTCGCGATCAAGCTCCTCGATTCGCCGCATAGCCAAATATGTGGACCTGCCTCACCGTCCTCAAGCCCATGCTCATTGATTATGGACTCTATTTGACGCGCTCGGCCACGATTGGCGCTCAGAGTAGTAAGCCTTTCGGCCCAACCATAGAGGAAGATAGATTTGTTCAATGCACCTAGCTCTGCTGCTACTTTGCCAGCTGCAGCAGGCAGCCCATCAGTAATCCTATCAACATCGATTGACTTGACTTGTATGGGGAGCTGGAACCCGTCTGGGATGGTATGATCTGAGATTGAAGTCCATTCCGCTATCAGCTCTTCCGAAGAACGTCCCTGACGATCACCCTGAGCAAGAAGGAGATTCGCGCGGAGCTTTTCGGCATCCGTGGCCAGAGTCTCCACGATGAGGTTCATCTGATCTGCGGCTTCGCGAGTGCAGACCATTGGATGCGAACCGATCGCTGGATAAAGGCGTGTCGGCAAAAGATGCTCTTCCGCCTCTTCTTGTATTTGCGCTTGGACTTCGCCAGGGTACCAATCAAGTATGGGGCACTTTCCGTGCGAAATATCGGAGATCAGAGCGAGAAGTATCGTGCAGTCGATGTTCACTGTGTGAGACATTGCCCGGGATCGGTCGACAAGTAACTGCGGCAGAACAGACTGCAGTGGGACAGAGGGTGGGATTTCTCTGGCACTTTGTACTGTCGCCCCTGTAGCACGTATCTTGTTAATGATCATGTCGATGGCTTGAGTCTTTCCAGATTCGATGCGAGTGAGTACGAATCGCACTTTCGGTGGTCGTCCACGGATCGGATTCGCCTTCGCGGCTCGTGCCATTTCGCGAGCGCTTCGAACTACATCAACTTGGTCCTCGTCGTCCTCGTCGTCATCAACACTCGGTCCAGCATCGGGCACATCGTCATCAGAGTCGGAATCATTCATCCAACCCAGTTTTGCAAGGTCAAACAGGAGTCGCTTCTCTGAGACTGTAGAGACGCGTATCCACTCCATGCCCTCTTCTGCTACGATATCGACGAGTGCTGCGGTCTTTCCTTTCTGTTGACTGCCTTTCTTCAAACTCAGTCCCTTCATTGTACTCTTGCCTCCAGGCGCCTTGTGCCGGTCCCAAAAAAAGTATTTGCGGAAACTTTGTAAGCCAGAGGATCGTTTCGCTGCACTCCAGAGTGCTTCGTAGTAGAGTAGGTTCGATGACACGATGTAGTGTCTGGCCTTCTCTTCGTCCATATTCGTCCCTACGAGCTTCTTGAGAAACGCCAGTTCATTGCGCATATCATTGCGCAGGTTCCGGTATTCGACTGGATTGTAGACTTTGCCAACTTTCTGCTTCTCCAGCACTGCGGCCACATAGGCTTCTACTTCGTCATGCAACAGCTTGCCTCTCTCGACCAGGCCTTGGATGGTATTCTGGAGGTCCTCGCTGCCGTCATTTTCCGCGGTATTGGAAGGCGGTGCCAGCTCCATATTCCGGAGACCTGATGAAATTGTGTCCGTCGTGCTAGCGAGGGAGAAATCACCCGACCTCAGTTTGTGCTTCTTTGAAAATGTATCGTTCAGATCAGTGGTTTGTGTGCTGTGAGAGCGGTCGTAGCCAACCACGATGACGATAGGTGCTACCTCCAAATACTGCGAGTGCGTAGAGTCGCTGCAACTGCTCAATTCGGCGCTCGAAATGCAAGGTGATGGAAGATATTCAGCGAACTTTGATGTGCAGAATGTGAAGATGCCATGTCTGAAAAAGTGGACGTGAGTCAACAAGCGCGGCAGAAGTTCCGGTGTCGTTCTCTGTCGTGAGTTGCCGTCGCTGCCTGCTGCACCACAGCTTTCATTGGCGCACAAGAGATCCTCTCTTGTTTGGACAGCCCTATAGAGGAGATCGATGACGTCGCACACGTTTGGGAAACGATAGAATGTCCCAGTCGTCAATTGGGGCCTGGAGCAGGCCTTGGGCAAGGGCCGATGTTTCTCCGACCCCGCGAATTGTCGCCCGCGGCTGCCCACCACGTTGACTTAACGACATCGTCTCAAATCAATAATAGGCACATCACACAATGCCGTACTTCAGGACCAGCGTGGAATGGTACGAGCAGTCGTCGCTGCTGCTCAAAGCGAGGCCCACATCCGTAAGCCGCGTTTTGTCCTGCGCACGCGACTCCCACGCTGATCGCATGCCATAGACACGCATCACTTCCAAATACAGCGTCCTGAAGCCGTCGGCGTCCAAAATCAGGAAGCGCAAAAACTTCGCCGAAAAGCATCCCCCCAAGGCCACAGACGCAGCACGTGCTGCATCACCTCCGCCGCAATCGCAAAACCCAGAAGAAGTCACGGTCACGTTCACATTGAAAACCTATGACCCTGAGTCGGGGACATGTCTACAGTATGAGACCAACAAGGGCGCTGAGGTGGGACGTCTGATCGGAAATTTGGGAAGATTAGGAAGGCATATGGCTGCATTGCCAGAAGTAGTGGAAGATTTGAGCGCAGCCGCGCCTGAAAGAGTATCGACACCGGCGATAGACGAAGGTGGAGATGCGAAGATGGGCGGAGTACCTACAGACCCGAAAGCTGGTGCAGGTGGAAAGAAAAAGAAGAAGGGGAAGAAATGAAAAGAACAAGACTTCAGACGAGAAAACACGTTACGATGACACCATGCAACCCCTCAAGCGACATCAGTAAGTCGTCAGCATGGTGCAAGTCGCCAGGTGAGCTGATGGCTACGTGCTGAGCTATTCACATCAAGAAAGCACAGTCGGTATGGGGCAGCGACTCACAGTGGGGACGAGTGTATGTATTGAAGCGCTACCGAAGAAAAGATACCCATTACAAAGCTCTATCGTATTGCTGCCGTGAAACTCAATCCCACCATACTTATTTCGGTGCGCTGACAATTACTCCAAGGCTTGGCCGCGTACATCCAAATGATCAATGCTGGTTAAACATCCTCGTCATAAATTTCTCAGCACCACCTCTGACGGCTCTCAGCCTGACCCAACTAACTCCAGAGCGTCTAGTGCTTGGTCAAACCGCCTCATTCGCCCCAGTCTTGACAACAAGCATCCACTAGACCTTTTCGTCCTCATTCTGAGCTTCCTTCGCAAGGGTATCGCTATTGTACATGCCCCAAGCCTCATGGAAGATGCCCATACCAGACTTTTCGATACCAGTCTCAGCTCGCGTACCGCGATCGGCGGAGTTCTCAAATGTGGATTTGTGGTGCAATGTGCGCTTATCCCCGGTAGTTAGGTTTTGGTTGATGATCATAGGCTTGGTCTAGACTGTCGCCTTATTTTCGTCGAGAGTTCTTCTTGAAGCCGGCCTGATCGTTGAGCAATCTCACGTGATACCTCGCCTTGGCGTCTGCCTCCACCGGGCGCAATGAATAGACGTCCGTCCAAAAATTAGAATCTTTCTTCGCTGGCAATCGTCCGATATTATGTCTCTTCGATACTGCAGCACCAATCCTGACCACGAGTCTGAGCTTTATGATTATTTTCCCAGGAATTACCTGCTCATCTGTCCCGCGTTTCAGCACGCACAGCACCTACCAGGGTATAGATGTCATTACAGCGAATTTTTCCAGCCTAAAGATGAGACTTGGCTCTGGAACACATTTGCAAAGCCGGTTCCAGATACACGGTACAATGAGACTGTCCGTCCCCGCCACGGCTCCGTAGCCCTGCAAGACATGTCGGCTTTGGAGCGCTTACCAACCGAGCTCATCGATCGAATAATCATCCTTTTACTCAACGAGGACCATCCACGTGATTTTATTGCAGTTGGACTCGCCTCACGTCACCTATGGCCAGTTGTACTACGCTATATTGATCAAGATTGCCTCAGCGCTATTGCATCGAACTGGGCGCGCAAAAAGGTTGGCTTTCATGGAAGGTACTCCTACTTTACTCGTTCACAGACTCAGCACTACAGCCTGGATGGGACACGCAGATTTGCGACAACAGATCCAACGATGGGGCTGGGTTGATGTTTCGAGTCAACCGGACCGGGAATTGGCGAGAAGCGGTTGCGAAGTACAGCGACATGTGGGGAGAGCTCCGCAGTGAAGAGATCGAGCAGCTCGCGCAAGACTTGTCCATGGAGTATTTATATCCTCAAGATTAGAGTATGGGTCCTACGCAACCTGAAGAGAAGAGAGTTGGTTCGTTCTAGTGAGCTTCACGTGCCAGCTTCTGCCATTCCAGAAGGGTGTCCAGATGGCTTGCAGTCACCTGAAGGTATTGCATTGACGCGCAACAATCTGGATCGTCTCACTCTGGCGCAGGTCTTTCTGGCTCTGACGGCTTCTTCCAACGCTCGTGACATCAAGGAACCGGCCCGCTTGACCTGGTTCATGGATGGGCCTTGGGATGGAGGCAGTTTCGATCTGGTTACATTAGACGATCACGACGCGGAAGACGCTCTAGCAACTCGGGAACTCGCCAATAATTCAACTACGCCAGGACTTAGGCCATGGCAAAACATCAGTCATCACGTTGCAACTGATCTGGGTAATCTGAGATGGTGTCTCCAGCAAGTGAACGAGCATGTAGAGTCCAAGCAAACGGGCAAACATCTCTACCAATCAGCCCTGTGGGCCATGATTGCGAAAACTCGGAGGGTGCACCGTCAATGGGCCGACACAATTGAGCCTGTCATGGATAAAGTCTGGACTGGGCCAAAAAGACTGCAAGATGACATTCTCAAAACATTGGGTGAAGACAAGACGGCGTCGAACATTGAGAAACGCACAGCATCCAACTCTTCAAAAGATATTCCAAGATCACATATGAAATGAGCTTTCGACAATTTCGTGATCGAGAATTGAAGCGCGCATGGAGTATCGAGAAGTTTCTTTGTGTCGCTTTCACATTCACCTCACACAATGTCACTCATCAGCCCCACTCTTCTTTACTAGCACAATAGCCTTGTAAGGACGCTTTCATTGTTCTATTCTTCTGTCTGTGGATACTATAGTACCACACAGATGTATATCGCCGCCGTCGAATATTCCACAAGGGATGTGAGGCGCATATAGCCAACGGCACGTATCTACCACTAAACATCCCGACACAATCGCGTGAGATCTTCTGCGCCCACTCATCAACATGCTACAATTTGTCGATTACATCGATGCCGGCTCCCACTCCGAATTAGCATGCCGAACAATGACCCGGCTGCACCGCCTCAACGACGGACCAGTGTCCCGCCGCACACGCTCACAGACCCATACAAAGCCCCCGTCTCCACTCACCTCATGCAATCCAACGCCAATAACCACACCCTCCTCCGGCAGGTTCCTTGCCTCACGCGTCACCAAACGCACTCACGCCAGCGCCGCGACCTCGCTCTGCAAACGCCGCGTCATGCTGCGGAGACGGCTGGACAGGAGCATACGAACGGAAGAAAAAGCGCGACGAAGACTCGGGGCAAGAATGAAATTGAAATTTCTTAAAATTACGGAGACGGGGGAGCTGTGTGTGGTTCCTCATGCTCGACCGCGGGATGTAAAGACGCATGAAGACATCGCGAGAAGTCGGGCAGGGAGCCTACCGGGTAGGAGTCTGCTGAGGAAAGTGGAAAAGATCTTAACTGACGATGACTTGGACGAAGAATTCGGGATTCTCCCGGGGGAGGCAAGGGCAGGGGAAAGAGGAAGTAGCTATGGAGGCGAAGGTTACGAAAGTTGGGACATGGAAACTGTGAAATTAGTGGAGCTGCCTATAGGAGAATTCGATGCAAGAGATCTAGGTGGTGCTTGGTTGCGCATCAAGGGCGATCAGGGTCTAGGGGACGTGATGATTGCTGCAAGATGGGGTATGGAGGAGGATGCGATGGAGAAGAAGAGAATAGAGGGCGCGGTGATGGATACAGCAGGTATCGAGGTTGTCAAGGGGGTCTGGAATATGTGTAAAAGGCAATGAAGAGAGTTATAGGCACGCCCTCAGCACGTGACTTTGATAATGCCTACATCAGGTAAACGCTGAAAGGAGTAAAAAAAACGTGATGCAAAGACTAATATTGACGGCCTAGCGCAATCCGTATTTCCGCCCCATTCCAGGGCAATGGGGCAGTCGAACACCAGTACATCGTGGTGACATACACTTTGGTCGAGTATCATGGGTATCTTAGCATATCATGACCATAATCGCTTTGACGCCGGCAACATGCTGAGCCCTGCTAGAAGCCTGAAATACCATATGAAGGATCTATCAAGAACGAAAAGAACACGATAGTATTTCCTTGGACTTCCACAAAATGGCACGACACATAGGCGTCGAAGAAACGTTCAAGCGAGCGACACAAACACGGGTGTTGCATGACCGTCAACCACCTCTTGAGAGCTGAAGCATTTGAAATGGGCAGAGCCAAGGAAAGGCACTGTATGCTATGCAATCTTTCACTATACAGTATCATGCTCCTGCAGGAGAATCCCCAAGAGCGCCGCCAACATAGACGACCAACACGGCTGCATACCTGTAAAAGAGTGTTAGCATTATCTTCAGATGTTTTGCTTGGTTCACATACGCTGCAGTTGCTCCAAAGACTTCCCCTCTCGTTGTTGTGGTCGTGAACAGTAAGACACCTGCAAATGCTGTCGTGAGCGCACAAATCAGACCCAGTCTACTAGCCTTAGTTTCTAGCTGATCAAGGCCAATGATTGCGCCGACAAGAAGTCCAACCCCAAGTAAAGCGCCGACGAGCGAGACCATGTTTGCGATCCTAGACTCTGAGTAGAAGTATGCTCCGTTCAAGTCCTGCATCGGGCCCTCACCACGAATCTTGAATACCTTGTCGCAGACGGTTGTTACTAACCGTGACAGATAGTCTCTTCGTGACGGGGGGCCCACTGCCACGAAGTCACCGACATGATTCCTTAGGCTGTATGTTCCTATCGCAACATCCTGCAACGGCAAGTTGTGCGCTCTGATTTGTTCCCGAGGTCCACCGCGAAACCAATGCCGCAAAGCAGCGAGTCCGCGAGTTGTAGGGGCCGCAAAGCTGTTCATTTGGAGGTTCATGCTAGGAATGCTCCCTATATAATATCAGTATCTTATCCAGGATGACGAATGACAAGGTCTAACTTACTGTACGCGGCAAGATGAGTCTCGAGTCGCTTGAGAGCATTGAACCTCGCTATGTCTTCTTGTAGCAGACTGTTCGCCATTCGTGCACTGTCTTTGAAAGCCGCACGTCGATTCAATCCACATTCTTTCAATGAGGCTACAAGATGGGTTTTGGCCTGAGGACTCAGTTCCCAATGGGCTGAAGTTTTATTCTGTATTCCGAGGCACCTTTTGAGATGTAGTGCAGTCGTGTTATGCTCAAGATAGGACCTTCGGGGGTGTTATTGTGCCCATTGTTATTGGACAACTGCGACTTGTGAGCGACCTGGGTCCTGGATTTATTCATATATGGATTGAGGCCCGAAAGAATGGCCACCGCGCTTGGAACGTCCAGAGACTCTTTTCGATCGACGGCATCATACCAAATTATCAGACGTAGTGTGGCTGCTTTACACCTGGATAGCGTCGTGCCGCCGTTCACAGGCCAGTTTGCAACTCTCTCCTTGAACTTTTCACCGATGAAGTACCGGGGCTGGAAAGGACCTCCACCTCGGATGTCCTCTCCTATGAACGCCCAACTTGCTGCCGCAGAGTACCTCTTGGGTTCTGAAGCCTCGTGCTTCATTATAAAGGGCATGTCCTCCTGATCGCTGCTTGAAAAAAACACCGAAATGGAGTATGCTTCCGAATCCTTCTTGACTTTTCTTTGCCAGGGCCCTCGAAGCACAATATACGGGGTGAGTACATCGTCATAGAGTTTGAACACAACCTCCACCATCCTCCGGGAATCGACCGCCGTAATTCTATCGTCATATTTTGGTGCGGCTACTGACAATGTATCGAAAAGCTCGTCGATGTTGTCCGACGGCACCGGGGAAGCTCGATTTGATTTTCGATATTCCTCAACGTCCGTACCCTTTAGACCAAAATATCTCTGAGCTTCTCCAGCTAAGTTGATAAGTGCGTTGTCTAGTGCATCCATCTCATCAATCTCTCTCTCGATGGCGAGGAGCTGCGACTGTCGGTGTAGTGTAGACAGGTACGCCATGCGATCAAACTTCCTGAAAATTGACAAATTACCACCGCAAGCCATGAATCCGGCGACACATGGGTAGCCCTCCGCATATTTCGGAGGCGTTTGACTGAGAAATGCCTTGGCACTTTTTTAAATTAACACACCCTTGTGTGTTCAGCCTGGTCAGCCAAATTCATGCTTTCCTCTTCTTCCTTGGAGTTTCTCATGTTAATACTGTGATTACGGACCTGGGGTTTGTTTGCTGGGTCAGAGACTTAAACTAGTAGGTCTATTGGGTATACATGCTTAATGGTATATGTACCGTAGTTTCGCTATCCCCGTGTCGCGCAACTCCAGCCACAGCGCTACGAAAGATCCAGGAAGTCTCGTCATCGAGAGGTTGGAAGTGTCGATTGTTCAAATGATAATCTCTGTCGCACTTCTCACGACTGTACCGCTTATACTTAAGACGTCGAAAGCATCGCCAAGCGCTGCGGACGCGAATCTGAAGCTACAATCACGCACTCGAATCCTTATTATCTCCTTTCCGCCTAGTCCTTGCGCCGCTTCGAATTCACCTCGAGAAAAAGATCAGAACGCTGGCAATAACAGGGGCACACGATACTATCCCAACAGCGCGTACGCATGCGAAGGCATAATTACGGCCAATGGCGGAAGCACATTCACTGGACCCCATAAAGCCTGGAAAGATAGCTATGCCGATAGACTATTGCAAAAGGTATGGCGGAAAAAGCAGAAGCCAAAAGGTATGACTTCGAAAGGCATATTCCACCGTTCGTTATTAACTAATGCTTACTATCAGCAGCCCAGTCTCAAGATTAATTAAACCACGAATTTTACGACGGCTGCGAATCTCTATCTGGTGACAGTAGGGTGAGCGGAGTCGCAGCAGTCGACCAACCGAGAGGCATTCACGATGCACAAACCGCGGACTATTCACACCCGACGTTTGGCAATCAGACTTCCCGAAGATCCTTGTTGGAATACATGATGGGCAAAGAGCCAGCCTCGAGATTGAATGTTATTTCTGCTACTCGTACATATGCTTAGGAATGGAGGTGGTGAACTTCATGACAACCAGTGCACGCACTGAATACTTTCTGATGTATCCTATTACGTGTGAATCCCTACTTAGCACATTCTTATGTCCCACGGGAGGCGGATCTGTATGTACATGATTACCTACAGACTACAGTGCTTCGGACGAAAATGAAAACCAACCAACCGATCATACATGTACTTATTTTGGTGGGGAATGTTGCAGCGTTCTTGGAGCCAAGTTGCATCTCGCCCAAATGACCGCCATTCAACATTCCTCAGTAGCTTCACAGCCGCCCCTGGTCACGGACTTGAGTCACACATCCGCTGACATCCCTCTATGATATGCACAGTTCAACTAAGCAGGGCTTATCCCCTACCACACCACAGAACGCATTCTACAGCAGTGTGCCACCACTGTGATCCCATAGCTTCGCGCGTTTTTATGTCTTTAGGGGGCGGGTTGTACATGATGTTCTTGCGAACGTATCAACCAACCAACCGACTAACCAATCAATAGCCTCACGTATGTCTTCCCAGCAATCTTCAGGTAGTAATACAGGGAACGAATCATGTACATGGTATATCGCCCACGTCTGCTTCCAGAACAGCAACAGCTTGACATGATGTGTGGGCAAGATGTTAGCCTGATACAGAAGCTTCGTAGGGCTCACAAACCTTCTCTCCGCCTATTACCAGAGGAAGATACACTGTGTGCGTATCCTCGTCAGTCAGGAGAGCACAAGTGATACAAGAGGCATTTGATCTGCTCCAGACATTCCAACACCTCACAGCTGCGCTGAAGCGCGACTCTTGGAACGGGACTTTTAGAAAGCAAAAAATCAGTACATCACGCAAAGTATAATGTAAACCAGACATGAAGCGAAAGGATTGTATTGCTACCAAACATCACTCCAGACATCACAATGTAAAGAAAAAGAAATTATGTCTCCTCCACCTCTCTCCCTCGTGCCAACTAATCGGCGCGACGGAAACGAAAGGCAAAGGCGGGCCATCCCGAGGTAATGGGACGACACCGTTGTTCAATCTTGCTTCCCTGTCCACACTTACTCAACGTGAGAATAACGTATTGGCAAGCTCTAGCTTAATTGGAAGCGGAGTGAGTCGTAAAGTAGCGTCTGAACACTCTGACCGCACTTCAGAGTGCCATCGACTACTTACAAACTCCATCTCGTCACTGCTCAAACACTTGACACCCGGCAGAACGCAAGGCGACAGGGAGAGAAACAGGTCGGAGATGTTGGTATAACCCTCGGAGCCCACTTGGAAAACCCTCAGTAACCTCAAGGACAGATATATTGATAACCCCCAGAGCCCACATGTGATGACAAGAGTCAACACGTTCTCAAAAGTCCACAGTCTCAAATCCCACAACAGCATCGCGAAGACGCTGTAACCATGTTGTGTATACAGGCTGGTCGAACCTGCTCCATTTCCAGAATCGGTGTGACATGTCCAACGCTCACGACACCATGACGGTATTCGTTTAGACCCAGATTGTAAGAGAAGGCCTGTTTCTGGGCGAAAGACGTTGGACAAGATACATCGCCTTCTTCTGACTGCAGTAAGGAGCCCACGCAACTCCAAGTCAGGGATGAGAAAATCGAGTCGGCGAAGTCGAAGCGGCAGTGTCACGAACGGTCTAAACCCGATCCTGCCCTGCGACGACCGAAGGTCTCCCGCCAAGTTTGTTAATCAAAACGAAATCTTAGCTTGTATCAAACAGTTACATCCATCATGGTGTAGTGACATCGACGCCTAGTCCGAAGACCAGGTAAAATTTAGGAAGCCAGTCCGTCAAGACGGCATTCCTGAATGTCTATGGGTGCCACTGAGCAATAACGCCAAGGACCATTCGGTCTGTCAGAGTCGCCCGAAGGCAGCTCCATTTCTGCTGGCTTCTTGCGACGATCGAGGGTTCCCAGACCTGCTAGAAGCTCTTGCTCTCGCAAGAGGTCCAACCTCAAAGGACTCTTCAACCGGCGCCGGGGGCTACCCCCTACTCATGCGGGCCACGTAATGACATGTACATCAGTACAGTGGGGTCCAACGACTTGATGCTGTAGGCTTTGTAGCTCGAAGCATTTTGCGCCAGCGGGAGCGACCTCACGGCGTTTGTAGGCCAAAGCCATATTGTAAGAGTAGACTCCTTGCCGGCGGCACCAGCTCGATCCTGGAATTTTGCCGGGGTTTGGCGACCGTGGAAATCAACATCCGATGGTGACCGGGAAAAGAACGTCCGATGATGAGCGGGAAATGAACGTCATCGATCGTGTAACTCCGCGGCGTAGGTGATCGTTCTGGCTTGGTGTTCTCCGTCGCGGCTCGTCAGAACTCTTTCTTCTTAGTGGCATTGTGATCCGCACGATCTGCCATTTATAGACATCGATCAAGGCACTACCCGTCGAGCAATGGTGTAGATGTGAACCCCTATCTCGTTGTCGAAACAAGTTGCAGTTTGAATAGGGTTCACGCTGGCGTCAAGTCGCGATCATACGGGAGGTCCGAAGGAACAGCCATCGTCTTCAAGCGCGCCTCCGAATCGAGTCGAGGCAATTCAGTCCAGGTGAGGACATTGCCGAATGCGAGATCTTCTCTCGACTTTTGCAAGCTCTCGCTCGTCTTCTGCCAGGGCTACTGGACTTTTGCAAGCTTCTCGCTTGACTCCTGCCAGGACTACTGGACTTCTGCCAGAGCTACTGGTCTTCTGCAAGCTTCTGACTTGACTCCTGCGAGCTGCTGCTCGACTTCATCCAGGCTCGTTTGACGAGATCACTGGGCACTGCGGGACGTCTCCCGACTTTCAAAGGCACAATGGCCTTACCAAGGACTGCCAGTCCTCACGGAGACTGCACGGTCATCCGTTCGTGGCCAAGCTTGAGGTGCGCTGACCTCGCTTCATGAGGTACGACGACCTCGCTTTGTAGGCTACTTCCGCCACGTCGTTGCCTCTTTCGAGGTTCTGCGTGTTGGTCATGCTCGAAAACGGCTCACATCACCCGTACGGGGGCCAGGCCGCCGGGTGATGCAGCGCTAAAATGCTGGATGGGACCGGTCCCTTGTAGTGTCATGTCGCGTGCGTCCCAGACGCAATGGGGGTGATGCAGAATGGGTTGGTGCTGATTGTTCGATCGAATTGTGGTGTTGCGATGTATTGAGGTGCGTTTATAATGCTCTGAAAGGAAAACGCGTGTGGATGCGACGGTGTGAAAGGAATGTGGGCGAATGATGCCTCCGGAGGCAAGAGAAATGAAGAGGGGATGCGTAGTCGCCGAAATAGAGAGGGTTGGATGCGAAGTGCAGTATTTATGAGGCTGCAAAGGTGAGGAAACGCGTGAGGGGAGGTTGGTAACAAGCGAAGAACTTTTTATTCATCAAGCTCAGGTGGGTCTGTGGTCGCGCTAGTGGGCATAGTGGACCGTGCTTCCGGCGCGTCATTGAAGCGAACAACGACGGCGACAACGGCTGGCAGAGGAGAGAGTCGGTGTTCGAGCGCGACATCATGGTCAGTATGAAGGGGTGTATTTTTATTGAAGGAAAAGGACTGACTGGCTCAACAGCCTCCCAAGCGACGCGCACCGCCAGGCAAGGCGCGTCCACCTGTGAAGCGCGCCTCGAAACTCGCGAAAGAGCATGGGTTGACTGCTGAACAAGAAGCCGAGATTCGCGAAGCGTTCGGCCTGTTTGCTGTGCAGCATCCAGATCATGAAGAGTCAAAGGAAGGAGTACTGCGCAAGGATGATGTAAGGCGGTGTCTGATGTATGCCACTGCTTGATGCGTCGATCTGTCGTGCATGAGCTCTGACTGTCCCGCAGCTCCCTTAACCTTGCACCCGAAAAGTCAGAAGTCCGTGAAATCCTTTCGACTATCGATCCGTTGAATACCGGATTCGTAGAGTTTGTGCCATTCTTTGCGTACGCAGCAATAGCAATGCATACCCAGGACCAAGGATCAGACGATGATGAAGACGATGATGATGAGTACGACGGCGAGATTGGCAACGAGAGCAACGCAGAAGAAGTCAGCGCTGCATACAGGCTGTTCACCCGTGGTGCCTCAGGTCCCATCACGTTAGCGCATCTGCGGAGAGTGGCCAAAGAGTTGAAGGAAGACGTGTCAGACGATGTCCTGAAAGACATGATACTCGAAGCGAATGGTGGCGTCAAAGGCAAGGGCAGAGATGTCGGCGGGGTCAGCATTGAGGAGTTTGAGAGTGTCCTGAAGCGTGCAGGACTATCATTCGGTTGAAAGGTTGATACCTGTTGGCCGTAGAGGTCGCTCTCAGCGTCGTGTCAGCTTGCGGTCTATCAGTCACCGCATCGCCTTGTTGTTTTCCATTTCCCGCCTACCACCCCGCAGCAGGAGCTATCACACGGATCGTAGCCATGTTCTGCAACACGAGACGCGGCTGTACATGCCAGAAGCAGCTCGAATTCAAAGATAGAGGTGGTTTGCTGCAGGCGTCCTTCAGATAGTGACCAAACCAGAGCAAGTCCACGCGTGAGGTGGAGATGTGATGGGCGAGGGACAAGTGTGGTCAGGGTATGAACAGTAGCTGCTCTCAAAGCCGTGCAGTTAAGCCATGTACGAACGACTGAATGTGTATTGTTCCACCATACAAATCTCCCATATCGTGACATCAAAAGGGGTAGACTGTCAAAAGCCAGCCATTGGAAGCCGTCTGCACCAATCACTGGCACCCAATGGATAGCGCAGGGCTGAAAGATTCCCAACGTTCCTGGGAGTGCCAAGATCCAGGGACCTCACAGAGAACACGAAGACGAACCCACCGCTGTTGCGTAACATTAATCGCATTCGTGGCCACTGTCTCTCCTTTCTTGTGGACAGCTGTCGAGTTGTAAGTCCTATTCATGCCCATCAGCATATCCTTTCCATTCTTCTCCAACTAACACGCCCCAAAATGCAGGCTGCTCAAATGTCCCGGTCGCAATAAACTTGTGACACTTTTTCCGCTCCTCGACCGCACTACCCCTGCGTTCCATGTCCAGCGGCGTCAAAGCAAGCGGAAGCCAACGACGTCCGGGTATTTGGTCTTATTTTAGTTTTCCTGGTCCGCGCCGCCGCGTCTCCGTTACACTGCCGCGCAACTACGACCCCAATCGCGACGATCCGTACGAGAAGGCGGACAGACATTCACGACACCGCGTCACCAACTCAAACGGCTTCATGAACGACTTCAAGGGAAGCTCTACGATGAACCAGGGGCAGCGGTTGCGGTACATCAAGACGGGTAGTCTTGTGGCCTTTGTGCTGTTGGTGCTGTGGTTCTTCGTGCCTAGAGATGGGCTGTCCAAGGGAGGTATGTAAAGATGTAAGCTCAGGGTGATAGATGAAAAGACTGACCAAGGGAACAGTATCACATCCATCAGGAGGCAACACTGCAGCCGGCGGCGCAAAAGCAGAATGCACAAAGTCGTACTCCAAGGACAAGCCGCTCATCCAATACGCCCTCATGATTGACGCAGGCAGCACCGGCTCCCGCATTCACGTCTACAAGTTCAACAACTGCGGCCCCAGCCCCGAACTCGAGTCTGAAGTCTTTGAGCAAACCCCCAAGAAGGACGGCGGCTCAGGTCTCTCTTCATACGGCGATGACGCTGAAGGCGCAGCAAAGTCTCTCGACGTCCTCATGGACGTCGCAGTCAAGAGCGTGCCCCCAGAGTACCAATCCTGCTCCCCCATCGCCGTCAAAGCCACCGCCGGCCTCCGAAAACTGGGCGAAGAAAAATCTAACAACACCCTCAACGCCGTCCGCCACCGCCTCGACACCGCATACCCCTTCCCCCTCGTCTCCGCCGAGCGCAACGGCGTCGAAGTCATGCCCGGCGAAATGGAAGGCGTGTACGCCTGGATCACAGTAAACTACCTCCTAGGGCACATTGGCGGCCCCGACAAGAACCCCACAGCCGCAGTCCTCGACCTCGGCGGCGGCTCCACGCAAATCATCTTCGAGCCCACCTTCCCCGACACCCCCCGTGGCGGCCTCCCCACCAAACTCGCAGACGGCGACCACAAATACAGTCTCAACTTTGGAAACCGCAACTTCGACCTCTACCAACACTCGTACCTGGGCTACGGCCTCATGGAAGCCCGCAACAACCTACACGCCGCAATCGTCGACTCGCTCTACCAGGCCAATCCAAAAGATACTTCGTTTCTCCAATCCCCCATTACAAACCCTTGTATTGCACCGGGCATGTCTCGCGAAGTCGTCGTCGCACTGCCCGCCAACCACCCCCTCGGCGAAACCGTAACAGTCACCATGAAGGGTCCCAAAACCGCATCCCCAACCCAATGCCGCGGCTGGGCCGAGAAAACCCTGCACAAAGACGACGAATGTAAACTCGCACCCTGTGCATTCCGCGGCGTCCATCAACCACCTTTTGAACAAACTTTCGCCCGCGAGGCAATCTACCTACTATCGTACTTTTACGACCGCACGCAGGACTTGGGCATGCCTGAGTCCTTCACCCTGCGCGAGCTGATGAACCTAGCGGATAAAGTGTGTGGTGGCGAGGAAAGCTGGGATGCGTTTGCGGCTGTGCCCAAGGCGTTGGAGGAATTGAAAGGACGGCCCGAGTGGTGTCTTGATCTGAACTTTCAGTATGAGTTGCTCAGGAGTGGGTATGGGATGCCGATTGAGCGCGAAGTCAAGATTGCGAAGAAGATCAAGGGGAATGAGTTGGGGTGGTGTTTGGGTGCTAGGTATGTTGTTTCCCTTTTCTTCTCCGTGCGATGTGGTGTTGGTGTGGGGTGGATTTGTGCTAACGTGTGTGATTTAGTTTGCCATTGCTAGAAGCGAATTCTGGGTGGACGTGCAAGATTAAACAGGTTCAGTGAATTCCTGAAGCAAGGTTGCTGCCAGCATGAATGGATGGGATTGGAATTGGAATCCGAGGTAGAAGGTTCAGTTATACCTACTACCTAGTCATTATGGTACAGTATGGACAGTTGACTGGATTGGGGAGGGTTATGCATGGATAGGCGTTATGAATATGAGTATGGTATGATAGACCAAAGGAATGAAAGGGGTAAACTGAGTAACAATCAAACACCAAGTCTGCTTAGTAGTAGTACCTACGAGAAAACGCTACTATTCATCATGTACCTAGCTACCAGATGACTATGTATACCCCCTCGTTTGGATCTAGCAGGACATGACATGTTCCTACTAATTATGATCGTAAACCGTATCCCCTCCAACAACCCTTGTTAGAGACATTCAGAATGTCATTTACATTGTGTGCCGTATAAGAAACTTTGAAAAAAAAAAAAAAAAAAAAAAAAAAAGCTGGGGTATCAAGATATTCTACTATACTAATAGTGGTAACACATGGAAATCGTGAGTCGTGGGGGAAAATGGTAGCAGGTAACGCGTAAAGTGATGATTATGAAAGCAAAAGTGCAGGAATGAAAAAAAAAAACGTCACGGAAAAAAAAAAAGGTACAATCAACTTACCGTACCCGCAAAACCAACCAACCAACCAACAACCCCTATATAGGAATTGGCAGAACAGCCAGATTGATCAGACAAAGCCCCAAAGGGAAGTAAACCGACTGAACCTCTTTGTTGTTAGAACATGAGGGGCACAGCCGAATATCATAAGCTGCGGCTTGGTCACGGTTGAGCCGGGCCCTCGACGTGGTCAATCTGGCTCTCACCAGTCCCTACAGTAATTCCGGCGTAGATTCGCGTAAACACGGCGTCATAGCTTGTAGATTGTCGTAGGAATCAGAGTCACTGATCGCTGCATCGACGCCTGGAGGTGGTTCAACAGCACCCAAAGTGACAGGTAGTCAGGGTCTGGTGCCAAACGCTTGATTTTCGCCTTTTTTTTTTTTTTTTTTTTTTTTTTTTTTGGCTTCGGACTCGGCCTCGAATCCGTTTTTCGGCCGTAGGACCCTGATTGATTGTAAAATCAGAAAGGGTCCGGTCGGTGCTTCCTTGAGATCCTTCGGCTGTGGTATAGTCTCGAATGTCGACAGTAACATGGCGCGAGTGTTGCGAGGATTAGAGAACCCGCCTGGCTGTCTGTCGCACACCGCGTTCTTCCTCAACATCAATGATCGTCTTGACATAGCCTGCGAGATCCACAAACATGTCTAATAAGAATGTCAGCTCGCTGTAGGTATGGACTGTGGCATTTGGTGTTACTCACTCTTGGCCCACCAGCGTGCAAGAGGTGACGAACTTGGGAGGTCAATGTAGCTGTTTGTGAAACGGAAGACGTTGCGGAATTGGGCGTTGTCGTAGTAGTCTTTGCTGATTGTTGCTCGAATATCGCCTGCTTCAAGAATATCCCAGAAGTTCTCAGGATTGCTCAGATTCACACTTCGATTTGACCCATGTCTGCGAACATGTTGAATCGTGGGTAACCTGAAAAAAATGTATTGACAACCTTACTCGCATTAGTCGGATTACTTTTGTTCTTCCAATCCCAACATCGATGACGAACGCGTTCTCGTGCCATATTCTCGACCCAGGCAGCATCTGGTCGGTTAGTGAAGTCGGGAAAGATTTTTCTCGACCAGCTTCAAGCAAGTCTCTCTATCGAGTGTGATGAGGAATGTCACGCGGGTAAGATCATCAAGGCGTCTTATTCGCGGTGCCCAGCTTGCTTCTTCTTCTTCTTGTGGGTCATACTTCTGGTGCATACGGTTTTTGCGCTCGTAACTGCCCTGCATCATGTGTTAGCACTGCTAGCAGTGTCAAATTGGCAAAACTCACATTTGCGGGCTCCTCATCATCCGCCAGCGTGAAACCCATGAAGCGACCGTTCTTCTCAATTTGCAGCCTCAATTCCTTCATCCGCTTCTCGTTCACTCGGGTCTCACCATGCGGCAGCCGGCGTTTGGTTTTTAACTGCTTTCGGAGGCTGTCCTCCTTTTTCTGAATCGCTGCTAGCAGGGGCTCATCATCGAGGCAAGCAGCAAACTGCATCGTCAAGGAGCCACAATAGCCATCCAATCTCGCGCGCGTTAACCTTTGAAGCAAGTGAGGAGACGGTTGTAGTAGGATCTGCTAACGCATTTACACTTAGCGTATGTAAGTTATACCCACTACCAAGCCCATCAGACACTAGCATAGCAACTAGAAACATTTGACCATTTCTAATCTCGTCACGGGAGGCTGCTGTTACAATAGACATAGTATAGTGACTGCTACTCCAGCACACACAAGCCGGGTACAAAGAGTTGCATACTAGAGGGAATATTCTCATTCAGCACTTGGTCGTACTCGAAGGGTATCATCACTACCTCTATCTTGCTTTCCTTCCCTCACCCCACCTCTCGATTTAATGTTCAAAACGACCCAATATTCCCCTTGGTATACATAGTCTGCCTCTTCCTCATCCGTCTCGCGTCCACCCCATCCCCCCTCCCACCCGCCAACCCCATCGCCATCCCCAGCCCACTCCCCACCGACTTATCCCGTCCGCGCCTCTCCTTCCTCCTCGCCCGATCCCTAGCCCTCCTCCTCTTCATCCGTCCAATCCACCTCTTAACCCCCCTCTTAATCCGATAACTCAGCAACACCAACACCGTAACCACCATGACCGGCACTGCGATGATCCAAAAGAAACTATCTGAATTCCTAATGCCTGCAAAGTGTTCAAAGTTTTGTCCGAAATAGCCGACGAGGAAGGTGAGCGGGAGGAAGAAGATGGTTACGGCGGTGAGGATTCTCATGGATTCGTTTTGGAAGGCGCCCATCATGTTGAAGATGAGGTCGATGAGGTTGTCGGCTGCGCGGCGCATTTGGTCAAGTGAGGCGGTGATCATTATGCAGTGGTCTTCTACGTCGCCGAGGTAGGTATGCGCGAGTGGGGAGATGTTGATACTACTCATTGTTTTGCGGGTGGCTAGGTTGCCGGGTGTGTTTGTTGTGGAGGAGGACGATGTGTGTTGGATGAGGGATAGGGCCAAGGGATCGGCTTTGTGGTCGCGCAGGCTGTTAATTACGCTGACAATGGGCTGGATGGTGTTGCGGAGGATGGAGAGTTCAGAGGTGAGGAGGTAGAGGAGTTGCGAGTGGTGGATTTCGGGCTCTTCGAGGACGTCGAGTTCGAGCTCGCCCATTGCGTCTTCGTAGGCTGCTACGACGGGGATGGCTAGGTCGATGATGGCGTCGATGATGGCTTGGACGAGCATGCTGCTGTCTTGGGAGCGGCGGAGGATGGTGTCGGGGGTGCGGAGGCGCTTGAGGATCATGTCTTCAACTTCGTCGGCAGAGTGCTCGAAGAAGGAAATTACGCTATTGTCGGCGAGGAGGAAGATGGAGACTTGCTCGACGCTGACAGTGAGGTGCTTGGGGGTCAGAGCGGAGTGTTGCTCAAGGTAGACCATGCGGTCCAGGTTGTAGCCGCCGCGGTAGCGTTGGAGGGTGCGGACAGAAGTTGTGGCTGGGGGTGTGGAAATGGGCATGTCGGCAAGAGAGGTACCCTCGATCTGTTTCTCCAGGCCGTCCAGAGTGCGGAGCATGTTGTCCTTCTTTTGGCTGGCTGAGGGACTGGGTGAGAATAGCTGTTTGACTGTTTGGAGCAAGGGCTGCTTCTTCTTGTGGTGCTTTTTCTTTGGGTGCCGAGACTGGGATCGCTCTCGTGCTTTGCGAGCATGTCGCCGGCGTTCCTCTTCATCGTCGTCAGAGTCGCTACTATCCGAATCGCTGTCGACTGGCGTCCTCACCAGTTTGGAAAGGGTGAGTAGCACTGTGTGTGGGTTAGCACTGTCCGTGGTTGTACAAGGTTGACTTACGAAAGGCCTGATCCGAGTACCAATCCACCTTTGTTCGACTCGAAGTGCTCATCAGATCCTCAATCGCCAGACTATGGAGTTTTTTGTGGTTGCCCAGAGACTTGATGACATCCCAGCTGAGGCCGTTGACGTTGATCCAGCGACACGACACCCAGTCATCTTGGGGGTGGCTGAGAAAGTCTTCCAGAGTCTCATTGTCCAGTTCATAGCTTTCGACTCTCTCGCCCGAAAAGTCGACTACGGTGATCTGGCATTGCGCGTGCAGGTTGTGGTACTTGCTTGCCGTGTCCTTTGTGGTGTCGACACCAGGCTCGGCACCGGGCTCCTGATGCTGGTATGGGCGTGTGGGCGAGGCCTCGTAGTGTCGCACGGTATGCGACCGAGTAATGCGTCGGCGGAGAGTCGAGTCGACCGAGGCGCGGTCTGGAGAGAGGATGTTGTCCGAGTTGGGTTGGGCGGCTGTAGCCGTAGTCGAGGTTGCCGAGCGGCCGCGAGTCCTCTGCGCGTCGGCGTCCATGTGCGTGTCAAGAGTGAGGTGCGCGCGGGCGGGGTCTGGCGAGGAGGGTTCGGCATCTGTAGGGGACGCAGGCGCTGCAAAGTCGTGCACGCGCGTCTCTTGGGGGGAGGCAGACATTGTGGTGGAGCAACAGCACAGTGAGATGTGGGTTCTGCGTCAAACTCATATGGCAGGGCTAGGTGAAGATGTGACTGAAATTCGTAACTGTGCGGGTTGGCTAACGATAGGGGTGCCACAAGGTGACTGTGCTGGGAAAGCATGGGGAACATGTGCTACAAGACGAGGTGCAGGCGGAGTGACAGGGTGTATGTAATTGGCGCAGCACCTTGTGCACTACTGCGGGACATGTCAAGGGGACCACGCGCACGTGGGAGGAGTGTGTAGAGACGTGTTAGCCATGTGAAGGAGTGGCTGATGGATCAAAAGCATGTCGTCGTGGTGTTGATGTTGGGCGATTCCATGTTGGCGTTGGCATGGGCATGGGCAAACACGGTGACACGACAGGCCAAGCGAGTCGACGCAATTGTAAGCAGCCGCAGCCGCATTGGCATTGGTAGGGAGCGGGTGCTGCAGCATCATCGCCATTATCATCATGATCATGGCATGAATCAAGCCTGCATTGCATATGTACTGTACCCTAGAGTAGAATGAAGCAGAGCAGACTATCATCAGCAGCAAGTGGCGTGGTTTGGACGCATGAAATTAGAAAGGGTTCGAGGCTGCCATTCACGTTGGGCGCACGCCAATTACAGCGGGGCCCGGGCTCTTGGGAGTGGAACCAGACTCGAGCCGGCGCCCATGGCCTCTGACAGACAGCCGATTCATCGCCAGCAGCCTCACCCCCAAAGTTGCACACCCAACCCATTGCTCGAGTCCATCCCATTCCACGCCACACCATACCATATCATACCACACACCAATACAGATACACATACAATACACATACAACATACATATACACACACACACACACACACGTCCCATACCACTGCAGCCCGACACCTGGCTGTACGAGTAGTCTGCTGCAGTGCGCGCACCCTCTAGTCCTCTTCCTTGCCACAGGCCCGCTCTTGCCCTGGCGCCGTGTCCTGTGTCCTCCCCCTAACGCCCGCCAGACCCAACCAACCCCTTCGCCCCGGGCCTGTCTGCTCTGCTCTGCTCTGCTCTGCTCTGCTCTGCTCTGCTCTGCTCTGTTGCATCCAATAGCGCCCTGCGACTGCGACATTGCCGAGCCTGCACCACGTCTGTCTGGCTGACTGACACACAACCACACGGGCCCCGACGCCGCCGTGTCTCTACTCTGCTCCCTCGTCCTCACCACCACACAGCATCGCCCACGCCGCCCTGCCCTGCCCTGCCCTGCCCTGCCGCTGTTTGCTGTCTGGCCACTGCCCTCCCCGTCGCCCGTCGCCCGTCGCCCGTCGCCCGTCGCCCGTCGCCCGTCCACCGCTGCTGCCGCCGCCGCCCACCACATGCGACACTAGCCCTGCCGACGCCCCTCGATCCGTCTGCCACGGCACCACACAGCACCAAACATGCGCGAGGTCAACTTCAGCATCCCAAACGCCAACAAGGCATCCGTCGGCATCACCACCGCCCTCTATGACCGCCGCGCCCTCGACTGCACCTCGACTCTGCCGCTCATCAACTCGCTCAACCACCTCGCCTACCTCACCACCTCGTCTGCCCGCATCCGCGACATTCTCACCGTCGACGGCGGCATCGAGCGCCTGATATGCATTCTCAAAGAGGGCCGCAGCAAGGACATGATGGACATGTGGAAGTGGAACCTCGCCTTTCAATGCATCTTCAACATTGGCGTGCGTGGTTCCGAAAATGTGCGCACGCGTGTCGTCGAAGCCGACATGGTGCCCGTCATTGCTACCATCCTGGACAACTACATCAAAGTCGTCGACAAGTGCAGGGCGAGGGCCGAAGCTGAGCTGCACCGATCGGGCCGCATCAGCACCTCCGCCCGACACCACTCATCGCGCTCTGGCGAGCTAGCCTCCAGCTCTACCCACAGATCAGATCGCACACGACGAGCCGTCCCCCCGCCAATCGAGATACCACCCACGCCTGTCGAATCCATCGTAGCCGACACCACAGCCCTGTCCGCCTTCTCGCTGAGCTCTCCCCCCGAGCGAACCACATTCGCTCGCGGCCGCCCGCCTCACCACCACCACCACCACCACCGCAGCCACGAGCCTCGAGTGCCAGCATTTGGGGCTGTCGGTAACACCACCCGCAACATCGGACAGCCAATGGCCACGGCTCTGCCGTCCATGGACGCGGCACCTGACGCTTTTGCGCTGCGACCAGTCCGAGATGCCGATCGTCTGCCGTCCATGCTCCCTGCTCTGCAAAGGGAGATCACCTCACAACCAGAATCGCCCACTACACCAAGTGCACCGCTCGCCCGTCAGTCCAGCCCAAGGGCAGCTCTTGCTCGAACCCGTCGACGTCCTTCGATCCGGCATCAGCTGTCAGCCTCGGGTGATTCTGATCTCGAAGCACAGCAGGACGAAATGTCTACAGAGGCTGCCGCAGCCGCAGGTCCAGCTGTGAGCGAGCCCATTGTCGGCATCCAGAACAACGAGATGAACATGGCCGACATGGTCGACAGTGCAGAACTACTCGAAGGGGGCGCTACGCCTGTGCCTGTTGCCGCACGCTCAGAAGGAACCGACGAGAACGGCCAGCCTTTCAACCTCATGCACAACCTCCCTCTGGACGGCAGTCTCATCAACCCCATCAACACTCCGCCTACCAACAACGCCCACCCCGGCCTGACAGCCATGCAGCCCGCCGTCAGTGTCGTCAATGCCAATCCCCCACCGCCATGGTACCCACGCTACACACAAGACCGCAACGCTACTGCAGGAGTCTTGGCCGCTATGCCCCGCGATGAAGATGTCTTGATGTCTCTTCAGCTCCTCGCATACGTGTCGAAATACTGCAACCTCCGCACATACTTTCAGAAGTCGCATCTGGTCCCCAAGTTGAAGATTGGCTCGGATCTGCAGATGCTCGACGGCGAAACGTCTACACCCAAGGCATGCTGCGAGGAAGAGGAGGAGGAGGAGCTCGAGGAGTACGAGCTCCCCGACGACTTCAACATCTTCCCATTGGTCGAGCAATTCACTGTCCGCCACCACACATCCGACATGCAATACTGGGCAAGCGTCGTTATGCGCAACCTTTGCCGAAAAGACGACTCGCGCGGTGGTATTCGCCAGTGTGCATACTACCAATGCGGGCGCTGGGAGGAGTACACGCGGCAGTTTGCCAAATGTCGGCGGTGCAGGCGGACAAAATACTGCAGCAAAGAATGCCAGAAGAGCGCCTGGGTCTTCCACCGCCACTGGTGTGTTGCTGCAAGCTGAACACGACACGGCACAAACAAAACAGAACGCATAATTCCTCATTCTTGGTTTTCTTTTACACATCATCGTCATTACCCACCCTTGGATCTCATCATCTACTGATAGGAACTGGGCCGCATACTGCATGGCGCATCGAGGCTTGACTTGGCACTTTTCTCTCCACCTTTTTTCTTTTGAATTATAATCTGTTGCTCGCATGCACGCGCCGTGCTTGTGTGCTGCGAGACTTTATGAAGCGTCACGACTACTACTACTACCCCCGGATACCACACATAGCTCTCAGAATGCCGTTGCTCTTTTTTTTTTCTTCTTGTGTTCAAAGATGGTGAGGAATTTACGGAGGAGAGACATTGCAGGAGCGGAAGAATGACTACCATTGTCAGATTGGGATGTGGGATGCTGATTGATTGGGTTTCAAAAGAGAGACCCCAATACTATGCTCGTTTATTTTTGGGGAGTATTGTTATAATATTTGCACAGGGAGGGAGCATGGGAGCAGGCGTAGTTGTTCTTGTTTGTTCCGTGACGGTCAGAAGTGTAAATACAATACTCTGGCTCTTTCGCTTTTTGTTCGAAACTCAATGTGTCTCGAATGAATGAATGAATGGATGGATGTGATGTGATGTGATGTTCTACATGCCAGCTGTCATCAGTTAGGTGTCCAAGTGAACCTTATTGTGTGCCTATACAGTTATTGGTACATGAAACAAAGCCCCCCTCATCGCACCTCTCGCCGGTCACAATTCAACATGTCACACAAGTGTAAAGTATAACTAGCACACCTCATACAGTAACATTACTTTTACTTGCCGCACGGCGTAGACAAGTCCTCCACGACTGACGAATTTCCATCCATCTCGCCCCATAGGATGTAGGCGTAGGTGTAGGTGTACCAATGAGCGAGTGGAATTAGCACAGAATAGCCCTAAAGCACAATCCCGACAAAAGTGCCAGCGCTTATGCATGGCCATATCCACATCCACAACACATGTGAGACGAACATCTGGGGCAAGAAGTCGGGGTTGGGGTTGGGGTTGGGTGGGCGTAGCGTGGCGTGGCGTGGCGTAGTGGAGTGGAGTGGAGTGGGGTGGGGTAACAGCTGGGAGTTTGGGGGCTAAAATACGCATAAATAGTCGAATCCGCAGTGTGGCCGAGGGCTGGGCTGGGTGGGATGGGATGGGATGAGCATGCATGCATGCATGCATGCGGGCATTCTGCAAGTGAGGGACTGCGCATGATCATGACCAGCATTGGACTTACTATGGCTAGAATGGAACTTCGTTCGCCCGCCTTGTCGGACCGTAATTCTGGGGCCAGATGTCCATCACATCCTTGCAGGAGATAGTCTACACACATGGATCAAAAACGCACTCTGTAAATAGAATCATGCAGCAAAAAGTCTCAGACCTAAAGAGAGAGAGAGAGTGTGTGTGTGTGTGTATGTGTGTGTGAAATGGTAGACCGGCGCGCCAACCAAACCCCACAAGACCGCACTCTTCCAAGCCGCTAGATTGCCTATTCTGGGCCTTGTGCCCGTACCGTTACCGTGTTGGCTGCACTTGTACTTGCACTTGCACGCAGGCTGAGCCTGTGCTAGCTAAGCCAGCCGCTTTTCGCTTGACGGCTACAACGGCATATACGTACGTCTACGCTCTTTACGCCTTCACGCCTTCACGACACGACACGATTACACGTTAAAGTGGGATATGTACGCCCGCCATGTCCGGAGCTGGAGATCCCGCTGGCGCAATGAATGCTGGGGTTGGAGGTAGTAATGGTAGTGGAAGTGGCAGTGGAAGTGGGGAGGGCAGTGGTGTGAGACGAAGACACTCGGCGTCGTATGATGACGATGGTGTTGCGGCGACAAGCGAAGAGACGGATAATGCGACATCTACGCCCACGTCCACGCCCACGTCCACGTCCACACAACCATATGCGATTCCTCGAGAACAACACGGCGATGCGAATTCTCGCGCAAGAACGTCGGCGGTCGAGGACACAGCGCGACCCTCGGTGTCGAGCGATGCGGCGCGTCAAGTGCGATTTTCGGCAGATGCGCAACGGCAGATATCAGTGGGCAAATCAAGTAGTGGCAAAGCGAGGCCTGGAACACCGGATCTGAGCGTCGAGACGCGAGAGGTGGGTGCGGGTGGAAACACATCCCATGCCCCGATGAATCGCTCTCCGCTGTCGCCTTCGACGCGTAGTCGGGGCTACTCGCTCCGCAGTGCGCTGTTTCGCAAAAACGTTGCAAGCACGCCAGACGCAAATATCGAACTGGAAGAAGGCGTGGGTAGTTCACGGGGCAGAATGGGATATATCGACGAGTCACGCGAACAACACAGTACATCCAAAGGTGGAGATGCAGTCGTCACTGTCACGCATACACCAGAATATGAAGCCTACATCTCGAGCGCATCCGATCTGTCCAAGACGAAATTGAGCAAGGGACCCATTGCGCTTCCTCCGCGCCCCAGCGACTGGCACACCAAGGGACGCAGCAGGAAGGCGAGATACGTAAAGCAGGTGAAAGAGCTAGCAGAACAGGCCCGGAAATTCGTCTTCAGGATCAAAGACGTGCCCCCGAGTAAAGACGGACGCCACATCCCCCTCGACGCATACCGCAGCGCCCCGCTCACCGACGAACGCACAGAACAGCCCTATACGAGTAATTGGATCCGGTCCACGCGCTACTCGGCGTGGAATTTTGTGCCCCGGCAGTTGGTCGCGCAGTTTTCCAAGCTGGCGAATTTCTACTTTTTGGTCATTTCGATTTTGCAGATGATTCCCGGGTTGAGCACGACGGGCCAGTTTACGACGATTGTGCCGTTGTTGTTCTTTGTTACGCTGTCGATTGCTAAAGAGGGGTATGACGATTTACGCAGATATCGGCTTGACAAGGCGGAGAATAATAGGGAAGCGAGGGTTTTGAGGGCTAGTCCGTTGACGGTGGAGAAGCGCGCGAGTACGGATGGCGCGAGTACACCGTCGCCGTCACCAGAGGCGCTGCACTGGGAACCGATCAAGTGGCAGGATATCAATGTCGGGGACATTATCAAGTTGGATCGGGATGATGCTGCGCCCGCTGATTTGGCACTGCTGCACACCACCGGCGAGAATAGCGTCGCATATGTGGAAACGATGGCACTGGACGGCGAGACGAACCTAAAGTCAAAACAGACTCCAGCACTAGTATCGAAAACCATTCTCGACGCCCAAGACGTCCTGCGCACAACGGCCGAATTCGTAATCGAAGATCCAAACCGCGATCTCTACAGCTTCGAAGGCCGTGTTGCCGTAGGCGACAAACAAGCGCCTCTTACCTTGAACGAAATCGTCTTCCGCGGCAGTATCCTGCGCAATACACCAGACGCAATCGGCATGGTCATCTACTCGGGCGAAGAATGCCGCATCCGCATGAACGCCAACAAGAACCCTCGTATCAAGGCCCCGGCCCTCCAAGGCCTCGTAAACCGCATCGTCATCCTAATCGTCGTATTCGTCCTTCTCCTCTCCATCTTCAACGCCGTAGCCTACAAGATCTGGCAACGCAAGGAAGACGACATGTTCTACCTCTCCGATGCCTCTGTCGCTTTTTTCCCATCCTTCACCTCCTTCATCATCATGTTTAATACCATGATTCCCTTGTCCCTATACGTATCGCTTGAGATTGTCAAACTAGCGCAAATGTTCTTTCTCCATGCCGACGTCGATATGTATGACCCTGTCTCTGATACGCCGTGTGAACCACGTACGTCGACGATTAACGAGGAATTGGGACAAGTGAGCTATGTGTTTTCGGATAAGACAGGGACATTGACGGATAATGAGATGAAGTTTCGGAAAATGAGTGTGGGTGGCGTAGCGTGGTTGCATGATAAGGATCTTCGAGATGAGAAGAGGAAGAAAGAGGAGGCGGAGGGTAGGGCGAAAGAGAAGAAGAAGAGGAAGAAGGGTAAGGGGCCTGCGAAGATGAAAAAGAGTGGGAAAGAGGATAAGGGTGTTGGAGCTGGAGAGACGGTATCAGATGAAGACGCAGGACCACAGTGGAAATCCAACGCCCGACCCGGCAAGACGTCTCGCGAACTACGAACACAAGACATGCTCAAGTACATGCAGCGTAAACCCCACACCCCCTTTTCCAAAAAAGGCCGCATGTTCCTCCTGTCACTGGCACTATGTCACACCTGTCTCCCTGAACTGCAAGAAGACGGCGCAACCCACTTCATGGCGTCTTCCCCCGACGAACTCGCCCTCGTCCAAGCAGCACAAGACATGGGCTTCCTCCTGATAAACCGCGACGTCCACACCATCACGCTCAAGATTCCCTCCACCAACCCTTCCTCTTCCTCCTCTTCCGCGCCCCTCCTCACCGAAACCTATGAGATCCTCGACGTGATTGAATTCTCCAGCAAACGCAAACGCATGTCCATCATCGTACGCTTCCCCGACGGCAGAATCTGCATCATTTGTAAAGGAGCGGATTCCATCGTGCTGCAACGCTTACGCCTCGCTACGCTCGCGAATAAGAAAATGGTGGAGATTGAGCGGCGGGCGAATGCGAGGAAGAGTCTGGATGCTCAGCGCGTTATCGCGCGTATGAGTTTGAGCGAGCGGGATGAACGGAGGAGCAGTGTTGTTGCGCCTGGTGGGGGAAGGAGGAGTATGACGCTTGCGCAGGCTGCGCGGAAGAGTCTGAGCATGGGGCGTCCGTCGTTCGCGAGGAGTAGTATTGGGGGACGTGCGTCGGCAGGCGGTGTGAGGGACGATATGGATGCTTGGTTGAGGGAGCGGGAGAGCGATGGTCTGGATGTTGAGTCTGTCGACGCAAACACGGAGTCTGCGGTGCAGACGCCGCGACCGTCGGGGCTGGAGCGGTTTTCCATGGCGTATACGGCGTCGGCGAGGAGTTCGATGCAGATTGAGGAGGTGGAGTCGCTGGTTGATGAGGGTGTTGCTGGGGATGAGCCGGCGACGCTGGAAAAGTGTCTTCAGCACATCAATGATTTCGCGACTGAGGGGTTACGGACGCTGCTCTATGGTCACAAGTTCCTACATGAGACGGAGTATCAGGCTTGGAAACAGCAGTATCTGGCCGCAACGACGAGTCTGGTCGATCGGACGCGGTTGATTGAAGAAGCAGGCGACATGATTGAAAAGGACCTGGAGCTTTGCGCCGCCACTGCGATTGAAGATAAGCTGCAAAAGGGGGTTCCCGAAGCGATTGACAAGCTGAGACGCGCGGGGATCAAAATGTGGATGCTTACGGGGGATAAGCGCGAGACAGCAATCAACATCGGATACTCCTGTCGTCTAATCAAAGAATACAGCACCGTCACCGTCCTCGACCACGAAGCCGCCACGCCACTCGACCACGCCATCTCCTCAGCAATCGCAAACCTCACAACCGGCAGCATCGCCCACGCCGTCGTCGTCGTCGACGGCCAAACCCTCAGTAAAATCACCTCCAACGAATCCCTCGAAGCCAATTTCCACTCCCTCGCGGTCGTTGCAGATTCAGTAATCTGCTGCCGCGCCTCGCCCTCCCAAAAAGCCCTCCTCGTGAAATCCATCCGCAAACGCGTGCGCAAAAGTATAACGCTTGCGATTGGCGACGGCGCAAACGACATTGCCATGATTCAAGAAGCACACGTGGGAATCGGCATCACGGGGAAAGAAGGCCTACAAGCGGCTCGTACCTCTGACTACAGCATCGCGCAGTTCCGGTTCCTCACTGTCCTGCTGCTTGTGCACGGCCGTTGGAATTATATCCGCACGTGCAAATACACGGTTGGCACGTTTTGGAAGGAATTGCTGTTTTACCTGACGCAAGCGTTGTATCAGCGTAGTGTCGGGTATACAGGAACGAGTTTATACGAGTCGTGGGGACTCAGCATGTTTAACACGCTATTCACGTCCTTGCCGGTTATCTTCATGGGCGTGTTTGAAAAGGATTTGCAGAAGAGTACGTTGCTTGCTGTTCCCGAGTTGTATCGGATTGGGCAAATCAATGGCGGGTTCAATGTCAAGGTGTATGTGTGGTGGATGTTTATGGCTAGTGCCGAGGCAATGGTTGTGTATTTTGTCATGTTGGGTCTGTATGGGCAGGCGGTGTGGAGTGCTGATGATTCGATTTTTCCGTTGGGCACGATTACGTATACGGTTTGTGTGGTGTTGATTGCGGGGAAGATGCAGTGAGTGTTATTCTTTTCTTTTCTTATCTTTCCCCCCCCCCTCCTCGTACCCCTTCCTTGCCCTTGCGCTTCCTCTCATCTCTCTTTCCTCCCATCTCAATCAAACCCAAAACTAAAGAAACACAAAAACTAACGCACAAACAAGATTCATAGAAACCCACACCCTAACCCTGACCAACGCTCTCGCCCTCTTCCTCTCCATAGGCGGCTGGCTCCTGTGGACAATAATCCTATCCAGCACCTACAATCCCTCCTCGAAAATCTACTACGTGCGGTCTACTTTCTTACACCGCTTCGGCAACACCTTGCATTGGTGGAGTGTCGTGCTGCTTATCATTGCGGCGGTGTTTGTGTTTGAGATTGCGGTTAGGGCGTTGAAAGTTGCGTTTTGGGGGAGTGATGAGGATTTTTTTAGAATGGCGGAGAGGGATGAGGGGTGTAGGAGACGGTTTGAGGAGGCGAGTAAGGGGGAGATGGTGGGGAGGGAGGGTGATGGGGGTGTGGTAGGGGAGGGGAAGGGAGGGGAGGAGGAGAGGAGGGAACGGGAGGTTGGAGATTTGTTGAGAAGGAGGGGGGATGGCGGGGTGGATGGGGAGGCGGAGGGAGGAGAGGAAGATGGTGGGGCGGTGGATAGGATGTTGAGTCGGGGGTTTGGAGATGTGAAGACGCAGTGACGAGGCACGAGTGGTGTTGATGGGTTTGTGAGGGTTTGGCATACTCAAAGGAGGCTTTTGATACCAATTTTTTCTACATCTTTTTTTTTCACACCATGTCTTAGTTCCGCTTGGTTCGAAATTCGCGGAATTTAATCGAGTTTATATTGTTAAACGACATACACGAGTAGAACTGATTAACTTGCAAGCAAATGTCGTTCTTCGAACTTGACATGGCAATGCGCAACTCGAATAGGAATCGCTGATAGCGTGTATCCAGAGCTGGAATCGACACAACCTTCATTGTCGGAAACATGATGAACATCACTCATCAAGCATCACCGCTGTCTTTGTACACGTGTGGGATACATTGTTAGTAGCCAGACACAGTGTATGCTCCGAGATCTATCACGCGCGTCCAGAATCTTACTGCTGAAAGTCCTGGGCTGGCGTAAGCATGGAAATTAAACTAGCACACGACTTCACGCGAATTTACGCCCACTTGGCGTCAGCGATTGCTCAAGGTTCACCAATTGCGCATTCAAATTTTGTAAGCGAGAGTGTTGCTTGTCTTTGAGACCGCGGGAAGGGCAACGCAGGTGTCGTAGTCGATTGCTGCTCTTGCCTACAGCCGATCAATCCAACAATCTCAAGTCCTCGTCCCGTTCATCGCAATTGATGAGTTTGGAAAAATACCGCGTTGGGAAATGGGATGCGTTGGGACACTGCATTATCAGCATCATCACGGCATTCACGGTCCAGCGATTCTTCTCTGTTTCCTAGATGCGTGTTACGGTGTGCTGTTTGTCGGCTGATTGTCCTGGAATCGACATTGCTGATCTGGGGCGTAAATGCTGAAGGCATGTGATTGTGTGCCGGGATGCAGTTTGCCCTGTACATGTCAAATCCCATATAATAATACCTAGCCTCGGATTGACAGCACATAAAGATCTCTCCACCTATGGTACTATGCTTGGACTTCTTCTTCAGGCCTCCCAAGGCGGAAAAAAGAGTCTTGAATAGGCAAGATGCAGATTCTGACAAGACAATGCCGCGAAACACAAGCAAGTCAGCTTACACAGACCCTGAAAGCCCATGCAATGGACATGACCAACGCCCCAACCTCGAGATAGTCAAATGACCACTTACATCGCCTGTTTTCGACATTGTCCCACTGCTTCCAGCCCCTGTCGGATCACCCTGATCACAATGTGGGGCGGGATCGGGGTAAACGCGCGATGCCGACAGCCCTGCATCACATCTTACCTTGAACGATGATTCCTCCGCTTCGAAACCCACAGTAATCAATAACATGCGAAGATCTTACCCCAGAAGTCCAACGCTGGTGGGTCAGGATATGCGGCAACGACTTGAACAGGAGGGTAAAGAGCCATAAGCGAAGGGGCTAGAAATGGGTTCCATCCTGTTCAACTTACAATAAAGTGCACAAATTGACAGAGGGCCAGACGTGGATGGAACACACACCATGGCATTCATTTCCTCCACGACTGTCCTCGTCCTCCTTGGTATCGTCGTGGCCTTTGTAATCCACCGCTTCATCACCACAAAAACCCACGAACATCCGCTTCCTCCTGGGCCCAAAGGTCTTCCCATTCTCGGAAACGTGCAAGACCTACCCAAGGGAGATATCCTCGAGTGCCACCACTGGCTCAAGCACAAAGACCTCTACGGCCCCATCAGCTCAATCACAGTGCTAGGTAAATCCTTCATCATCATCAATGATGCAAAGTTGGCGTTGGAATTGCTGCGAGATCGCGCGACGATCCATTCTGGGCGGCCGAAGATGGTGTTTGGCGGAGACATGTACTTCTCCCCTCCCTGCAGTCCTAACGTCCAGGACAACATGGCTGATGCCGGGTTATAGGATTGGTTGGAAACATAGCGTCTCCATGCAGCAATACGACGAGACCTTCAAACTGCATCGGAAGAATCTCGCAAAGGTTGGCGGATCCAGCGTCTCACTTGCCATAGTCGATCGTGTACAGGAGGTGGAAGCTGTGCATTTCTTGCTCAACGTGCTCGACTCGCCTGAAGACTTGTTCAACCATATTAAGAAGGAGGCTGGCGCGGTCATCCTGAAGACGACGTATGGCTATATACCCGAGGCGCACGGTCGGGATCCGCTCGTAGACATGGCGGGCAAGACGATGGAGGACTTTGGGGATGCGATGGTGCCGGGAAGATATCTTGTTGACGTTATGCCATTTTGTAAGTACTCGCGTGCCAACGAGAATACTCTTGTGAGAAACGTGTGCTTATACGAGATGTAGTGAGACTCCTTCCCGACTGGTTTCCCGGAACAGGCTTCAAGGCCGTAGCCCGCAGGATGGCCAAGCAAGCCGACCGCACAATCGATCAACCCTACCAATTTGTCAAGCAGCAAATGCGTGAGAACAAGCACAGACCATCCTTTCTCTCCCAAGCCATCGAGAGCATCGGTGTAGACGCCCACCTCGAACACGTACACAAATGGTCTGCGGTGTCCATGTACCTCGGCGGCGCTGACACCACAGTCTCCTCGCTCATGACCTTCTTCCTCGCCATGACCTTATTCCCCGACGTCCAGAAGAAGGCGCAAGAGGAACTGGATCGCGTGGTTGGAAGCGATCGTCTACCAGTCAGCTCAGACAAAGGAACACTGCCGTACATCGAAGCCGTGGTGAAAGAGACACACCGCTGGCACCCAGTCGCACCCATGGCCCTCCCACACGCCGCCTCAAAAGACGACGTGATCAACGGCTACCGCATCCCTAAAGACTCAGTCCTATTGCCCAATACTTGGTGGTTCACGCACGACCCCGCAGTGTACCCCGACCCTATGACTTTTCGACCAGAGCGCTTCATCACCACCCCAACACACACGGCTGAACCTGACCCGCGGAATTGGATCTTCGGCTACGGTCGACGTGTCTGCCCTGGTCGACACATCGCAGATAACGCGCTATCAATCACGATTGCGCAAGTCCTTGCGGTGTTTAAGATCGACAAGCTCGTGGAGAATGGCAAGGTGGTGGAGCCAAGGCTGGAGTTTGAGCCGGGCATCATCAGTCATCCAAAACCTTACCGCATAAGTATTGCACCGAGGAGCGAGAAGCATAGGATGTTGATTGGAAAGGCGGAGCAACTTTGGCCCTGGGAGGAGAGTGATGCAGATGCGTTAAGGAGGGTGAAGGTATGATCTCGATAGTGGAGAATGTGGGAAGTACTGGTATTGGAACCACTTAGGGCGAGGTAACTGAAACGAGCTGGGGCAATCTAATGCAGGTGAATTAGGTTGTAAGTAAGCAGCACGTGGGGGTGTTGCACCTTGGGTAGAATCGCAGATCGCACGGATACCGAGGCGCCGAATGTTTGCTGTGAGAACTTGGACACCGCGGTTTATCGATTGAGTCCTCGAGTTTTTAGATTGACGTGTCCTATATCAGATCGAACTAGAAAGTATTGTCATGGACCCTGCAGTATCTATAATCGTCGATAACGCAAATGGCATCCTAGCGATCCAGCAGACCTTAGTACGAGAGACCCCCTCACACGGAAGCCAGCCTCCTACAGGGGTCGCAGCACGCGCGACATGTACTTACAAGTGCTAATTTTGAACACGGCTTATCCTGCCTCGACTCCAGGCCTTGCTGAAACGCCGCGGCAGGTCCGCTACACATCTCCGTATGAGTCAACTTTCTATGCTTTATTAGGGCGCCATAGACGTATGACGGCTTTCAGGCCGCTTCAAGGAGTTCGCAATGGGTCCAGAGTACATCCATCCTATTGATGTTGGGGTCACGAAATCGTACAATCGCCATGTGTCCCCTAGACAATGTCTGGTGTTTTCTGCTTCATCTGATCCATCTCAGCTTCTGGAGTCACTCTGGAGTAATCGCACGTTCGCGCGTGTGCATATCTGACGGAATCATAGATGCTTCAATTGATCCCATGGATCTGCTCATTTGGCTGAAAGATTTTGAGTTTGGCTTGCCTCTCTTTGGTGGCTTTGCTTTGCCGTGTGTGTGCTTCTCGTAGGTAGACTAACATGCTTAACGAAAGCGTGCAGGTCTGGGTACGCGATGGTCTCCGTCTACCGAGGCGATGGCGTGATAGGTGCATCCGCGAGGCACTTACTTCTCAGACGATTGTATCTCCTTGAATTTCTATAGCAAACATTTGAAGCAGCCATGGGTGTCGTAGAGCGAGCTTTCCTTCTAAGAAGAAAGGGGTCTACAAGGAATGGAAATTGGAATGCATGATGTTCATCCCACGAAGGGGTTGACTGATTGTTTGTGACGCGAAGATCGAGACATGTGCATCCACAATCGAGGCAGGTGCTCAGCAAGTGTCGATCAGTGCCGCATTCACTCGAAAGAAGTCAGAGAGGTTCCAATTGCCGCGCAGAAAGCCCCTCCAAAATGCAGTGCGCTATCGGTATATCAAACCCTCGCGACGTCGTTCGGCGCTATTGTGGATGCTGGGGACAATCTGCTGGGTCAACCACGGACATCTCTCCGGGAGGCCACGGACCGCCGTTCGTCACTCGCTGCCACGCTACACCCAGTGCTCCGGGCTGTCACATCACTCTGTGTGGTCAACACGGATCGACGTTCCTTGCTAGATCGTGCGAAGATGCATGGGTTGACCAATTCTCCGGTATAGAGACCCAGATGGCAGGACTTCCCCAAAGTACCCTGCAGCTCGTCACCGCCACAAATGCAGTGGTGACAGTCTATCACCCGTCTGCTTGGGTCACTTGGGAGGTTCGACCTTCTCCAGGCTCGGGTGGGTTCTCAAGACGGTACTAAACAGGGCTCTAGATTGCTGAACAAGCCGTATCATAGCCTTGGGACAACAATCTAGCCACTTAGCTACTAGAGAACTCTCACTTTTAGCTAGGCACCTAAGCCTAGGAAGGGGTTGTTTTCTGGCGCTGGAGTTTTGTTCCAGTGGGAGAGGGGAAGGGGACGCGGGATGAGAAGGTGCTTTGCTATGTCTGGTTCTAGATGTGATAATTTTGGCATGCATTTCCTTTTTACGTGTGTTGGGAAGTCTCGATTCTGCTCTCATCGATGTGGTCGACCGCACGCTGTGCCGTGAACTTCATTCCTCATTCTTTTGTTGTCTCCACAATCAGACCCCTTGTGTTTTCGCAACGAGTGTCTCAGTTTCGCCATGCTCAAAATGACTGCGCTCGCTGTCCAGTCTTGGGCGCTGTATGCCGTTGCGACGTCGCTGGTCGTGTGCAGGATGTAAGCGAACCGTCTGGCACGCACATTGCTCACTTGGTATCATACTGACCGATATCAGCATCTCTCGAAGACTGATGCTCCACGCTTGGGAGAACCTGCAGGCCGATGACTGGGTCATGACTCTCCTTCTTGGTCCGTTTACAGCAGCCATCGTGCTCGCCAATCAGATATCAGGAGACCAGTCTGTAGACGATCGCAAACTGAGGTTTCAGCTTGAGGTGTTGCAAATCGTCATCATCTGGCTGGTAAAAGCGTGCCTTCTTGTGCTCTACTGGAGAATCTTGTAGGCCTGTGATACTCTGCATTAAGCTTAGCTAATACGTTCCTAGCCCAATGGAGTCAGAGATTGGGAAACGGCGGACTTTGCAAGCTATATCGATATTCTGTTGCTTATCATTCTTGGCCGTCCAGTGTTCGTTGGTTGCCTGGTGCCACCCCTTGGGAGATTACTGGAATGTTACGACTACCAATTGTACGTGGCGCCAGTAACACATACAGTCGTAGAATGGAATTGACCGACACAGCACAATGCGCGTCCTATCATGGCCATACCGTCATGACCCTAGTCATCATCATACTGAACACAGTGTTGATCATGCTGTTACCCATTCCCTTCATTCCGAGTCCTCGCAGGTTTCTGCTCGCGAACCTTCTCTTACTCGGTCTACTTGTTATGGCTGCCGGCATCTTCTCCAGAGTGTGCATCCTCATAAGACCAACATCCACAATGTATCTCTACGGGTACGCGTCCGAGTCTACGCTCAGCGTCATTTTGGCCAATTTGCCGTTCCTCACATCACTGGCAGCCAGTGCAAAACCGGCAAGAATGCGTATGTCGATGAGCTTCAGAACGTACGGTCTGGCTATGAATCAGTGGTCAGATCATCAGAGGGAGACACGGGCATTCGATACACATCGTCCGCTTCGACTGGGCAGCTATAATAGTAGTGGGTCATACTGAGCGATTTAGCACCGTCTGTTGATACAGAAACGACTCATAGCTCGGGCAAGGCTGGATTCTAGACATAGTGGAAAAACCAGGACGCCGGTAATCCCACTGCCACGGTCGAGCTTGATCCCCAGAACAAGGCTGTCAGGCGGTTTAGCGGAGATGGAAGAAATACCATTGGGCAATGCTGATGGCGGCCCGGCATACTCAGGTAAAGGCCTTAGATAAGCGTGTCACGTTAGCGTCGAATGCATGTTCTTGATCTCATACAGCGATCAAAATCTCGCTCTGAACACATCGATGACCCAGAATGCGATTGTGTGTGACTTCGAGGGTGGGGCGTAGGAGTAAGTGTCAGGTAGCAGTGAAGGCTGGTGTCCACGTGCTAGCGCGTATGACCCCTGGCGCGATTCGCGAACCTTCGACGTCACTTTGGTTGCCTGTCGCCGTCGCCATTCCGCCGACTTACGTCCTTTCGCCGCCAACAACACCTCACATAAACCATAAACCAATATCGCGCCTGCGCATTTGGCCACTCATATCTAAAAGTAGTCGCGCATTTATATCTACAAGAATTACGTGTCACAGTCCAGCTGCCACGATGGATGTACAACTCTACGTGTACGACCTTTCGCAAGTGAGTCGCAAGCTCTATGCAGACTGATATTGCTGCTGTGTATAACACATACAAGCGCATACTAATGGTTTAGGGTCTTGCACGCCAGATGTCGCAACAGTTCCTAGGAACCCACATAGATGCCGTATATCACACGTCAATAGTCATCGACAATATCGAATACTACTTCGCCTCAGGCGTACAGACATGCAGGGCTGGGACAACACACCATGGAAAACCCATGGAGGTCATCAAACTTGGGCACACAGACCTTCCACTGGAAGTCATATTGGAGTATCTAGAGTCATTGAAGGAGATCTACACACCAGAGGTATGGCAGTCCAATGTAACAGTGGGTATAGCAGCTGATTGTAACCTTAGTCCTACGATCTGTTTGCACATAACTGCAACAACTTCTCAAATGATTTCTCCATGTTCCTTGTTGGCAAGGGCATCCCAGATCACATCACGTCGCTTCCTCAAACCGTCCTCAACACACCGTTTGGCCAGATGCTCAAGCCTCAAATCGAAGCAGCCATGCGGCCGGTCACGCAAGCCCCTGCTCCTCATCCAGTCCAGCCGCGCGCAGCAGCTTCGAGCTCGAATACACAAACTAAATCTACGCCAGCGGCGACCACAAACGGCTATGGAAGCGCACTAGAGATGAACACGGGTCGAGTGAACAACGTCACTTCGATACAGGATGTTGATCGGCTATTGGAGCTCGCGAAAGATCGATGCGCCATCATCTTCTTCACCAGCTCAACTTGCGCGCCTTGCAAACTTGTGTACCAGCCATACGACGACCTCGCTGCAGAGGCAGGCACAAAATGTGTCTTCATCAAGATCGACCTCACTCATGCTGATAGATCTATCAGCGTCCGCTACCCCGACGTGCGGGCCACCCCAACCTTCATCACATATGTGAAGGGTCAGAAGCATGATGAATGGAGTGGAGCCAATCCCTCATCGCTGCGAAGCAATGTCGAAATGCTTCTAAACACCACTTTCCCACCACATCCACATCTGGTTAGCAGTACACCGATGTTATTAGGACAGAGTCGACGATACATCACCTTTACGAAAGTTCCGCCGCTCCAAAAGGTAGTCGCTAAGATGGGCGACGTGGGGAAGGACCCTGCCATATCCTCCATTGTGTCTTTCATCGAAGCTCGAGAACAATCTGGAGCTATTGAGGCACCACTTGGCAAACTTCCCCAATTTGCCGAGTTCCTGAAGAAGTGCACTTCTTTGCTGCCCCCTGAGCTTCTTTTCACAGCGTACGACCTCTTCAGAGTTTCTCTCACAGACATCCGATTGGCAGGCTTCTTTGCAGAAGAACACAAAGGCGCGACTGGAACACCTGCAACGGTTCATCACCTGCTGCGCCACGTTGATGGGCTGGGAGATGCAGCACCTTACCCACTTCGCCTTACGACCTTGCATCTGGCCTGCAATCTTTTCACCTCGCCGCTCTTCATACCGCACATCCTCTCGCATCCGCTTTCAGAGACCCTCATATCTATTCTCACCACCGCCCTCCTCGACGAGAAGCACCCCGCGCTCAAGACCTCAGCGCTAAGTCTAGCAATGAATATCGCATCTTCAAATCACCAGATCAGGATGCGGAAGTACGGGGCGCCCTCCTCGACTTCGGTGCCCACGGTGTCCGAGCTCACCGACTCGGAGCAAGTTGAGCTTCTCGCCTCGCTGTTGGAGAACTTGAGCAGCGAAGAGCAGTGGAGTGATAACAAGAAAATGTGTCTCATTGCGACAGGATGGTTGGCATATGGGGCGGACATGGACGGTGAATTGAGGGATCTGTGGAAAGTTATGGATGCAGCGGGGACAGTTGGCAAGGTTCAAGCTAAGTCTGGCGAGGATCGGTTGTTGGTACGGGAGATAAAGGGCTTGTTAAGCGCCTGAGGTGTTAGCTCATGCAGTAGCGATTGATGAATTACGAGCGGATTGTTTAGTCTACTCGTGTCTTGCATTGAAGTTTTACATTTAAAGATTTAGACGTTATCTATTATCATGGTCTAGTCTTTTCTTGAATCTTCTCACAACTCAAATATTACAACGAGCGATACAAGGTGTTGAATGCGTGCGCAACGGCTGCTTCTGCAATGGACAAATACCACTTCTGCAAATATCGCCAACGGATTCCACGATTTTTCCACTTCATTTTGAACTCACGGGAGCGGATTGACTGCCCTGTCGTACTTATTGGTACTAGGCGAGATGCTGTTAGGGAATCGGATGAAAAGACGATGGAAGGTGTGGGGAGGCGGAGTTTGGTAGGGCATGTATACTGATTGTGGGAGTTTGCTACTCCTCTGCGACTCATACAAGGGAGCAAATGGGGCTTTTTGTGCCGAGAAGGGTCAAAAAGGAGTGTGAGATATTGGGTGTGGGGAGTGAATGGAGTGGCATGGGACATTTGATCGATGATGCCGTTGTTGGGGGAATACGACTTACATTGTAGAGCGGCAGCCTGCAGGGCTCCGACATAAGAAAATCCAATGGTCATTCCTGGACCAAAGGTTCGAGATACTACAAGAGAGGCACCGATGTTGACTTTTGCGATGTCTGCCTATAGTATGATCAAGACCCGAGAACCATTCTGTCGGCGAAGAGCATGACAACACCATGAGACGTACACCATGGGACAGACGAATTAGAGGTCGCAGAGTTGGGAGTTGGAGGTCCATCTCAAGTGACCGGGAGGGAAACAGGCAAAGGTTACTGCTACGGTGGCGGAATCCACACTGACTGTACCGTATACTACCACGTTTAAGACCAA
Source organism: Plenodomus lindquistii (assembly GCA_025504975.1). Taxonomy (NCBI): domain Eukaryota; kingdom Fungi; phylum Ascomycota; class Dothideomycetes; order Pleosporales; family Leptosphaeriaceae; genus Plenodomus; species Plenodomus lindquistii. The sequence continues at coordinate 85,559 of JANUWI010000016.1, forward strand.
GAAAGGTGAAATGTTCAGCACTGGCGACATATTCAAGGGGCTCAGCTGTCATGATTTGGCGACGAATTACTCCCCATGTCGATGAATAGTAGGATGCAATACCGCCCCTAGGGTTTTTCGTTTGAAGCTGGCGTAGCGGATACATAGATACGAATTGACGCAAACATTAAAAGCATTTATTTCTATTCCTTTACCCTCCAAAATAACTTTTACGCTCGTCCAGACCCTCCACAATTCACGTTTGGCTCCAGACCATTGTAGTAATCATGTCTATCCGCTCGCTCCATCTGCAACATTCCCACATCTACAACACCCTTCTACAATGTCTAATCTCCACCTTCTGACAGCAGAATTGACTCCAGTAGTAGCGCCGGGTATATAACTCAACAATACATAAGACCGTCGCAATCCGAAACAAAAATCACCTCAATATCACCCCAACAGAAGCGACCGCCCTCACACCTATTCAGATCCCAGGCAGACCCTACCTGTACCGCATGGCTCGTTATTTATACGACATTTTGACGCTTTATGTACATAACAGTTTACAGGCGCTTCGAGTTGGCGCCGGTGGAGGGGATTTACACTGCTGATTTGTGTCTATTGGCGTTAGTTGGCAGAAGGGTACGAGTCGCTGCCTCCGCGTAGAGATTGACAGACAGATAGTCTTGTTCAATTTGTGCAGTATCTATAGACATCAGGTTCGAATTTCTTAGTACTTCATAGATTACGCAGCATGCGAGGGAGCTGCGTGCGCTTGATTTATGGGGTGTCATGTATGATGTTTTTGGACTTGTTGATTTGTACTGCGCATGTAGGTATTGACGAATATGTTACTTGCTTTTCTGAATTTGAAAGCGAAGACTTGACCGATTATCGCTTGGCGAATTCTGTGAGAAATTGCTCGAACACTAGCTGCGACAATTTTTGCGCACTGTCTCGGGGATGTTCAGAAAAGAGATTCAGCCAATGCGCAGTGCTGGACAGTTTCCGCCTCTCTTCCTCAAACTCTGTATCGTCGTTGAATCTCGTAATTACGCTGACCCCACCTGAGTAGCCGTATGAGCCGTGTGAGCCGTATGGCGAGCCGTATGGCGCATATTCACTTAGATCGACAAGTTCAGAACCTCTTACTTCTCGATGACTGAAATCACAACGTGTCTGATCGGCCATGCTACAGTTGAATCGCTGTACCTCTAAACCTTGCGGGTTCTTGCTATCCATATGCATGACAATAACCGTAATGATTTGATCTGGGAAGAACGCACTATGCCTCTGTTAGGAAAAGAAAGTGCTTCGTTGTAAAGATTACTCACAGGGTGAGCTTTTCGTGGTTGCCTTTGAAGTCTCGTGGATACCAAACATTTTCTATCGCATGCCTCTTTTCTGTAGTGACCAGAATCTCTGGTTTTGCCTTATGGACGACGTGGAGTTCGAGAAATACTTTGCGAGAGTCTGCAATAATCAGCGAACGCCCTGACTTCCGACGTAATCACAGCATACCCAGAGCTTGAGGCAAGCGGCTTTTACTGCCACCACGAAGTTGTACGTTCCTAATTTCGCCAATCCATGGCGTGACTAAGAGCTTGGCTATTCGTGATTGGTTTTCGAGAGTGTATACGTGGGCCACTTTCTTCGCGGACTCTTCAGCATGTTTGATCTCATCTGGATCCAGCGATCGATAAGTGTCGACTGCGCGCTTGATCTGCTCCCAATCTTCAAATTTCGAAACGACTTGATTCGCTCGCCATGCAAGCAGGCCGTGCTTCCACCATGCCTGGAACTTTCCAAAATTGTGAACGGATGCCTCAAAACGTCGCTCAACATCGAGACTGGCTGTGAAGCCAATTAAGGTGTCCGATATTTCCACGCACTTTTGTTGTGCCGCAATCAGTGTCGATATATCTTTGTCGAGAGTCGAATGATTCTGGGCCGTTGTAGCTTTGGAAGCTAGCTCATAAATGGAACATGCAGCATCCAGATCAGAGAGGGCGAGCCGATCGTCTCGATTCTCGAGGAGGGTAAAGGCTCGAGCAACGGTCTTAACTCGTTGCAATGGTTCAAGGTATTCGGCCTGTAGGAACTTCGGTATGATGCCAACCCACTCCTCTTCAAAATCGCTGATTCTATCCACGCCCTTATTCGCCTCCCAAGCCATGACGCTAAATGAGGATGCTTCCATGACTTTAGGTGGGCTCGTCACGTCAAGATCGAGGATAGTATCTTTGAATCTTGTTGGCATACCTGGAACCCTAGCAAAACCCCAATGGAGGAAGAATCTGTAGTCTTCACTCCGTCTAAAATATGCCCTCAGTTTTGCTTCTTGAATGATGGTGGAGAATTGAGTTGCGATGCGTATCTTTCTCGCTTCCTCCGCTCTCTTTATTAGATCTTGGACAAGACCTAGAAACTCGCGACTGTTGAATTGGCCATCACGATCACTATCGAAGGATAAAGTGATTCGTTCCAACATGTCAGAGTCTATAGATAGTTCGCTTCCTGCCAGAGCTGTGGATAAATGTTGCAGTACCGTCCTTCTCGCCAGGAAGCCCTGATCACTGTAGTCAGCCTGGTGAAAGGCGCGCAAGATGTTTCGTCTGGTAGATCCCGATGTCGGATCTGGAAATGGATCCTCGTGAAAGAGTGGCAGTAGCTTTTCTTGCACATATTTCGGCGCAGGCTTATCGAAGGGACGCCAATTATCGGGCTTGCCAAAACTCGATGCCGTACTTTCAGAACGAGGACGCGTAGCTCCGTGCTCCCGAAGTGCAAGATTCTCACCAGCCACGGTAATGCTATCTTCGGGACCTGTAGTCTCGTCATCTGAGCCGTCGTAAAGATTTTCGTTGTCATCGAGCGATAGAGTTGCGTTGAAGGTTTCTTCACGCAGACGGAGTGACGAGAAAGACGCAGCTTCCGTTGAAGCAACGGCATGAGAATTGGTTGGCGTCGTATTGTCGTTGTGGCTTGTGGCTTCTTCGACCATGTCTTTCCGGCTCGTATTCCTAGGTTGTCTCACAGGCAGCTCAAGGCGTGAATGTGATGAGCCTTCTTCCAAGCCACCATTCTTGACGATATCCTGCAGCCAATCTTGCAAATAACCCTTGTTCAAGAGTATGCTCTCCGGATTAACATCTTCTTCCTCGAGATCAATACTTATCTGCTCAAACATCTCTGCTCCGTCACCAGGTTGACTCTCAATCACTGCCCGCGAGATTACAGTGGGTTCCTTTTTGCCAGCCCGATAGCTTTCGACGACAATGCCCAAGGCTCGCTGGACTGAGAGGACTGAGAGGCTAAAGCAAGTCAGCACGGCAGCGCAAGGTCGCGTTGGAGCCTGTTACCAACCTCGTGAGACTTGTCAAGCGCAGCGAAAGGGTTGTTGTATCACTTTCCAGTTTCCGAATCAGCCCATCTGAGTCTGAATTGATGAACTTCAGGCGGCTGATAAACCTGTGTGCGCCACTATCGGTACCAACTTTGCCGTATTTTTCAAGAAACTCATCGACCTCGTCAAGCGTCGCATTACACCCTGTGCATGTTGAGTGCAGTGATGTGAGTCTGAGCTGACTTTGCGGTATTCTGCCTTCCCTCTCCGCTTCGACGAGATATCTTTCCGTATCGTACAGTACGTCTCGAAGTCGTTCGACCCGTTGAGTGAGCTCAAGGTGTTTCGCGGGGGCGTCCTTGCATTTTTTGTAGACCTGTGCACGATTAGATAAGTGGTTCATCTTCCACACCTCCATGTTTGCTACGTACTGTGTAAGCCTTCTCTGCGGCGAGAACGAAGTCGCTGACTGAGAATCCGAAGCTCATAATGGGCCTTCGCTCAGTATGAGGTCAATATCCTGAAGACAGGAAAATTGTTGGGTGTCTGAGTGTTCGTACGGTCCCTGTCTGCAAGAAACCACGACACTTGATTCCTGGTGAGCGATGTGTGGTGTAGAGGCAGAAGTGATACGATGTAAGACTGATGGACAAGGCTGAGACCGAGCACCGCGGCTTGAGCCTGTTCGGGCTCGAACCGAAGCGCCACAAACACCCCATCCTGCAAGAGGATTGGACATATCATTGGTCGCCTCATATCAAGTATCCTGTTCTCGGAGTTGTTGGTTCGCCGGTCTTTCAAACGCTACAAGTCGTTCATGCCATAAACATGGGGAGCCCACGCAGCTGCGAGGAGGTTTATCAGCAGAGATATTGCAGTCAGCGTTCACCTGTCTCAACAGTCCAAGGTGCTCGAAATAGGATGTGTCAGACTCGTAGTAGAAGTGAGTGATGGTGGGGTACTTGGGGAAGTGGGGGTGAGGCTGTACGCGAAGGGAATCCCAAATTGAGGAAGGAGCTACTCTGGACCAAAACACGCGAACAGCAAGCATCGCTCTTAGCACATCGTGTGAAGCCTTGCAGCAACTTTGATGACAGAACGTATGACTGGCGACATAGAATACGAGGCATCATCGTCAATGCTATACTGATAGACTGCTCGCATGTTAGCATACAGTGGTGAAGGCGCAGTGTTGTGCAACGTTATGAATGGTGATCGGGCAAGCAAGTAATGTGAGAGCGAAAGCGCATGCCAAAAAGCAAGAGTATTGCCTCCATTTGAGTGAAGACACCCATAACTACCCAGTATTTATGCATGGCTACTGGTCCACCCTTGCCAGTTAGCATAGAGGTCTTTGAGACGTGCTTGCTCACGTGGGCCTGAAAAGATCGAATCTACAGCCCCTTCGCAAAGCGCTCTGATCTCATCGAGGCTTAGATCAAAGTGTTGGGCAGCAAGGTAGTACTCATTAGACAGCGGACTACAAAAGACACCGACATCATCAGTCTGAGGCGGTCAGTCAGGCCTGCAGTATCATGGAACAGTCACTCAACCTACGCTGAGTGCTACAGGTACCTTGGTGTGTCTCCACATCCCAAAATGATGGTCAGAGTACGTCCCAGTAATCATCTTTGCATGGACATTGCAGCTCAAGCACAGCTCCACACCGATGTTCTCATTCTCAATAATCTTGCGGAACTCGTCCTTGACGTGTATAACGTGGCCGAGGCGGTCAGGCTTCCACGACAGCAGCGTCTGCAGCTCTAGGTCCGAGGCTGAGGCCTCAGCTTCTGCAAAGTGAAGCGTAAGCTTGAGGCCGGCTGCTTTTGCTCGTGCAAAGGCGGGCCCGAAGATACGGACGTCGCCTTTGGCCGGGTCACCGCAGAGATCGACGCCTACGACGCCAGAGGACTGGTACTTGATGGCTAGGTCGATGACATGCTCGGCTTCTGAGACGGTGTTGCGTCGATCGATGGAGAGTACGAGGAAGGCTCGCATGGAGTTCTCAGTAACACTGTTATGCGCTGTGAGGATGTTTGAGACGGTCCTGACGTAGGCGTCTTTGGTGACTCCAGTGCCAGGCAAGGCCCTTGGAGTGGTGCGGAGCTCAACATAGACCAGGCCGTCAGCTTGGAAGTCGTGCAGCACAGCCTTGGTCGAGAACCTGGAACGGATCAATCACAGCACTGCCAGCCGAGCTGAGTAACATACTCGATGCTGGGCAGATCATTGCATAGCTTGTAGATGTATGACGAGAACAGAGGAAAGAACCTGGCAGGGCGGTTAGTGGTGCGGAGCGTGAAACATTGTTTGATCAAGGCGTTGGTGGCCTGTTTGAGGTGGATGAATTGTGAAGCAAACTCGAGTATCAGGTGATCTGTCAAGAGAACGGCAATCAACGGTGTTGCATGCTCGACCCCAGCTTTCTGTTACTGATGATCGCGGCAGGTCGACGAACGATGCCGTGATGTTACAACCATGATGCTGGGTTCACATTAATCGGCACAGGGTGAGCCTACGTTTTGATGTCATAGTCGACTTTTCCAGTAGGTATGGCGGTCAGAGGGTCTTCCAAATCGAGACTGTCGTCATGTGCCTTTTTGGATTGCCATATGTCGTGCAGACACTGGCGACTGATGCTGCCCGTGAGGTGTGCATGGAGCTGAGTCGTCGGTGGAATTAGCGATGCTGGGAACGGAAGCTAATGCGCGCTTGGCGGGTCTAGCTTTGAAATCAGGAGGCTGGCAGCAGTATGTACCTCGATCTTGGGCAGCGCAGTCGCAAACGCGCGGTCGACGGGGTGGTGCGCCGTTGCCATGGTGGACAGTGAGCGGCCAGTGGGCAGTAGGGCAATTGTGCGGACACGACTGTATTGGTGGCGCTGTTGACGTTTCTCGAAGAGCAGGCAGAAGATGAATAGACTTCGGAGCGGTTCAGAAGGCGAGGGCGCTTTGGGCTAGCGAGCGGAGGCGGGCCTGGGTGCCAATCTGGCGCAGCCGAGCCAGCGACGAATCACAGGCAGAGCGGGCCTCAAAGGAGCAAAAGGCTGCAGGAGATTGCGCGCCTTCTTCGTCAGGCAGGCCCGCGGCAGGCACATTACAGTTGACGGCACGCAGCAGCACATACACACACACACACATACACACACAGGCAAACCCGACGCACAGCACAGCACACGCACGCCCGACGCACCGCAGACTGCCAGCTAACCGCACACGCCACAGCGCCCGCCCCCCGCATCGCAGTGCGCGCCGTCCATTGTTGTGGAGTTCCGGCACTGAGGAACGCCCTTTGACCTCTGCAGCTGCTGTCGCTCGGCTAGGCCCTAACCTGACCCCGGGCCGCTCTCGTACACGGAACACCTCGCAGTGCTCACCTCCACCAACGCAACCCTCCTCCGCCTGCACCGCCGACCGACGACTGCTCCCTCTCCAGCCCTCCAGCCCGCCTGCTGCCCGCCCCCGTTGCAGAGCCGCCCACGCAATTGCCGCCGTCCTGCGCGCGACTGTCGCCATTGCTGCCACTGCTGCTAGCTTCCGCCGCCTGCCCTAGCCCGTGCCTCGGTGATCCGGGCGTCCACTTGTCTCGCTCTCCCTGCGCGCCCCCTGGACCTGCGCATTCTGCCTGCCTCTCGCCGCCTCGCGCCTTCCGCGTCCACTCTCCTCACCGTCCGGTAGCAGCCGCATAGCATGGCCGACATGAACCAAGAGTCCATCCAGCAGAAGATCCAGATCGCCCGCCGCGATGCTGAGGCCCTCAAGGACCGGATAAAGCGCAAGAAGGACGAGCTTGCTGACACCACACGTACGTCCTGCCCTCCTGTGCGACCCACCCATTGCTCGCTGTGCGATCCGCTAACCCACCACGCGCAGTTCGCGATGTCGCGCGAGACCGTGTCGAGGCCCTGCCGCGCCTGACCATGAAGACGAAGCGCACCCTCAAGGGCCATCTCGCCAAGATCTACGCCATGCACTGGTCCACCGACCGCAGGCATCTCGTCTCGGCCTCGCAGGACGGAAAGCTCATCATCTGGGACGCATACACAACCAACAAGGTCCACGCCATCCCCCTGCGGTCGTCCTGGGTCATGACCTGCGCCTACTCGCCCTCTGGCAACTACGTGGCCTGCGGTGGTCTCGACAACATCTGCTCCATCTACAACCTGTCTGCGCGCGAAGGGCCTACGCGTGTGGCGCGTGAGCTGTCTGGCCACTCTGGCTACCTCAGTTGCTGCAGGTTCATCAGCGACAAGCGCATCCTGACCTCCTCGGGCGACATGACCTGCGTGCTGTGGGATCTGGAAACTGGCTCAAAAGTGCACGAGTTCGCCGACCATCTCGGCGATGTCATGAGCTTGAGCATCAACCCGCTTGACAACAACCAATTCGTGTCTGGTGCTTGCGACGCTTTCGCCAAATTGTGGGATATTCGTCAGCAGAAGTGTGTGCAAACCTTTGCGGCCCACGACTCCGACATCAACGCTATCCAGTTCTTCCCCAACGGCAATGCTTTTGGTACTGGTTCGGATGATGCCTCATGCCGTCTTTTTGATATCCGCGCCGATCGCGAGCTTGCATCGTACCAGGTAAGCATTGTCTTTGTGCAACTATTTTTCCCAATTACTAATCCAAATCACAGATTCCTGAGCCCGTCTGCGGTATCACATCAGTCGCCTTTTCCGTCTCCGGAAGATTGCTTTTTGCAGGTTACGATGATTTCGAGTGCAAGGTAAGCGATGCCTCATCAAGTTATTCAAGTCCAATTCTAACATTGTCCAGGTTTGGGATGTACTACGCGGCGAGCGCGTCGGCACACTGCAGGGACACGACAACCGAGTCAGCTGTCTCGGTGTAAGTAACGACGCACTCAGTCTCTGCACTGGTTCCTGGGACTCGATGGTAAGTAACACGCATATGCAATATGACGCCACATATAGCTAACCCCAATCACAGTTGCGTATCTGGGCATGATCGATATACCACGAATGATAGAGACGCCATGCGACCAAGTGAGAACGACCGCATGCGAGCTCCCCTTAATTTTGGCCACCTATACGAGCACCAATATTCGCCGATCTTGTCGGCAATACCATACCCCACTACCTGCATTCTACTTGCGCGGATTAGCTCTGAGCGATGTAGCCTCGCACACCACAATAACATAATACACCAACTACTGGAAAATCTGGATGTTGTCGCATCACTGATGGACGGGCGCCTCGGACCTTTTTTGTTCTCTCGAATACCTTTTCTTCCATACCACTGCTGTTCTTATTCTCCTTGGACGATTGCAGGCCTTTATTACTCGGCTGTCTCGGGGGTCCTGGTTGGCTGTTCTGCGTACATGAGTAGCATCTAACTACCCAAATTTTCACCCAAACCGTCCGCCTGCCTCGTCTCTTAGTGTTATTGCTCTCCTTCATCTAAAAGCGACTGATCATTCTTTCGACCGTGTGTAGAAAGACAAGGGTGCTTAGAAAGGGGATTTTCCTGTACGTTCTGCATTTATGGATGGGTGGTTCGGTGGTAGGGACGAGATGGGGTTGACGGGCTGAATGAGGATGGATGGGATGGGACCAAGGTCACGACTACAGTGTACGATCTGTTTGACTATGCAGGATCATTAGGTAGCCAGTGGTCAGTTTCTCAATAACTTTTTGTAAATGTATATTCTTGTTAGCTTTGTGCTGCGTGAAGTGAAGGCCCTCATGCTGTACTAGCTCAGAGAGCGCCGAGCCCATCTAGAAGCAAGAAGCCACGCCTTCCACGCGCCTTCCAGAAGCATGTTCAGGCGATCAACTCCTTCGACACGTTTTAGCAGCGAGACTCCCCCATCAAGCCTAGAACGTGAGATGTGCCCCAGAGCAATTAATAGATTACAGCCTCCTGAATCCTTCAAATCGCGGAGAATAATTAATCAAAGCTGCATGAACCAGGGTCCAGTCCAACACCTCGCTTATCTGACAGACGGAGCTCCCCTTCATGCAGCATCGCAGAGTGACAGGCACGCTATGTAGAGTAAATTGTCATGTCAAATCATGCCTTGGCTAAAGAATCAATGATAGAATATAAAGGGATGGTGCGTGCACTCGGATGTCACTCCGAAATCAGAATGTTGACAAGAGATGGTTCCCTTGACTATGTACCCTACACACCGCAACGGTATCGGTCAGTAACGGTGACAATCAAACCAGGCGAAAGAAGTGGATGAAGTGGACAATGCCTCATTTTTTTTTTTCATTTAGAGGGAAGAGTCATTTTGGATGCAGCCTTATGATCATGTGGACATATGACGTCTTGCCACGCTCTTGGAGACCCGCACCGTGTACTCTCGAGTCGTACTGTGATCTGACCCAGTCTGTGGCAGACGCGAGAATCCGCCTTAATAGGACCGACGTCAGGAGCACAGGGCTCATCATGGCGGTGAGACATGGGCGAACGGAAGAGGAGAGCCATGCAATGTCCCAAACACCACTTTCAACGTCTATTTAGAGTGTGAACGGGATACGCAGAGGGGGGGGAGGTGCGATTATGCGTGCTGATAATTGGCATTGGGCATTGATGCTCGTTGTTGCTGGGGTGTATTATCGTGAGCCGTGCGGGGATATTAGGGATAACTGGTAGGGTAGGGCAGGGCAATGCAATACTGGAAGGCTTGAATGAGGGTCATGTCCGGTCGGTGATGCAGCATGCAGGAGAAGGATTGAGGTCTGTGATGCGATGTGTTGTCCATGCCTTCTTTTCCTTCTAGAAGGAGTCATCGAAGCTCGTGGATTGCTTGCTGGCTCGAGGGCATTTGGCATGACACGCCGTTGCTCCGAGACTAGGATGATAGCTATGATCAGCGGTCCACCGCCTGGGTTCATTACGAAAAGACTGTCCGAGGGCGAGCAAAAGCACGCTGCTGCAGGAAGAAGAGACACGAAAAGCAGCGATCAATGTCTGCGTTGTCTGGCTTGGAACTTGTCACACCTCCTTTTCGTCTTACCCGGCCAGTGCGGCTTCGAAACAAATGCGTGCTTGTCCGGTCATACGCCCCATTGTCTGTAGCAGATAAAAAGTATGCTTTGTTTTGAAGCAGAAGAGCAGGCAGTGAAAGAGGGGACATCAAACATCCGGGCCTGAAGCACCAGTTACACGGTGAAGTCGCAGTACCGTGGCATGGGCAAATTGACTTTGGTGCATAATGTGACATGTGGGAGATATCGTCGATGACCTCAATAACGGGGCCACGAGAGTATCAGCGCGTTTCAGGTACTCGCACATCTCTTCCTCGGGCCCTCACGGTGAGCATTGCAGCAGGGTGCAGCGCCACGTGCAACAACAGGCAATTGGACGGCGGCGTGTTTCGAGGATGGTTTCACGTCGCCAGTGACGGTCTGCCTTCGCCAATCGAGCTTCAGCGTCATCCTGGCAATTGCTCGTCGCGTGCCTCAGCCCTAAAACAGCAGGCGCAGCGGTTATCCCTACCAACCCGACGCACTGGCCGACACGCTCAAACGGTGGCCTGAACGCGGCAAGAGGTGTCGTCCGGCATGCCCTGCGCAAAGCACGCGTGTTGCGTCCAATCACCGTCTCTCCCTCCACCAGCGGCAGTCGCAAAATAGAGCCGCACGGCGCGCGAGGCGTGCCAAGCGCTCTCCTCCATTGTCAGACCGAACCCAGCACACGCACAGCACCCACCCGACAACGACACATCCCAGCCCACGCCAGACTGACCGCCGGGATTCTCTCTTTCCTTTTGACACGAGACCACTGCCAACGCGCGTTATCCCAGCCGACGCCAAATCTTAGCACGTCCCACCCACCTTCACTCTACCAGAGCATTGCATACATATAACCCCCATTGATCCCGCGCCCCCAAGCCCCCCTTCTTTCGCAATGACCACCACCTCCGCCGCCCAAGACGAATTCAACGAACTCGTCCGCGACAAGGACTCTGAGAACCGCCATCCCGAGGACCGACACAACGACAGCGACAACTCTGACCCCGACTCCCCCGGCGCAGACAACGACTACCGCGAGACAATCGACACAGACGACGAACTCGACATCCCCGCAGACATGCGTGCAAACTACTACATGCCCAGCCTGCGCTCCGAGGCCAACACGGGCCCCAAGGGCGTCATCGCCGACGCCCAGGCCTTTGAGCAGGCGAAGAAGCAAGCAAGGCGGTTCACCTGGAAGGCCAAGAATGCAGCGGCCGCGAACCAGAATTACAATGTTACGACGACGTGGCAGGATGAGAAGAGTAGTGATGAGGAGAGCGATGACAGCTTTATGAGGGCGTGGAGGGATCAGCGGCTCAAGGAGTTGCAGAATGTGGGGGAGAGGATTAGGAGTAGGACGAATAGTCCGAGTAGAAGGATTTATGGAGGTATGCCGTTGGTGGATGGGCTGGGGTATTTGGATGCGGTTGATAAGACGGCTTCGAGTACTGTTGTCGTTGTCTTCATTCGTCCACGGGATCCTGTATGTGCACTCTCTTTCCTCATCACCATCATATACTAACGAACCACAGGACCACTTCACTGCGAATGATGCTGAGCGGTGTATGCACGATGCAGCCAGACGCAACGACACCGTTCGCTTCGTCATGATGTACGGTGACGATTGCGACATGGACGATGATGACGTTCTACCTGCTGTCCTAGCATACAAGGGCGGCGACAAGATCGCAACACTACTACCAGTTGTCCAACTATTACCTAAGGACTCTGAACTCAGCGCTGTCAGCCTCGAGACGCTATTCAGGCAGTAAGTCTGCCCCGTGACAAAAGTGTAACCGAACCATCAGCTGACCACCAACGCTCAGACATCGCATCCTCTAAGCTTTTGCCCATTGCATCTCACAAGAGCAAGCTTACAACCACTCTCTACCATGCCGATCTCTCTCTCACATCTTGATGCGGTCTTTCTCATACGGTCCGCATTCTGCTCGACTCTTGGTGAACTCAAACTTCCCAACATCCTGGTTCGACACACCCATGACTCTTACCCCCATCGGTCCTTCTCGAACACAAGTCTGCGACACTCCACGACTACAAATTCTCGGCACTCCCCATCTACCCGCCCACGATTCCATGCACGGCCCTTCGTTCTGATGGACATCGGTCCTTTGGGCTCATCACCATCTCACTCTTCTCTCTCCACCCATGTGTGGAGTAAGGTTACGACATTCTCTGAAGCGATGCATTATCGGCGTTTTATCTTCTATACTTTCTTTCACTATCTCCTAGACTAGGTTCACTCTTGGGAAGATGGGTTGTTTACCCTGTGCATAAGTCTTATAGGTGCGGTGGCTATGCGTTCTGGCGTTTCAAACTAGGAATATAGGAGGATTGATCGCGATGCTGTTTTTGCATATGGAATACCCAGTATGCTATTGCTCGCCCTCTATAGTTGGGGTGAGGCGTCGTACGCAGCTTTATTGGGATGAGATATTGATTGATTGGCAACGTTAATACACTTGTACTACTCTTATGACACTGACGCCTCTGTGCGCTTGCCTACTAGTGAGAACTTTGTATTTGGGGTCTGACCAGTGCCATTATCTTGGTGTTCTAATTCAGTCTAGATAGGGGTATATCCCTAGAGTCGACCTTACCCCACAAAATGCAGCGATACGCTCTCCAACGGGAGACAACTTATACGGCCACTATCATGCGACCACTCTATCACATCTAGCTCCGCGATCATCATCCCACATTCGCAGTGTACGCGCCACGCCGACCCAGAATAGCGGATTTGTGCTGCGCCGCATGGTTCGCGAATCACAGTGTAAGCGCCCATGGCTGGCATGGGTGTCACAACGACGATGGGCAGATAGTAACAAAACGTGCTGCAAAATGCCAAAATGGGAAGAGCAGCTTCAATGTTCTATTCATGATCATATAATTGTTCTGCAAACTGATCATTATCTCCCTGTTGACTTAGTCTCTTTGAGCCAATGTCTGATTCTACGTTTCCCTCACCATCGAGATTCGCTGTAGGGGAGGAGGCTATAAATCAAGAGATACCAGACAACACAATCGTTCCTCTTCACAGAAAATGTGCTTTTTGCCAGAAACTTCTGCGCATGTTGATTATACCGGATATACATGCGCCTCCAACCAACGATTATACCAAACCAGAGAAATGGCAGCCGATTCTCATGTGTACAGTTGAGCATCTTCTCCAAAGCCGTCAGTACTGCCATATCTGCAATATGCTTTTCGCAGCTATAACAATAAATCCGCGAAACAAGTACATCGAGCGGTTTCGAGATGCAAATATCTACATTCAGGCCAAGGCTCGAGCGGGTGGTACCTTCACGGTGACTGCCAGACTAGCGAAGGATATCTTAAACGATACGGATAGCTGTGGCTTTGTAGGACCGTTCCGATTAGGATCTTATGAGCGTGAGTACACTATCCGTAATGGCACGCGAGAATGGGGAGAGCTAATGTCTTCGTGGTAGTTGCCAGCGTCAGCAATGGTTTTGGCCAGTACCTCACAGCTAAAAAGGTACCTCGCTATCCGCAGGACAATGTGGGTCAGGCGAAGAAATGGGTAAGGACTTGCCTTGCGGATCATGACCGCTGTCGAACGTTCCAGGAGGAGACGGTGGATAGTCGTCAGAGACCATCGAGGGTCCTGGAGATTACTGAGACAAGTGCGAGACTTCGATGTGTTATGCAAAACACAGAGTTCGAATATCTTGTACTCAGTCACATGTGGGGTGATCAACACGAGGAGCAGATTCAACTACTTGAGTCGAATCTCGACAAATTCCAGGTCAATGTACCATGGGATGAACTTTGTGCGTCGGCTATCTACAAAGAAGCTATTCGGATCACGTGGACGTTGGGGTATCGATACTTGTGGATTGACTCTCTGTGTATCATCCAAGATTCGGACCCCGATTGGCAGTACGAGGCCGGCAGGATGGCAATCGTGTATGGCAACGCCGTATGCAATATCTCTACCCTCTTCCCCGCTCAAAGCGACACTGTAACAACTCAAAGGACGGATCCTCGAGATTGGAGCCCATGTATCCTACGAGAAGCCACACCCTTTCGTCCAGGCCTGTACATCGAGCGTCCAAGACCTGCTAACGATCTCCCACCATGGCTCATCCAATCCGAATGGCCACTCTTCAAGCGCGCATGGACATTTCAGGAGTACCTCCTTAGTCCACGAAATCTGCTCGTCGGTCACACAAACCTCATGTTCCAGTGCTCAGAACTCTTTTACGATGAACTACTCGGCCCACAAGGGGATGGTAACGGTATGCTCGTCAATGAGGAAAAGTCTACAAAAGTCACTGGCATAGATTTTGGCAAGACAAGGTACTTCCCTAGTGCCTTGACGAGAGTAGCGTCAGCAGCCAGTCTCACTGACGTCCCCGTCCTTCTCTTCATCGAAGACTGGCTCAAGGTCTTCAACGAGTACCGTGCTCGCAATTTGACTTACGCCTCCGACAGAGTGATAGCATTCGCCGGCATCGCGCGCGCATTCTCACATCTGGGGAGTCTGACTTATCTCGCCGGCGCCTGGAAAGAATGTCTACCCCTCTGCCTCCTCTGGTATCTCGACAAGAAGCCCACAAACATCGCAATGCAGGACAACAATCTCCCCGACGCCAGCAATCTAACCTACACTCCCATCATCCACGAAGACGTCCACGACCCCACCACCACCATACCATCATGGTCCTGGTTCTCCGCCCCCGTCTACAAATACCACAACATACACTTCCTCCTCTGCAGCGACGAGCTATCTCTCCGCCGCAAAGCAAATCTCACCCCCTCAACCGTGAATTTCGAAAACATCTTCTTCGCCACATGCACCTCGTATTGCTTCCCCAAAACGCCAGCAGACACACTGCCCCCCCACCCGCAATCCAGTTTCTCAGATTTCAAAAAATTGGAAGTCACACTCTCAACGCGGACTTTGCCTATAAAATTCAATCTCCCCCGGGATCTATCTGCCCAACTTGCACGAATAAGACACTTAACAACCCATCCCGAGGACAGCCACTTCGACTGCGACCCAGTCTTCACATACCACCACGACAATCTCCTTCACCCACGCCGTAATCCCCCTCGTAACGCTCTCCTAGCACTCATGGCGGAGATTCAAATCGTGCGTGTGGCGGGTAAATACGGTGTACAGAGGATTCTGGCAGGGCTGGTGCTAGTACGCAGTGAAGAAGAGGAGGGCACGTGGAAAAGAGTAGGTGTTTGGAAACTAAAGGTGAAGATTTGGGGGGTTGGGGTTGAGGAGGGGAGTGTGAGGGGGGTGGCGGAGAGGTGGAGGGGGTATGAGATTGTGGGGGGGAGTTGGGGGAGGGGGGATGTCATTGTTGTGTGATGGGGATGTTGATGGGGATGGGGAGCGGTCTTGGATGGGAGTTTGTATCACAGGAAGAAGGTTGTAGGGCTAAAACTCGGCATTGGTGGCGATTCAAAGCTACATTGATAATCGTCGCTGTCATTTCCTACGTCAAAGCAGATATTTCGCCGTGATTCTCACCGCTAGGTGCCATGCAAGTCTCAATCACCCTTAATTACGAGACGCACAGGGAGCCGAGGGACGTTAGTGTGTTGTAATAGTCGCTTTTCTTTTGCTAAATACACTCAAATTATAGTATTCTTCACAAAGTGGCTTCATAATTTACAAGTAGGTCTTTTCGCTTCGCTAGACTATGTTGATATCAGTCTTAATCCTGGTCTTTCCGTTGAAACATGCTAGGACCTCCTTCGTGATCCCACTTCCACAACAGACCTGACACTTTACCAGATACGTCGCGCTGAAAGTAGAGAAGAGCGAGTTCGTGGTCATTAAAATCGATCATAGAATCTTTGAGATATTGGTCTCGAGAGGCTGGAAAGAAGCTGTAGGTGTCTTTTTCGTAGTATAGCAGAGTTGTGCGAGAATCTTTGTTCGAATTGAACTGCACACAGAGCTCAGCAGTATCTTTCTGAATGATAATAGAAAGCCAGGTTGCGTGCCCTTCGTACTTCCCAACGTATTGCTCTCTTGGTGGCTCAGTCAGTCCAATTTCTCTATCGCTTTCCCAGTCAAACAAGAGCGATTCTGTGAAATTTTGTTTTCGAAGAAAAACTTCTTGTCGTGCCAGAGAGAGGATATCGACTTCAGGCTTCAAGTCGAAAAGAGCTTGTGTAATGATTTGGACCGCAAATTCAGCCGCATCCGCATCCTGTTGACCGTTCGCAAATGCTACGATTGCACTTTGTGTATCTGCAAATGTGTAGAGCGCACAGCTTGAGCCGTAAAATACCCCATTGTGTGCGACGAGTTCTTTCTTTGGGGATCCTACCCCAATAGTGTACTTGAGTTTTGTCTCATCAGGAAGTTCCCGTGTCATGTCGTTGTATGACAAAAAGCCAAGCATGGTAGTCGGAATCGTTGTGTTATACCAGCCCATGCAGTAGGCCGTATCATTTGTCAATGGCTGCTTATTTGAAGATGGCCGTGTCCACTGACCCTTTCTAATTCGGTGCATGCCAAAAAGAACGCTTGACTGAGAAGTGGAAGTAAGCAAATTGCGTCTTTCTGCGTCTAGTATGCTTGTGGCCCATGAAAGCATGTCGTTGACGCAACTCCGCATTCCCATGGCAGCGATTGCTGGCATATGACGTTGAATGATCCACTGATCTGATTGTAATCGGTGAAAACTCCCGTTTTCCAATTTGGCGTATGGGTATGCGACATTGCTCTCACTGCTGTCGAGGATACCTTGAACATTCGTCCGGTTCAGACCCAGTGGGTCAAGGATTCGGTCTTGGATGATATCTGCGTAACGCTGTTGATAAACACGTTCCAGCCCGACTGCAATCAAGGCATATCCCTAGTTATTGTAGAGCCACCACCGATTGTGCCGAGCGCCATTGTGGTCACGCGTCGGACACGTATTCATGAGGTGTATAAAGTCTTGTTCAGGGTGGATCAGAGTCCCTCGTGGACCTAATATGAGGAGCTGGGGAGAGCTTAGACCACTGGTGTGTCGCAAGAAGTCGACGATATTTGCGTTTCCACAGCCATCTGGATCTGAAGGCCTGAACTCGGGAATATATTGGGATAAAGGTGCTTTCCAATCCATTTTCTTCTCGCCAATTGCTATACCGACGGCAGCTGATAAGAACGTTTTGGACAGAGAGCTCAGTGGATATAGGGTGTCTGCATCTGCCGATAAGCCCTCTTCCACGTTCCTCAAACCAAAGCTCTCTCTATGAAGGACCTCACCATGGTGAAGTATCCCTAGAGATATAGATGGAACCCCACAAATGCGGCGTAACTCTGATATTTGCGCCATTGCAGACTGTACTCTGGCTCGAAGGAACTCATTTGGTAGAGATTCCATGATATCGTGTAGGATGATATTCTTGGGAGCTCAAATAGCAATTCAAACAAAACGCTTGACACTCCAGGTCGATTCAGTGTAGACCGTTAACGATGGTCTCAGAACCTTGAACACAAGCAGTAGTTGTTACCTAGAGCTATGTCCAGGCAACTGCCGAAGCAGTCTCCTTGGGGTGGGGCGCCTGTACCTCCTAACTTCCCGAAACCATCACCAATCGTATTGCTCCCAGAGACACGTATCATGATGCTCGCTAAAGCTTACTTAATGCGGCCAGGAGGGTTTACGAGCCTTGCCATCTTTACTAGATGCGACGAGAACAACATCACGAATTATGCAAACCCCGCTTTACATACACCCTTATTGATGAAAGATGGGCTCATATCTCATGCAAGCCCCTCATTACATTCACCGGTCGCTATCCAGGGTAAATTGATGTCGTACGTCAAAAACGTATCCTACCATTATTGACCGAAGGCCGAAGACTACTATATAAAGCCCGTATACCCCAGTGAAAGAACTATCAACTCAGTTCAATCGAAAATCGAATCTACTGTTATTCTCAGCCTCGTCTCCTCAAGCCTTGTTTGTTTAGCAACCTCTAAGAAGTTCATTGTTCCTCACCCACGATGATCAGCGAACCTATGTTCCTATCTTTTGGAAAGGGTGGCGGAAAGGGTGGCTCTGGAAATAGCGGTGGTCAAGTGGGCCAGGGAGGAAACAGCGGCCCTAATGGGGGGGCTGGCGGCTCGAGTGGAGGAGGGTCTGCTGTTGAGCACTAAGCCCCTTAACCAGACACCATTCAAGTTTTGTGGTATGTATGCAAGCCCTTTCTTGTTAATAGTGTGCCGTTGCACATGTGTTCGGCGGACATGGGCAGGAGGATCCTTAGGGGCGCCAAGGCCTCCTCTCTATATAAAGTGACGAGAAATGGGGGAAGAAAGAAGGATCAACCACCATCGGAAGAAATGAGAATTCTTGCTTTCCCACCACTTGATTGTTCATCTATCCCTTAGCCTATCTCATCTTGAAAGTAGAGCTCCGAACTCCAACTGTACAATAGCAGTCTTGTATGATTGGTATAGAAGCTTAATAAGGTACCCTAGTCGGCACAGTGCTGATTTATCCAAGTTTGACAAATGAGCCCGCCAGCAGCCCGGCATAGATGGAAAGGGAGCCTATTATTCACTCATTTGGCGAAATATATCCTGACCGAACACACTATCATTAGCATAGCTAGTCTTCAAGCCTACAAGAATTCAGTTATGAACAGCATCTACAATCGTGCATGGAGCTTCATCGGACTTGAACATTACCTGTTAGACGAACGAGTTGACATCTGTTTTGAGCTGAAGACACGTTATTACCGTTATTGAGCGCTATTGTAGATGTAACCAAGTTAGCACGCTGGAGTTACAGGCTGGTGTATCGCAAGCCGCAAGCCATCACGTGAGCACCAATAAATTGTGGTTTAATTATGATATTTTGAAAGGCTGTGGGGAGTCTAGCGCAGTTGTTGATTGTGGAGGCCTAGATGCTTGCAAAGGAAGAGGCTGTACGCGATCAGGCGGGAAGACGCCAGCGCTATTGTAATTCTTGTATTCTTGTACCTAGAAGGATGAGGCTGATCTAGAGTAGGCTCAAAAACATATTGGTGTGTTACCATAGGTAGATCTTGAGAGTCGTTCAATCTCAAAAAAAGCGCGTCTACTTTGTCTCGTAAGAGGGTACGTATTGTAGCAGGGAAAGACATTACTCGCGTATTGCATGTAGAGCTTGAATAGGAAATCTATCACGCGCAAGATCCGTAAGGCGTTAGTGTGGTACTATACTCCTCCCTATAAAATGATAAGAGAAACGGGTATATGAGTGGGGAGAGTCCTATAGGTGGGGAGGAGGAAGTGCCGGACGGTGTCAAGGTTCATGTGAAGGGGGGCTGAAGGGAATTGTAAGTGTGTATGGTGAGGTGACGATTAATGAGTATATGCCGTCCCAGGAGCGTCAATCAGTGAGTTGAGGAAAGGCTTGACAAGAGAGAGATGTATTTCGGTTGTGTTTTGCTTTACATAATTTTCCTGACGGCATGTACGACAAGGAGATACGATTGTCATAACAAGAGTGATACAAACGCTATATTCTCGATTCGGAATATGAACCCCGATAGGAAAGATCACCAACAAAGGATAGACGCCAACGATCAATCCATAGCATTCTGTTGACCTTCGATACCGAACCGACCAACCCAAGCTAGATTTCAGATGCGGTCAAATGAGTTGCATGGGCTCCTCCTCGAAGACGTAAATCTTATGTCGTAATCATCCTCATCCAACATATCCATTTCGCGTCGACCGGTACTAGCTCGCTTCAAAGGAGGCGCACGACGAGCACTGCGATTATCATTCTTCAGATCCAGGTACTCAGCAAACATGCGTTCCTTGTAGGCTCGCTCGTTCAAGTCCTCAAGACCGGTTTGGTATCGCTTCTGTGCATCGCGTTGGTCCTTGGCGTGTAGGAATTCTGCAAATTCTCGCAATGTGTCTTCGCGCTCGTCATCGTAATCTGCACGCTCGTTGACACATCGCTTCTGGTGGAGACGGAAATTGGAATCTGGCATGCCCGCAGCGAATGAGGTTGTGCGGGTCGGCTTTGGTGCGTAGTGCATAGACAGGGGGTTCTCGGTAGTGTAGCGACGGTGTGGTAGAATCGGGCGGTGCGGCTCGTTGACATAGTTGTCTCGTCTGGCTGTAGGGCGTGGGTAGTCATCCGCTTCCTGGTACCGGGCACTTGGGCGTGCATCATCGTCGTGGTCGTAAATATGACTTTCATGAGGGTTGTTGAATCCAGCCTGTGGGTGCGAGTAGGACTTCTGATGGCTGCGCCGTTGAGCCATCGGCGGGCGACGTTGGGGCTTGTCAAAGACCGAATCAAATCCTGTGTGGGCAGATGAAGCAGTGTAGGAGTCGGTGCCACTGCCACCATCAAAGGAGCTGTCGCGCGACATAGCATGTGCCCCGCTGATCTTCTCATTCCTCCTTCGGTCCTTTTGGTGCTTGCTTGGTGAAGAATCGCGACCAGTACGGCGCTCGTCGTACTCACGCACCCGCTCTTCTGTCAACTTCTCACGCACTCGTTCTTCCGTCAACTTATTCAGGTCGATGTTGACATTGATATTGGGTTGAGCTGGGGCTAGTCTTGGAGAATTCTCCTTGGAGGAGAACGAATTGTGTCTGCTGATGTTTGGAGAATTGATCATGCCAGAGTCTCGTCGCTTTCGTGCAAACTTGTCACCATGTCGGCTCTGGCTCCGGCTTCGGCTTTTACTGTGACAGTGCATCTTGGCTTTATGATGAGACTTATCTCTTGATGACTTCTTGTGCTTTTGCGAGCGTCCTCTCTTATCGACGAAACCATAATCATCTTCAACGTTGCGAACACGGACATGCTCATGGCCCGAGTTGACCGAATCAGACTCCCACTCATCACTATCTGTCGCGGACGTGGTAGAGGAAGACGTGGATGAGGATGAAGAACTCTGATTCCCTCTGCGTTTCACCTTCTGTGTCTTGAGAATACGGGGGTCTTCGTCAAAAGAAGGTCTATGGTTGGGCCTCATACCGCTTTCTGCAGGGAAGGCACCAGGTATGCCATGCATAGTTCCCTTGCTCTGAGGCCGTCCATGTTGTGGCGGTGGCGGTGGATGGCTCGAATGCTGCATGGGGGGCGGTGGTGGTGGAGGACCATCCATCATTCCATGAGGTGGCTGCGATATCCCGTGATGTGCCTGTGGAGGAGGTGGTGGCGGTGGCGCGTTGGGTCCTGGCATATGACCTTGAGGCATACGTGCAGATTGCGGCTCGGCAAACTGGCCTTGTTGCGTGTGTGGGCCCTGTTGCTGCGGCATAGGCCTCTGCTGTGGTGCTCCGGGCATGTTTGGCTGGCCAAGGAAAGCCGAGTTCTGAGACATGTTGTTTGGCTGCTTCGGCCCATTATGATTCTGCATGCCGTTGAGTGGTCCTCCAAGTTTGCCTGGCTGAGGTACCTGGAACGCAGCGGGGCCGATTTCGAGAATGACTTTCACGCGCTTGAGTTGTTGTCTGTCCTGAGCCCAGAGGCCGCGATGACATACAGTGCGCCAGTCGGTCTTAATCCCTGCGATGTTCCACTGCGTGTTCTTGCTGAACTGAAGTAACTTCGTATTCTCCTCGTCGACGAGCTCGCTAATGATCCTGCGGCAATTTGTCGAAGGAATCTTGTCGAGAGCTGATGTGGGATCGCCTGGACCTGCTCGTAGTTTCTTAAGGACTTTCTCGATATCTGCATGTGCGAATCGTTCTGGCATTGGGCGGACGTCTTCCCAAGAATCAGTACCTTTGGGTCGCTCAAACGTGAACATGGCAAGCTGTGGTTCGTTCGATGAACTTTGATTCTGGTTCATCTGCTGTCCCTGGGATGTCTTCATCTGATTCGGTCCTGGGAATTGCTGTTGGCCATTTGAACCTTGAGGCTGCTGTTGACATGGTTGAGCTTGACGTTGGTGACCGGCATTGTGAAGCGGCTGGGGAGGAGGCGGAGGCGGAGGCGGAGGCGGTCCACCCATGTGTTGAGCCTGTTGCGGATGACCCATCTGAGGATTCATGATGAGTGAGGCACGTGTTAAAGAAAATTGGACACTTCAAGATACAAGGCGAGGGTGTGCAAGCCACAAGACTTGAGCTTTGCCTGCTAAGGGCGAAAGGGTTGCAATGAATGACTGAGAGGGCGTGATAATCTACTGAGGCAAGAAAGAGGACCTCTTGAAGGATATAATATAGACAACAACTGTCCCACCTTGGAGCTCTTCATTGCCACGTATTGCTATCGCGCTCGATGATGGTGGTAATGCAGCTGCATGCACGCGAGGACTGCGATGCTTCGTGAGAAGCATTTCCCACGACCATTCCGTACAACCAGGCCAAGATGAGACGGGAGTCAATTGGATGCTAGCTGGTGTCTCGAGAGCCCCGTTTGACGATTGGTGTAGCCGTTGACCGGAGCGAAGCCACCAGGCTGAGGGAGGGGTAAAGACTGTAAGCAGGCAGCAGGCCCACTTTACCGCGCGAACGCACGACAGCAGTGCTCTTCTGCCAGGTCTTGAGCCTCAATCATTCACCGGTCGTAGTTGGAGTACGCATACCACACGGCAAGTCCTTGAGGGGCTCACGAAAGCCTCGGATACCGCACCTTGGTTATGATGAACACGCGCATACGATAAGACTTCCTCGCGTTAAAAAGTAATTTCAGAACGTCCGGTGAGATCCTTCGATAACACGAGCAGATTCGCGTCCTGGTACTCGCGATTTTACCTTGGTGGTCGGCATGCAACCGTAGGAGGCAGAGACGACAATAGACGACGCTAGTGACCCCTCCCCAACCCACCTCTGCACCTCCACCCTCTTGCCTCGCGAGCAAGAAAAGAAGGCAAACGACTTTCTTGCGACTACCAAAAGCCACCGTGAATCGACGCACGATTCGGAATGAATGATCCGACTTTGAGTTTGCCTAGCATGCGGGTTGCGATACGAATGTTGTCGCACCTGACGCCCTTCCTAGTTGCCCTCTTCTAACAACAAGATTACCCCAGAGGTCCTTCAGTGACAGGTCATGGGTTGCATGGCTCGTACACCACTCATTACGACGGCTTGGAAGCTCTAAAAGTCCTCTTCGGTCGCACAAAAAATCGTATCTTGTTTGTGCCTGAATAATTACGACCACGTACAACCTGCTGCGCCCTGTTTGTCACCTCTTCAACAGTGGAGGACATTTACCATTTGTCTATGAATATTACATTGAAGCGTTCACAAGAAATGCGCGAAGGTCTGAGTAATCTGCAGAGCGGCCATAGTGCATCCGCTTGCGTTCGCAGCAACGATCCACTGCACATGTCAAATCACCGTCTACGTTAGTACAGAAGAGTCGACGTCCCTCTCCTACACAGTATGAAGCGTGCGAATCCTTCGCTGCGCACCCAATCGGTCATATCTCTTGCATTGACCGACGCACGCAGTTTTCTCTAAGGGCTGTCCGATTGAGGGCCACCGGTTCAAGGAGTCCCTTGGCCTGCATAGACGTGCATGAGTCGACGTGTCTTGTCAGATGATGGCAAAAAAGGTTCAGCCCTAAAGCTGTCATTCGCTATCAAACAGCCTCTCTGCAGGAGGACTCGATCTGATAGGTATGCAAGTTTTATCCTCCGCAATTGGCAGGAAATCCCAACCCGTTTCCTCGCACAAGATTGATAAGAGAGGGCAAGCCTCCACCGGACGGGACGTGCCGCCCTCTTACTCCATCGTCGTCCCGCACATGGTGGTCCTTCACCACGAGGACCCCGTTTCTGAACCGAGACTTCCGGCCATTTCCTCAGCTTGCTAGCCTCAGGCATGCCGACAAGCAGGCTGAGGACATCGATTTTGCCCCCTGTTTTCGATCGCCACTGGATGTCCAACACGCTTGGCCGTCTGCCTGATCGTCCTCTGATACACTGGTGTCACTACAATGCCAGGACCAAGACTTGGACTTTTTTTTTTCTGACCCGGTAGATTGGTACCCACGCTGTGTCAGTCTTATCAGCGGGAGGTCCTGACGCCTCTAGAGTTGACTCGGTAGAGCGAGCCGTACTATTCTTGACAAAATACGCACTCACGGCTGGGGAGGTCGCCCACGTGAACACTGCGGGAAGTCTAGTGGTAGCATTGGATGGTTTTGTCGGAGCCTGGTCCGCCCTCCGCGGTCCTTCACCGGCTTGCTTGCGTTGTGTGGAGAGAGTCTCACTATCCACGACGATCACACAACCTTCTGGAGATCATCATTACATCAACTACATGCCAGCTCACATTTCCCAGCTGCAGTACCAGCTATCTGCACTACATGTAGTGGTGCTAATGACTTGGGATTGGTCTGGTAGATTTCTCCGACGTAGAGCCTTATGTTACTCTTTCTTTGAGAGCAAAATACTAGCAGGCTGAAGGATTTGCTTTACCCCCTCCGTCGTCGTCAGCTCAGCCTGCAACACCGTACACTGTGTAACACATCATCGTACGCGATGAGCCTTGCTCGTCGTGCATATGATGCAAGGACGAGTAATCAAACATAGTGTACTGCACCTCCCCAAGTCAACCTTGCACGCCAGCCATTCACGTAACATTCCTCTCTTCTGCAGGATAGGTACAATTGCCCCATCTCCCGCCGCACACAGCATCAAAGTCCGCAACAGCACTCTCGCACAGGCCCGACATTGAGCTCTCAAGAAGCCCTCGCTGTGCTCCATGAAACCCATCTCACCATGCCCCCACGACACGTACGTACCACATGCCACCCAGCGCAGCCCGTGTCAGCCCGCGCCTGTCGCATCTTCTGGAACAACCTTGCACACAAGCCAAACACACTGGCCCACCAATTACTACAGTTTCGCGCAGAATCCTCATGTGGCCTCCCTCCAAGTACCCTTCTAATGCCCGCTTTAAACTTCTACCCTCCAACCTCACATACCCTCTTCCTCTTCCCATTCCCATTCCCCTTCCTCTTATCCCCTTACACCTCTCTCTATCCTCCCCTTCCCTATCCATCCTCCTCCCCCTACCACTCCTCCTCCTCCTCGTACCACTCCATCCCATACAATCCGACTTCCTACTTTACATAACGTCCTCCATACTCTTTTCATGCTTGAATACGCATTTTTGTACTTCTAGGTAGAGAAACGGGGCCTTTGGAGGTGGGGAGACGTAAGGTTTGAACGGTAGAAGTGCGGGGTTATATAGGAGTATGGTATGGTAGAATAGGGTAGGGTGATATAGGGTTGAACGCAGAGGGGAGGGAGAGGGGGGGGGGGGGGGAAGGAAGAAAAGGAAGAGAGGAATGAAAAGGGGGAGGGGGAGGGGGAATGTGAAGATGTAGGATAGTATAACACAGATAATACACAGTTTGTTACTTGTATTCACCCATCCCACCCCTCGAGATCTTCATCTTACGTGCCTTTACCACGCAACCACCCACTTCACTTCACTTCAACTCCAAACTCAAACACCACACAACGATAAATCACAGAACGTAATATATAATAAAATTTCTTCTTACAAAAAAAAACGCACCCCCCCAAAAGGGGGGGGGGGGACAGCGAGGGTATGAATATTCATATAATACATTAAGATATGAGTTGTTTAGCCAGAAAAAAGGCCAAAGACATGAGGGAGAAAAAATGAGACCACACCCCCCGGCCCTTTGGTGGCACGTGTGTGATGAGGGTGTGAGAATGCCACGCCTGCGGGAACGAGAAAGGATATGATGCTCGAGATGCGAGTATAGGCGATGGGGGAGAAGATGGTGTTGGTTGGTCGGTATGTAATGGTGTCGGAGTGAGGCAATGAGGAGGCGTCCAGGGCAAAGGGCGGGAAACGCCATGATGCATCCACAATCGTCCTTCATGCAGCAGAGCATGCCTGTCTCAGGACGCCCATCTACGCAGACGTGAGGCAGTTGTACCACCCACACGTCCCGCGGACATCGTCCTTTGACACCCCCCAGCCTGCGCTCGCCTCACTTTCATTACCATTACCACCCGTGGACACTGTCCTCCACCAGCCACGTGACAGATCCAAAACGCCCATCAATCTCATCACGTAAGCAAACCCTGCACATCGTCTACACCCCTCCGCAACACGTCCTCGAGCTTCCACCGCGGCGGCTTAGCAATCTTCTCTGCCTCACTCCCCAAACTGCTCATCTTGAGCTTCTCAACCTCCTCTGGTTCCCGTCCTCCCGCAACACCCGAGCTGAATTTCAACTGCAGCAAATCGCCAACCTGGTCGCACGCGGCGAGCATACGGTCCAAGTCGTCCTTTGTGTGCGCTGCGGAGACGCAGAAGCGCGCGCGGGATGAAACGAGAGGTGTGGCGGGGTATCCAACGACGACGACGGAGATTTTGCGCTTGAGCATTTCGTGGCTGAAGGCGGGCATTTTGGCGGGGTTGTACAGCATGACAGGGATA
Source organism: Plenodomus lindquistii (assembly GCA_025504975.1). Taxonomy (NCBI): domain Eukaryota; kingdom Fungi; phylum Ascomycota; class Dothideomycetes; order Pleosporales; family Leptosphaeriaceae; genus Plenodomus; species Plenodomus lindquistii. The sequence continues at coordinate 112,271 of JANUWI010000016.1, forward strand.
ATGGGCGAGTCGTCGTGGCCGTAGACAATGAAGCCTAGACGCTTCAAGCCCAAGCGGAGGTAGCGCGAGTTAAAGCATAGACGTTGGAGACGTTCTTCACCCTGGCCAGGAACGATGCTGCCATCGATGATGCGGAGGGCGGAGGAAATTTGCTGGAGGACTGGAGGAGCGGGCGATTCAGCGAAGAGCATGGCGGCATTGGCGGTGCGCAGCTTGTCAATGATGGATTTCTCAGCAGCAATGTAGCCGCCGTTTGCGCCAAAGGATTTGGTGAGCGTGCCCATGAGGATGTCGACTTCAGCGGGATCAATGCCAAAGTAGTCGCAGACGCCGCGGCCGCGAGGGCCGACACCGCCGACAGAGTGGGCTTCGTCGACGAACAGGTTGAACTTGTACTTCTTCTTGAGCGCAATGATGCCGGGGAGATTGCACATTGTGCCTTCCATGGAGTAAAGACCCTCGACTGCGACGAGAATCTTCTTCCAGGGACGGTGTGTACGGGGTTGACCTTGAGAAATGGCTTCACGGAGCTTGCGCTCGAGATTGCGCATGTCGTTGTGCTTGAACATTGTGACCATGGCGCCTGAAAGACGGGCACCGAAGCGGATGGAGGAGTGGTTGAGTTCGTCAGAGATCATAAGACAGCCCTTACCAACAATGGTAGGGAACGTGGTAGCGTTCGTGACGAAACCCATGGAAAAGACCATAGAAGCTGGCTTGCCGACGAACTTGGCAATCAGATCCTCGACCTCGACGGTGAGCTCAGAGGTACCGCTGTCGGATCGGGGACTAGCCATTGAGATTCCGTATTTCCTGATAGCAGCCTCCGCAGCGTCAGCACAAGGACCTTCAGACTGGGCGAATCCGAGGTAGTTGTAGGAGCTCATGTTCAATGTCTCAGTGGTCGTTCCCAGCATCTTGAATGTGTTGTTTCCGTCGTCTGATTTACGGTCAAGTACAGTGATGAATCGTCCAGGGACACCAGTGGTCGGCCGTGAAAAGCAGTCGTTGATCCTCATCTTGAGGCGGCGTGTGTAAAAGTTGTCAAAGTCGCTGTTCAGGGGCGCATATCCATCCTTCTCCTGCAAATGGCTATAGTGCTGCTTTCTGAAGCGCTTGCCAAAGAAGTCGCGGACATGTCCGAATACTATTAAGACTAGGTAGCTGATGTATGTGGTGAAGAGGAAGTAATACGGCGGCTCGTCCTCGATTGGGTCGCCAAACTCGCCCTCGAATTGACTCGTGTAGCGGTGCTTTTGTGAGCCGAGAGGACCAAACTGTGCGTGTTGTCGTGCGAGGCGGCGTTGCTCTTCTGGCGTGGGAGGTTGGAATAGCGTCTTGGGCTCCGTGGGCATCTTCTCACCAGTGGCCGTAGTCAGGCTAATTGAGGGCAGGGCCAGAGACGACGAGTTGATTTGCTGTGGTGAGGGCGAATTGAGGAGAGCTTGTTGTTGGGCGACAAAGGCCTCGCGCATGAGCGCAGCGTCGGTGCGGGCCTTGGGTGAGCCGCCGAACAGCGAGGTGATCTTGTTGCTCTTGGCGAAGGAGGCCCGGCGCACAGGCTCGCGCTTCTCGCTGAGGGTGTCGGAGGGAGGGGTAGGGGTGGACGTCGCGAACGGGTTGAAGCTTCGAGCAGGCATCGCAGCAGTGGCTCTGGGGACTGGCGGGTTGGCCAAAGAGTGCTGTGTGGGAAGGGTGGAAGGCCGGCGTGGAAATTATTGCAAGAATTATTATGGCTAGTGACAAAGGGGCGATCAGCAGGCGACTCGAGGGCGCAGGGCAGTAGAGTATTAATTGGCGGTATTGGGGGGGCAGGAATTAGAGTACGAGGCAGCTGGGAACAAGACTGGAGCTCTGCCTGAGGGCAGACGAGAAGATAGTGAATGTAGGTATGTTATGCCGGGGAGGGCCGGGTGGTGTGCAGGAGCTCTCGATGGTTCTTGGGATTGGCAGCCACCAGCGGGAGCCGGCGGACGCTTTGCTCAAGCTAGGGAAAATCCACCTACGTTGACGATTTGATGATTTGATGGCGCCACACAATAATGCTGCAATAATGTCCTGTTGAGTTGAAGAGTTGACCGGCGTGGATGTGCTCGTGGGTTGACTGTGCAGTGGTGGTGGTTGTTGTTGTTGCGGTGGCGGTGCACGTCGTACTCGTACTCGTCGTACCCCAAAGAAAGAGTGGCCAAGCGCCGAGCAAGTCGAGTGCAGTGCAGCGGTCGTGGTGACGTCGGGCGCAGCTGGTCTTCGCAAACGGTCCGGGGAAGAACCAAGAGCGACGGCGACAATGGCTCACTGGACAAGACAAGCTGGAGAAGCGCAGGTGCAGGAGAGAGACACGCTCGCGACCCTTATCACAGCTGTCAGTCTGCGTCGGGCCATTCAACCAGGGGCACCTCGCTGTGCTCACGCCTCAGGAGCGCACGAAAAAGGCTGCAGGCACTGGTTGGCCCGCTGAAATGAGAGCCCCGTTCTCCCGTTGCACGCTTCGCCCAACCGAGCTGCAAGTCAGGGGCACTTTTGATGCCGATCGCAAGCCTTGCCAAAAGGCCCACCGCGCATTCTCGACCCTCCGCCTCGATTTGCCCGCGCCGTTGCGATCAAAGCCAGACTCCTGCACGTCATCTTGACTTTGACTTTGACTTTGCAGAGCGGCCAGACTTTTTTCGCTCACCGTCTTGACTGTGCTGCTTGCTTGCCATCAGCGATCCAACGCTGCTTGGCATAAGCGGTGCAGCAACACTGCAGCCCACAGGTCACAGGTCACACACCCGCAGCTAGAACAGGCCATGATCGCATCCATGGCATGTCTTGTACTCGCTGCTTGGGGAATTGATGTTCTTCCGACGCCATCCGGCCTTTCAAAAAGGGTGCGCTCCTCGCCCTCTGTACCTGCGACTTGGGGCTGCCCATCGGCCGGTCGCTCACATGTGATTGTCGCAGCTGTGATGCGAGATGACGGCGAGACGCCACAGAGGGTACCCGTTGAGTCGCAGATTGTGAGGGCATTTCCACGGGCGTGCCTGATTGGATACTCGCATGGCCCAACTTAATTCCACCGCCATTGAAAATTTGGAAAAAAAAAATTACTTCTGTGACATTCATTTCGACGATTGTATTGCGCCGTTGCAAGGTGACTGGATGATAATTTAGGCCCAGAAATTGCGATGAGCTCGTGTTGTCGTTACATGCCGATGTTCATCGCAATCTACCAATACTCTAGTCGAGGGTTATAAGGGCTCGACGAGTCCCCCTCCTCTCCTCTCTCCCTCCCCCCACAAGTTCACCCCCCCGTCCCTCACTCTCACTCAAAGTCATCACGTCAACTCGGCAGCATTCGTTGATTGATTGATTGATTGATTGATTGATTGAAACAATATAACTATGTTGTTACTGACTCTGCCGCAGCAGGCAGGCAGACAGGTGAACGTTATATGAAAATCCCAGAAAAGCTACACTTAGCACGCACAGCGGCTACATCATCCACAGAACCCCCGCAGCAGGATTATCTCAAAAATAGGTACCCTCCACCTAACCGAAGATGATCCCATCGCTTTCGCAACAAATGAAAAAAGCCCAGTCCGCAAACAACAAAGAAAAAAGAATCAACAGCAAGAAAGATAACATGATCAGACGACAGGCTACATAGGCCGTGTCGACTTCAGCACCCTGCGGTCAAACGCCCACTAGGGTGGCGGCGCAGGTTCCACCAGTCCGCCTTTTCTGTGTGGTAAGAATGTGTGACTCCTCCAAATCCTTTGCAACGCCATGAAGTAAACAGCCAGTCCCGGGATGGTGGTCGTTTAATGTGCGTTACGAAAAGAACGTGGTTGGATAGTGGGTGGAGTATGGCGCTCCTGTCAATGACGAGGAGGCCTGGATGATGAGCATGCAATATGTGCAACGGTCTGAACCAATATGTGGAGATTGAAGAAGCCGGCGCCATACATGTGCGCGCAGTGGCAAGGAGAAAGCGCAGCAGTCGTACGATGCTGTTTCAAGACCGGGTTCCTGCGCACCTAGCGCCCTTTGTCGGACGTGGCGACAAGTGGGTATAAGAGTACGCAAAAGAACAAAGTGACTTAGAGGACATGAGAATCAAGGCTGGCGCCATTTACATCTGGTGATGCTCAGGTGACAAGCTTGACGGGTCCATCGTGCCGAAAGACACCAAGTTCTGCATGTCCAAGTCATCAACGTTCTCATCGAGCATAGGTGATCGGAAGGGCATGTTGAGCGACTGTTTTGCATACATGTCTGTCATATGCAGAGCCTCCTCTGACATGCCGTTGTCGTGCGACATTGGGTAGACATCGGCGTGGGTATCACGACCGAATGGGGGTGATTGATTGGCAATAATAGGGTCAGAGTGGTTCATGGCAGGCATAGGCGAGTGCGATGCACCAGTGTGAGGTGGCGGGCCCATGGGAGTGTGGACATATGGTGGGATATTGTATTGGCCAAAGTTTGACGCGGGGATGTTGTCGTTAGACGGGCCAGTAGTATAGAAAGCGGGTGTTCCATAGTCAGATGGTGAGTTGGCAGTTGTGGCCGACATGGGATACTGGCGGTAGTCCATTCCGTACCCTGCAGAGGTATCGATGCTGAGATGTGGTCCGATGGGACCGGAAGCACTCTGGGGGATGGGTGCGTAGATGTCTGGGTTCGCGATGTACGGCGAGGGCTCCGGTTGGATGAGGAAGGAAGGCATGGGGTTGCGAAGCATGGAAAAGTCAATGGCAACAGGTACTGAGCGACTTCGCTGGCGCTTGTGACCGCGTGGTGGGAAGGGGCCAGGCGCAAGGTGCGTTGACTCGTGGAACATGTTCATGTGCGGATGTACAAGGTGGTTGGGTTGTGATGCGGGTCGGTGATTGATAGGTGAAACCGGTGCCGAGTGGGCGATGGCATTAGGGTCGTACATGTTGTGTCGGTTCTGAAACGACTCCAATGAGACGAGTTTCGCCAGTTGACCGCTCAGAACCTTTGGGTGACCACCCAAGTGGTGTACCATGATATTTGATGCCTGCTGGTCCTCGGTGAAGTCGCCGCATTGGAAGAACCCGCCGGAGCCAGAAGAGTCCATGAAGAAGTTTGGTGGCCTGTTGAGTTCGACAATCAGACCACCGGGGCGTTGTGATGCTCCTTCCGCGTTGGCGGTCATGTCGCCGTTCTCTAGGCTGATGTTTTTGATGTATGAGAATGGGTACTCAATCTTGTATCCCGCAGAGTCGTTGTTGATGTAGTAGGTGATGCAACACTTCTCAGGCGAGTAAAAGACAACAAGATCCATGGCGCTTTGTCCGACCCGCCTCCAGCTTCCGACGCTCAATGAGCGAACAGCAAAGTGGTGAATGACTAGGGGTTGTTAGCATCAGCGTGAAGCATCCAAGTCAGGTGATGGACTGTGACTTACCGACTTTTGAAGAGTTTGTATCAGTGTTGAGGAGCATGCCACTACCGTATGGCATACCACCGGCACGGCCAAGAAAATTTGTTCCGATCGACTTGCCAGACTCCATAGCCTGCAGAGCAAGGTATCGTCGCATCGATTCTGGGATGTCATTGCAGTCATCGCCGTTCTCAATGCTCTTCTTGGCAATGTTCTTGATCTTTGCCCGTCTGTAGACATGTTAGTGTTGGGACTTGCTGTGGGGCAGTCTCGGCTTACCTGTTCTGAAACCAAATTTGGACGGAGCGCTCGGTCATGTTGATTTCCGATGCAATTCGTTCGCGGGTAGCAGCTGTAGGTGTGGGATTCTTGTTGAACTCGACCTCGAGGGTGACTAGTTGGTCTTGAGTGGCGCGCTGCCTCTTTTGGTTTCTCTGCTGCTGGGTGAGAGTGCTTTTGCGTGGGGGTCGGCGGGCAGCGGAGCTCTGTCCTGGGGTGGTGGACTGGGCTGGGGGTGAGGGAGTGGGCGACATCATGGAGTCGTCTGGAGTTTGCATAATGGGTGGTTGGTGGTTGGTGGTTGGGTGGGTGAGGGTTGAAGAGGGTGGTGGAGGTCGGCGGATGGGACTTGTTCGTGTAGAGCAGGTGAGACGAGTCGAGGGTGTAGTCAAGCTAGGTGCCTCTGTCTGTTGGTGGTCGTAAGACGTCGTGAGAAGCAAGAGTCCGGCAATTGTGGGTGGGTGGGGAAGGTATTGACGCTTAGCAGGGCTTTCGGTGTTATTCTGGTTAAGATTTGGCGAGCTGTCGAGGGTCGAGACAGCGTCCAGGCGCGTGCGTAGCGGTCAAAGAAAGAAGCTGCTGGCCGGGGAGCAGGATATCAAGGTGAATCGTCCGATAGCGATTCCGAGTCAAGAAGGAATGAATTGGGCGAGGGGGGGTTTGGCAATGAATGGACAGGCGAGAGCCCAAAGGACGGGGAGGGGAGAAAGGAACGTGGGCAAAGGCTGAAAGGAGTGGCAGCACTTCGCAGAAGTCGACAGAGAAAGAGACGGTGATGGGCGCACACCAACAAAACGGGGTGAAGATGCGATATCCGAACAGACAGACCAGACGGCGAGGGTACTGTAGATGAGCAACGACCGTGGGGAGCAAAAGGGGAGATTAACATTGGAAGGAAGGAGCGCGCGCCAGGACGCCATGCCCGATACGGACGCCTGCCGCTCCACCAAGTATAGACCCACCAGCGCGCACGGCCGCCCGTTTGCCCACGACAGCCCAGCCTAGCCGCGACCATGGCAAGCCTGTGCCTGTAGGCTGTGACTGTCCAGTGTCGCCGCCGTGGGCTCTCACACGCTGTCTGCGAGCATGCTCCTCCGCCCGGCATGGTTTCCGCCCGCCGCTCGTCGCTCGTCGCTCACGCTCACGCTGTCGAGGGAGCACTGCACCCTGCACTCTGCACCTCTGCACCGCCCGTGTGTGCAGCCGTCCAGGGGAGCCCGCAGCTAAGGAGCCAGGCACGTCAGCGTCGAGCCACTCACGGCCAGCAAGGCGACGAGGGCGGCACCTCTCCTTGCCCAGACGTGCAGAGGGCAATCCTTGCCGCAGCAGCAGATACCACAGCAGCCACGCCGCCGCCCTCCGCCCCCATGGCCGCCCATTGGCAGCAACCAAAACGTCCCCGTCATGGGCGTTTGAAGCCACCGAGTGCGCATCAAGATTGAAGACTGCTCGCTCAAGGGCTGCTGCTTGTTCGAGCAAGAGGCGGCGCGCTGCGGTATGGTACACGGTCCGCTTTAGCGCGTTGCGTCAGGGCCTCCCCCAAACAGCGCGCTCCACACGACAGCAGGCGGCGCGCCGGTTGTCGTGTTTGAGTGCCCTGCATCTCTAGCAGTAGAGTAGCACAATGCCATGGACGTGCGAGCCCACACACAGGCCGCAGCCTGGCTGTTTTGATTCACAATGGCATGCGACGACGTCCACCCTCTTCCGGCTCTCCCTCTCGCTCCAGTCTGTACGCACCAGCGTCCTGGTCGGCGGTCAAGTCCGCGTTCAGTAATCGGCACCAGCGGCCACTGCTCACCCGTGTCGGCATTGTGAGGACCTCCCAAGTCGCTCCCCTCGTCGTGGATCGCTCGGGTCAGCCGAGAGCGAGAGCGATCAAACAGGCACGGGCACCGATGCTCGTCAGGATCACGTCCACGCCTGACACGTTGGTCTGACCCGACAAGTCGTGACTGCACCAGTGCACCCTCATTCACACTCGCTCGATTTTGACTTTGCCCTTCGAGTCTTCGACATCTTTGACGTGTCCATTGTTCGGTAGCGACACAACTAGCTCGTCAGCCTTCCACTCGCCCTACGGCTATCAGCCGTCATACCGCCCACTTCCCTGCAAACCTGATTGCAAGGCTCGCGCCAGCCTGCCAGGCACATTCGTGTGAATGGTCAGCATGCTGTAAGCCGCCGACAGACTACCAAGAACCCGGGAACCACTCCCCACCAACGACACACACGGCACTTGCCGGAGATCTGCCTGAGCATTTACACCCGACAATTACATCTCCACAAACCCGCGCATGCAGGCGTTTGCCCGTGGGGATCCTGCTCATGGCCACGCACCAAGACTTCTTCAAGTGGCACATTGTTACGAGTCGCGCCTCCGCATTGAGCAACTTCAAACACACCGGGCGGCATTGGGACCTCCAGTCATCATCCCCACAGACTGTTTCAGGTTACACTATCCGGAAAGAAATTGCACCCATCTGCACCTTCGATGGCTAACAGAAACGCCAACCAGGATCAGACTGTCGTGACCTCTATGCGCATGGCTCGCAATCGTACAGATCGTGGGCCGGCCCCAACCCCACGTTTGGGACTATTTTGTTCTGGAAACATCTGCGACATGCATTGGGCTGTCGCTTTCATGACGCGTTGGAGGGGCTGAGAAGAAAAGATCAAATGACACTGACCTTTCCTGGGGCTAACGTTCCAGAGGCTGCCGATATGGCATCGACATTGACATTGATGTTCAACGACTGAACGCAATTTCGTTTCCATTGTGGCGGCTGATATTGCAAGGATCAAACATCGTATCGCTCAGGATGAATACTGCAGCTCGAGTCCAACCGATCGGAAGATCTGCTCTCTCTTCTTCAGGTCTAGACTTGCACCGAGCGTGAAGAGCAGTTCTTTAATCCTGCCCTCCCACAGCAGCCCAATTCGCCAATCCTGGTCCACTCTGGCCTTGAGAACGCCCGCAACATCGTCATCAGGCGACACGGTAGGCCTTTTCCAGTCTGGGCGCAGCTTCTTGACCGCCCACTCCGTATCGGCTGTATTACGTCGCCGCCACAGCTCACAGCCGAGCTGCAGTTCGCTCTCGTATGAGTAGAAGTTGAAGTCAAACTTGGAACACAGCGCCAAGTTTGGGCCCGCCTTGACAGCGTAGGTGGAAGATAGATTTCCCATCAACGGGTTCAGCGTCAGCGTCATGGTATACGGGAAACCCGGATGGTTGGGTAAGGTTGTGAACCGTAGGCCTGTACTGATTCCTCCACTTTTGTTGAGTATGCCATAGTACAGCTCTGCGCCTGCACTGAAGCGACCGTGCACAGGATCCACCTCGTGTGCAAGCGATGGCTCAGTCGGTGCAATCCGAGGGTCTGGACCAAAGTTGTATAGTCCTCGCAGCCCCAACAACGCCGAGTCCGTGCTGTACATGTATTCGGTGCTGTACTTGCCAAAGTCGTTTTGCAACAAGGTAAGGATCGTCCCGCCATTGTTGAGGTTGGAGTCGCTCACGGCGGCGATTCTGAGCTGTCGGGTCGGCGTAAGGCGTCGCAGGTAGAGGGCTTCCAGCCTGGACTGCGGAAGGAATATGCGCCCATACAAAAGGGTATCTGCCTCTGCTTAGCAGGATCTCACCTGCGTGGGGGCGTATCACTCACTCTTCCGATCAACCCGCTTTCCCGATTGCCATATCTCCGACCACCACGTCTCGTCTGGGCGTCGTAGTTCTTGCAGGTGCTTGTACCCCCTGATCACATGGTGAAGATCGATCTGCGAACTCTTGAACTCCTTGTGCAGCGGTAGCGAGGAATACAGGTATGAGACTGAGCCATCGACGACTCCGACACTGCCAAGCGTATACGAAGTCGCAAAGTTGGGCGCGGCGAGGGACGAGATCTGGAGGCGCACACCTCTTGGTATACTGAAGTCGAGCAAAGCTACGCCATTGTGTTAGTACCTGACTATAGCGTGATGTTGCATGCGATGTGGTGTATGGCGTGGATGTACCTCGTGCACTATTATTCAGCGCGCCATATGAATTATCGACATTCCAGTGCGAGGCGTCATAGAACGCATGCTGCACATTGTCCATAAAATCCAACATGTCTTCGTCGAGCGTGTATCATTGCGGGCGCATCGTGTTGCGTCGCAAGTTCGCAGCATACGTGCCGTTTGGGGGGAAAGCACAGGGCCCACACAGCGGAGCTACCGCCAAGTTGAGTGGTTCGCCAAATCTTCCCCGCCCAAATTTTTGGACGTTGCGACCGACCGACCTCGAACTTTTTCTTGCGCCGTTCACAATCACCAAACCCCAACCCAATCCGAATAACCGCCAACATGCCCAAATCAAAGCGCGCCAAGGTCGTACATCTCACCAAGACGGACAAGAAGGGCAAGGAGCTGTCGCTCAAGCTTTTCGCCAATGTCCAGGAAGCCGCCGACAACTATGAGCACATCTTTGTCTTCTCGGTGGAGAACATGCGCAACTCGTACCTCAAGGAAGTGCGCCAAGAGTTTGCTGACAGCCGGTATGCGCCTTCACCATGGCTTGCGTGAGCGACCACTCTAACGATCTGCAGATTCTTCTTTGGCAAGACCAAAGTCATGGCCAAGGCGCTCGGCCAGACACCAGCAGAAGAACACCTGACCAACCTTTCCAAACTCACCGAATACCTTGCCGGCAACGTCGGCCTCCTCTTCACCAACCGTGAGCCCACTGAGATCATCGAGTACTTTTCAACCTACTCGCAAACCGACTTTGCGCGTGCCGGCGTCGTCGCCACACAGACTTTCACAATCCCAGCCGGTGTCGTCCACTCAAGAGGTGGAGAAGTGCCTGAAGACGAGGATGTGCCACTCCCGCATAGCGTAGAGACCACAGTCAGGAAATGGGGAATGCCAACGCGGCTCGTGCAGGGAAAGATTGTCTTGGACGCTCCGTATACAGTCTGTGAAGAGGGCAAGGTCATGAACAGTCATCAGACCGCGCTGTTGAAGATGTTTGGTGTCGCCATGGCGGACTTTAAGATTGATTTGAAGGCGTACTACACGACTGCGAGCGAGTCGGTGACGGAGATTGGCGCCATGGAGGAGTAGAAATGTCTCCACTGGCAAACAAGTATCGTATCGAAGCGATTGCATTACGAAGGCGTTGGACTGGCGTTGGGTTTCGTCTAGGGAAAACGTATGGCTCCTCGGCCTGATCTGCCGAAGTGATGGGGCTGTCTCATGAGTACATTACAATATACCCTTTCATGACTTTGAATCATCTTACTCGTGCATGAACTTTTCTATGTTTGATTTGGTTAAAAGTCGACATCTGATGAGATCTTCGGTTGACCAACAATGAGCAACTGCAGTACGTTAAACGTTGCGCCTATGACGAACAAGCTTCAACGATGGCCCGTTTAGTTAAGAATACCACGGTCGCACCCGACCACTACCAGTATTACCGATGGTGAAACAACCTCCATCCTACCATGGATTTTGAGCCAGAGGTCTACTCAACGCATTCTACATGTTCCATACATCACCGCGCGTCTCAAAACACCAAGTCAGCGAATCCAGCACATAAAATCCCGCAAACAAATCATTCATATGGTATAAAACTAAATCGGCATCTCCCCCGCTTAATAAATCCTTCTACACCCTCTAACGCACTCCCAACAGTCCCAACGCAATCTCACCCCCCCCCCCCCCCCCCCTCTCCTCTCCGATCCTAAGCGCTACGATATAATATTTCTAGCATATAGATCCTCCCTATTCCCCAACTCCATCCTTATACTAACGCAAACCCAGCAACCAAAACCCCACCAATCACGCCACCAACACCCGGATACTTGCCCACCGCCGCATTCGTACTCTGCGTCGGTGCCGGTGCCGGTGCCGTTGAACTCGGTGAGGTTGAAAGACTCCTCGTCACAGGACTGGGGCTAGTAATTCGCGATGTGGACGAGGAGGAGTGCGAAGACGAGGGTGATATTGACTGCGACCAAGACGACGAAACTTGTGTAGATGTAGGTTGCGAGATGATGGTAGACGTCCTGGATCGCGTAAAGGTAAACGTGGGTGTTTGAGTGAAAGTTGGTACGCCGATTGTCAGTGTTGGAATGTCTGGGTAGACGAGGGAGCTGGGGCCGAAGAAGGGGGCGAGTGAGGGGTCGAAGAGAGGGCCGTTGACTGGATGTTTGTGTTGTTAGTTCTGAGTTCCTCCTTTTTTTTCATTTTGGGTGCAAGGAGTGGAGAAGAAATCATAGTTTGGAAATGTTGCATAGGTAAGGTAAGGGAAGTTAAGTTAAACGTACAGTTTGAACTCTGCGCAATAACTGCAGATACCATGGCCAACACCATTACCGGTAACACCACGCGAACCATATCCTCGAATCCTCTTTTCTCTTTAAAACCACCAATGAAGATAAAACCCTCTCGTCTCGTCTTGTCTCGCGACCAGGAATAACGCGTGCCCTAAAAATCGAACCCAGCGATGGAAAAAGCGTATGTTTGCGTAAATGTGAAGATAAAAAAAGATAAAAAAGGTCAAAACAATCAACAAGTGACTTGGGAACAAAGCTCGAGTTAAGATAGCGGAACTTTCGAAACAACAACAAAAGCGAAAATCGCACGCCTATATGAACATGCCCCCCCCGTTACCTTAATACCCACATTAAGGTCCCCCCATCTGAGCCCCCTACACCATAGAAGCCGAACTCGTACTCATTCAATAGCGCGCAGCGCATGACAGCCACACGATTCGGGGTCTGGTCCGAGACCCAGGGCTAGCCGCGAGACAATTCAATGCGAACGAGCCAGCAGCTGTGGTCTGCGGCTTCTTAATTTAGTTTGGCTACATAGTACAAACCTCGTGTATGGGGGACGAGTCGATGGTGTATTTTGGGGGCTTGGGCTGCCGTGGCGCGGTGAGTGGTGCTGGAGAGTGCGCGTGGGTTGGGGGAGGCGCGTGGGAGGGTGGAATGATTGGCTGGGTGGGTGGGGCGGGTGGCTTGGCAGGGTACAAGGCACGTGCCCGGGTGGTAGGTGGTCGTGCGTGTGTGAGGGTTTGAGGGTGAGGGTAAGGGTGATGATGGGGGGTTTATGGGGTATCGTAGTGTTGTTTTGAATCAGTGCATTTCTCACACTGATATCTATGGTCTTCAAGTAATTTACGACGACTTCCTAACGGTCCACGACATCATGAATTATTGTAGAAGCGCACGAAGCTATTACAATATCTTGTTGTACTCTGGGAGCGATATGCTCTCCCTTCAACCCTAGACAGATACATCTACACTCCATTGCCTGCCAACACTCCAAAACTTTCCAACTTCGCCATCTGAACTCATCTCAGCTACAGACACACTTCCTCGCATCCACCCACCACACATCGTCTCCTCGATCCATTATACCTCCTTATTATACCCAACGTGGGATGGACACATTCCGCTTGAGGCTGACGTGATAGTTATACCAAGCTCCAACACGATTGATGTCCTCTCTGGAGACCAATATGATAATCACTACCTCACCGATCCCTCCAAGGTATTCCGTCGACTAGGCATCCTCGCATCCCTCTTCCCCATAGTAACCTCCAACGCCTGAATCAACCCCCTCTCATCATACCTCACAAAATTCTCGCCCGAGTTCTTCCTTCCATACACCCTGATCGCTTCAACCCCTACACTTTTCAGTTCATCTCTGTTCACTGCCGGCGTGCCCGGCCCCTGGAGATGTATAACATGTGTTACATAATTCTTATACTTTGCTTTATCCACGGGACCAAAGCTTCCCTTGCTTTCTTCGCCGGCCTTCGCGATAGCCGCAACGAAGTCGAGGGCAGAGTAGGGCGCAGATGATGGGCCGGTCTCGCGGTCAATAGTAGCGTTGAGGATGAGGATTTTGTAGCGGATGGTCGGGTTGCTGAGTGCTTCTCCCACACCTTTGAGGACGAGCGACGGCACAATGGAAGTATACAGTGAACCGATACTGTAAATAACAGCTTGCGCTTCGGCTAATGCATTCAAGACCATGGGATTTGCTGCTATTCGGATCTCCTGGCCGTAAGGGTTGATGTACCATAGACGCTCGATTCGCGCGGGTAGTTCTTCTTCGTCGGCTTTGGAGAAGGTGATGTACTGCTTTCGTAGGGTGGGGAGGGATCCGGGGAGGTTGGCGTCTTCGATGCGATCGTGTTGTTCGGTTTCGTCGAGGACAAGTGCACCGGCTGGTTCGAATGCTGTGGAGATTGAGGGATGGGAGATTGAATTTTGGCCCGTGATGACGTCGCCGTTGGTAAGACCGACGGAGATGTGGTGGGTGAAGTTGGTATTGATGGCTGGGAGGACTGAGGTGTGGCTGGGGACTGAGCAGATGCTGGAGAGGAGGTAGATGGCTGACTCGAAGGAGCCGGTGAAGAGACGGGCGCTGCACGTGTTAGAACGTCGAGATAAGACATGGACAAATCATCGATAGACACACACCCTGTCAAGAAAAGATTGCCGATACTTGCCCCCGAGTAGTCGAAGCTAGAGGATGGTCTACGTCGTTTGATGACTTCATAAGCCACGACATTGAGGAAGGACCGAATAAGTTCTTTCTTTGCGGTTGAGATGTTGGTCCAGAGGTCGTGCTCCTCCTCAACGATCTGCGACCACTCCTGTCGAGCTGCTGCACGCTCCTTGGGCAATCTGTGGTTGAAGAAAAGCTTGATGGCAGCCTTTTCGCTTTCATCATTGTCCGGGTCATCTGGGATTAGACGAACAAGACGACCTGTAGTTCGTCAGACGAAAGATCAGCTCGCGGAAAGGGTGCAGACAAACTTCGCACATCGCCAATACCTGCGGGAGTCAGCTTCTGTTGCTCTTGAGTGGAATGTGATACATGCCTGGTCCGCCGAAGACGCGGATGAGTTCAGACGAGCTTCCACCATTGTCACTGATAGGGATGACATAGCTTAGCGGGCACTTCTTGTCTTCCCTCACTGTTTTGAATACATCGACGAGATGATTGGCGGCGCTTCCACCGGAGAAGACCACGATGCCCTTTGTTTTGGAGCTGCCGTTGGTCATCTGAAAGGTTGGCGTTGTCACGCCGCTGTTGAGGGAGAGTAAGGCATCATTATTTGTGGCCATAATGATGTCAAGAAAGGGATGGAGGAATGTTGACCTCGAGGGTCCTGGAAATGTTTTATCAAGGCATGGCAATCGTGACAGCGTGTTAAGTTCAGGTTAACGAGGATGGTCATTCACAAGGTGGGAACAGTGGAGGGCAGAGTCATGCACTAAGCCTCCCGCAATGGTTAGGGCAGATTGTCACGCGTTGCTACAATAGGCAATATCTCGCACTTTTGGTCTGTAGTTGGGATTGAATATCAATGGCATTCTTCAGATCATATTTTTTGCGTTTTCTACGAGGGTAAATATGCAGAAGAACCCTCGGCTTTGGTGAAGTTGTGAAAGATTCGCGAAGTATTCCTATCACGTCCCGCCCCTCTTCCTTGCCCCCTCTCATGCTCTGAACCCTTTCTGCAATCACCATATAAGGATCAAGTTCTCTCGTACAAGCTTGCCATCATCGTGGTGACATTGTGCGTGCTCCATATCAGCCAGTCCACCCATGAACAAACGGCCCAGGTCATGTCACATAGCGTATGCTTCTATGAGTCCCTGGCAGCCGCTTCACGTTCCCTTCGTCGTGCGCGCTTCTCGATAAGAGCGTCTCGTCGGTCGGCCAACATTCTAAATTGTCGCTGCTCAACACCCATAAGCCAGTAGCCAAAGCTGCCGCCGATACCCGCAAAGACGGGGTAGACCCAGAGGGATTCCTTGCTGAAGAGCGGGCGCATCTCAATGCCGAGTTGCCATAGTCGTGCGGCAACGCCTGGTGGGGGACATGGCAGTTAGCTGACAGTGTACGAGGCCCAGAGCGGTGCAGAGAGAATTACCGAGCCCGCCCCAGAGAAGGACCTTGTGAACCATGGTGGGCGGATGTGTGAATGTGCGAAGTGGTGACGGTGTGTCTCGTGTTTCCCGTACTCGATGCCGGCGTTTGCAGAGGTGCTGGCGTGGCAATTGGCGGCTGCTGTGTCGTGAGGGCGCCGTCTGGCTGCGCGGGCGTGTGGTTGACGATGCATGAGCTCCGCAGAGTGCCAAGCCCATGACCCGCGCGGATGCGGAAGCAACGACCGGCCTCGTACCTTTGCGCCCAAACTCACTGCGAACCACTCTCCTGACATGTGACCTCATCACCACATCACCACCCAGTGCGGTTCCTCTCTCCCCTCCTCTCTCCCCTCGCGCAACGGGAGAACCCATTTCGACTCCTCAATTGCGCCAGTCACGTGCACAGCCACTTCGAGCGCTCCCTCGCCTCGGCGCACGTCGGTCCCCTGCATCAAAGTGTCTGCTGGTCGCAAACAGTGACGTCCCCCTGCACTCGCTATCCTCCACCATCAACACCTTCCCTAAAGAATTCCAACCATGGCTGAAGTCAGTCGCAAGCGCGCTCTCGAAGGTGATGCGCCTGCCACTGTTCGCAAGAAGTTGAGACCATCCGAACTTCCTCTCTCCCAGGCCAAGCGATCGGCCGTGGACAGCTTAGTGCACACGTTTCGCAAAAAAGGACAATATGACAGCATACGGAAGGAGCTCATGGCCCAATACACAGCAGGTGTATGTTCAAATATCTGTTTATATTGTACAGTGCTAATTGATTCTCTAGCCTGCCAAAGACGAACTCGTCTCTGCGCTTCGCGAACTTGTCGATCGTGAAACCGACCGCAACCCGTCCCTCCTTTCTAAAGATCCCCGAATGGCGACCACACTCATTGAAGGCGCTGGCGAGCGTAGCGACATCTATGGCAACATCATGAAAACCGTCAACGGACTTCTTGACAAGCTAATCGAGGAGCAAGGCTTGCCCAAGATGCGCGAATATCGCATCCAAGAAATTGGCGAAGAGGCCGCTGCAGAGGAGCAGAAGCGAGGCAGCAAGACCGAGGAGGAATGGGCGCAGGAGGCAGAGGCCAGGCGACAGAAACGAGAGGCCATCAGAGAGAAGGAGCTGGAGCAAGAGCGTGAGCGGGAACGAGAGGAACGTGCTAAGCGAGAAGAACGCAAGCGTCGCGAACGTGAAGAAGATGAGGCACGCGAGAAGGCTCGGCAAGAAGAGAAGGAGCGGAGACGCAAAGAACGTGAGGAACGCGACAAGGAGGAAGAGGAGCGCCGGCGGAAAGACAAGGAACGAGTCGAGAAGGAGAGGGAAGAGGAGCGCATACGGAAGAAGAAAGAGCGGGAGGAGCATGAGAGGAGTCGAGAGGCTCGGCTCAAGAAAATTCGCGAGGAAGATGCCGCACGGGAGCGTCGCATTCAAGAGGAACTTGAACGAGACGAGCAAGCTCGGGGCGGGCGTTCTCGAGGAGGTCGAGCACGCAGTCGGACCCCAGATCGCAGAGACCGCCGAGGCCGAGACCGCAGCAGGCGTAGAAGTAGAAGCAGGACTCGGTCTCGAGAGCGTACCCGATCCATTAGGCCGGAGGAAGTCGACGATGATCTGGCACTACAGATTCTGCTACAAGAGAGCGAACAGATCAAGAGGTCTCGTCAACGACCTGTGCTTGAACGGTCCGAGTCTCTGGAGCCACCTATGCGGAAAGCGCAACCTCCAAAGTCACTTGTGCCTCGAGATCCGGCCGCTGCTAGACTCGCGAAACTTGAGAGCAAGGCCACATCTCCAGCACTAAGGTCTCCAAGCAAAGAGCCTGGATCTCCTGCTCCATCAGCTTCAGTAGCAGCTAATAAGGACGAAGATACACCTATGGAAGATGCGCCCCCGGCAGACGAAGCAACGGCCAAATCCCGCTGGGACCACCCGCCCGACCTTCCAGCAAAGCGAGATAAGACCCGTGGCCGTACTCGATCGCGCAGTGTTGCTCGAAGCACAGCCACCAGAAAGCGCAGCAGAACCCGCTCTCCATCCCGTGGAAGCCGCTACGATAGACGCGGCTCTCGCGCAGACGACCGCCGCCGCTCCCATCGAGACGATGACAAGCATTCCTACCGACCCCGCAACGACAGCCGCCGCCGTGACGACCGAGGATCCCGTCGAAGCCGCAGCCGCAGCCGCTCCCGCGAAACCCACACCAGTCGCCGCAAATCACGCATCGGCACTCGCAGCCCATCACCAACACGCGAAGACCGTGCAAAAGACCGCTCTCGTTCCCGATCCCGTGGTGGCCGACGAGCTCGCGAACGTACACCCCCACCGCCTCGTCGGCGTGGAGGCCGGCACTCGCGCTCCAGAAGTCCAGAGAATATCGATAGGTACGTTCCTGGTGGTGGAGGCGCAGGCGGCGGTGGTGGAGCAGGTTCTACGCGCAAACGCGGCGACAGCCGTGATCGAGAGCGGAAGAAGCGCGACGATAGTCGGCCTCGAAAACGGGATGATAGTCGTGAGCGGACTAGGGGGTTCAGGTCTCGGGACTATGATCGATGGGAGGGTGGTGGACGGGAAAGGGCGAGTCGTAGGCAGGAATCGGATTGCTATCAGCCTGGCGGTAACGGATCTACGACGGGTGCGGATGAGAGGGATAGGGATAGGGATAGGAAGACGAGGGATCGCAGTAGGAGTCGGAGTCGTGCGAGGAGGGATGATGGGGAGAGGAGACGAAGGAGGAGTCGAAGTCGAAGTCGTAGGCGCTGAGGTAGCTTGAAGGGGGTTGATTCATTTACTGATTGTATTACTACATGAACTACAAGACGGTTGATGTCTACGCATATTAACGATGGTGAGATTCACATGCACGTTGTCTGTCCAATTGCTGAGATCCAATGTTCAACATATTATATATCATTTCTCTTCAAAGCTATCCCATCAGTGCTTATTTACTTCTCCTCAAATACTGTTTACAAGAACCTCCATGCCGGTCTTCCTTTGACTCATGAAATTAATCTCCTGGCATACCTCTTTCCCTTCAATCCTCACATAATTCCCACTCCATGTGCATCTCACTGCCCGCCTTCTCCACCTCGCCCGATAGTGTTCCCCTGAATGTGAAAATCCATAGCTTTCGAAACAAATCCACGCATAAAAAGGGTCTCATATCCATTGCGTCCCCATCTCATATCACGAGCCTAACGTTCAAGCCTCCACAGTAGCAAAGAGACAACAAAAGCACGCAGATGCAGATACAATAGAAAGAAATCTTCTGCTACACCTAGAGATTACACGTAGTGATTCAAGAACGTTAAGTCCTGTTTTTACTGTGGTGTGGTGTGTTGTGTTGGCTATGGAGATCCGTCGTACATACAAGCCTGTTATTTACCTAAAGGCGACTACGAAGTCTTTCTTTTCCGCATCCTGTTTATAGAAGCATTGCTTTGCGTCTTCCGCTCATTGTCGACGACTTTATCTACATGGACACAACCGTTCACGGACTGGCAGGACGCGTCACGGTTGAAACGTGCTTTACGATTCTTCTCTTTTGCATACTCCACATTTTCTACTGTCTCGTCAGTGGTGATGGCGAGACCGGGATATGAAGACGTTGGCGAATTAGAGCGTGGAAGCTCTTCCTGGATACTGTCTTTCCTTGGGTCTTTTTGCGCGACCTGCGGTGCAGGTAATGGGCGGTGTTCCTGCGGTGCAGTGCGTTGGGAACGCTGACATGGAGGGCTGGAAGTTCTGCAGCGGATGGGGATATGGTGAGATTGTCGTGGTGGGTGCGAGGGTAACATGGTGGCGAGGAGGAGTGTTGCTGAGAGGGCTAAGAGGAGCAGTGGGTCGAGCGACATTGGTGGAATGTGGGATGCTTGAGACGGGTTTGTGTATTTGGATTGTGTGGTAGTTTGGCGATAGTAGGTGGGTGAAAGTGGTGCACGTGCAAGGCAGCAGGATATCAGTTTGTATATTGGAGGTGAAATCCTGTGCGCTGTGAAGGTGTGTGAAGGCCATGTCGGTGTTGTTAGGCGCACGCCCGCGATACGTGACTTGTCTGGCTCCCTTTACACAAGCCACATATCATGACATCGTGCTGCGTCAAAGCAGTCTCCGTCCATCATACCGTGCACATAACTGTCGCCAATAAGTTCCCATTGTTGCTTTCCTGCTGACCGGATGATGAAGGGGGAGCCTCCACCTTTGAAGAGTGCAATGCTGTCACCGATCTGAGTTGCTGCTGGAGCAAGGCCCAAGTACCCCAGCTTTGATCTTATCAATCTACGATTCGAGGCCATACCGAGGGATCTATCAAGGCCAAATTCTGGTGCCGACTTGAAGATCTGCTTGGCACAGTTGAGACTAAAAGTGACCCATGCACATGCGGATGTCGTAGCCATACGCCCGATTAAGCGGCGTATCGTTGCTCCAGGGCGGTAGTAAGCATCCCACTTTAGGTAGACGGGTGTCGAAAGACTGTCTTCGGCGACCTGCCAACCGGCTGTGATGGTCTGCCAATACGCTTCAATCATTGGCTGCCCAGTGTGATGGTATACACCTCCACTTCGAGCTTTGGACATATTCTCCCACTGTAACAAGGTCTGATTCTGCTGCTTGTAGAATTTGAAGACATCGATGAGCCAGATGTTGTAGTTTAGTAGCGCATCTTCACTTCCATACACAGCTCCCATTTCGGTGATGTGGTCCGTTTCGTATCCTTCTAGGCCAAGTGTGTGTGCGTCCTTTAGGATGGGCACAGCAGCAGATGATCCTGCCGCATTCCGGACAAGAATCTCGTCGTCTCCGTCATAACTCAGAGGTCGATCGCGACGATTTAGTGACAAGGTACTATCCCAGGTAGACCAATCCGGAACCCAAGATGGTAGGCCCTCGACGGATGTGGCCTTCTTAATGTTCGGAACACCCAATACATCAAGCTTCCGCTCCGACTTGATGATGGTATAGGCAATCCCTGTATACACTCGTTGTACTGATGATTTAACATCGACTTGAAAGTCTTGAGCTGTAACATCTGTGGCGAGTCCCAGAAGCGCGAATACCTTGTCTCCTAGACAGGTTGCAAGTGCGGGCCGAGAAAGCAGCATGATGCCAAGTAGATCTCTCTTGTGATCTTTCATCCTTGACTCTCTCGCATCCATGATACCAAGTACTCTGCTGACGACTTTCGTATATCGCGCTGGATCTGGGAAGATTGTGTCGAGGCCCGTCAGTACGTAGAAGGCCTTAATGAATCCATCCCAAGTACACGACTTTGCACCACATTGTAGCACCACGTCATCCGCCATGGCGACCTCCTGTATGATCCACACGCGTTCGAACCAATCTCTTTTGAGGAGAGAGATGAAAGAGGCATATTCATCGTCATCGTTACGATTACGAGGTAAGTCCAGTTGCTTTGGGGTAAAGTGCTGTGCCCCCACTATCCCGTCGCCGCTTTCCTTGAGTCTTGCAGCTCGGTTGCCTGCTGAGATCAACTCGGGGATGAAATTCATTCCCTTATCGGTTTGTTTTGTACCCTCTCCTAGCCATACAATGACACGCTGAGCCTGTTGATATATCTTGTGCATAATCGCAATTTGCAAAGCCTTCTCTTCCGGATCATTCTGGTTGATGCAAACGGCATCTACCCAGAGTTTTGGTCGTATGCATTCTTTCGGATGATCAGCAAGGAACTGCCTAAGGAAGCTGTCGAGACTCGGCGTGATGTCGAGCAGTGCATGTTCCCCATTCGCTAGTGTGAATCGTGTGGGAATCGTCCCTTGCCTTGCACCCCAACAGTAGGATAGAGCCGTAAAGTCATGATTATTCTCAAATGGTGTATCAGAGAGCCGACAAACCAGCCCGCCAGCTGAGTCCGGATCTGAAACTTCGAGTGTTCGGATGGTAGTAGTGGTAGTGGAAAGAGGTGTGTAGGGATAGGCCGTGCGTGTCATACTAACGTTAGGCAGGCGCTAAGGCTGGCACGATACTTTCAGTACCATAGAACTCCTAGTACGATATACAACAATTGTATTCAATCTGCTCTGCGCGCCCAGTTCCGGAACTAAAACTAACACAGAGATCGAGAAGAAAAGTACGTGAAAGTCACCGGTAAACGAAGATAACAGGGTGAGTCTTCTTGTATACTGAGTAGACTCGGAGATTGAAGAGGCAGGAACCGTCTGAGCTATCTATCGATGCATTCTAGGGAAACGTTCATATATGCATTACTTCTCCTACACTGCTGACGGGACAAAGTGGGACTCAAAAAAGGAGGGCTGTGCCGCAATCGCCAATTGGTAGTTTACGCGCCGTAAGCCTGCAGCAAGGTTTCAAGTGTAGCGAATCCTGCCGAACATCAGCAATACCTGCCGTTCACCCGCCGCTCCCTGGACCGTAGGGTGAAGGATAGACCTCCCAGCCGATACGTTAGTCCTGGTGTACGATCATCTATCTCAACAATCCCTGAAGATTGTACGCCTCATCTGTCACTCCCTACATATACTCGTGAAGCTGCGGATCCCACGCGTATTCCTTTCAATCAGTAGATCAAAAACGATACATCGACTTGTATCACTTCCTCTGTAAATCGTTTAAGGCGTCGCGCCATCTCTTCTAGTTGGATAGCTACGCTTCTCACGATTGACCTGTAAAGCGATTGCCGGAAAAGCGTCTTACTACGTTGGACACCATAATTGTATTAAGGCCAGCACGAACCTTTTGTTTTCAAGTATACAGAAGATAAACAACCTCTCAAGATCGATATGGGATAAGCGAGTCAAGGTGTTGTGGTTAGAATGGGACGAAGAAGCTAGAGAAGGACTTATTTGGGATCGGGACAGGGGAAAAGCTATACTTCCTAGTCTACCAATTTTATGACAGGTCTAGGAGATTGTAATGCGGTTTGTTAACTACCGTTCAATCTATGTTAAATTAAAGCTCCCTACGAATATGACCATATGGGCTCTCCTAGGATGGATTTCGATTGGATGCAGCGACCTACTTGGACTTGGTCTCATTCTCGTCGCAGAAAATGGTTTACTCGTGGAAAAGGATCGTCTTCCCGCAAAACATCTACTGTGAGTCATTTGTGCTTAGCTAGATCTGCTCTATGATCTGTCACTCGTAGTATATTCTAACGAATATCCCTGAATATCGACGGCATGTTGCAGAGTCGTCTGGCCCAATTTTGACCCTGACAAAGGAGCTCGTACTAATCGTGTCCCCGTCCCAAATTAACAGCAGGACGCTCAGGCCTATAAAGTAGCAGGGGGGTAGTAGAGGTTTTCAGGCTTAACATACTATTATTTTTACTATGTGTAGAGAATACACGTATAACTTAATCACTCAAAGTAGACTTTTGAGTGTAGTGTATTAACCACAGTGCTCGCGACTTTAGTGACTCAATGAATACGTGCTCCTTCGTACCGTAGGGCTGCGGGTAACTAATGAATAAGCCGAATCGGGCATCATGTGTACCTCAACTTCCTGCCCTCTCCTCGCTTCCTCTGTTCTCCTCACAATTCTAGAAATCCCACATGGACTCCCTCGGTCTTCCAGTCGATGTTCTTGCACTCGTTTTCGACGAGCTTATCCAACGCGACCTCAAAAACGTGCGCCTAGTATGCCGGCCTTTGCATCAGGTAGCACCGCGCCTGCGCGTCCCGCGAGTCTTTCTTTCGCCCAACAGGACTAACATCGATGCCTTCAATGGCATTGCGGCAACTCCTGCTCTGCGAGATCAAGTGTGCGAGATCATATGGGACGAAACAAGACTGAAACATTACGAGTGGTCACAAGCCACAGCCATGGACCAGCTGCTAGGGCAACAGATGGACGGCGGCCATGATTCACCGACTTATGCATCGGAGAGATTTGCAGAGGACTTTCGGGTTGAATCGTTGGGTCAAAACGAAGAAAAGCTTTTCATCGACACAAACTACGAATACATAGGTATCTGCTGCCAGCTGTTCATGCCTCCCGATAACTCGTCATACACAAAGACTATCGAATTGTTTCAGACCGTCCACTTGACGGGATTCGAGCTGGCGTTGAACGTCTGGACTGCGGGGTTATTCAGGGTTGGAAAGTTTTCACAACGGACTATTAAAGACATGTTTAGCAAAGCTGACAGCTCTGCAACACTTTGCATTCAGTACGAGTTTGAACACGCTGGATGATGTCTTCATGCGAGAAGAAGACGCGACGCGGCTGGCCCTGGACAAACTTTTCCCAGTCGACACATGGTCCAAAACGCTCAAGTCACTGAAGGTGTGCAACGTGTTTCTTCGCACGAATCCGTTCCACGACATGATCAAGGTCTTGCCATGCCTTGAGCAAATCTGGCTCGACTGCATATATTTCGACACTGCTTGGCGCAACATCGTTCTGCGTATGAAAAACGACTTGATAACGGATACTGCAAGTTGGGGGCCTGAGAGCCTAGATATCGTACTCAGGATGAAAAGCGGTCCCTCGGACTTTCGCCTCGACGCTTCAGCAGAGCTGCGTGACTTCCTCCACGGTACAGGTGGGTGTCATTTCGCCGCCTCCTATCCCGATATCGTGCGTTCAGGTTGGTGTACGCATATCTGGGGCTTAGAGGAGGGATACCCCTCCAAATCGTATGGATCGTCGGACCTTGAGCCATGAATACAAATCGTCGTCTCTCCCAATGACGGTTGACATTGAACTGGATTCAACAAAAAGGAGAAAAGAATGCAATGAATATAATACTACTACTCCTCATCATGACGATATCGAGGGTCATCAGGCCATATCTGCTCACCACACAAATACTGGACTTTCTCTTCCGTTAATACCTGTCTATGCCTCTCCTCCGCTTCCCGATCAAACATATCCTCCAGATCCCTCAACCTCATCACCGCACCACCCTCAGGCTCATGAATAAACACATTCTCCGTCCCACAACGCCAATTGAACTCCGATGTCCCAATCCAAGCCGAAAACCCCCCAGTCTCGCTATCGACATGTATCTCCTTCACATTGGTGAACCATCCAATCTGCCAGGCTTCATTCCGCTCCCAAAATTCACAGTACATATCTGCGGAAAAGCGCAGTCGTGTGATGAGGTGGGCCACGGGTCTAAACTGCTTCAACGTCCATGAACCAATCGAAATGGTGTCGATGTCGAGATTCGCCCATATATACCGCCGCTTTGCGACCTTGGGGTTGGCGCCGTTGGCTATTACCAGATCGGAGAAGACGCGCTGGTAGAGGTTGTTGTTCCGCGCTTCGCGGCATGTTTGCAAGACTGCTGGAACTGGTGTGGGAGAGGATAGATGAAGGACTCCGCGCCGGATTTTGCGGGAGGGAGGGTGCTTGAGAATGTCTTTGCTGATTAGGCCGACTTGTATGGTACGGGGTTCGACTGTCATTTCCCAGATTTGGAGACGGAGTTCTGTGGGGAGAAGGAGAAAGACGTGGAATATGCTCATTTTGTTTTGGGATTGGTGGGGATGAGAGGTTTGTTGATGACTTGAAGGTGATGTACCTTGGACGATGTGCTTATGACTGGAAGCCAAATGAACTAGGCCCAATTTGGCAGTTGCTGTGTTGTGGTTGATTTCAGGCGCGGCTCGCCTGCAAGAGGCTTGCGAGTTGTTGATATCCGGGGAGTCCTTGATCAGATTGACTCATTCGCATGAACACCAGCTCCTATGCCTAAGACGTCGACAGTTAGAGGTATCAGCCTATGCGTCAGTCTCTGCAGCCTCTCCCAGAACAACCTCCTCATCCAAACGATGATCCCTTACCCACCTCCCTGTCCCATCTTCTCTCCATCCCGTCCCCCTCTTCCTCAACATCTCCATGCACTCTCTGACTTCAACCGCCATCTGCCCACTCTCACAATCCAGACTACTGAACTCGGCGCCATCTACAAAGTCGAAAACTCCAAGATAGCTAGCAAGCACTTTGTAGCTCTCTCGCCACTCGAGCCAAAAGTCTGTTGATTGCGCTCTACCCATGCGCTTGCGATCACTGAGAAGATCGTTCTCTGGGCCAGGCGCGAGTTGGATGCCGATCTTTCGGATCGTTGGAATGCGGTGTAGTGCGCGAATCAGATTCGTGACATTGGTTGCAAATGGGAAGATGCCGGTGAAGTCAAAGGATGTAATGTTGCAGCATGGCTGTGTTTCCTTGGCTAGACGGAGAAGGGTGAGGTAGAGCATTTTGGGTGATTGTTTGAGATGGTACTCGTACGTGCTGTAGGCTGTGATTGAGGATCCTTCGTTGTAGCTAAGGTGGTACCATGGCCTTCTGTGAATGAGCGCTGAGTCCCATGGGCGACAGTTTCTGGTCTCGTGCTCATTTTGCGATGGTTCTGACCGAAGTAGCTCAATATAGTGGGTTTTCATGTCAAAGGCCCAGGCGTCGGCACTTTGCATTTGAGTGTCTAGCAATCCAGCCATCGTTGTTGGTGGTGCAGCGACGACGAACCGTGCGGGGTCGAGATGCGAGAACACTTGTGACCATATCTCATTCACCGCTCGCGCCAGCGGTGCATCAGCGGTCGAGACATGTCGCAGCTCGTACTCCTGATTTGTGTACACCACTACGCTTTTGATGTGATGCTTCAAGGTGTACTGCGAAACAAACCGCGTGAACCCCACAAACGACTTCGGAAGATGCGGAAGCCACAGAATGCGAGGTACCGCCTTCAAAAACTCATCCCCATCCTGTATACGACACAGATTGATCAACAAGTCATCGAAGTTCTCTTCAAATGCAAATGCAGTGCTGCTCTTGAACTTGCTGCGCAGTTTGGTGTAGATCATGAATTCGTGATTACTGAGTTTGGTGAGCTGGCCTTGCATACTATCGATCAGCCGTGCATCCACGGGAACCCATTGAGGTTCTGGATCGAGGGCTATCCGTGAGTACCGAAAGAGGATCGGAAGGACGATCTTGCGCCATCGCCGGGATACCTGCGATAAGCATTTCAACGGGATAGCGTCTGAGATGGTCAGTTGTGGCGTAGGTTCGTGTCTGAATTTGGTGATTGACGGAGGGTCAAGGTCGAGTTGCGATGCGATTTGGATGAGGAGCTCGTTAGGAAGGGAGTTCATGTTTGCGTTGTGAGTTGAAGTACCATCCCGCGATTGTAAGTCCAGGCTCTCGAGATGTCCAGGATCGCAGTATGTTTCGGTGCTATATAGGAGCCGGTAAAAGGCAGCTTGGGTATATAGGTAATTATAAATATTGTGGTGAAGGTATGAGGTCGCAACGTGTGCACAATGGAGGTACGATGTTCAGGACTAGCCAGTGCGTACGTCATTTCCTCATTCGGAATCATCAACTTAGGTACGGTACAAAATCAGGTCCCTGACTTTTAGTGTTTACAGAGTACTATATTTACAAGCAAATTTCACTCTCTCCTTAGTAGCCAGCTCGAATAGCGCCCTCTAGCCATGCAACGCCAGCCATGACTCCATCTACTATCCTGACCCTCTTGCCCTCTTCATCGCCTAGCTCTTCTACACATGCTTCTCTTACCATCACGTCCATGCCAGACATACCGGCACAGCCAAGGCAGATTGCGCCGACCTTGCCCTTTTGGAGGAGTCTCTTGACAGCGTCCTTCATCTTCTTACGAACTTCCTCGGCAGGCGCATCGTGCAAGTCCGTTGCATTCAGGCCGGTGGTCTCTACGCCTGCAAATCGCTTGCTTGCCTCTGATCCTGTTCCCAAGAAAGCTATCGTAGCGTCTGTGAGGATAGACTCCCAGACTTTGCCCGTGCTCACAATGCCAAACTTCTCATCAGGATGTATAAGCTGCAGCGACGTGCTGACGCTTGCCTCGAAGATGCCAGTGACTGGTTTCCTTGCATTTTTGATGTCGGAGATCTCCTTCAACATCGGCACGAGAGGATGTTGAGAGTAGCACGCGACGAGGAAGCCGCCGTATCGGCCAGACTCCTCCTTGAGGTAGGGGATGCAATGCTTTACCGACTCTGCAGCATCGTCTTCGTTGTTGATGCTCTTGGGACCCGAGGGCGCGGTGAAGTATTCGTGTGCGGTCTGCTAGCTGTTATTAGTTTGCCGGAGAGCTCTGGTGAGTGGCGTGATTGACATCTTTGAATTGAAGAGCGTCGACGAGCGGCTTTAGGCCATTGGTCATTGACTCCGTAGAGTTTGGGTTGATGATGAGAATAGAGCGCATATTGCTATATCTGTTGGTGGTGCCGTGACGGTATTCACCCATTGGAATTGTTCAAATGTGTGTGCCCCGCGCGCGTAGTTAATCGTTGCCCCGCCATGAGGTGGTTAGTTCTCGCGCGCGTGATGGAACGAAATTGGAGCTGCAGATTTGGGCACGTGCCGGCGGGTGATGTCACAGGGACAACAACCAGAAACATCGATAAAACGCCACAAACCACCATACAGAATCTGGCACTGTGCAAGCGGCTGCTCTACATGTGCCCTCTACAGGCAAAGCTAAGTCTACGATCTGTGTGCTGCCACCTCCAGAAATGCACCGAGCATAGATAGGTCTTATCTATTTCGCGCCATCGGTACTTACACAAGACGATCATATCGTTATGCTCAGCCATGATCGGAAGATCGCAAAGCCTCACCCGTCATCATCCTCCACAGCCTCCAAGTTTTGCAATCTCGCCATGGAATGCTACCGCGTCAACGGGCCTTCTCGTCTGCATGATTCGCGCAGCTGTGGCGGTGCAGACGCGCCACACAACACGCCTACCAATCATCAGACTCAAGGTGAATGTGAGAGACTTGGCTCTACGAAGTCCCCTAAACATCACCCAGTTGATACAACACGCCAATGGCTTCAGAGGGGATCGAAACTTGGTATGTAAATTCTACGGGTAATGGCGGTTGTATTATAGTAGCCTGAAACCTAGCAGTGATCTCCTCGCTGCTCTACAGACTGAGAAATTCAGCTCTTGCGATGCGGTGTGGACTTGATAGTTACACTTCCTTGCAACCTTCGCTTCTTTGAGTGCACTTGCATCTCCCAGCCTTCGCAAATAAGCAGTCTCCCACACCGTCTGAGGCGGTGCAATCGATATGCCAAGCCCCCCGGCCTTGGCCTATGACGTTGCGTACCACACCGTGCGCCAGCTCGACCCTGCTTTCCTCCACGCGCGCCCAAACCAATCTCCTATATAATCCACGTCGCGACTCTTCCTGCTCTTATCTACTCATCAAGTGACTGCAACAAGCCTCACAGACATACAAACAAGCAACCTATCTAAGTCCTCTCTCCAATTACCCGAAATCACCAATCGCAATGGGTCTCATGTGGACTAAGATGTGGGGAGGAAAGCACGGCGGTAAGTTAGTCCTTGCTCTAAGAGCCGTGAGATCCGAGTTTCAATGATCGAAGCTAATTCTGTGTGTTCTAGGCGGTGGTGTCGTTGCTGACAGGCATGGTGTCCGACGCGCTCCCATGAGGCTGTCTTGCGGACGTTTCAGCTGCTTCCGTTAAGCTCCATTGGCTACCCTCTCGACGACTCTCACGATTTGTGAGTGCGCCCGCCACACTGATAACGATGCTTCACTAACACCTTTCAGCTCTCTCATAACTATCTGCAACGGCGTTGGCATGGTTGGCGACAGTGACATGGTGTAAGAAGGCACCGTGCTTGATCAGCATAGTGAATGGATTCTATAACCTAATACCAATCAAATCTCTTCAAAAACGGAACAAATGTACACGACGCCTGTGATGATGCTTGCTAGAAGTCTGCCAATTTGTACGAAGAACTATCTTGGCACGGACTTCCGTTAAAAGAGTCTAAAGTTACATCACGCCCTTCATGCACGCAACCTTTGTGCTCCATCCAAACGGAGCGTTCAAATAGGTAAAAATATGAAGCATTAGCAACATGTAAGAAGTTGATATTCAGTAAGCGTCGTACAGATCATGGTGAAGAGCTTTTTGTACTCCTCCCGTGCCAGAGACCGTCGTGATATTGTACAATCATCCGCATGCAAGCGTCCTAAGCAATCATGCGACCAAGCCAGTCGTCCCTAACACCGAACGTATAGCCTAGCAAATTTTACGAAGAGAGAGAATCCCACAGGCTGTGTTTACCTGGGGATGCCACCACCCTGTGCCATTGCAGCGTTCTGCTCCTGGAAGCGGTCGCCTAATCGCTGGGAGCCCTTCATGTGCTTGTCGACGCATCGCATGATGCAACTCTCTTCGCGCGATGTGAGAGATTTGCTCTCGAAGCCGTTGACGCAGTGGTCGAAGCATTGCTGGACGAGGTTGGAGTACATCTGGAGAGGGGGTTAGACAAGGTTACAGGGCTCAATTGGGTATGGAGCCAGTAAGTGAATGAATTCATACGTTCATAAACTCCTTCATTTGCTTCTTCTCCATGCGCGTCTGCAGCTCGCGCTGTTCATTCTGGTTGAGACTGGCAATGCGATTAGCCGAGTATACAGACATGAAGACGAAGGAGGGTAGCCACATACGACTCCATGATATACTACGTCAAACAGTATCGTCTGCTCCTGCAAATGGCCCCGTGAACTGCTTCTGGACGGCGTATAAAATTCGAGGGTGGGTATGACGTGTGTCGGCGGGTGCAGAGCTGGCAGGCTGCAGGCGCTGAACTTGAGCTTTCCCCCGGCGCGCCCCAAAATTGTGGAAGCGAGCTTGGACTGTCAGACGGTCCGGGGCCGTCGTTCCTCTCACGAGCGATGCGGGAACGATGTCGAATCGAAAGGCAGTCTGGGAAGACGTTGCAACTTGCATGACAGCTTCCCGTTCTAGGCCTTGGTATGACGGTTGAGACACACTGGCCATGAGTCTGGCCAGCCCGTTGCACACGGCCAATATCATCTCATTTCCCACGGCGTCGCTTGTACCTTTACCTCTGCCCGCCAAGGCCCTCTTTATTATTGGACAGCAGCAGTACTCGCAGCAATAGTCTGGCACCCACAATAACACAGCAGTGCCCCCTCGATGCCCATCGTCGCCCTCCACTATCCCTCGTCATAGTCACAGGCACAAGTCGCAGTCACAATCACAGCCTACACCTGCTGCCTCTGCCGGCAGCATTTGTCCCGCCGGCTGCTTGCCTGCTTCTGCTCCTTCGCCTTGCTTGCATGTCAGGCGACGTGGTGCCGTCTTCCCTGAATGCTCTCGATTGGTGCCGCAGCCACACATTGTCCCGTCGTCGCTAGGCCGGTGCTCTTCCTTTGCCAGTCCAACATCGGGCTGCCACTTGCTCACCACCACCGCCCGCGATCATTGCCCTACGCAGCGCGCGACCCTGCATGTCCTGCGCCGACACGAGCCACACTTCCAGGCGCATTCGCATTCCCCGCGGTGCCTTTGCGCTGGCCTTCAGTGTCAGCCCCTAACCGCTGCAGCTACGCCGTCGCGTCGTCCACTGTCCCAGACGCCCGGGCTGCCAAAGCCGCCGCCCAAGACCACGACCACGACCACGCGCACCCTCGCTCTCGCCGTCCTGTCCCTCCAGCAGTCGCCTGCGCCGTTCTCTTGCGCGCCGCGACACAAAGTGCCCCGCCGACGTTCCTGCGCTCGCTACGCTGCATCGTTACGTAGGTGTAGCGGCCCCCATACTGCCGCCTGCCCACTGGACCCACCTGTACCTGGCCAACACCACTGCACACGACGCTGCGACCGCCCTCCCTGACCAGGCAGCCCCGCGACCACGTTGCTCGAGGCGCCACGACGCTCGCCAGCCCGCCTGTCATGCCCGTGAGCTCGCAAAACAACCCTCACACGCCGCGCGTGCGCAACGGGGAGCCCCAGGCCGCCCTAGCAACCCCAGAGCCCGCATCCTCACGGCGCGACCTTACTTCGTGGTGGAGGCAGTTCAGCAAGCGTCCAGCCAAGAAGGACGACGATAAAGGTACGGCCTCACCAGTGCTTCCCGCGCCGAAGCTGCACCACCGTGGCGGCCTTCGATGAGGCTGTGGCTTGTCACGACCAGCCTGCAGCCCCCGCCCTCGCTTGTCGCTTGCAATCACTGACCGTTGTGTTTCCCTACAGAACCTGCACCCCAAGGCATATTTGGTGTCCCGCTCATCCAAAGCATACCCTACGCCAACGTTGCTATATCACTGTTTAATGAGCATGGCGAGAGCTACATCTACGGCTACGTGCCCATCGTAGTCGCAAAGTGTGGTGTATATCTCAAAGAAAAAGGTTGAACCATCTTCACTACCCTTGGCTATGTCGCTAATATCCTGCAGCCACTGATGTGGAAGGTATTTTCAGGCTAGCAGGCTCAGAAAAGAGAATCAAGGAGCTCAAGACTGCCTTCGATACCCCGCCACGCTATGGCAAAGGTCTCGACTGGACAGGCTACACTGTCCACGACGCAGCCAACATTCTGCGCCGCTACTTCAACAATCTCCCAGAGCCCATTATCCCCCTGCAACACTATGATCCCTTCCGTCAACCCCTACGAAATCACCAAGCAGAAGCTGTGGGTCCGATAGAAGGACAGAACCCGTCGATAGGGGGCTTCGACCCAGATGCTGCCGTGCGAATATACCAACATCAGATCAAGGCTCTACCCTCTCTCAACCGCCAACTACTCCTGTACATTCTCGACTTGCTTGCCGTGTTTGCTGCAAAAGCGGACGTCAACAAGATGACAACCTCAAACCTGGCAGCTATTTTCCAACCAGGTATTCTATCGCATCCTCAACACGACATGTCGCCAGCAGACTATCGTTTGAGTCAGGACGTCCTTATATTCCTCATTGACAATCAAGATCATTTCCTGATCGGTATGGAAGGCACAGCTGTTGATGAGGGCACAGTCAAGCACATTGAAAGCGGACCGCCAACACCTCAAGCACGGACGCCCACTACTCCCGGCCGCAACAACTCTGGTATCGTTCGTTCTGCGTCAACCACCTCAAGTGCTGGCGCCGAAAGCCTGCGCATGTATGGAGGGGTCCGTCGAAATGTGTCGACATCCTCGAAACGCTCACGACGTTCTGGAGCTGTGCCAAGTCCAATCGCGCCCGCCTTCGCAACTCCTCCCACTTCAGGTGTTAATAGAAGTAACACTCTACCTTCCAAGAGATCGCCTGCTATCGGCAGCCCTCGCTTTCCCTTCAGCAAAGCCTCTGGTTCTTCAACGCCTGTCACCGAAGAGGTGAAGAGTCCACTCTCACCTCCCCTTCCTGAAGATGCCTCAATTAGCATCGCTAATGCAAAACAAGAAACGGAAGAGACTTCAAAAGACGCCGAACCAGCACCACCAGTCCAGCAAGTCCAGCAAGTCGTAGAGCAAGTCCAAGCTGTGCAACCCACTGTGCCAGTGCCACAAGAGGAGCCAGCGGCCGCAATTCCTCAAAGGTCCTCGACGATGCCGCCACAAAGGATAGAGATGCCGGCTCCCTTCGCACCCATTCCTTCCCAGCCCGCTCGGCCGATGTCTGTGACGCCGGCTATGCATGAGATGCCTGGCGGCTTCCCCTTGCCATCACCTGGCGTCATCCCACCAAGCCAGCCCGCTACTCCGGATATACCTGTTCAGGCTACAGAAGAAATGCTTCCTACACGCTCTACTACACCGTTGCAGCGTAGTCCTTATCGCAGCCCACATCGTAGTCCACAACGCAGCCCTCGTCACACACCCACTCGTGAACGGTCCGATTTCTTGGAGGGACCCGTAGACTCTGGGCCCTCGGCTGAGATTTCGCCAGCTGTAGTACGCACCTTCACCCAGATCTTGTCCAAGGTAGCGGCCTCTCCTCCAAACGATGGGAAAGATGAGAAGAAACCCAAGAAGCTTCAGAAGAAGAGAGGCCCACATGGCACGATCGCAAGTGCGCACAGTTCTACCCACTCATTGACCGGCGGTGATGTTGGGTTTGGAGGGTCACATATCCTTCCTGGACTTGAGTCGCCATTGCACCCACCTTACCCGCCCTTTGCACATGGCCAGTCCCAAGCTAGTGGGTCCAAGGAAGGCCTCCACTCGTACAACAGCGACACCGTAACGTCGCGACACTCTGGCACCACATTGAAGCCGAGCATGTCACCGCCTGCGTCATTCAGGTCACATTCGACCGCCACTGAGTACTCCGAAGCTGAGCAGACAGATGATGTTCCGCTGAAAGAGGAGAAGCGAAGTTTCTGGAAAGGTCACAAGCGTGGCGAGAGCCGAGCGACACCGACGGCAAGTTCTACTGATCTCCATGGCTCGGTCCCTGGCGGTGACAAGAGTATGAGCTCGTTCGCCAGTAGCTCAGGTAACACTGGTGGGGGTCGCAGGAGCCTGCAGTACGACTCCAACCCGAGTTCAGAAGCGTCCATGGTATATGGTAGCCCACCAGATCATGAGAGATCGGAGAAGAATGGTGCTTTTGGGTGGTTTCATAAGATGCGACAAGGCCATCAGGAACGTGTGGACAAGAAAGAGCGTGCCAAGAGCCCGCCTGGCAGCTTCAGTCGTCTTCCTCCCCCACAGAGTCTGATGCAGCCACTGAATGACCCTACGTCTCGTGGTCGGACCATGGAAGTGGCGTACTCGACAGAAAACACACGACCCAAGGCTGATAAGACGAACGATACGACGCCGACTGGATCGACTTCCACTCCCTCTTCTGCGCCGGTACCGCCATCTTCGCCTGCTCCTGTTTCCGCATCCGCGTCTGCGCCTGCACCTGTCCCTGCCGATGGTCCTGAGTCCTCAGAACCAAAACTGCGCCACGGAACCATGGCTCTGCGTACTGATCTTCCAGCTGCACTCTTCGAGAAGCGATCAGTAGCGCAATCTCCCAGCCGGAATACCGCTTCACCTGATGCCACCTCACCATCCGTTTCCGCCTCCAATCCTACGCCTGATCCTGCACCAGCCCAGAACGCTCCTGTCGCCTCGGCTGCACCTACTGATGAGACAGAGGAAACGGTATCAGTTCAGACGGAGGTGGAAGCGCCAGCACCACAGCCATTGCAGCCTGCGCCTGCATCATCAGGCTCACACCATGCGTCTTCCGACTCGACAGTGACTATCACGCCAGCATCTCGACCAAGCACTGCGACGAATACTGCGGATGCTGCGACTGGTGAGAATCAGGAAGAAGCCGCGGCTACTGCCACTCAGCCACAGGGTCAGTAGGCCACTCAAATTCCGTCGCGCAGTCCACTGCGTCGCTTTGGCTTACAACGGAAATTCTATGATTGGTAGTATAGGAGAGGAAATAGGATGAGTACATGGTACTCGTATCATATTGTCCATCGAGTTGATCATGCGTCTGCGATACGGGATGAGCGGTCGGTACGACGGCATCACATAACCCAGTTTGGCTATGTGCCAATTTCGAGCCTTCTAAAATATGGCGGTGATGGGAGTTTTTTGTTTTTGCATATAACGAACGACAAGCGATGTAACGACGAGTGAAATGAGCAAACAAAGCGGTATTGGCAAAGCGAGCGAGCGAGTTGAGTCTCGCAACCTCCCAAAAACGGTTGGCTGCGAACGTAGAATAGAGGTTCTCGCTTTGGAATTCTTATGGTGGTGGATAATAGTAATTTCTCGTTTTTTTTCCAAAGTTGTGCAAAACGAACAAACATTGGGTTGTGTATTGTGCTTTTTATACATGTGAATGTTGCTATCTTTGTAGACTCGGTGGTGTGAGGATTTTCAAAAACGACTTCATTCTGAATGTGACGCAAAACATATAATATGCTAATTATAGCAAATCTGTAGGGGCTGAGGAGATGGATGGAATGTTCTGGGCAATGAATGGAATCGTGTGAGTGGTTTAGACACGGTGAGAGCTTGACACCTAGAGTTGAGTTGGAGGAGCACGACGGCAGACACGATCTACTATGTATATCTGTTGGGCGAGAAAGATGGGCGAGTTGTACTTGTATGTGGGAAACAATGGAGACGGACGATGCATGCATGCATGTGTGCACGGATAACAATGCCCACCTCCACAATCACGAACCACGACTGTTTGTCAAGACTTGTTTGGTTTGGGCATTTGTTCCAGAGCGAAGAACATTGCATGTGCATTTCACATGCGCATTCGTGAGAATGAGCAATGCTGACATGACCACCCACCCCTTCTACCTTGCTAATTGTCACAACTATGCTGATCTTCGCCTGACAGCCTCAACAAACGGATGCCAAAAGCACACAAGTGACTGTCTTGCCGTTCTACCGAACTACTTCGCGCAGCGGCGCGGCATTGCGTACTCTAGCAACGCGTGGCGAGGTTTGCTGCAGGCTAGTAGTGTCTCCGCGGAGCTATGACTGGGTGGACGCGAGGTGAGGTTATTTTTAGATGGGAGGGAGAGGCTGGATGGGGATTGGGGGGATTGGAGTGGTAGCGGGATGGGAGGCGAGGATTACGAAAGATGAGAGGGGGGTGGGTGAGGTAGCTTGTATTATTGATGATGATGATGATGATGATGCGAAGCAATGCAGTGAGAATATTTTCCACGGTGGATTGACGGACACAGACACGGACGCCAGACAGCTGTCGTTGCCAACCTTGTTAGTCTTGCGTTGGAAAGACAAGCTTCACCAAACGAGCGGGCCATGTCGCCCGGCCCAAACTCCATGACGTTCTGCAGCTAAATCCCTAGGCTGCAGACGCCATTGTCAACAACAGACGAAGCGAATTGACTGGCTGCACTGGCACCGCATAGCATGTGCCGTGGCAAGGGTGTCGCACATACGGTAGCGATCCCGAGCTTTACCTGCCAACTCTGCCTGGTTTCAGATGGCTAAAGGAACCGCGAGGCCGCAGTGATTTGCGTGCTGTTGGTGTTGCGCGTGCAGTGTGATGTGCCGCCTGCGTCGGGCATTATCTCAGAATGCCTCGTTGGATCATGTGCTGAAGCGTCTCAGTGGATGGATGGGGTGAGGTTGGAGACGGCAATCTCGAGCCCAGTATGATCGTCACCGGAGGCTGTCGGGGCGAAGTGCTAGTACAATCTTGTTCTGGCACCATGGTTCGAGCCGGAGGCGATCAGTGCGGGTCTGTCGCTCGTGTTTCTGTCTGGCAGTGCGTGCGTGTATCAGCAGCCTGAAGACGCCCATTGCCTTAAGGTCTGATCCTCCTTCCGCCACACCACTCGCACCCCTCAACCCCAGGACAGACGTAAGACCTCACACTCGCTGGTCACCTCTTACGATACACACATTCGCTTCTTCATTGAAGTTTCACAGAAACGAGGTTCTCCACCGCATCTGCAATCAGGCCCGAATAGGGAGGCCAGTTGTTTGGTTTGTGGCGTGTAACTTCCTTGTGTCCCAGCCACCCGGAAGCGACTGGATTTGTGTAAGCGTTCACCGTTCGATATCTCCTCAGCCGACTCAACAACCCCGTCAATGGGGTTGTTTCTTATAAGGGCTCAGACGCCCAACTGGGGCATACGCCCTTCGCTTGCTGATACTCTCTTTCAATAATGATTGCGACCTTGCTTCTCAGCATGACGCACTGCTAACACGAACCCTTTCACGCAGTTGCTCTTTCCTTGATCGAGATAAAGAACATCGACCCACACTCCCATCACCTCGACCCGCCACCTACACCCTCTTCGCGATGCGTTCTTTCGCTACGTTGGCCTTCCTGGCTCTGCCCTTGTTTGGATCCGTCTTCGCTGAGGCTCCGGTAGCCATTTCCAAGGTCGATGCCATTTACGCCAGCGCACAAGAAGCATTCCAGGACCTTCTCAACGCGCTGCCAGAAGACTCGCTACAGGCAGCATTGAGCGGACTCAAGGACTTCAAGACTGGCGTGTTCGAATCGCATCACCGCGGCGTCGAACACGTACACAACAGCAACCCAGCCCTCGCTACCAAGCTCATTGTTGCAGCTGTGCGTGACCTCCAGAAGCGTCAAGCACCAGGGAACGGCACGACCACCGTCCAGACCACCGCCCAGCAGCCTCCTGCAAGCTCCCAAGCACCCCCACCCGAGAGCACCCAAGACCAGCCCCAGCCCACCCAGGACCAGCCTCAGCCAACCCAGCAGACCTCCCAAGGTCAGCAACCACCCGCCAGCAGTGCCGCTGCCCCAGCCCCCGAAACAACAACAACCACCGCCGCCCGCCCCGTCATCATCCCCGTCGAACAAACCATTACCACCGGCGGCAGCACCGTGGTCCAAACCACCGAGGTTTTCAGCGAAGTCACCGCCTCAGTCGCCGTAACCGTTGTCCGCACAAACAATGAAGGCGCAACTGTGACCACCACCGAGAACCGCCCTGCCATCATAATGACAACCACCGACTCTGCTGGCCGCGAGCAGGTCACTACTTCCGCCGGCAACCTCGCTCCCACCTTTGGCGAAGTCCTCACATCCACCAACCAAGAGGGATCGACATTCTTGACTACGTACACGCCGTCGGGAAGCAGAGTCAGCAGCGTGAAGCTGATCACGACGACGGGCGCAGACGGACGGCCCAGGACATTGACGAGCTATACATTTGTGGACCCTGCGGCTCCTACGCAAACTGGAGGCAACACGCCGGATCAGACGCAGACTGGTCGGCCTGGGCTGCAGACCAATGCTGCGAATAAGAACTTGGCGATGGGGTATGCGGTTGTTGGTGGAGCTTTGGCCATGTTCGTATAATGTCTTCTTGCCAGCGACGAGGAAGACCAGCAGCGTCAGAAGATCGAGAAGGGTCCGTTGATAAGACAGCACGAAGTGCACAGAGGGAGAGGGAGGAGAAACAGCGCCAAAGAAAGTTAACGCGAACCACGAATCCCATTCCTTTACTACACCAGCATACATAAACGGCCAGCAACAGCAACAGCAACAGCAACAGCATCGTCAGCGTCAGCGTCAGCGTCAGCATCATCAACATCATCATTATCATCGATTTTTTTCTCTGGCCTTCTTTACAGCGAAAAAACACGACATTCCTTAATTATCCGCGTTTCGATACGAAAACGATACCCCAACACTCCTTTTTCTGCAGCATTTGCGTTTGTCGGTTCGTGTATATCAATTTGGAAGGTTTTGGTAGAGGATTAGGGGTGCGTTGGGAGGGATTGTGCATAGGATGGAGACGAGGGGAGACTGAGTGGGAGGAATGGGATGGTATTGGTTAATTTGGAAAAAGATAGGGGACATGGGGGAAGGGGAAAGATGGACGTATATACAGAGAGGAGCAAGAGAGGAAGTAATCTAGTGGGAAATGCAACAAGTGTTATAGACTAACTTACAACTAACCCATCCTTTCATGTATGTATGCGTCGTGCTCAGCCCACGCCCTCGACTTACTCGAAATAAACGCCTGAGCACTAGGTCGTGGATAGGTGACGCTGTTACTATTTATATGCCACACAATTCACACAGCCAAGCGCAAGATTAAGCTGTAGGAGAGAGAGGCCATAGCAGTGATTGTAGTAATAGTAATGTATATGTATATATGTATTTCAAGTGCACAGAATATACACTGCAAAACCTAACATTGGGGTTCGGGTATTCTTACAAAAAGAAAAGAAGAAAAAGAAAGAAGAAGAAGAAGAAGAAGAAGAAGAAGCCTCTCCTCCATCCCCTTCCTTATACCATCCAGCCCAGTCCAGTCCCACTCCAGCCAATGCTATGCTATTCTATGTGCAATACAAGACCCTCCCGCCATGCAAAGTCGCTCAAGCGCAGCGCAATATACACACACGTCCCCTTCACCATCCATCCAAATATATGCACTGATGATCAATACCCCCTCCCTCTACCTCTTAACCACCTCCGCCCACCTCACCTGACCTTCCTCGCAATAAAATACTCGACACTCTCCCCCGCCCAACTCACACTGGCACTCCCACTCTCGTACCTCTCCTCCTCAAAAAGCCCCGAAATACTCTGCTCATTCCGAACCCCCTGTTTCGCGCCTCCTGCTCCAAAACTCTCCAAACTAACAACACGACACCCGACCTTCAAATCCAGAAACTTTTGCAACAGCGAGTTGTTCAACGACTCGCCAAAGACTTTGTTGTTGACGAGGACCACGTCTGCGCGCCGCAGGACCGTGTCGATTTCCGGGGAATTCAGAAAATCGCCGTGGATGAGGCGGAGTGTGGGCGGGAGTGAAATATTCCAGAGACGCGAGCGGGCTTTGAGTTCAGAGGCTTGTTTTGAGCCCAGCGAGGCGGCGAGATCCATTTTTTCGATGCCCCAGGATTCGGCTCCCGTTTGGAGCGCGGCTTGGAGGACTACGTTGCCGACGCCGGAGCCGAGGTCGACGAAAGTGTGCGAGGAGTTTAGTCCGGTTTGGGCAAATATTTTATGGACAAAGGGGGTGAGGAGTTCGCCGTAGGTGGTTTCTTTGCCTTTTACTTTGCGGAGGCGGTGGGCGTGGGGGGAGACGATGCGGTTGTAGGATTGGGCGGTTATGCGTTTTACGAGGCTGAGGGGGATGGCGTGCATGTCGTCTATGATGCGTGGGATTGTGCCGTTGCTTAGGTTCTCGCGGATCAGTGTGTTGAATTTTGCGAGTTCAATTTTAAAGTCTTCGGGTGAGTTTTTGGACACGGCGCGTTTGAGGAGGCGCACTGTGCCTTCTGCGTCGGATGAGAGGGTTGCGGCGAGGTCGGGAGGTAGGTAGTGCGTTATTATTTCTTCAATAGAGAAGTATATGTCGTTCAAGGGGGAGTAGCCTTCGCTGGAGTCGAGGGGGTCAACGGCTTCGAAGCGTTCAGGGCGAGAAGGGGAAGGGTACTGGAGTTCGAGGATGGTTGGAGGTGTGCTGCCTGGGAAGGCGGGTTTGTAGTCTTTTGCGCCGTCGCCAGAGGACATGTCGAGGCCGTGGATTAGGCGGCCGTATGTGCCCTTTTTGGGGATGGGTTTCTTGTCGCCGTAGACGCCGGTGAGGTCGAGGGTCTTTTTGGTGTCTGGTGTTGGTATGGATGTTCCGTTTGATGTTCCATTCAATGCTCCATTGGACGCACCATTCGTCCCATTCACCTTCCCACCCCCCTCCTCTACCACCCGTATCCTCCTCCTCAAATCCGGTTCCAGCGTACGATTCAAATTCATAGGCTCAGTACTACTGCTCCCCACCCTCCCCATCTTCAACCTCTTGACCCCAAGTCCCAACCTATCCTCCTCCTCGCCCTCACTCGACTCATCACTACTCGCCCACTGCGGCGTATCCGTCCCCTTTCTCTTCCGACTCTCAGCAACCGAGCTCTTGCGCCCATCCTGCGCCCGCACATGCGCAGACGCAGACGCAGACGCAGACGCAGAGGTCTGATATCGATTTGCCGGCGCACGCGGCGCGCTATAACTTCTCGCGCCAACACCAGGGCGCGCTGCTGCTGCTGTTGTTGTTGTTGACGGCGTGCGCGGTGCAGGCGACGAGGTCGTGGTGATGGCGGGTGGGCGTTGGACAAGCACGGTTTTTTGCTTGATCTTGGGTTTGCCTATGAACATGGCGGCGGGAGTGCGTGTACTGTACAAACTATGTGGGGATGATGCGGTGCGCGCGTGTCTGCAGTGCGAGGGTGGATGCAACGGGCCGCTGCAGAAGAGGGTGGTGGGGTAAAAGGAGTGAAGAGAAGGTACAAGTACAGTGGACGTAAGGCAAGGCAGCCCGGCAGGCGACAGCGAAACGAAGGCAAGGCTGTGGGTGGTCACTGGACTGGTGCGCAGGGTCGTGACTGCGCTTTCCCGACCGAGGGCTGCTGGACGCCACTGCATGACTGGCAGGGATCGCGCTCGCTACAGCACCATCACCCACTTGGCCGGGCCTGGTGCCCTACGCGAATGCGCCCTGCATTTGTCTGCTTCTTGACTACACGGCGGCATTATGTCACGGAATTTTAACCTCTTTGTCACTGACCATTTCGTGATAGACGTTGACCGAAAGCCGAATGTGTATCATCCATGCCTAACCGTTTGTTCTCTGGGTATATCCACCGTAACTGTTCCCGCTGCCTATCATATGCATCCATGTCTTTCCATTACATCGCTCAATGTGTAACAACCCAACATGATGTCCACTCCTACAACACCGTTTCCTTGTCCTTGTACAAAACCATCAAGTCGCACATATAATCGCCTCCCATCCGACCGTCCACCTCACGCTCCCCATGATAACAACCAGCAAACACACACTAGCCACCACGCTAACCGCTCCATAAACATATGCATAACGTCTCTTCACCGAGTCAATCTCGCTAATCCACGTCGATACCGTCGTAAGCGCGCCGCAGAACCCATCCTGAATTCCCTGCAGCACTTGGCAGCCAACGATGCTCCCACCCACTAGCCCAGTAGTACTCAGCGGCACGTGCTGTAAATCGTATGCCATGCCCAACACTGCAGTACCGAATATGTTGGCAGTAAAAGTACCGAGCGGGAAATGAGGGTTCATAGGATTCAGCAGTATCGACATGTAGTATCTGATGAGACAGCCCACAGGCGCAAAGACGCATGCGAAAATGGCTTGACCGCGCCAGGCATTGCGCGGTGGGAAGATGGCCATAAAAACTGCGCCGAGCCATGTTCCCCAGCCAAGAAAGACAAATAGAGGATCCAGGAAGCGGCGTGTCAAGCGGAAAGGGAGCGTCGGTGTGTATGCGTCTAGTAGGAGGGCGAGATGGGATCCGACTTTGAGCGCGGAATAGCATGCTGAGACTGTGATGATGATGGTAGCGCAGATGGCCATGAATGAGTATCCGCCATTTCTGCTGACTGTTGTAGTGGCAGCTGGAACAAGCGTGTTGGCTGGGTACGGATGGTTGATAGGTGATCGCAGGTCGTTCGATAGCGAAAGAAAAACATCGCGAATAAAGCTCGAGAAGGATGTGAATGAACCGCAAAAGCCCGTCGCCAGTCCAATGTATATCGGTATCGTCTTCTTAATCTTTCCATGCCGCGCTTTCGCTTTTTGATAACCCGCTGCATCCGACTCTGTAGGTTGATCCAGAGGTTCTGGTACGTTTTCGCCGCCGCCCCATTCCGCGCGGAATAGTTTTCGATCTTCAGCGAGAAATCCCATGATGAACGTCCCTGCGACGTTTGCCCAGAGTTCAGAGAAAATGACTGGCGCCCCGGGGTAGAAGGTGAGCGCTTGTAGACCGACACGAGCCAGTGTGCCCCAGATGGCGAAGAATATCAAATAAGATATCGTATAAAGCTCCGTCATGACTTCCGACGTCCTTTGCGCCTGCAGCGTAGGCTTCGACCTATGGTACCTCCGCGGCCCATCTTCTTTCTCTTCTCCCATACTCGGCAACGCCGTAATGTTCAACTGCGACTCTGATACGGCACCCGATATGCCAAGTCCCTGACGAGGCAATTTACTCGAACGCTGTGTCTGTGGCTGTGTCTGTGGCTGTGCCAGCGCTTGATCGCTATCAGCCCGCCTGCTCTGTCCTCCTGTCCTTGGAGCCTGCAGCGGTGCCGGAAGATTCGGCGAAACCGCATTCAAATCGTACAAATGCAACCACGACTCCGCTGCATATGCGTCTTCCGCTACACGGCCATCTCCAGCCCTCGATCCCGCTGTA
Organism: Plenodomus lindquistii; assembly: GCA_025504975.1. Classification (NCBI taxonomy): domain Eukaryota; kingdom Fungi; phylum Ascomycota; class Dothideomycetes; order Pleosporales; family Leptosphaeriaceae; genus Plenodomus; species Plenodomus lindquistii. The sequence goes on from JANUWI010000016.1 coordinate 155,348, forward strand.
CTCCGCGACAACCGCTTTGCACTCGGCCGTGTCTTTCTCGTGTTGCTAGTGCCTCGACTACGTGTGTACGGGACGTTGGGTGGAGGTGACGCCGCAGAAGACGGTGAAGGTGGAACGTCGCTGTCGGTGTGATCGGTGTTTGTCTGTGCGTTGTCGAGATCCAGGTCAAAGTCGTCCAGGCGCAGCAAGTCGCTGTGGGTGCGTGGACGACTGGGCCGGCCGGCCGAAGTGTCGGAGCGGAGCGAGGAGCGATGGGAAGAGCGCTGGTTGTTGTAGTGGGAGCTGCGTTTTGAGGGCGGAATGTCGTCGTCTGCCGCTGCGGTATCTGGCATGGTTCCGACCGGGTAATATCAAGGTACAATGACGTGCCAATCCTATGAATCAATCGGCTCACTGCCAATCGATCCAGTCCAGTCCAGTCCAGTTCGCGATATGTCCAGTGCAGTGCCGACCAAGAGCTGTTACCGCAGTAAAGAAGCCATCATGACTGCTACAAGTGGGTAGAGGTATCCGAACCTTCCACCCAAGTGCCACCATCAGGTAACCAAATGGGCCGATTACATGCGCCCTCTGTAGCAACCTCAGTCACTTTTTACTTTTCTGGCGACCATGTTCGGCACGAGGACAAATTGCGACCGCGCAGACCCCTCCCAATTCCTCCGATCATAGCAGGGGTGTGCTTGCTACCCGTCATGCACCACGGACAAGGTTTGGGTGGTCGGAGGCGCCCGCGTCCCAGGCCCAGCGTTATCGCCGAGCTACCCTGACTATCATGCACCTGCCGCATTCCACAAGCTCTAGGTGTAGTTTGTAGTCAGTACTCTTCTCTTATAATTAGAGTATACAATCTGACTGGATACCCCTCCTTGATCTGCACTGCATCCTTCAAGATACACTTACGTTCACGTACTGTGCACCAACAATGGCTCCCCTCGACCTCCCAAAGAACGCCCATGTGTCCACGCATCCGTGTCTCCAGGCCAAGCTCTCACAGCTCCGGTCCGCAAGCACAGGGTCCAGAGATGCGCAGACACTGGTGCATGAAATCGCCCTCATGGTTGGGTACGAAGCTCTAGGCGCTGGATTGAAAGCACAGGAAGACGGCACAGTACGTATATTATCCTCATTCTATCCTGTCCTTCTCCAACACCCACACCCCACATAATACAGTGAACCGTTCCAACAACTCATCCAACCCATAGGACAAATCCCCCCTCGGCTACACCTACCCCACAACCACAACCTCGCCCTCCCCAACCTCCATATCCCTCGTCCCAATCCTCCGCTCAGGCCTCTCCATGATCCCCGCCCTGGCCTCCCTCCTCCCCCAACCCGTCCCCCAACACCACCTCGGTCTCTACCGCGAGAAATCCACCCTCCAACCCGTAGAATACTACAACAACCTGCCCTACCACACCTCCAAGAACCCCTCGTCCACCACCCCGCAGCCCGAATTGGCTATTATTGTGGACCCGGTGATTGCAACGGGCGCAACGGCGTGTGCGGCGATTGATACGCTGAAGGATTGGGGTGTTAAGCGTATTATTGTTTGTGCGATTTTGGCGACGAGGGAGGGGTTGAGGAGGGCGTGTGAGGAGTGGGAGGAGGGGGTTGAGGTGTGGGTTGGTGGGTGTGATGAGGATGTTGATGACAAGGGCATGATCAAGCCTGGTTTGGGGGATATTGGCGATAGGCTGTTTTTGACGCTGGGGAAATAGATGGAGTGGTTGGATAGTTTGGGGAATTATATTGAAAAAATTCTTGCATTTTAAATCATTTTGTTGGTAATGATTTGGTTGTGATTGTTGCGTGTGCTGTGGTTTGTGGCTGTGCAGAGATGATGTTGTGCGAGTGTGAAGGCCGACCTTCAACGCGCAAGACTACAATCATATTCCATAGTGGTTTCGTAACGTACGGTTCACACTCCCTCACAAGCATAATATTCCAATTTGAATCCACTTACACCATTCTTTACAAAAACTCGTTGTCTACCTAGGACATTCAAGTAAGATCATCAAGTGAGGAACTGACTCCTTACCTGTAATCCTACCTTGACGCAACAAAGTGTGCGTCTCATGAGTGTGCTACTAACTTACATACCTACCATGCCTTCCAGGCTACGAAAGAAATTTGAACCGTACCGTGAAGAAAAGAAGAAGAGTAGTAAAACATGGAAATGAAGAAGTCACCTCTGGCCTACCACGTGCGATACCCGTTACCAAAAGAAGAGCCAAAATAATACTGTGCCGAGACGGAAAGTGTGTGCCATGAGGAGATAACCTTGTGGAGTTTACCAGTGTTGAAGTGTGATATACCTTTCCACGACGGCAGCGTAGAATGCTGTGGGGCAACAATGAAGTTTGATCCTGGTTGGGCGATACCTTTTGCGAGACCGAAGTGATTGATTGTCCCGGCTTACCCTCTCAGATCCATCCGGCGGCGAAGCTGTATGGTCCAACGTCAAGAGTGTGTTCGCAAAAGCTGATCTTACCCTCGAAAGGTGAGGCGAAGAAAAGGGGGGTAACCTTTGACAAACCCTTGCGTGAGATGGTCAAGCCGTTGGCGACAAGACCTAGTACCTCCTTCGTTGTCTCGGATCGTCGTAGCTGTCGCCTTCATACCCACGTTTCCGTGATCCGTCGTCGCGACCTCCATCTCGTCCGTCACGGCTTCCTCCCCCTCCGCTGTATCCACGGTCTTGGTAGCGATCGCTTCGGCCGAGGGGTTCGTTGTTGGCGCCACTTGAGCCGCGATCGTAGCCTCCTCCACCTCCGCCAGAACGTCGGTCGCCATAGCGGTCTCCACCACGGTCGCCGCCGTAACCACCTCCACCTCCGCGATCGCCGCCAAAGCCACCGCTGCGTGGACCGCGTGGGCCAGCAGGAGCACCGTCTGGTGGGCCGTAGCCGTTGGACTGATAGCCGATGCCGCCTCGACCACCACCGAACCCACCACCGCCACCGCCTCGACCTCCTCCACCAAATCCTCCACGGAAGCCTCCTCGATCACCACCAAAGCCTCCGCGGCCGCCACCTCCGCCACGTCCACCAAAACCACCGGCGAATCCGCCACCACGACCTCCAAAGCCGCCAGGACCAGCTGGGGGACCAAAGCCGCCAGAGCCAGCAGGACCGCGAGCAGGAGGGCCCTTGGTGTAGCCTCGGCCGCCGAGTCCTCCACCATAACGGCGTGGGCGCCATCCAGAGACGGTGCGACCGCGCTCGACATCGACAAGTACACGGCGATCCTTGATCTTGATGCCATCCGTCTCCTTGTAGGCGGCCTTCATATCCTTTTCGCGCTCGTACACGATGAATGCGTAGCCGCGCTTGCGCTTCTTTGGGGGTGCGTCGGGTGGCGCAGTAATGTCTTCGACGATGCGAATGCGCTCAATAGGACCATAGCGGCCGAATTCGCGCTCGAGGTCATCCGAGGTGACGCCATAGGCGAGGCGCGACACGAAGAGTGTTTTGAAGGCGTCGCCTTGGACTTTGGGGTCTTCGCTGGGTTTGTCTAGCTTTGAATTAGCATGTTTGTCCTTTGTACATGTTGCGCGCAAGACGCGTAGTTGCGCGCAGTGGTGAAGCCGTACACTCTTCAATACCCTGCGTGAGCAGCTTCTCCTGTTTCTCCTTCTTCTCGAGCTTCTTGCGGTCGCGCTTCTGCAGCCAGCTGTCGGTGGGCACGTAGTTGTCCTGGTCCTTGTACTCTCTCATTGCCTGCAAGTACTGGCCAACGCCCGATATCTTGGGCGTGCAGCGCTTCTCGGGCGCGTGGTCAGCCGGCTCGACCCAGCGCAGCGGCGGCCGCGGGGCGAACAGGTTGAGCAGCATCGGGGGGAGGAGATGCGTCATCTTGGCTGTTGGATTCTGGGATGCGCTCCAGACGGCGATGTGGGAGGAGTTGGAGTAAGAAAGGGGGGCGAGGGAGTGAGGGTAAGACTCGGGGACATGGTTTTCGATCAAGTTGCGACGCGGAGTTCGCACTAGCGTGATTGCAGGCTTCCGCTCAGGGCACGTGAGGAGCAACACCAAAGTTTTGGGCATTCACCGGGGAAAGAGTGCAGGACCGACCGTCAGTGCCGCCATTGAACGCCAACATGCCTGTCGCGGCCCTCAAAGCGGTCGCAAAGCCTCAAGTATGTCGTTGTCCATGCTCATGCACCACCGTCGAGTGACGGCCACGATCTAACACCTCACAGAACGGCGTCGGCGCCTTCATCCTGCAATGCAAACGCCTCGACTTCCACTACTGCAATTGGTGGGGTAGTTCCAAGGGCATGAACTCCTTCATCAAAGCCTCGCTTCCCACATTCGCAAAGCGCAACCCCCAGATCGAAATTGGCGTCTCGCCACGGCCCTGCAAACACCCCGTCATCATCGCACATTACATCAACGGCTCGCAACGAGCGATATGCGTCAAGAACCTGCAGAACGAGGGCGTGAGGGAGAAGGCGGAGCTGCTGAGGGACTCGACGGGACAGAAGAACAGGAAGTTGGATGGACGACCGGTCATCAGTATTAATGAGAGCGTGAGGGGTATTTGGGATCCATTCCATGGTGCGAATATCAAGATATAGAGTCACAGAGGACGAGAAGAGGGAGAGAAGAGAAGAAGAGGGCATACTTCGTCACAGTATGAGATGCTATGCTTGGATTTTTGGAGTAGTTCACGCCACAGAGATGCTCAGTGTAGGGTGAACAGCTGTACAAAAGATATCGGCATTAGCGGCGCATCACGGATTAGATGACACAACAAGTTTATATTGAACATATCAAATCACACATTTTCAACTACGGCAGTCAACAACGAACGTATCAGGACATAAATGTCGAATGGACTCGACATGTTATCGTTGATTCTACATAGGCGTAACATTCATATGTCATCGTCCTACATCCAGCTCAAGTCATAGTCCTCTACAGACGTGCTTCGCTGCCATGTATTCATGCCTGGTGGCTGTTGATAATGTCAACGAACTCGGGCTTCAAGCTGGCACCGCCAACCAGGAAACCATCAATGTCGGCCTGCTGAGCCAGCTCCTTGCAGTTCTTCGCCGAGACACTGCCGCCGTACAGGATGCGCGTCTTCTCTGAGGCCTCGGATGAGACCTCCTTCTTGAGCCACTCGCGGATGGCGGCGTGGACTTCCTGTGCCTGCTCGGTGGTAGCGACCTTGCCGGTGCCGATGGCCCTGGTATTCATTAGTACACGTTTACGAGCTTGAAGACGGCTGGCGGGTCTTACCAGATGGGCTCATAGGCAATCACAACCTTGCTCCAGTCCTTGACCTTGTCCGCTACAGCCTTGAGCTGCGATGTGACATGGCTGACTGTCTCGCCCTTCTCCCTCTGCTCGAGGCTCTCGCCGCAGCACAGGATGACGCTGAGACCAGCATCGAGCGCAGCCTTGGTCTTGTTGGCAACGAACTCATCGTCCTCCTTCAAGACGACACGGCGCTCAGAGTGGCCAATGAGAGTCCATGAGATGCCGAGGTCCTTGAGGGCCTCGACGGAGGTCTCACCAGTGTAAGCACCGCTGGGCTTGTCGTGGACGTTCTGTGCCGAGACCTCAATGCCCTTGTTGGCGATCTGGCGGGTGAGGGAGAGGTATGGCGCGGGTGGTGCGATGACGACCTCTGCAATTGCAGTGTTAGCACAATGTTCCTGATGGGGCAATGGTCTGCGACTGTATCAAGACAGGTCGTGACATACCAGTGTTGGAGTCGAGCTTTGCGTTGTTGAGGTTCTCGACAATGTCCTTGATCGACTTGGAGTTGCCGTTCCTTTATGCTGTCAGCGACTTTTCCCTAGGACTGTGTAGCTTCGTTTCATCGTACATCTTGAAGTTTCCTCCAACAAAGAATTGACGACCCATCTTGGCGGTTGTGTGTGGATTTTGTTTGGTAATTGGTGTTGTGAAGGGTACCCTGAGGTTTGAACGTATAGAGAAAGATGTGAGTGTAGTTGTAGTGCAATGCGTGGTTGAGCTGAGCTGCAGTAGATATGTTGACAGCTCGGCGGGGGCGGGGCAACCGGCAGCCCTCAGTGGGAGGAGGTTTTCGCCGCAAGTCGGGCACCTTTCCTTCTCTCACGGCCGTGGCACGCGTGGGTCAGGAGAAAACAATGGGGATCTGGACCCCACGTAAAGTCTTTCAATTCGAGAAGAATTTCTCGCATAATTGACCCTGTGCATGCTGGAATTAGTCTCTCGCGCGATCGTTCTTGAATGTGCATGTGCAAATCTAATCGAATGATCCTGTCTTGTAATCCTGTCTTGTAATCCTGTCTTGTAATCCTGTCTTGTAAGCCCTCTCTCTCTACGAGTATTTAGTTCTGCACTTTGTCTTTGGAATAAGCTAAATCTTTGACAATGCAGGAAGGAAGCAATTGCATACCCAGCAAGCCCCACTGATCGTCTGGGATCCCGTTAGCTCAGCCCTGCGCATTTCGTCATACTGCATGACCTTTGTCACAACTCACCCACTCCACGCCATAACTGCCAATGCAAAGGCATTATTCAGCATGGATTCCCCTCGTCCCACTCCAGAAGCGTATGGCGTCTCTGTAACTCCAACGACACAATGCGCCCACTGGCACTCTCCCCTCGACATCATCGCCATCAAGCACTTCTGCTGCAACAAATTCTACGCGTGCATCAGCTGCCACGACGAGCTCGAAGACCACAAGTCTGGTGTTTGGCCTCTCACAAAGAGAGATGAGAAAGCCGTGCTTTGTGGGCAGTGCAAACACGTATTGAGTATTACGGAGTACATGGGAAGTGGAAGCCAGTGCACGCAGTGCGGGAGTGGATTCAATCCTGGCTGTAAAGGACATTGGGGAATGTATTTCGAACTCGATAACAAGCAGCTCTTGGGCTGAATGATGAGATATGCCAAGTAGGAGCACATACATGGATATCGAAGACCGTATCAACAAGAAAGTACAGGTAATTCACACTTCCCATGCGCAGTGCAACCTCCCTTCCCATATATTATCTTCTTGTAACAGTCCGGGTAATTGTTCTAGTAGCCACCCTAGTAGAAGTCCTAAAGGCTGTTCTTGTTGCAAATGCTGTCACATTCCTCGTCGTAGTCACCGTCTGCCTCGCAACCGTACGCGTCTGCGTCTGCGCCTGTGTCAATGTCTGGACGGATGTAGTCGTAATGGTCTGCTGTGAAGTCACAGTTGCTGTAACCGTCTGAGGTACAGTAAGCGTTGTTGGTTGAGTAGTTGTTATGATTGCTGTAACCGTCTGGGGTACGGTAAGAGTTGTTGGTTGAGTAGTTGTTACGGTTGCTGTAGCTCCTGCACCTCCACCATTTGTGACAGTAGTAGTAACTGTTCCTCCTCCATCCCCGAAGGCGGGAAAGCCGCAAGCGATGTCGTAGTAATAGTATGGTGATGTGCTGTCAGCTTCTACACGGCCGTCGCTGGATCATATCGCAGGTCAGTCAGTACTCTTCACTATCTGCCGGGCCCCTTCCTACGCCCTGACACTGAGACTCTCCCATTTTTGGAAAAAAGAAGGAAATCAGACTCACAGCGCCCCATTAAAAAATTCGCAGTACTGCGAATTCGAATCACTGTAGTACGAGTACCGGAAAGCCTGGCAATTAGCCGCATCGTTCTTGCACCACGCGGCGCAGAGCGCGAAACTAGAAGGGCCGTTGTAGAAGAAATTGCCCATGTATTGGGTTAAAGCGTTGGTGTCGTGGGTTCCGACGAAGCCGCATATTGTTGCTGCGTAGACGGGGAGAGAGAGGGTGGTGGTGAGAAGGATGAGCAGGGTGGAGGTCTTGGTGAACATCTTGGAAGGCTTGAGTTTGGAATTGTAGATTCAGTCGAGGTCAGCGCCCAACACGCAGACAAACGGCTGGTATAACGGTGGAGGGTCGGCTTTTGTGGGGTGCGGCGGTGCGAGGAATGTATGGTGGAATGCTAGTGTTGATAGTTGGGCCTGATGACCATGCCCATCATGTTTGTTCATGCATTAGTAGTCTATATCGCGTCCTCTTGAGTTGAACGGAGGCATTGCCCGTCGTGCACTGATTGTAAAGAATGTGATAGGTATCACCACATTAAATGTCTAGACCACTCAAAAGCTTTGGACTCATTCTCCGGCCGGATCTGCAACTTGCGCGAAAAGTCATATGTTTGCATGACGTAGTCTCTGTAGTCGTCCTCAGGCATGCCGTCTCCAGCTGTTTTTCTCAATCGCTGGCGTAGGTGCGCGAGGTCGTCAGGGTTGGTAATGCTTTCGATCCACTTGACACGGCCTCGGATCCAGCCTTTTAGTGAGGTCGGCAGACAACGAATCGACCGGAGCGCGCACAGTTGGAAGTAAGTGTGAAATAGTGTTGCCGAACGTGGACGCGTGTTAGAGCTAGTGTTTTCCGTGGCGGAGCCTGTGGAGGAAGGCGACGATGACGATGACGAGCAACTCGGCGAGGACGCGACAGTCGAGCCTGCATGGCCTTTTGTTTCTTCATCATAGATATCATGTGGGATGATCTGAACCAGCGCGACGCTATCGTTGTCGGCGGTTTCTGTAGTCACAGAATGCAGAGCCCTTCTGAATCTATCGCCCTCCGAAGATTGTTCTTCCATCGGATTGTCGAAAAACACGTGTAATTGTTCCACGTAGCCAGTGAGTTGAGGAACTGTACTTAGCAGGTCTTTGGCCATCGCTGTGATTATTGCCCCAGAGCGCTCCTCTAGCCTGTACGAGTTGCTAGGTTCCCGAAGCTGTTGCGCAAATTTGGTTGCTTGACATTGTCGAAGGATGACCTGATGTAGCCGTATGCGCATGGAACGAATGTTGTTCCAGAGGAGGGCTGTGAATCGTTGAGGATAGACTTGACAGACTCAGCATATATCAGATAGAATGGGCCAAGATATAAGACAAACGTACCGTGGAAGCGCCCGTCATGGGCTAATTGTACGGCATCAAAATCTTCGATGTGGAATGCTTCGAACCGCCAACGGATAGGCATGTTGGTAGCAAAATCCCTCAGCTTATTATCGATGTTTTCCGCTGTCTGGATGATAGCCAAAGGATCCTCCAATCCTTCCGCAGTCATGGTATGCTCAAAATCGGCCAATTCCGCGATGATGTCCAAAAACGTCTCGTGTACTGTTGGCTGATGTACAGCCCCTCCGACCTGAGCTTTTAGCTCAGCAAATCCGTTTGGTGGCGGTTCATTCTGGATTTGACAATTCAGTATGACGCATTGTACCAATGTCGTAAGCACGCGCTCGGTAAAGGCAGTAGGCTCCCTTTTGAGCATCAAAGACGCAATGGACACTGCGCCAGCAAGATGTTTTGAACAATTCTTGGTGGTCGTGATGGAAGAGCTGGTGATTATCTCGAAAATGGCGGACATGACTGAACGGAAGTCTACAGTCAGTCCACATACTGCCGTGTGTTTGATAAGTCACGTACTAATGGCCATGAGTGTAGAATCTTGTGAAACTCTTTTTGAGTCGGTCAATGCAGTATTGATGCCACGAATCGCCGATATGTAGTACTTCGTGGCCTGCTCGGAAATAGTCGCATCTCCTGTCGCTTTCGCAAAGCCGGCTAATCCAGTGGCGACGATACCCTGCTGCAACCCTGGACTTGCATACCCAGCCTGTGAGTAAAATTCAGGAAGGTAGCTCAGCATGGACAGAGCAGGAGCTTCCCCGACATAGTTTGCCATGAAGAACTTGACACCCAAATCATCTGACGATTGTCGCATCACCAAGTCACTCAAACGAGGCGGTTGGGGAGTGGTCGCTCGAATTAGGGCTTGCCCAGCAGAATTTGATTCGCTGCGTTCAACCCTCGCTGGTCTTGGTCCAGATTTCACGCGATCTTTGCTTCTCTTAGTAACATTTTCCGTCTCATCATGGAAAATAAGATCGGTGGGATCACGGTAACCTGAGCAGAGACGACCTGCTCGGGTGCATTGTCCGCAGAAGGGTATCTGCTGATCGCACTGTTGTCTGTCAGCCAGTGCTCGTGAATGTAGCGATACCGTTAGGAGGATGCTCCGTATGAGAAGCATCGTTACTTGCATGGGCCGTCAATAACTGTCGAGAGTGTTGACTTGACTTACCCGATTGCGACGCTTCCTGCATTCTGCACATGCTGCGGAGGGCTTCCCTCGATATACCATCTCGGACTGTGGCGTAATTGCCCTGCGTAGGGCTGCATCAAGCAAACGGTGGTGCAGGATGCAATAACAACCTTCGCGCCATGTCCACGTGAGAAAAAGAGTGACCAAAATCTCCGTAATGCCGTCGATCTTCCAATCTATGTACAGAATCTCCCAGCTGCGGTGCGGTTAAATCGGTCCCACCCGCGGTCCAATGACGCGGCAGTGATGGGGCGGCATTGGCCGGCACTAGGCCAAGTACCGTCTATTATTCATGCGCCCTTGAATAACTCTGGGGCGTAGCCTCGGAGGCAAACTCGCAATACTAGGCATTGGAACTTTTCCAGACATCATATGATGAGGTGGGAAGCTGTGCGCGGTGATATGCTAGTGTGCTGTTGGGCAGGAGCGGGAAGGATTCAACGAACACATGATGATGCAGGGACCCCATGTTGAGTAAGAAATGTCCCGCCCAGGGGGCGAGGTACCGGCAACGTTGTGCTCCGAGGATCGATAAAAGTGTAAGTCTGCTTTAACGGACCATGCAATGTTAATCAGGCTCTTAGGACAGGCTGCATCGAGTGATTATGAAGAATCCTTTCTAAGATATCGTTCGGTGGTGCTATTCCACATCGCGTCATTGTGTAGGTTCTTCTCCCTTATGCCTGTCCCGCACCCACAGTACCAGTCTCCATCTCCTCCAGCTTATTTACAGTCATCTTCTTCTTTCTCAGTTCTCTTCGCTTCTGCAATCTCGACTTTACAGCGGCCTTGATCCCAGAACAACACATGATCGATGAGAATGTAGCACTACCCGTCCACAACAGCGCGTTGATGAAATCGCACCAGACAGCGCGCTCCATCCGTCCAAGGTTTACTGCAGCATAATCTGGGTCAACCTCTCCATGGAGATATATGTTGTAAAAGACACCAAAACAAGCTACCCACAAGATGGCTAGTGTCCATTCGACAATCCAAGTAAAGCGATATGATCGCACGGTGATACTATCGAAGACCAGGACCAAGAGGGTAAATCCGAAGACGACCTGCGCGTAGATGAAGTCTGCGTTCGAGGCAGAGTGGCCGTGATTGAGTTCGACGGCGTACGAGATACCCGATGCAAGGGCGAAGGCGAACTGTAGAAGACGGACGGTAAGGCGGAAGAGCGAGACGATGGGGTTGTCAAGCTTGTTCCGGATGGCGGCCTTATACGAGCTTGGGTCGATGAAGTGAGTCTTGAAGTACGGGGGAGGTGGCATCGAAGGCTTCACAAAGGTGGATGAGTAGTCGGGAGTGTCGCACTCCGATGGGGCCTTGTCTTCTTCCCCCATGAGGGCTGTTTCTTCTCTTTTCATAGCGATTGACTGATGGCTGTATCTGCAAAGGAATGAAGGGAAGGAGCAACGTGCCTTTTGAGCAGAGGCTGCGAGGCGCCCAGGCACTATATATGTGCCCTTCGACGTTGACCGACGTAGGATCGCGCTATGCTTTGAAACATTGCGCTCGTCTCGCCGAACGTACAATGCTGTTTTCTTACACCCTTTGGAGTTTAGCACATGCTTTCAAAAGGTGCATAGGGACACAATAACCAACCACGAGGATTTAACATGGTCCACATCTTGTCATCTAAGCCTGCAGATCACCCAGAATAGAAGCAGCATATGCTAATATCCATGTTCCCGCACTGTTTCATGGAAGCGGTTGAAGCAACTGTCCACTCAAGAGTTGCACAAATACGAGGAGATTACGAAAGAGAGAGAATACGAGACTTCCATCTTAGTGCAACGCTAGCGTCGTACGCCCCTGTCCTGCCGACGACAGGCGAAACGTCAAACATCAACAACCAATGCACTCGCCGAGTTTCTGCAACGATCAGTACCTACTCTAGTGATAGTACCTACTCTGGTAGTAGTACCTACTCTAGTGGTATCTTCGTTGGGTCGAATTAGGTATTGCTTGCGACATTGTTTGCGCATTCGCCTACTTCCCCAGCTGAACACATTTTGGCTACCGAACCTGCCCTGTCCCATTTGGGGTTCACTTCACAAGCTGCAAAGTCCATACTAAATAGAATACGGTCGGGACCGCTCTTCGACTTTGGCCGTCATCTTTCACACTATGCAGCAAGAATCGCCACAGACGGCATCCACGCCAGCTTCCCAGGGTTCACGCCAAGCATCACTCACAGCCAATGAAGATGATGTCGCAGCCAAAATAACGAGAAAGTCGCATAGAAAATCACGCGCAGGATGTAAGAACTGTAAGACCAGGCGTATCAAAGTACGTGAGTAACGATTGGTCTTCGGTTGTGCACACTCATTCATCCCTCCCAGACCGTAGCAGCACAGCAGCCATATTCAAGATGTCGTATTAGTTTCAATCTCACATACACAAAGCTAATCGAACTAGTGCGACGAAGCAAAGCCGAATTGCACGAATTGCAAACGCCGTCAAGTCCAGTGCTCGTACTCACACAGCCCTCCCAACCCAACTCACATTTCACAACCTCATGCAAATACCACCCAGGACTCTGCACACCTCCCAGTATCCGAAATCGAGCTCACTCATTACTGGACAACAACGACCAGTCTTTCCCTCTCTGCTAGGCCTATTGGCGCCCTGTCATGGCACACGCTCACCATGACAATCGGCCTGTCAAATCCACACGTCCTCCACCTCATTTTCGCATTCACAGCCCTCCACCTCGCCTCCTGCCGGCCTCTCCAGCGAGAAATATATACCAACAAAGCGAACAGCCACTACGATGCCGCTCTCTCCATCCTCACCCCCGAACTCGCAAGCATCAACCCAGACAACTGCGACGCAGTTCTCCTCTCCGTCCAACTGGTATGTTTCATCTACTGGGCGCGCGGCCCCCAACCCGGAGAATACCTCACCTTCTCCCACCACAACACCCGCAACATGGACGACAACTCCAAACCCCCCACCGCATTTCAAAATGCAAAACCAGAATGGCTCCTCATGTTCCGCGGCATCCGTACAACCCATGGCGCCCTCCCACACGGCTCCTTTGAAAAAACCCACGAGCCTGCCAAACGCCGTCGCGGCCTCCCCCTCCCCACTCCCCCCGCACCACCAGACTACGAAACGCAACTCGCTACGCTCAAAGAATACGTCGAGTACGTGTCTGAACCCGCTGCCCGTGACGACAACCTACGTGCTGTCTCTGTACTGCAGGAAATGTACGATAACAAGTATACGGGCAAAGACGGCGAGTACCATCTTGTGTTTGGCTGGTTGTACCGCATGACTGACAATTTTTTGACGCGCTTGGAACAAAAGGAATCGCTGTGTTTGATCCTTTTTGCGCATTTTGCAGTGTTGATGTGGGATTTGGAGAGGTTTTGGTATATGAAGGGGTGGACGTGGCATGTTATGGGTGGAATCTGGGATGCGTTGGCGGATGAGGATAGGGGGTGGGTGAAGTGGTGTATGGCGAGTGTGGGGTGGATTGAGCCGTGATTTTGGCTGCTGGGCTGTTTTTTTTTTCCGGCACTGCAGAGAAGTAATTCTTTGGGGGACTCATGTATCAAACTTCTTATCGCTGGCCGATATTAATTCTCCATACATCATGTCATCTTGCACAGATGTTATGAAATCCACCATCTCGTATCATAACTACTCGTCCTAACTCTGCGTCCACATGCCAACCCACGGCCAGACTACGTATGCAAATCGACAAAAGATACATCCTAGTGATTAATGACCAGAAGACCAGAATCACCTTTCTCCTCACCTCCCACATTTTCGCTCGATGATCACTACTCATACATGCTACTAATACATTGCGTCGTCAATCTCGCCTTCGGCATCGACATCTTCACCGTGAGCATCATCTTCATCGGCATCGCCTTCGGCATCAAGGTCGATCATCTCGGTGTCCCGAGGTGGTGCGTTGACAGGAAACTGGGGTTGCTGTACGCTCTCTGCCGGGTTGCCCGTGATCGTGGCTTGCTTAATCTGATCTGGTTCCGCGGTCTGGTTCCCCGCGACTGCAGCAGTGGAGTTCTCCGAAGTCTCCAGCGCCTTCTGCGTGATACTGTATTGTTTCTTCGGATCTTCCATAATCTGCTGTGCAGTATCTGTCTGTGTGCCACTCCCGCCCGGCTCCTCCATGCCATCTCGCTGTGGAGTCGGATGCTCAGCAGCTGAGTCTTGCGTGCCTCTCGCCTGCAACGTCGAATGCCTCAGATTGTATTCCTCCCGCCATTGCTGTTTCTCCTGAAGTTTACCCTTCCTCTTGACATGTTCGCCAAACCAGTCGTCTTCTACATCTTGTAATTTATCTCCAAAGGTAGCCCACCAGCCAGGCTGCGTAATGTAGCCGCCACCAACTGTCTTGCGGACTGCATCAACGGAAAGAAGCCAAGATAGAATAAGCTCAATCTCAAAGATCTCAGTAGTGTGTTCAGCACAGTGAGAGAAGATGTCGGAGGATGTTGCGCCAGGCTGGAAAATGAGGGGCTGTAGAACGAGATTGAGAATGCGATACCACCAGGGCCATGTGACAGACTGGCCATCGATGCTGCTCCAAATCGGCAAAAGGGCATCTGGATTGTCTTTTCCAGGTAGTGGTGGACCAGGAAGGCGGTCCCATTCGATATCGATTGCTGATCCGCCTGGTGCAAGCGGCTCTATCGGTGTCTGCAATGGATTGCCGAAGTGGTACTTGGCTGTCGGTACAACGTAGATATCCCAAAACATGCGTTCGCGGTCTATAGCTCGGTGGATATAATCGCCTTCGCAGAAGCCCCAAATAGAGAGACGCGGCAGTGGCGCACCAAACTCGTTATCGACGGGTGGAAGCTGCGGAACAAGTTTGACCAATCCTTCGCTGACCATGGTCATGATTGCAGCAATCGGTCCGTCCTCTTCGAGACGCGAGATGCTGTAGAAGCGCTTGGAAGGGTCCTCATCCGCGAATGCAACATCCATCTCCTTCTTGACCTTGACCGCCGCCATGAAGTCACCAAGCTCAAATTGTCGGACGTACTTCTTGGCCAGTGCTCGAGTAAAGCTGTAGTTGCGTCCTGGTAAGAGACGCTTCAGCTTCCTCATCCTCAGGTGGCGCTTCTCCACAAGATCTCCAACGACGCGGACGAGTGTATCCTCTCCCAGAACTGTGAGTTTGTCGTGCGCCTGCTTCCCGTTGTATACTGCTTGCGACGTTGCAGTGTTAGCGCGTATCCAAGACCGGGCCTTCAATGTCTTGTTCTCCTGTGACCAACTAGCCTCGCGATTTCTGTGGAGTGGTGCGACGAATGAGTGCTGTAGTTGCAGCAGTGTCCGAGACCGATCTGCAACTTTGTCTCTGTACCACTTTGCCCTGTCCAATATGGTATATTCCGACTCGTCTACCTTGAACTTCTGTAGTGCTTCTCGAAGCAGAGGGAGGGGCACTTCAGGATAAGTACAGGCTCGGGTCGCCCAACGTACTAGACCTGTCCAATCGTGCGTATCTGGGTCTTCAATAGCGCCGACTTCACCCTGTTCATACGCCTCCAGAAACAGAGCCTGGAAACTCTCAGTCAACTCAGTTACTTGTGGTGACATCTCGCGTTGCATCCAATCCCAGATCTTCCTCGTTTTGGCTACGTCGAACAATTTGTCGCCACTGTAGACCTTTTCAATGATGCTCCAATCAGCGACTCCTTCCTCACCAGACATCGAGGTAGCGATGACCAATGTACAGCACAGTTTCTTGAAGCGATCAAGAGAGTCTGGCTTCTGGGCTGAAATGCGCTCCGAGCTTCTCTTCCCGCGTCGCTTCTTCTTCCGTTCATGGTTCCAAGAACGGGATCGCCCAACACGCGTTCGTTGGCGATCAGGTGGGAGGTAGATGGGATCATTAGGGTCTCCCGTTAGGCCGGTGAGGCGTTCGAGCAGCGTAGGGGCCGGCCCCGCTTTACCACGCTGACGCCCAGATTTGTAAGTTCTCTTCTTTGGCTTCGGCTTGTTCTGTATCGGCTCCTCATCAGCGCCATCGTCCGAATCATCCTCGGCCTCAGAAGAGAAAGTCGCGTCACTCTCCGTGCTCGCGCTGTCGATATATTCTGGATCACGCACAGAATTCTCAATCTCATTGTTCTTACGCAGTCGCTTTCTGGACAACCGGCTTGCTGGTTCGGAAATTCTGACTCGCTTCTTGCCCTTCGAGGGAAGAACAGTCTCTACTGTGCTTGATTCTTGTTCTAGTGGTCTAGATGGTACCTTGGCAAGTACTGTGGATGGTTCAGCCTGGACTAGGATATCCTTTTGGGCGACTTTTACGGTCTGCGGCGCGGGCCGCTCTTGATCGGAATCGTCGTCATCAGACGTCGAAGGGTCTTCAGCAGGTATGGGAATACGAGTGGGAGTGGGCCCAATAATAGGCTTGGTCCAGATGAGCACAGGTAATGGGTTCTTCTTCGCGCTCGCGGAAGCCTCGTCGCTGTCCGTAGTTTCGCTCTCCTCATTGACTACCTCAGTCACCTTACGGAGTGGCGCACGACGAAATCGTGTATTTTTGTCGTTCAGACTTGCAAGCCTCGTTCGTTTACCCAAGGGTTTGCCAACCACGGCTACGTCCTTCTTCGTCGCGACCTCTTCGACGCTGGCATTCTGAGCTTTTCGAGCTGCAGCTGCAAATTTCCTCTGCTCTGCTAAGCGTCGTCGCCGGGCAATTCTTGCTTCCTTGATTTGCGCTTCCAGCTCGCGAGGATTCGGGTTGAGAACTAGGCTCTCATCTCTGGGGGCGCGGGCCACCGGCATGTATAAAGATGTGTCATCGAGGAGGTGGCGCACCTCCTCTGGGAAGTACTGCTGTGATCTTTCATGAGAGAAGTTTGTGATGTTGTGTGCAAGCTTCAGGACGTCTGGGCTACTTGCGTCCAAATGCGTCCGTGCGATGATGGCCTTCTTCGTAATGTATGGCCCTTTCTTGTAGTTCATCCTGACTTGGAAGACCATTCTCTTGATTCCAAAAGCTGGATTCATGCACATATTTCGCATTGTTTCGTTCACAGTGCTGGCAATCGGCTTCTCCAGACCTTGTACATGTCCGTGGCGTTCGTCCCATAGTTTACTGAACGGCCGACCAATCTCGCCCTGATCAGGAAAGACACCCTTGCACATGTCAATGATATCCCAAATAATTTGACGGCGAAAGAAGAGCGCGCTTCCAATCGTCTGCGGCTTCTTGGTCTTTTTCCTGCTTGCTCTGGGCTTAGGCTTGACTGGTCCGGAAGAGGTCCTCCGTAGGGCACTATTAGTAAATGGATTGGTGGCGCCCGCGGGCAGCACTGTCGCTGTTGTATTGGCGCAGCCGGGAATGTGCGCCTGGACTACAGTATTGGAGTTGCTTTTTGGTCCATATGGACTCTCATAAGCGGGCTGCCCGGACGGTACGATCCCATTGACTGGGGTCCAGCCCGCTACTGTACGTGGAGGTAGCGACGTAAAATTACTTCGTGTCTGATCCGTTTCAATAGTCGATCCTGTTACAGTGGTTGGTGGTTGGTTCGATGCTTGCTCAAGCGAAGCTTGGCTATCAACTTGTGCTGTCTTTGCACTGTTCTGACTGAAATGGGGCACGGTAGCACCGCTTTGCTCTTCAGAACTACCGGCTGGGTTTGCTTCCCGTGTCATGGGCTCCGCGCGGGAAAGAACGGTACTGGAGATCGATTGAGATTCCTCTCCAGCAGAGGACGTGACGGTGCATTGTCCCGCGGGTGTTTCATGCGGCAAGGGTGGGCCGGTAACAGGCTGTTGTATCGTAGTAGGTATGGTATCGTTGGCTTCGACACTGTTGCCACTGGAGCCACGCATATCGCGAGCTTCATCCACTGCATCAGTGATGAAGGTGATCTCGCGTTGGACAGGCGGGCGTTGAGGAGCAGGCTGCGGAACTGGCCCAGGGCGAAACCAGTCAAGACCCGCAAGTCCTGGCAGTCTGAAGGTAGCGATAAACGCTTTGCGCGGCCGTCCCCGTGGAACTTTGTGTTTAGAAAAATGGTCAAAGTAAACACCTGGTGATGACCGCTCTGTGTACCATTTATACTTTGCTTTCTCGCTAATTTTGAGTTTGTGAAGTTCTGGCGGGACGATTGCAAGAGAAACGAAAGATTTTTTGATAGCTGAAGCGGTCCCAGGAACAGACATTGGCGACGGAGCGATCTCTGATGCCTGAATTTCCGCAACAAAATTTTCAGGGTCTGCAGCTTGGGGCTGGTCCTGGATAGCTTCCCCTGTTGGTGCTGACGATGAGGCGACCTCAATTGTGTTGACAGCAGTAGGTTCCGATGCCTGCCTGGTGAGCTGAGTCTCGCTGTCTGCGATACCATCCTCATGAGTGTGCCTCGGCTCTAGGGCATCAATCATGGACACATCCGGGGCTGTTGTAAGTGACTGTTCTGGAACCGTCTGTGGTGGTGAGATAGGTCGATCCTGTGTTTCGGGTGTCGTTGTAGCAGGCACCTGAACGAACTCCTCAGGCATTGTTTCTTCAGGTATTGCCTCTTGAGCAAGACTTGACTTCGTGCGTCGCCTCTTCGGAGTCTTCGGCTTTGCAGCAAAGGATCTTGCTTTCCATTTTCCTGGAGCAGCCGTCACTGTGGATGTAGTAGGATTTTCAGCTACTAATGTGGCTGTTGCGTGCTCTTCGGCATCTTGTATGGCTGTAGTGACCTCAACAGGATCTGGTACTTGTGTACCTGCCTCTCCAGTCACCGGTGGTATTGTGTCGTTTGCTTGTCCTTGGTCCTGTGAAGAGCCTATGCTGTCATTGTCGGGCTGTGCTGATAACAACGTGGCCTCGCCTTCTGGTGGAGCGGCCGGCTCGTTAGTCTTGTCTTTAGGCTCGACTGGCTCAGGAACATATGGTCTACCAGCCTTCGCAGCGTCTTTCATGTCTTTCGCGACCTTGGCAGCCTTCATGACTTCATCGTATAGAGCGATGACTTTCGAATCTTTCAGCGCGACGCCTTCTCTTCGCTCTTGTCTCAGACCTTCGATGAGATCCTGAGGCAGACGACCATGATCAATCCACTTCAAGTCTATCCTCTGCTGTTTGCTGAGTACTGTCGGTTCAGATTTGACTTTCTGATCCCGCTTCTTGGCTTTAGTGGTTATTTTCTCTAGGCCACGTTGTACTCGAATTGCGTTCTCTTGCTTGATTCCAAGTCTGCCTCTTGGTGGGAGACCTGCGGCGATACGCTCCTCGGCTGTCATCAGGGGTGGCTGACCACCTCGCGATGGTCCGTCAGTAATTTTGTCGGGCAACGAGGTAGGGTCTCCAGTGGCTTGACGATGCTCTGCGATCTGCTTTTCGGCGTGCTTGCTCAGGCGACCATGGGGCTTCAGGCCCAGTGAGACACGCTGCTCGATACTGAGTGATAGAATCGGCGCAACTCTTCTTTCTTTTTCCTGTTGCTTCATTGCTTTGATGCTCTGAAGCGTAGGCCTCCCGTCAGCCTCGCGCTTTTTCTTTTGTGGGCCTCGAGGATATTTGGGAGTCGAGCGTGGCGCCTCATTGAGTCTCTTGTGACCAATCTCATGCGATATGGCAGTGTCCCATCGTGGTCCATATGCACGGCGATGCACGATGGCTTTACGGGCCTCAGTCAACGTTGCTGCGCCGTCGCCTCGCTCGAAGTCTTTTGGGTTCGTGGTCTTGAATCCCCAAACGTCAACCGGAGAAGATTCGGTGGACTTGGCGGCCTCACTCGGGGCAACATCCAATGGGCCCATGGTTGTTGAATGGCTGACACCGGCCCAGTGGACTGCGCCTGCATCGACAGCCTTCTGAAAGTTCCCATGAGTCCGGTAGACATAGTGTAAATACTTCTTCTCAGACGTGTTCCTTGAGTCTCGGATGATTGCCAGATGCCGTAGATGCATAGGTTGGGTCTTCTCCCAGTCGTCTGTTAAGCGAGTGAAGTAGGACTCCAATGGCCGCCTCCAGAAGGGACCCACCATCCGATCGCGAAGTTGAAGCGAGTCCCAACCTTCTACGCCTCCAAATGCGACGGCGTCAAAGGCGAAATTGGCAAGGAACTTGTCAGGCGTCCATTGTGGTGGGACACGGTCAGAGTCGGAAATGGGTGACGGCTTGCTGGGCTGTACACTCGTATCGCCACCGTCTTCCTCCAAAGTGTCTACCTCAAGATCCCTCATCAGCGTATCGCCATCGGCATCATCATCAAGGACTTCCTCGTCATCCACATCGCCAGTCCCAGCGCCCTGGCGTCGGAAACCAAGGTTCATGACGTCTTCATCTCGCGGTTTCCGCAGGATACGTATGCACGTAAGCCATTTGTCCTCTGATTTCTTCTGACGTACGCTGAATCTCTTGATCATTCCAGTCTGATCAAGCCGGATCAGAGCGCCTTGAGTCGCTCGCTTGTTCCATGTTGTCATCGGCACACCCTACAACAGATTAGAAACGATTACAATACGAACAAAGCATGGACAATTTGTATTACCAGCCTGTTTCTCAGTTCGCGAGTCGGGACCACTCCAGCGTCCTTGAAGGTATTGTATATCAGATGAACGAAACCTGACAACACGAAGCTGCCTTCTCTGTAGACATCTTCCTGCGCGCAAGAACCCATGAAGTGGCTTTGTGAAGCGAATTTGTTATGTACGCAAAGGCTTGTGCGAACCTTGCCAGCTTGTACGGGAATTTTGACGATGTATCCTTTGCGAGCCAGCTCATCTGTTCTGTGGGGTACCGAGCGTTTGTCTTGTCCGCTTACTCTTATCAAATCCGTTTGGGCAATGCCGTCCAACCCTCGAGCGGTGATAAGAGAGAGTAAGACGAATTCCATACTGGGCACTTTTTTAAGATCGATTCCATGGCCCGTTAAAGCCTGCCAGATTCTACCTTGACTGGCGTAGAGGCGTGGTGCATTGACAGTGGCTTCGGGGTCATTGAAGACAGGCTCGGTGTCATCAGAGCCAGCCAAGGAGCGGCGAGGCTGCTGACGGAAAGGCGTGTGAACGGAGAGTGAAGAAGTCGCAGTCCCTTTGTCTTTCAATACATGTGTCTCTTTTGACAGGCGTTCCCGCAGAGCTCCTCCCATCGACAACAAGGTCTTGGAAGGCTGTGTTGATCCAATGTCAGAGGTGGAGTTTGGCTGTTCGGCAACGGCCAAGGAGGTGCCACCAGAAGTTCCAGTCTCGTGCAGTTCTGCCGCTTCGAACTCGGATAATGTGTAGAGTCGAACCTCATTCTGGTAGATGATCCGCATGTCTGAATGATTGCACACCCACTGCCATATCTGCTCATAGAATCGGCGACCAAGTCCATCAGCCGGTAAGCCAGAGTCGGCTGAGCGACCACCTGATGCCGAATCATTGTTCTTTGTCCGGCCGTAGAACTTGTGGATGAAGCGATAGAAGTCTGCACTGCCAGCTCCTGTTGTCCGGGCAAGTCAGCAATCGAGACAGCTACATAGTGACAAGAGAGAAATCCAGAATCTAGATGCATGTGGGTAGTAGCAATGAACATAACGTTGCTTCAACCGTATGGCAAGGAAGCAGTAAAGTTTAAAAGCACCCAGAAAACAGATGCTTTACAGAGCAAAAAGAGACCACGAAATGTAATTGCGAATCATTCAAACTTACCTTGCACACCACAGAGAGCAATTTCAGACAAGACGGAGTCTATGAGGGCGTCAAAGCCTGTCGCCATGACTTTCCACCCGTCCCCTTCCAACTACAGACAAAAAGGAAATGGAGGCGAATTGGTCCTATCGCATTGCAAAGAATGGTAGATGGGTGACTCGAACGTGCGCAGTTTTGTGTCGATCCTGGCAGGTATGTGCAGCGAATCAGCGTTTAGGTACCGTATTTATTGGCGTGGGCGAGATGGCAAAAAGGGTCGGATAGCCTGGACTGCTCAGCAAGACGTTCAATGGTGAGAATCGAACTTGCGCAGGGAGCCGTCAAATGGGCAAAAGTTTTACTGCAGGTGATGTGGGGTTCTGAGTGGCAGAAAAGAGGCTCGAAAAGTTTAGGCGGGGTGTCTTGGCGCGGCGGCCCGCGCTTTCGGGTCGTTATCGCAGGTGATATCGTGGGTGAGTGAGAGGGCTCCTTACAGAGTTGTTGTCCTTTTCTGATCTCCACTATTGAAAGCATGTTTGACCTACTGGGTCACCGAATCATTTGAGTCGGGCCATTCTCTTGGAGATCTCCTATTGTTCGACTTTTGCACACAATATGCTCCGGTTTCGAGTCCGGTAACACCCCGCCATGTCCTTCGCCTCTCCATTTGGCGCCTCTACATCTAGACCAGGTCACGGTGATATCACTCTTGAAGTTCTGCCACCGGATCAGCCCGTCCTTCGCACATTATCCTACCAGTATCCCTTGAAATTAGTCGCACCCGATCCTCGGCCTCCACCAGATCAGAACTCAGTATCGCTGAGCGGAGAAAATGATATTCATAATCAGAAAATACCACGCCTCATTCACACTGTCTTTCTTCTTACGTATGGCGGAGGGATTGTCGCTGGAGATGCCATCAACCTCGCTGTAAAGCTGGAAGGCAACACGCGGCTCATCCTGCTGACCCAAGGGTCGACAAAGATCTTCAAGACCCCTTCAGCAGCCTTGGTCTCCCGACAGCATATGACTGTTACCTTGGAGAAGGACTCCGCCTTGGTGTATCTTCCGGATCCAGTACAACCTTTCGCACAAAGCGCTTTCTCGCAGTCCCAGATCTACCATCTTAAGGAGGAGCTGGGGAACTTGTGTGTTTGTGACTGGGTGACTTGCGGGCGTTCAGCCAGGGGAGAAAACTGGGACATCTACGAGTATAAGAGCAGAAACGAGGTTTGGACCGTGAAGGAGGACGGAAAGAAGAGGTTACTCCTTCGCGACAATCTGATCCTAGACGAGCACGGCCAAACAGACATGCGATTGTCAGCACGTATGGACGGATATGCTGTGTTTGGCACACTGATCATCCGTGGCCCTGTGTTCGCTTCTCTGGCCAAGTACTTCTTGGATGAATTCGAAGCCTTGCCTAGGATTGGCGGGAGGAACTGGGGGGACGTGGCGCTGCCGGAATTGTCACCAAAAGAGCAGCGTCGGCTGGAGCGGCAGCAAAGAGAGACAGCAGATGGGCTGGTATGGAGTGCGGCCAATGTGAGGGGATTTGTACTCGTCAAGTTTGCAAGTCGGGAGGTGGAGGGTTCAAGGAATTGGCTGAGAGATATGCTGCAGGAAGACGGCTCCTTGGTGCGTTCGTTTGGCGAACGGGCAATCCTCTGCGTGAAGTGAAGGGAGCAGGAGGAACACGATGATACCCAGATAGAGGAATCGAGTCCGAATGACCTGCCTTGTCTCATAAGAGGTTGTTTGAGAAACGCGTCGTGTAAAGCCGCGCCACAAGAATTCCGGGCTGTGCTGACTGGCCGAAGCGTGGCACCAATTGACAGGGTGTCGGCCCAAAAGTGAGTGTGACGTGCATAGCCGCATCGTCAATCCTCGCACCCTGCACCCAACAATCGTCCCCCAGCTCACGCCCACGAACATCACGACCTCTATGACCCCACCACCAAGAAACCCGCCGTATTCTTCGTCACCATGAGCGGCAGGCTCGTCGCGACACGGCTGGCCACGCTCGCGCGCCGAACACCGCTCCTCACGCCACGCCTCTACACCACACACACGCTCCCCGCCGGCGGACTGCTGCGCAACGAAGCCGGCCTTCGACTCGTCAAACGGCGGCCATGGCCCCTCGGCACCTACGCATTACATAATCTCCCTGCCACACGATCCATATCCTTTGTGCGAGTCCTCCCGAAACTCGTCACCAAGCTTGCAACGGCTGGAGCTGCCGCGGGCGGAGCGGTCCTCGCTGGTGTCTCGTACATACAATACCAAGCTGGCCGTATGTGGAATTGCTTGCAAGGCACCGAATCACCCGCTAATCTGTCGCAGAGGCGGGAACTTTCGCCGTCGATTTGTTCCATCGCACCAAGGACGGCGCATCGGACCTCGCAGGCGGTGTACTAGGCACCGCAAGTGGATTCTTCGAACAACTGGAACAAGGCTGGAAGTCCACCAAAAACGAAATCGACCAGGTCCAATACCCCGAATGGCTGCAAAAGCTAATGGCAAAGGACGAGTCTGGCGGTGCGGGCGGCAGCAATGGCGGCGGTAGAGGTCCAAAGGAGCCGAAGCAGAGCGGGGCAGGAACAGCAGCAGCAGGTGCTTCTACGGCCGCAGCCCTTGGCTATGCACCTGAAGATCGCGACGACAGAGACGAGGCCGAGAAGATTGCGCGGGACGAGCAGATGATGATGCTCACCAAGAAGATGATTGAGATTCGAGGACTGCTGCAGACGGTCGGCCAGTCGGACGCCCTCACTCTACCTTCCATCGTCGTCATTGGATCGCAATCTTCGGGCAAGAGTTCTGTACTGGAGGCCATTGTTGGACACGAATTCCTGCCCAAAGGACACAACATGGTGACACGCCGACCTATCGAACTCACCCTGGTGAATACCCCGGATGCCCGAGCCGAGTACGGAGAGTTCCCTGCACTTGGTCTCGGAAAGGTTACAGACTTTAGCCAGATTCAGAAGACACTGACCGACCTCAACCTTGCAGTGCCCGCGAGCGACTGCGTATCGGATGACCCGATCCAGCTCCGAATATACTCACCTAACGTCCCAGATCTTTCCCTCATCGATCTTCCAGGGTACATCCAGGTCGCTGGCCGTGATCAGCCACCTCAGCTGAAGGAACGCATCTCTGAGCTGTGCGAAAAGTACATCAGGGCACCAAATGTTATCCTCGCTATTTCAGCTGCAGACGTCGATTTGGCCAACAGCACAGCACTTCGCGCATCCAGAAGAATGGATCCTCGCGGCGAGCGAACAATCGGTGTCATCACAAAGATGGATCTCGTAGACCCCGAGCGTGGTGCTAGCCTGCTGAACGACCAGAAGTATGCTCTGCGACTAGGCTACGTCGGCGTAGTCTGCCGCGTACCAGCCAACGCTGGTGGTTCAAAACTTTTTACCCGCGGCAATGGCAACATCACCAGCGCCATTACGAAGAACGAGGCTGCCTACTTCTCCGCACACCCCGAGTTCTCATCGGAAGGTCACCTGGACGTCGGCACCAAAAGCCTCAAGAAGAAGCTCATGCACGTCCTTGAGCAGACTATGGCCGCTAGTCTCAAGACTACCAGCGAGGCCATCCAACGAGAACTCGAAGAAGCACGATACGAGTACAAAGTTCAGTACAATGAGCGCCCTATCAGCGCCGAGTCCTACCTCGCTGAATCTCTTGATGGCTTCAAGCACTCTTTCCGCGGCTTTACCGAGCAATTCGGCCGCCAACAAGTCCGCGAACTCCTCAAACACGAACTCGATCAGCAGGTCCTCAACCTTCTCGCACAACGCTACTGGAACAGGCCGTTCGATGACCTGTCTGTCCCATTTCCCGAGACTGATCCTCTCAGCGGCCTTGCAAAAGCCGATGTAGAAGGCGAAGATCAGATCTGGAAGATCAAGCTCGATAGCTCCAGCGCGGCGTTGACCAAACTCGGTGTTGGACGTCTGGCTACGACCGTAGTCGCCAACTCACTACACGCACAAATCGACCGACTTATTGCAAACTCGAGATTTGCTGCGCACCCTTTCGCTAGGCAAGCTATCACTGAAGCGTCGTCGACGATCCTCAAAGATTTGTCGTACGATATTTCAGACGAATTGGAGATCTGCATCAAGCCGTACAAATACCGCATCGAAGTCGAGGACCACGAGTGGGCCAAGGGCCGCGAGAACGTTGCTCTCGTACTGAAAGATGAACTTAAGGTCGTTGAGGCGGCGGTCAAGCAGCTCGAAGACCAAGTCGGCGGACGCAAGAAGGTTAAAGACGTGATGTCTTTCATCGACCGCGTGCGCAACGGACAAGTCGTGCTTGAAGGTGATGGTGTTGGTGGAGCTGGAGGCTTCAGCTCTGCATTGCTCGCAAAGGGTGAGTCTTGAGATATCCCACCCACATTGATGTATCAATTGCTAACAACCCTTCAACCAGGCCGTGAAGCAGTCTTCCTCCGCGACCGCATTGACGTTCTCAAACTGCGCCTCCTCGCCGTAAAATCCAAACAATGCGCCACAAAAAAGAACAAATACCACTGTCCTGAAGTCTTCCTCGATGCCGTGGCCGATAAGCTCACCACGACTGCTGATCTATTCCTCGACGCGGAATTACTCAGCAAATACTTTTACCTCGTAGGTTCCCCCTCCACATCCTGCCCCCAGCCCCCAAACCAAATCAAACACCATAGATGAAAACTTATACTAACGCAACCTCCAGTTCCCCCGCGAACTAGACGCCCGTCTCGGCCGCAACCTCACCCGCGAAGAAATCGACCGCTTTGCAAAGGAAGATCCTAAGATTAAGAGACATATTGATGTTGTGCGCCGTAAGGATCTGCTGGAACATGTGCTCAAGGAGATGGAGGGGTTGAGGCAGTTGGAGCAGCGCGAGAAGAGGAATATGGGGAGGAGGGAGGAGAGGGGGTTGAGGGATGTGAGGGGTGACAGGAGGAAGGGGGGGTGGAGTTTGTTTTAGGTTTATCGGTTGGGTTAGATGGAGTGGAGAAAACGGAGGAAGGAGAAAAGAGGGGTTTGCAAAGGCATAGATTGTTATGGTGTTTTGGGAGTCTGATACCAGAATCATGACGTGAGTGATCATCGCTACTCTGATCGATTGAGCGAGCGTGTTGTTGTTGCTGCTGCGGATTTGTATGGAACGAAAGTATAGACGAATGAACATATGAGCATGACACATGACATTCAATCTACACATGGAGCAATATTTGGGTATCATCGTTTCACATTCCTCCTCACAGAGCAATTACTCCGTCGCCGCCCCCGCCGCTGTCTTAGCAGCAACCACAGCCTGTTTTTCCTTCTTCGCCGCCATAAGTTCGCGATACGTTTCTATAATCGTCTTCCTCTCCTCGCCCAATTCCTCCCTCTTCCTCAGACTCCCCGCGCTATTCGGCACGTTGCCCACCTTAGCCCCTGCCCCATTCTTCACCTTGAAAATCTCCCTCGGCACCTTGGTAAACGTCGGCGGTGCAGAAACAACATCATGTAAGCCTTTTCTCTCGCCCCTTTTCCGTTTCAACGCTTCCCACTCGTCTTCACTCCCATTGTCCACTTCGCCAACTACCGCTTTCCTCTTGCCCTTTTTATTCTTCTTTTTCTTGCCGTTGACGGTGGTGGGTAGGTCTTCGGTCTTGTCTTCCCACATTGCGTTTAACTCCTCTTGTTCTTCTTCTGCGAGTTCCGCTTCTTCCATTTCCTTCTCGCGGATCCGGGCTTCTTCTTCGCGCCAGCCCTTTTGCAGGCGCTTGAGGTGTCGCTCGTGTTTTGTTACGCGGTGGTCGCTTACGCCCGCGATTTTCTTTCCGGACTTTGCGACGCCGGAGAGGGGGAGGGCTTGGTCGACGCGCGCGCGGAATTCGGCCATTGATTCGCCGGGTTGGATCTTTAGCGCTGGTGTTGGGTTGATTTGTTGTTGGGCTGGTTGGGCTTCGCTCTTGCTGCTGTCTGCTTCCTCGAGGGCTTGCTGTTTCTTTTGTTTCTTGGTTTTCACGAGGCCGTCGTCAAGGCCGGAGCGCCTCTTTGCGCTGCCTTTTGTGAGGGCCATGAGCCGTTGGAAGGCTTTTGGGGTATCGTCTGCGCCATAGCCGTCGATATGGGCGGCTTTGCGCTTCTTGGCCTTGGTTGCTGTGCTGAAGGTGCGGGATTTGCCTACGGGGAGGGAAGTGGCTTGTTCGGTGGGTGGGAGGTTGAATCTGGTAGGGCGCTGTTAGCATCCCGTGTATTGTTGAGCGTGGCGACGTAGAAGCAGACGACATACTGTGTCTTGTCGTCTTCTATGCGCCTGTGCTTGTGAGGCATGATGGCGGTTGTGTGATGTGTAGTTCTGAGATTTGTCGCAAACGTCGAGTTTAGAGTTCCAAAAAAGTTGCCGAGCGCATGCAGGGGTCAGAGCACTAGTGGGGCAAAATCTCCTTGGCAAATCGTGCACGTGAAGAGGAGCATTCACCACCCTACAGACAGATGAGTTCGGGAAACTTCTCACGTTTATCAGATCTACTCGCATGTCTTCCTGCCAAAACTGTTCCATGTGTACTTGTGTTTCTGAAGCTTACCGTTGGATTTCGGGTTTGACGGGCCCGAAGCTGGCTCTTTCTCATCCGTCTTTAAAAGGATGCCTAGGTATCAAGTCATTGGTTGAAGCTCCTTACATGGAAGCTTGTCCATGTAAGACTTTGGAGAGACACTGAAGCGTTGGTCGGACCCTGGTTTCCAGAGGTTGTGCAAACATTTACCTCGACAATAAGACAATACAATCACATTCTTCGCCCAACTTGCCTCACCTCAACAGACCCATGACCCATGATCAGCACTATGACATCGCACCAATCCACTCAACAAAACACAACACGCCTGCGTAATGCTTCGTCGTCGCATTAGTTGATCTCTTGGGTCGTGAATCAACGAGCCAATCAAATAACCAGGCCGAGTTGCGTGCCGACCTTCGCGCACCACTTTTCCAAAAGGCTGAGCCGCGTGGCTTCATCAATTGGATCCCCGTATTTCTGGGAACCTCAAGGCACTAGTGTCCATACCTGGTGGAAGGCCTGCATATCAATAAGGGTCCGGCTTTATTGGGGACCTTGGAGCAGAGACATCAGAGACACTGCTCTGCGCTGTCGCGGCCTTTTTCATCGAAGCTGGAGCACTAATTTTCCACCTCCAGCTATTCAAATTCCTCGTACGACGACGAAACGGACTGCTGAGGCCTGGAAGCGTCCCCGGAGTCCTCGAGTTTGCGCGACTTCCAGAGGAGGATTTGACAATACTTTGGGCGTGCCGCAGCCGGACTTTAGCACCGAGCCGTATCGTAAGAGGGGTCAACCAGTCTGGATCTCCCATAGAGCACGCTTGTGGCGCCTGCTGTAGCCGTCCTTTAGGAAGGTGTCTTGAAGTGTGCTGGGCGCCTTGGATCCTGAGGTTTGGGTGTTCTGGAGAGAAGTCGTCGCAATTTCTCCAGATCTTCGCAGCTTGAAGTATCGTTGAAGAAAACGTGGAGCAATTGTCGAGTCCGGAATCGCTCTTACTATTCAGGGTCCAATCCAAGACGAACATGGCAATCGCTAAACCCGACTCGAGACATCTGCTCCAGGACTTCTACAACAACGACACCGACGCATCTTTTCCTAAGTTTCCTTTGAGCATATCCCTAAGATCCTTAGAAGATGGCGATGTTTCAGTATTCGATTCCGATGATGACGAGGTAAATGCGCAGCCTGGTTTTTGGAAACGTCTGCGAATGGCTATACGGCGGCGGGACCACGTGCGCAATATCCAAGGGTCCAGCTCTCTCAAAACACCCCTTATCGAAGAGAAGAAGAAGTCCAGAGCGTTCAGATTTAAGAGAAAGCGTGTCGCAGCAGGAGCGTGTGTACTAATACCACTGCTGATCATCATTGTCTTGTAAGTGTCACCCGTCAGATACTGCTTAGCTTCCGCCCGTTCCCGCTGCAGGATCTCGTACATCTTGCATCCCGTTCTCGGGGTTGTACACATGCCGAATGCTCTTGGCCTTTTTGCCTGAGGATGACAGGCTTTGCAAGATGCGAAGTCTGCAAAAGAGGAGAAAACATACTGACTATCTCAGTGGCATCATACACATCCTCAACATCTTTCTAGGCCATTCACCGATCTTCCTAGATTACTCACACACACCGAAATTCGATTGGAGCATCCCAGAAAAAGACTTATTGGATATCACCCAAAATGTCTCACCTGTTCCATGTCATTCTCACAACGACTACTGGCGGCGAGTCCCCCTCTACGATGCCCTACGCTGGGGCTGCACAGGCGTCGAAGCAGACGTCTGGCTCTTCGATGAGGAGTTGCACGTCGGCCATAGCACTAATGCATTAACACCTGACCGAACATTCCGTTCCATGTACGTTGATCCTTTGGTCAAACTTCTGGACCACCAAAATACACACGCATCAACGAATCCTGCAAAGAACGGCCTCTTTCCCACCGCACCGTCAGAAACAACTGTCTTACTCGTGGATTTCAAAAACAATGGCCACGATATCTTCCCCGTCGTATCAGCACAACTACAAGCCCTCCGCGAGAAGGGTTATCTAACTTACTACGACGGCTCTTCCACCATTCCTGGTCCCATCACTGTTGTAGCGACTGGAAATGCACCATTCGATCTCATTGTCGCAAACACCACCTACCGTGACATTTTCTTCGACGCTCCCCTAGATCGCTTGTACATTGATCCTTCCTCCCCACCGTCAGTATCAACACACAACGATGTTGAGCGCACCGACACCCTCAACATCATCGCCCGCGGCGGCCAAGGCACGGTCGGCACAACGCCCCTATCCACCTTCGACTCGACGAATTCCTACTACGCCTCCGTAAACTTTGGTCGCTCAATCGGATGGCTTTGGTTCGGATACATCTCCCCCTCGCAGATGAACCAAATTCGTGGCCAGATCCGCGGAGCACGGGAGGCAGGGATAAAAGCACGGTATTGGAGTGCACCCAAGTGGCCGATTGGATTGCGGAATCGTGTGTGGAAGATGCTTGTGCAAGAAGGAGTGGGGTATTTGAATGGAGATGATTTGGGAGGCATGGTTGGGGTTGTGGACTGGAGGGCTGTGAAGCATGGGGGAAGTTGAAGGGACATGAAATTACGATGATACCCAATACACATGAATAGACGTTTCTCTTAGACATTTGGTCCACGTGAGTGAGAAGCATAGATAATCCTCCATATGATTATACGCCGTGGGTGGATGAATGATAGGGCGACGACTTTTGAGTGTTGTAGGGATTTGAACGGGACGGGTGGTAATGAGAGACTGAGATGACAGATGATACGATGGCCTGGGTGGTGTGACATGGAATTGTGAAGGAGGACGGGATCAAGTCTTGACGTGTAACATCAAGGTCTCGACGGTGTGAATGAAGTTGTTGCGTGCGCGCTCTTTCGTCCTGCGCAACATTGCACTCGCTCCAACGTCCACGAGACTTTCACATCGTCACAAGAGCTTCATGAGACGCTAATCATCTACATTCAATACTAGAAACGAAGTCTGACAGATTCACCGTTGTGCCTATCGATAACATTACTCAATCCCAAAGCGGCAAAGATCAAGCGCGTCATCCTGGCCATCTGCCATCACGGCGGCATTGGCCCTTTTGCATAAGCTCCGCCGACCTGACAGCTCCCCCCACCCGCCCAATGTCCGCCAATCCAGGTGCTTTGAAACGCAAGCACTCGGAAAAGACCATCAAGGAGCTCTTCACCACCCAGTCCAAGCCAAACGTTGCTGCAGTGCCGTTATCACCGAACAGCAAGCGCACCCGCCGTGCGAGCTCCCCCGTGGCTACTACCGAGGTCGCCACACCCGTTGCACCCAGCAATATGAGCACCGCAGATATGTATAGTTTCCCTAGCAAGAGGGCGAGTATACCCGGAAACGCGGAGGTGGTGGATATTGGATCGAGCCCGGAGAACAGCCCCGCAAAGGCAAATGGGCAGCGCAATGGCCTGCGCAAGACGGCGCCGAACATGCACGCGAATTCCGGGCCGAAACGATTGATGGTCAAGAACTTCAAGCCTGTTCGCAAGGTGGATCCAAAGGTGTTTCTGGACCAGACGTGGGCGAAGATCGACAAGGCGCTGGATACTATCTTCAGACAAGGGGATATCGATTTCAGTCTTGAGGAGCTGTACAGAGGTGTGGAGAATATCTGCCGGCAGAATCTGTCAAAGGATGTCAAGGAAAGGCTTGTCATCAAGTGTAAGGACTATGTTGGTGCGAGTATGAAGGCGAAGGTCAAGGAGAGCCTGGGCAGGACCAACGTGGATGTGCTGAGGGCGACGTTGCAGGCTTGGGCGACATGGAACAGTCAAATGGTAAGTCTGCCATATCTTGAATATGGGAACACTGGCTAATTACTACAGAAATACCTCGATTGGATATTCTGCTACCTTGACCGCGCATACCTCCTACCACGTCACGAGTCCCTACGCGAAATCTGCATCGACCTCTTCCGCTCCATAATCTTCGAGCATGCGAAGCTCAACAAGCGCATAGTCGATGGTGCATGCGATCTCGTGGCTACCGAGCGAACAGGCGGTGACCTGGACAGCGAGATGTTCTCGAAGACCGTCAACATGTTCCACGAGATGCAAGTCTACACAAGGGAGTTTGAACCACGGTTGATGGAGTTCAGCCAGGAGTACGTCGTGAAATGGGCTGCTGCTGAGAGCACAGAGAAATCGCTGCCAGAATACGTCCGTAGCTCAAGAGCGCTCATGGACCGCGAGATGAAGCGTGTCGAGATGTTCAGTCTTCCAAACACAACGAAGCGAGAGCTTCTGACACTACTGGAGGATCATCTGATATCAAAGCAAGAGACTAGATTGGTCAACCAGGATGAGCTGGCTGATCTGCTTGAGCAGAACGCAGTAGAGGATCTTGAGCTGCTTTACACGCTGCTCGAACGGCGCAAGCTGGGTGAAAAGCTGAAACCAGGCTTTATGAAGTGGATCGAGGACGAGGGGACGGCCGTTGTATTCAACGAGAAAGAGCAGGACAACATGGTAATACAACTACTCAGCATGAAACGACAGCTCGATACTATGTGGAAAGTTTCATTCCATCGGGATGCTGAGCTTGGTCACGGTCTGCGAGAATCGTTCGAGACGTTCATGAACAAGACGAAGAAGACGAGTGCAAGCTGGGGTACTGATAACTCAAAGACCGGCGAGATGATCGCCAAGTATGTCGACATGCTGCTTAGAGGAGGTGCCAAAGCTATACCAGCGCAATTGAGCAGAAAGGCTGAGAAGCCGGCTGTAGCGGATGCTGAAGAGGACAACGAGGATGTGGTTTTCGACGAGGATACAGAAGTCAACAACCAGCTTGATCAAGTGCTCGACCTCTTCCGCTTCGTGCATGGCAAGGCTGTCTTCGAAGCTTTCTACAAGAAGGATCTTGCTCGACGATTATTGATGGGCAGAAGTGCCAGTGCAGATGCGGAGAGGAGCATGTTATCGAGGTTGAAGATTGGTGAGTACTTGGTCATCGCATGGACAGAGAGCCAACTAACCATTTCCAGAATGTGGTGCTGGGTTCACCGCGAATCTTGAGCAAATGTTCCGGGACATCGAACTATCCCGAGAAGAGATGGCGTCGTATAAGAATATCAGTGAGGAGCGGAATGAGAAGCTCACGCTCGATCTCAACGTTAATGTCCTCTCCGCATCGTCATGGCCAACTTATCCGACTGTACCCGTCATTCTACCTCCGCAGATTCAGACGGCGATAACCAAGTTTGAATCACATTACAAGGTGAAACATTCTGGTCGAAAACTGGAGTTCAAGCATGCCCTTGCACATTGCCAACTCAAAGCCAAGTTTCCCAAAGGCAACAAAGAATTGGTAGTCTCTTCCTTCCAAGCCATCGTCTTGCTGCTCTTCAACGGACGAAAGGAAGATGAGCATATCGACTACAACTACTTGAAGGAAGCTACAGGGTTGCGTAAGTTGGCCTCTTTTCTCCCTCCAAATCCCACACTAACCTCCCACCCAGCCCCAGCCGAACTAAACCGCACCCTCCAATCCCTCGCCTGCGCCAAACTCCGGCCCCTCACCAAACACCCCAAAGGCCGCGACATCGCTCCCACCGACACATTCACCCTCAATAGCAGCTTCAACGACCCGAAATACCGCATCAAAATCAACACGGTGCAGCTCAAGGAGACGCCCGCCGAGAACAAAGAGACTCACGAGCGCGTCGCCGCGGACCGCAACTACGAAACGCAGGCTGCTATTGTGAGGATCCTCAAGGCGAGGAAGCGCATTAGTCATGCTGAGTTGGTGAGTGAGACGATTAAAGCGACGAGGAATAGGGGGACGTTGGAGGTTAGTGGGATTAAGAGGAATATCGATAGGTTGATTGAGAAGGAGTTTTTGGAGAGGGAGGATGATGGGTTGTATGCTTATATCGCTTAGAGAAGAGAATGGCTGTGGGAGGTACAATTGAGGTATTGGTTATGTACCAATCAATAGGATGATAATGACTGCGCGGAGAAATGGGACACGGTCTATTTCTCCTAAACTTCCAGCATCCTTTGACCTGTTGGGACTCTCTAGAGCAACTCGACACCATGCTCCACCACCCAACGCATCCGCCACTTCTCCTCATACTCCATCGCCTCCCACCAATCCGCCATTCCCTCCCTTTCCTGCTTCTCCTTCCATTTCAACACCCGCAACACGTCATTGACAGTATCAGAAGGTCCAGAGATCGTCGGCGGTACCCACAGCCTTGCACTTGTCTCTGCGATCTTTCTAATTTCGAGATCGACGGCTGCGGCAATTCGTTCAGCGTTCCTGAGGAGTGAGCATTCTTCTAGCTTAGTGATGTTCTCGGCCTCGGTCCAGATTACGGGGTCCTTTGGACCTCCGCCACGAAGATAAGGTAGTGTCGAGAGAGAAGATTGGGGTGTTGGGGGAAGTGGCTTGTCGAGGAGGAGAATGTTTGCATGAGACTTGGGAGGTAGCGATGTACCACGAGTCTGTTGTGAATTTGGAGCATCGTTGTTGAAGGCGTCGGATGTTAGCGAGTGTGGAAGCTGTGAAGCTGACACTAAATTCCCCCTTGCGTCTAGAATGGATTGGCCCGCCCGTTTTTCATTCATAAACACAGATTTTGTAGGATTGTCCTCGCTTTCCGTCGTCGATTCTGCGATTGCGCTCTGAGATATCGCGTCTACATCCACGTTTGGCCTTGGCTTGGAGAGTTCAAAAACTTTGTCTATGCAGGCTCTTCGGCGCCTGAGGAGCATCTTGACGCGGAATTGTAGGTGACGTTTCGGAGTCACGGTAGTGCGTCCTGGAGACTGCGGGAACCGCCTGGATGTATTCGTTGGTCGACGTCCTGGTTTGGTAGGTATTTCTTTGGATACCCGGGATTCTAACGAAGCAACGAAATCCTTATCAACGTGCCACAGGAGCGAGAGCTTCTTAGAAAGTCTCCCACGAAAGCTCGCTTTAGTCTTCACATCTCGGCGTGTCGCAGGAATCGGTGGAGCAGGCCTCGGATTCTCAAACCACGCTTTTCTAAACCCACCAGTCACAACATTACTCGGTATCCGACGACCAGCAGCTGGAGGCTGCTTCGAGCGAACTCCTTCGTCTGCGTCTAGTCTTTGGTCTCGCTGAAACGACCTCTGTGGGATCTTCGAGTGGTATACATCCTCTGAACTTAGCATGCATCGACGTTCGAATGACAAAATGACTCACCCTCATCGTCCTGCACAGCATCTTCTGTACCCAGCTTCAATCCTCCGTAGCTGATATACCACAGGTTATACCGCTTGTTTCCGTGCTCGTCGTATAAGCTTGGCAAATTAAGGCGTGGCTGCGACTTATGGCGGGTGATTGGCGTTGGTGGTTTTTCGACCTCCTTGGTTGAGAGGCTGTTGGAGTTGCGGAAGACAGGGTGTTGGTGATTGGAGCGGTGGGTTTGCGTTGCGAGATCGTTCCATTCTGATCGCCAGTCTTCATTGTGGTCGCTGTGTTCACTGTATACGCTGTCTGAGATGTCGGACCATGCTCCACCCCCTCTCAAGTATACAACTGACTCTGGATCGTCATTCGTACCGTCAAGGTTGTTCTTATCCGCATCGGACCTCTCGGGGTATGGAAATGCCGATATACTCGTCGGTATCTGCGCATCATCCTCGTGTCGAACATCAGCTATGGAGCTTGACATCTGGAAGGGATCGTTATCAGAGAATGGGAGGTCGCAAAATGTGCACCGCTGGCGGTTCATGTCGAGTGCGTATGCCCACTCCTCACAGCCGCTTCCCCTGGGATGGCGCCAGAGCTGCTCCTCAAAGGCGGACATGGTGACACGTGGGGACCTGGACCCCGTTGGTGTTGTGCAGCACTCCGGACTGACAGCCGAACTTGCTCTCCGGCAATTCTGTGTCGAAGTCTCAAAGGCTAGAGGGGAGTTTGGCGGAACTCCGATGCCCTTTGATGATCGTGGGGAAGTGTCTTTCTTCCATCCGCATCCTGATCTGCCAGTCTCAGATTCTGATTCATCATCTGAATCGTAAAATCGTCCATCGTGTTCAGACCCGCCGCCACGAATCGCGATAGTCGGAGCCTTTGTCGATCCAAGCGTATCCAGATGACCACGCCGCTCTTCCTCAGTGCAACAACACCGAAAGCTGCATGTCCCTCCCCCGCTAGTCGCTGTATCACTGACGGGATCACCATACTCACTCCCACTCCCTTCTTCTTCAATGTCCGCATCATCATCATCAAGCCCCAATCTCCTAACACACTCCTCCATCTCCCCCACCCCCTCTTCCGCACTCTTCCACGCCGCTATCTCAATCTCCCTACTCACCACCTCCTCTCCATCCCAGTCCTCGCCGAACAAATCCGGAATGCCAATCTCCACCTCCGCCTCCTCGCCAAATACCTTAGGCAGACTGATTCCCATGGCCTCTCGAATCTCAAGGATTTCGCGGACGCGGACGAGATACGGATCGTCTTCGCCAATGTGCTTTTGGCGATACTCGAGCGCGGCATAGATGAGTGGAAGCGTTGGGGCGGAAGGAAAATGGTAAATTTGCGGGGGCGTAGTGGGGAAAGTGATGTGTGAGAGTTGAGGATGGTATGTAAATGATGTGAATGGGATGTGTGATGTTGATGGTTCGGCAGCGAGGGTGCTTGAGGGCGTTATCTCGATCTCTCCATCGACATCAGGACCAGACCTCGCTGTTCCTGTCGTACCTGCCGTCGTTCCAACGTCAGTGGTAGCGCTCCTGGGAACCCTCTTCGACGACACATCCCCACCCCTCAAACCCCTCCTCAAAACTCCCACTTCCTCCAACAGAACATCCCTCTCCTTCTCCATTTCTTCGCACAACTCTTCCAGTTCGACCTGCGTACCCATCTGCCATCTTACATCGCTCATCAAGCTATCGCATATCTCTTTGTACTCTTTTAGCTCGCGCTCGAGAAACGCATTGCGTAGCTGGAGTACGGTTGCGAGGTTGATCCATGCATGTGTGCAGTCGGAGGGTGGGTGATGTGGGCTTGATGAAGTGGTACGGTGGAGGAGGTTTGTGTAAGCGTTTGCGAAGTCTTGGGAGAGGTTGGGGGAGGAAGGGAGAGGGTGCTGGACGGGGTTGTGGGTGGAAGAGGGGCGATCGCTTCCGCCGCGGAGGTGAAGCGTCGTGTCTCGTGTTGACTCGTCTGCTGGGTTCGATGGCGTCTGGGAGACTGGCGGTAGAGCAGCCCTTGACTGTGCGGATAAAGTGCCCCTGAGCCGTTCAATCTGCTCTTCCAACCGCTCGATCTGACGCTGGAGTTCGGAGATATGCGCTATATCCACTTCCACCTGTTGTGTACCTTGTTCGCCATCCTCATTTCCAGCCCTGGTATACTGCTGTATCTCACCATTATCCATCTCACCATTTCCACCTTTGATATCCATCTCACGACTTTGGCTTCGATATGTTTCTCCCCCATCATCAACCTGCTCCCAATTCACATACCCTCGGAACCCATACACAAACTCTTCATCTTCATCCCTTCCCCCCATCCCCCCTCTCATCCCCCAACCCCCCACACCATCACCATCACCATCCCCACGCACAACCCTAAGCGCCTCCCCATCCTCTTCCTCAAACTCATCAGTCTCAACCTCGCTTTCCGACCCCGATTTCTCACTCCTCTCCATCTGCGCACCACCCACCGCCTCTGCAAGAAGCGTGATACACTTCCCATGATCATGTATCTCATCCGCCAGCAGTACGAACTTGTTCTCCAACCCGACAATCCGAGAAGTCAGAAGCTCGGTTTGCGATTGCAAGGATAGGAGGGAAAGTTCTGTCGTGATTTGGCGGAGACCGATGGCTGCAGGTACCCTGTTCTGAGGAGTAGTAGGGTTACTCGGATTGGACGGCTGAGACTCGTAGTGTGAATCGCGGGTGGCTTTGCTCGTCTGGGTATTCTGATTACATTGGTGCATGTACTGTGTATCCTTGATAGCACGGCGTAAGACCGTGTTTTCCTCGTGCATCTGAGCCATCGTCTCGTAGTGTTTTCGAATCCAATCCTCTAGATCGGCTTCTCGATGGCGCAGTCGGAGGATCTCTTGCTCAAGATCTTGGTGGAAAGGCAGGCCGGTTGTACATGGACACGGCGTAGACGGGCCTTCAAAGTAGGAGGGTGGGAGCACGTAGTCGAAGGTGTTGGGGTGTATATGGGGACGCGGGTGGCGGCCGGCGGGCGACATGGCTGACGTCGGGACAGAGAATATCTGAGGGGAGTCTGGTATAGTGGACTGTAAGGATAGTCCCGGAAAAGTAAGTGTGCTATGGGAGTGTAGTTGAAGTGCAGATTGCTCCTACTTTCAGGGCTAAGGCTGGCTTGGGTGCTAATAATAAGAGATAAGAAGTTATGGTACGAGGAACTTTATGTGTACGGACACCTTGAAGTCTTGATCAAGAGCGCGCTTCACGATACTGACTGTGTGAAGATCCCTACCTGTGAAGCTCGAAGTCGTTCAAGACAGAGAAGACAGAATAAGTCGCGACATGATGAATGCTAGCTGGAGTGACAGGCCTGTTGTCAAGCGAGGCTGTGACGACGTGAGCAACCCATTCCTAACGCTGCGATGGAAACAAGCCAGCAAGTACATCACCCGCCACCATCATGTCGCAAACAAAATTGTTGGAAGGAAGTGAATACCAGTTATAATTTGCCACGCTATGCATACAGAAACTCATGTCTAGACCGGCAGGCGAGCCACGAGGCGTCAGCCATGCCTGGGTATACCGTACTTTTTGCCCTTTGTAGATATGCGCCGTGAAGAAATGTAAAAGTTGCCACAGTGAAAGAGACGCAGAACTCCTTTTGAAGAGCCACACCAACCATTAAACCGATACCGTGAAGAAATAGTGTTTGCCAGGACCGCGATGGAAACGACCGTGAAGAAAATGATGTAGAATAGTCGTCATAAGACCACCTCCGTGGTGGTCCCGTTGGCTGTCAATCGCCTAGTAGTCATGCCAGATCACCAGCGTCACATGGCATGATGGACCGAACCGAAACGCCGAAGACGCCAAACATCGAGTTAACCGCCCACACGCGCAGTGGATCTGCCTCGCTCAATCTGCTCGACACGGTCCTTCGAGATGGTACGGACCCGCGCAGCAGCGATGGCGGCGACGGCATCCTCCTGCTCCTTGGCCATGCGTCTCAAAGCAATCTTGGCTTCCTCAAGAGGGATACTATTGTTGCGCATCGGACTGTTTGCCCTTGATGGACGCTGGCTTGGGGGCTTGGATGACG
This sequence comes from Plenodomus lindquistii, assembly GCA_025504975.1. Lineage (NCBI taxonomy): Eukaryota > Fungi > Ascomycota > Dothideomycetes > Pleosporales > Leptosphaeriaceae > Plenodomus > Plenodomus lindquistii. The sequence continues at coordinate 194,958 of JANUWI010000016.1, forward strand.
GAGCTGACGGACCAAAGCGGATACTGCTGGCTCGTGTGCTGGACACACTCGGTCCGTTCCGAGTAGAGTTGGGACGACTGCCAAGTATGTGGCTCATGGAATCCTGGCTGTGGGTGTCTTGCTCACGTTCCTGGGAGTTTTGCCGAGATCGCACAAAGTTTGGGTCATCGCGCTTGAGCATTGGTCGGAATTGTTGGGTTTGAGCATCGATGCACCAGCGGCGATATCCTCGGATCTTGGGGTCTCCTGGGATAAAGTTTCCCTCGTGATCCCAACAGTTGACCCAAGTGCCGTCGTCCAGTTTAAAGAAGCCGACTTCAATTTGCTTGCCCTGATCGTTCTTGATGAGGCCGAGCTTCTTGCGCATCTTGTAGTCCGGGTCCAGAAACCAGCGTCCAGTAAGAACCTTCGATTTATGGACCTGGATAGGCTGCTCCAATTTGACATACTCCTTGGGCAGGTTTGACTTGGTTGGCAAGACTGGACCGCCATCGGAACTGGTCACGTCCAAACCATGGGCCGCAGCATCCTTCAGGGTTGCGATCAGATACCAACCTCGGCCGGGGATGTGTTCATAGCGGCCAGGGACTGGCGTGGACCATTCTTCGATGACCCTCTGTGCACGCTGGCTGTTGGATCGCTTGAACCATTTGTGAGGAGAGAATGCTTTCTGAGTGACCACCAACAGATTTGGCGTCATGATGGGCGTTGATGTTGGTTCGCTAAAGTGGGGCCCAAATTGGTCGTACCGTTGAATTTGGGGACTATGCTCGAGTCGACGTGGCAGCTGTTGTTATTGGCGAACACTGTACTCTCAGGAGGCGTTTTTATACGAAGCAATGGTGAAGTGTAGGGATCGTCAACTGGCGGGAAGTCACACGCCAAGATCTGAAGAGAAGGCGAGATAGTCGTAAGATCTTGAAGCTGAATGACTATACTCGAATGGGGGGTGGCCAGGAACCGCCGAACCAGCAGCGTGCAAAGCACGACTTGGTCGCTGAGGAGAGCGAACGGAGCCTTGGATTGTAGTTCACCTGTGTGCGTGAAGAAAGGAGCTCGAGACAAAGGCCCTGGGGCAGTCAAGAGTATTTATCGGACGGGAGCTAATTTAGTGCTGGACCTGAAAATCTTTCCCAGGCTGACGGAAGGAAATTGGTAGGGCGCTCGAAGCCTTCTGTGGTAGGAGTGTGCACAACTGTGGGGCACAGGCGACGGGGTTGAAATAGTCGGGTGTCATATGCCTAGCACCACAATCTTGGAGTGTTTAGTCGAGTGCTCCAGTAAGGAGGCTGTACATCAGCATTCGTCATCGCCGACTGGGCTCTATCAGCAGTGCTCAGCCGTGGCGCTCCGATTCTTGCCATTGTTGCCCGGATTATGCTTCACGCTGCACTTCACATGTGCTCGTCCCCGTTGGTGCCTCCCTCGCAGCAGCACTCACCCGAAGATAAAGTGCACCAGCCGGCCAATCAGCCGCCGTGCTGGCACCCGTGGGTGAGTGCTGCGAGATAACGCGACCGTGGCAGGGCCATGGTTCAGCAGGTGCCAGCGATCTGTGAGATTGCGCGGGCAGGCACAGACAGGGTCACTGTCAAAGCGGTGTGAAGCTGGGAGGAGGTGTACCGTGGGCGGATGCGTGAGGAACAGAGTGGAGAGTTGGTGACCAGACTAAAGGCGGAAGCCACATGCCGCGCCCGTAAGCGAGTAATCCAGGCACTACTGCGCCAGAAGCGTGCTGAAACATGGTGCACACTGCATCCACAACATGCGCTTTGTGTTGCACACGACTACAAAGCTTGTCTATGCGCCGCCAAGGGGGGAACCCTCTGTACGCTTCATTCTCGACGGGCAAATGCCTGCGTCCTCGTCGCCCACGCCGCACCCCTATTCGACTCTGCTGTCCCTGTTTCTCGCAAACGTGCGACACGGGCCAAGGTTGATCGCCGTCGGTGCGCGCCGTGCGACTCGCACGGCTTTACCTCGTACTTTGTCAGGGTCTCATCTAAGATTATTGTTTGTCCTCCGGTGACTTGGTCAACGGCGAGTGTTGGGCGGCGAAAGCTTCCGCAAATGGATGCTGTTTCATGGTAAGAGTCCATGTCTAATTGGTTGCGCTTCTTTCCTGGTGGTGTGCTCATGCAGGTCGACCGAGCGACGAGAATAGCCAGATAAGGTCATGTTGGACGAGTCTGAGAATGCATCGTGATTGCAAAGCAGCTCTCCAGTGAGATCTGACTGGATCCGTGCTGTCGCAAGGACCATGTGAGACCGCGATAGCTAACTACCATGTTAGCTGTTGGGACAATGCCAAATCGGAGCAGCCTCCAATAAGCTGGGTAATTGTTTCGTATGTAGTCGTCATCTTCACATGTCATGCAGGCAAGCAACCACATATCAAAGACTTGGCACAGATAGGCAGACCGGCCTGCTAACCTCCCGCAATCGAGTTCACGCAGTGAGCATTGCCACGCCAGAATCCAAGACCATGTGTTTCCGCAAAACACCGCTACACTAGGCGTACTTTTACAACGACGATTTCGGCGCTATCTTGGATGGATTCACGCACGGTACGTAACATGGACGGTCCGCGATTCGCGTGTGATCGAACATCGTGTGATCCTCATGGTTGTTCCGTCGAGTGGAACTGGGGGCAATCTCTGATTTGGCTCATATTCATTGCATTCCTACAGCTTCTTTCCTTTCATGCCGTCGGTCATCCCGCTGATCCGTGTCGCAATGAACTTTTGGTGGTATATGCTCCTCTTCGCATATCTCAGGATAATGCGAGCCAAAGAGGATGAAAAGCCTTTCCCATTGAGATCGTAACTAATCAGAGAGACGCCTTGTATGCCCCGCCCAGAAGTAAAAACCCACATTCCTCTACGACTCAGTCTTGACGCGAGCCTTTCCGTTGGTGACCTTGACACCGATCTGCTTGGCGCGGGCAAGGATGTCGATACGCTTTCGTGCTGATACGGAGTGGGAGATCCTAGGAGAAATTAGTAGTCTGTCCCCGTGATGAGGAACCAGTAATCGCGTGTGAACGTACTCTGCGGCGAAAGTGGTGTTGTGCATGAGGAGAAGGTCAACATCGGCGACTGCTTTCGTTAGTATGGCTCTGGTCACTATTGCGTGTGGTCAATCCTACCGTTGTTGACGAGGAAAGCCTTGTGGCCGCTGGGCATCAGGTGGCGGGTCTTGCGGTTGGAGCCGTATCCGATCTAGAGGTCGCACTTCTGTCAGCCTTTGTCTTTGCCCAATTTTCCACGCCATTTGACAGCTCGATTTCGACGTCGTGTTTCGCGGAGGTTCGCGCGGTGAAGGTAGGCCGTACCTTGGGCATGGCAGCCTGGCCCTTGAAGCGTCTGCGGACACGGTTGTCGATACCCTTGGGCTTGCGCCATGAGGGGTCAACGCCTATCCAATGTCAGATCCCGTGCACTTCCTTCCGATTCCCAATGTGTCTTACGCATAAAGCGGTCCGACTGATGGCGGTTGAAGCGCTTTGCGTCTGTATCGGTACGTCAGTCGCGAAATTTCGAGGTCAGGGTAGCAGATGCGGCATACGCTTCTTGACGATCGCGACATGCTTCTTAGCGGCAACCATCTGTAGCACTGTTAGTGTTGCAGCAGCAGTTCGGGCCTGTAGACGTACTTTGACTGCTGTGTGGTTAGTTGTCGATGGGTGGGTGTTCGATGTCGTGGTCGCAAAAACGAACATCGAGAATCCGTGTGGTTCCAAGACACTAGCGTCGCCTAAGCGAGACGGGCAAGCGCTACGCAACCACCAACTTCATCTCCAGCCATCACCACCTAGAGACGACTTTAGCAAGCATTTGCATCGACAATCTGCTGGTATCGTTCACATGCACCCACAAACTGTTCCGAGAGACTGCATGCGTCTTCTGAGCACATTTCGGGAATTTGTTCTCAGTGCGGTGTCGCCAACAACGAAAAACATAATGCGCGCATTCGCAGCTTGAGCTGCAGAAACTCAACAGCTGGTGACAATCATTGTACCAACAATCCCGATTAGTAAGAGAGACAGCTAGTGTCTATTTAGTATTCATGTCGCACTAAACTATCTACTAGGATGCGCTGCCTCGTGGTCGAGGTGGGCCATCAGTGTGCAGGCGAAGGGTATGTGATGCTGCCGTAAAGTCGTGTTGTGTACCATATAATACTCATCTGTGCAAATACCGTGCTAAGCCATCTCCATCTGTCCAAACTTCCGCTTACCGGCGATGTACGCTGCGCAAACAAGGCGAGGGTCCACGGTAGAGAGACATGACTCAGTAGTCCTCTTCCATGGCCTCTTCCTTGGAACCACCACGCTTCTCGTTCTTGACCCACTCGACGAACTCGTCGATAACGGACGGCCACGATGATTCCTCGTTCCAGAAGCTCATGGCTTCATCGGTGAGCGTGAGCTGTGCAAACTTGAGAGTCTCGTTCCACATGTCCTTGTTGACGCTCTTCTTCCATGATGATGTGAGAAACTCTGTCCACCAACTCAACCATGGCGTGGTAGAGCTTGACCACTTGACTGCCGATAGGTCAGAACTGAATAGCAATTCCCAGTATGCGATGGCCATATCAAGCGGAACAGCCTTCTGTCCGGAAGCCTTGGCGACAGCGAAGGTGTATTTGTAGACCCGCAGGAACAGATCTTTGTTGCTGGGCAGTTCGCGCTTCAGGTTCTTGATGTAGTCTTTCTGCTTCGTGATAGTATCGCAGCTGCAGATATTGTCAGTGTTTGGGCAAGACTGGAATTCCCTGTCCGACTCACTTGCGCTCTTGCCATCCGTTGACAAAGCCTTCTCGACTCATCTCACCCATGGTAGGTGCCTGTACTATTTCAAGAACAGCTAGTGACTCGAGACCCTCAACGTTGACATCGGTGTCTCCAAAGTATTTCATCGTGCCCTCGACGCCGATTGTGTCGGGTTCTGCAGTGTTTGCATCGCGGTACTTGTCGAAAAGCTTATTGAGAGTAGCTTTGGCTGCTCCAGGATTCGCTGAGGCGCCTCCGCCGCTGCCATTGCCGTAGTGCCTAATACTCTGATGTTAGCATACATCAATTTCTTCAAGGTATGAGTCACGAAGAAAGCATACGATCGGCGCTGTGATATCAGGTCGACACATGGCGTGTCATCCACAAGGCGCGATTCAGGCTCCGGACTGGATGATCTACGAAAAGGGGACGTTTCTTTGCTTCCAGCGACGAGGTATGGACATTCGGTCGCTTCCAACAAGTATTCCAGCATGACAGCAGGCTTTGATCTTGAATTGTGCAACGTCGGCGGGAAAATGCATTGCGCGCCGACACCATCCTCGACCAATGCAAGTAGTGACATGCCCTTCGATGTGATGATGTTCTTGAAGACTTGTTGTTGTGGCAAGGTAAGGATCATGAAGAAGGCTCGACGAGCTGTCGCCATGAATGCGGATCGAAACTCTGGCTTTGGACCAAAGAGGTCTTCGAACCGTTCGAGGTCGGTTATCGCGAGAGACTCCACAAAGGCATCATAAGATGCTCCTGAAGAGATGGGAGCGTACCATTGTGGATGGCTGCACACCTCTCGTACCCATGGAAACTCGGATGCAAAGGGTCGTGATAGCAGAGCACTCTTATCCCCTGATTCGGGAGAACCATACGGAAATAGATGCGCACGGAATTGTCGGAGTGCTGCACTCTCGTCGTTCTTGTTATCGGTATATGTCTTCCAACCAGGAGCGTACTGAACACCAAATTCTCCATAGCCACCGCGAAGGGATACAGTCGTTTGTGGCCGTATGTGGCTCTCCGAGGTGGATCGTTCCAAGTGTCGCATAGACGGTGCACCAGCGTAGACTGTCGAGGGAAGTGCTTGTCCACTTGGCTTGTGCCTGTCAGCTACCGGAGCGGTAGCGTTGCGTGCTTGCTGGGTGATAGCCGATAGCGTATTCAGACTGCTATATCGGTTGTGTCGCAGGACAATTCCGAACCGACTCAAGGGTGGCTCCGCAGGAGCCGGCACATTGCCGTTGTTGTAAAGTACCTGACTCAAATATTCGGCTTGAAGTATCTGCTGTTCTTTGGGCATCTGGGAGAGACCTTGGATGACTGATGGTTGTTGGGCATTGTATCCGAGCGTCGACGTAGTATAGCACTGCTGCGGTGTGTAGCTGGAAGATCTGATGGAGTGGTGCGAAGAATTGGCTTCATTCGAGCTGATTCTCTCTCTTCGCGTGCGACCTGCGAGCTGCCTGGCCCTATCTTGTGAGGATCCAAACATGATAGGTCAACACTAAGGCGTAGAGCTGGCGGTGGCCGCGTAAGATTCGTGGCTTCTGGAATGCGAGCAAAGGTGACGTGAGGGCGAAAGCTCCGAGCAATAGAGAACATGGTCTCCCGGAATTATGCCGTGCAGGAGCAGTCGGCTAACCTTGAGAGGGTGAGAGCGTTGAAATCGAGGATCAACTTGCAGCCACTACTCTTCCCAACCTACTCTTTGGGCAGGCGCCTCTTGCACAGCGTTCACGAGCTGCTTCTCCATACGCATCTTGCGCTTGCCTCCCTCCCACGTGCGAATTATCCCACGGCTTCCATCCTACCAGTCCCTCAATCGTATGTGATGCGCCGGGCGCTCGACGTCTCGTACGTGTGTCCAGATTTGTATCTCGCGGTGCAGTTCATTGTCAAGTAGAAAGACCCAAGGTATACCGTGATAATCGTAAACAAAAGGAAAATAGTACTTACGCATTGACAGCCGCCTGAGCGTCCCAGCCATGATTCTTCAGCGCTCTTATGGCTGTGTTCCTATCCAGCTGGGTGAAGCTGATGAATTGAGTGATCGCCGCCTTCTGCTGAGAGCTGTAGACTGTAGGCATCTTGAATTAGTACGTGTAGCAGCCTTGGGAGCCAGTTGATATGGAATGCGCAACAATGGCGGGGTCGATCGCGGAAGCGCGCCCTGTAATGATGATAGAAGATGGAGCGATTGGGTAAATATCAGAATTGGGCAAGCGTAGGGAATCTGAGGATGAAGCAGGAGGCCAGGCTAAACATGGATGTGACCGCGATGGCTGCGATAGCTTGGGCTTCAGAGGTGATGCATCTCGAGGCAGCAATTGGAGCCGATTCGCCGATCACCACAGCCCACCATTGGCCCCTCCACGCTGGACCCCTGCGTCGGATTTAAGACCGGCGGTAGTAGTGTACGAAATGCATTGACAGTAACAGTGACGTCTGTTGTAGAAGAGACGTGGACGCGCAACAAAATCGATAGTATAGATAGACGGAACTTGACCCACCTTCCGCATCTTTCTTGCTTGCCCTTGGCTTCTTCTCGGCGCGCTTCGTCGTTGCACCAGTATCCTGGGCCTTGCGTTTGGGCGGCATCAGGGCGGTATCGTGAGGCCGACGCGCTGGATGTGAGGTCGTTTCGTGTTAGATTCTGGCGAAACGCGAAGCTGCGGCGCGTGTGATGTATCGAGGTAGCCGTTCTAGTGGTTTAAAGCCTGCTTGGTTCCTGCGTCGGAAGCAAACGAGTGGTCTGGTCCACGCACGCACGCAGCCGTATAATGCAGTCGGTTGTGATTGTTCTCACTAGTAGTATGAGGCGGGACTGTGAATAAGAGAGGAGTAGCGCGCACCTTCCAAAAAGGCAGAATGTTCTAGTGGTGTTGCGCAGTACAGATCTACGCGTGAAGGCGAAAGTACCAAGGAGCTGTGTCTGAGCTGGGAAAGCACGACACGACGTTACCGGGTCGGATAAAGAACAGGGCGACTTGTCGCATTCACCTGTAGGCATCCGATCGTGTGACATTTGCGACCCATTCCCACATGTGGAATTGCAAGTCAGCATGTGCATTCCTGTCTCGCTGAACGTCTAATTGAAGTGGGTATCAACGGCTATGCTTATACAAAGATTCCATGACCAAATGTCCAAGGTTGTACTCCGGGCTAGATGCTTCAGCAGGGAATATCCACAATCAGGCGGTAGCCTGAACGGCCTCGCCATCCTTGACGTTGAGCTTGGCCACGTTGTCAACAAGAGCGGCGTCAGAGCCGGGCTCTCCTCCTGTGTCTGCCTTGCTAGCGCCGTGCGAGACTTGTTCCTGATTTCCCACACTACCCTCCTCACCACCCCAAAGGTAAATCTCGCTCTCTCCAATTAGCTTCCCTGCTTTCTCCCATCTCTCTTTCCTCTGACGTCTCCTCTCCTCGGTGATCTTCTCAAGCGCAGGCCAATACACAGAATGGTCGTATTTGAAGTCTACGTCGCCGCCAGACACCTTCATGAGTTGGGATGTGGGTACGTGGTCGGGCAGAGGCTGGTTTGGCTTGATTTTGGACTTTGTAACAGGGTCGATGAACGGGTTCACGAGCTTGAGAAAGGCATTGACATACCAGGGCACTATGTAGCCATAATTAGCATTGCAGCAAGGGGAGAAAGGCGCATTGAGAACTTACGGTGAGTCAGTAAGGCCCTACCAAGTCGCTCCGGGTAATGGTTCTGCAGAATGTTGAGGACCTGCTTGGCCGTAGCTAGACTGGGCTGTCCGCCTGCTTTGGTGTTTCTGAAGTCGATTAACAGCGCCAGGCTTTCCTGGCCCGGAGGATGAAGGTCGATGGTCCTCTCTAGCATATATACGAGATGTTCAATCTGCTTCGGTGACTCCTTGGTGTTCTGGTTCTGGGGGAGCAGGTATAGGCATGGTCGACCTTCATTATCAAAGCCGAGCAATACTTGCTTGCCGGTCTCGTTTTCCTCGGAGATGTGTTCGGCAGTCAAGCGATCAGTGCCAAATTCACGGCGCCAGATCAATGTGGAGCGGAGACGGTCCGCAGTCTGGGTGAGGTTCCATTTGGTGGCACGAAGATATCGGAGCAAGCACTCGCGTGTAAGCCACATGCGCTCTTCATCGTTCAGAGGCGTAGATTCGGCTCCCTTGACAGAAGTGGTGGGGAGGTTCTCCCATGCTCGAACGTCGGCGAGTAGCTGCTCATATTTGGCCTGCTGGTCTGCGGTCAAGGCTGGGGACGCAGCGGGCTTGCATCCGGCAACAGGTTCCGCAAAGGGGCCAATCGCTGACATCTTGTACTAACAAAGATTGTGCAAGATGGTGGAACTCGGAATCGGTCCTTGGATTGCAGCAAATGCTTTGATCAAGCAATGAGCGGTGTAATCATGAGAGTGTTGAGATGTTGAGCCTTTGATGACTTCTGGGGGCCACAAATGATCCCTGTCTGCTGTGCATGACTAGCGCGGCCACTTTACGTCGCGACGCGTCGTCCTACACGCGCGAAGTTTCGCAAGAGTCGACTGAACAAGATACACAACATATCTTCACAATGGAGGACCCTACTACGGAATTGACCGAGCGCTTCGAACGATACTGCGACACCAAAGACAATGCGCTGCCTAGCGAGGTTCTCGCAGAGTTGCAGTCCATGATACGGCTGTACTCCATCTCGCCCGAAGAACTCGACTTCAAATGGCAGGCATATCACATGAAGATGGGCGGTGACGAGAATAAAATGGACGTCAAGACTGCGCGCGACTTCAAGAAGACCATACAAGACGCGCTCGAACGAGAAAGCAGAGGGAAGGCCCAGCAAAGAAATGATGTCAAGCGGGGCCAACCTACACCCAGGGCGAAGGGGGGTGACATGTACGATATGTAGGTTGGTTGGATCTCGAGACTTAGCGTGTATGTTGCTGACTCTGCGTAGTCTAGAAGGACTTGTACCGAACACACCCAGACCGAGCGTCGCGAACGGTACAAATGGCAGCACAGTCAAGCGCAAGGCCAACTTCCAGACACCAGGCGGCAAAGCAAGCAAAATGCATGATATGAGCTCACCAGGAGGCATCCTGACACCCAAAGGCGAGAACTCTGCTGGAGCGTATGTTGGTGACAACCTGTCCATAATCTTGTCTAACGAGGGCACAGCATATTTGACTTTGCATCACGCACGAACGCCAACGAGATCACCGAACAGTTCATGAGCAACGATATCACTATCCCCGAACCCCCATCAGAAGAACCGAAAGAGCCCCGAGTCAAACTGAAGGCGAATACAGACATGTCCAAGTTCTCTTACCGTACTATGGCCATGAAACTCTCAGAAGCGTCGGAAGTGCTCGACGACAGGATCGATGAGTTCCGTGAACTGATCAGAGAACATCTCAGCTTAGAAGAAAGCGCATTCGGTAACCCACAGTACCAATCACCGAGCGAGATCATCGCTGTTGGCCGGATAGCAAGCGATACTAGCGAAGGGAGACTCAACACCTCCTCGCTCGTCCTAGAAGGTTCGCGGCGATATGGCTCTGGTCGGCGAACACCTCTCAAAGTCGAAGCCCTTTCGTCTTACAACTTCTTCCCTGGTCAGATCGTTGCACTGCGTGGGACAAATGCATCTGGAGATGCCTTTGTTGTCTCAGAAGTCATCGCTCTCCCCCTGCTCAACCCTCCTGCCACAACACCCGCTGAGTTAGATACCATTCAATCACGTTACCTTGATACACCAGACTCTGATCCAGACAACGTCCGACCTTTGACCATAATGATTGCATCCGGCCCATACACCACAGACCAAGACCTGGACTTCTCGCCCCTTCACACCTTCCTTGACAACGCGGCTTCGTCGTACGCAGACACCATCATCCTCCTCGGACCCTTCCTCGACGCTGAACATCCTCAAATTCGCTCCGGAGATTTCGACGCCCCACCAAACGCCAGTCCAGACCAAGCCACCATGACCGATCTCTTCAAGCACTACATCTCTAGTGCATTGCAATCTTTCAACAAGAGAAACCCAACGTGCCAAGTCATACTCGTGCCGAATCTCAGAGATGCACATCATCACCATGCCGCCTTTCCACAGGATAAATTCATCAAGAAAGAGCTTAATCTCGGTGCAGCGAGTAAGATGGTTCAATGCGTGACGAACCCTATGACCGTTAGTATGAACGAGATAACAGTCGGCATGTCGAGCATTGATATTCTAGATATGCTGCGACGCGAGGAACTCACTGGTGGTAAAGCAAAGACGATCAACGTGTACGAACGCTGTGCACGAAACATTATCGAGCAACGCAACTTCCTCCCTGTTTTCCCACCAACAGCACGAGAAAAGCAACTCCCGCCTGTGCCTGTAGAAGAAAAGACCTACAAACCAGATACAGAGCCCAAAGAAGGCGAAGAAGCAGAGCAAGATCAAGGACCTAGTCCCTTCCTTCCACTAGGTACCATGCTCGACACGAGCTATCTCAAACTCGGGGAGATGCTAAATGTCAGACCGGATATCCTCATCACGCCTAGTGTCCTACAAGGAACGGTCAAGGTAAGACCAATAGCGATCGATGATGAAATGCACCGCTAATTCGTCATAGGTCGTTGAATCCGTTCTGGTTATCAACCCAGGTACTCTTGCCAAGCGACGCGCAGCTGGCACGTATGCGCGTGTCATTGTTCAACCAGCTGCGGTCAGTGATGATGAGAGGGAAAAGGGTGTCGCTGTTGCACACAAACTCTGGGAGAGAACAAGGGTGGATATCGTAAGGATCTAGTTTTATCATGTTGTAACATATATGACTGCAGAGTAATGCAACGCCACGAATAATACACGTCAGATAGAGGCGAGTGATGAAGTGCTCCTTGAGATTAATGCCCGTTTGATTGAGCACACGGGTGGACAACGACAACTGGTGAGTATGAAGATATGTTTGTGGTTGGGCATTTGACCTATACCAGGATTATCTTAATTCGTGCATGGTTCGTGCGAGTGGTATCGCATCGTCCAAGTCCTCCTAGTGGACCCTGAGCGGTGAATGATTTAAGGCACGTGCTTTCGTGACAGGGCTGAGATTACGTAACGCGCAAACGATGATGCCTCTTTGCGCCCCTCGCGATCGCGACCACTCTATCACCTGTATTGGTATCGCTATATAATATTCTGGGCAGTTTCAGACTATCTAATCTTGGCCGTTGACATATCAAGATCGAATCTATATCCTTGAGGGCGCTCACAAGCCAGCTCCAGCACCTTTGATCAGAACGCGACATCTTCGTGGGGCCGTAGCAGTGTCAGGCACTATAGTGAGGCCCTCACGGTGAAGCAGACCCTGTAGTCGCAAGACCCCACCATGGCGCCCAAAGCAGCGCGTGCGCGCAAACGGCAGACCAAGATAAGCTTTTCGCCTGCTGCAAAGCCTTCATCCTCGACTCGATCCGCCACAGCCGCAAAGATGGGCAACGAGCAGTCGCAACCCGAGAAAGATATACAAACACAGATTACGCCCATCAAAGCCACGGTTCGCGACGCGACATGCGCGACACGCGCGATGAAACGAGCGCGGCAAAACTCTTCGAGCGAGGACGAATTGGCGGACAAGATGAACATAAGCAGTACGAGGTTGGGCAAAAAGCTACATACACCTATCAAGCGAGAACAACATGGCATGTTTGACGGCGCAGAAGCGTTATCTGTAAGGTCCGAGAGCTCAGAGGAAGAGGAGGCACAGCCTGTCGCGAAACCAACGAGCCGCAAGCGACGACGTGCTGGCTCAGGTAGTGAGTCGGTACGCGAGCAGCCCGCTGTGACGGTACTTCCCCCGCGAAAGAGGCCACGGATTATCGAAGTGAGAGAAGAGAGCGAGGAAGAGGAAGAGGAGAACGAGCAGAAGGATGCGCAAGCAAGGCATAGCGATAGTGAGCACGATGAAGAGGAGCAGGAAGACAACGAGGAGAGTGATGCGGAGGAGCCTTCTAGGACACATAAAAAGAGAGCTGGCAGGCGGCAGAGTACACCGGAAGACGTGGTTGAGGTGCAGGTTCAGTCACGAAGCACAAGACGCAGACTGGCGAGGAGACCGTCTCCCCCATCGGATGAAGATGATGTGCTGGTCGTGCCTCGGTCACAGAAGACGAAGTCTGCCCGAACACGAACGCCGCCAGCTGAGGACTCAATTGAAGAGTCAGAGCCACAGACACCTCCCAAGAGCACACGACGGAGACTCACCAGAAGAAGGTCTGTTTCCGAAAGTGAAGAGCAAGATGAAGAGGACAGCGGTGCTGAAGCCCAAGAGCACAATGATGATGATGACGACGAACGGAATGAGTTGAAGGAAGACCTCGCGTTCCTCAAGTCCTCGCCAGTGCAAGATCGAGGACGATTGCGAAGTTTGCACGAGAAGCCCAAGAACGAGCGACAGAAAGCCCTAGAAGCTCTGAAACGAAAGCGGGCCGGTACCACTGAGCCACCCCCTTCGGCAACACCTAGCAGGAAGAAGCCGGTCGTGATCGAAGAAGATTCTGACTCCGAGCTCGAAGTCATTAAAGAAGAGCTGGAAAGTGATGGCCCGATTGGCGAAGAAATCGAAGACGACGGCAACCTCGACTTCGACGAACGAGAGCCAAACGCGTTGGACATCTTCCAAGAGGGAGAAGATGACATCGGTTTTATCGACGACAACGCAGACACTCTCATTGGCGAACCAGCCGTGAACGACGATCTGGACGAAATGCGCCTCAACTTCAGCATCTCCCGTGCAAAGACAAAAGATCTCTTCAAGAACGCCGTTGAATGGATGGTCATGAAGAAGATCCATCCGGCCTTCGACTCCAACCGCAACTTTTATACTCTCACCTTCCGTAAACTCGACGACGAAGTCAAGGGCCTAGCTGGGTCAAAATTCACATCCTCATCGTGGACCTCCGACTTCACACGAGCCGTCCGCGCAAGACCTGATCTCATGACCAATGAGATTGGTCTCAACGCGGACTACATGTCACCCCACTGCGCAGCATGCAATCGCAAGAACCACCCCGCCAGCTGGGAAATCATGCTCACAGGCCAACCGTACGATAAAGACACTCTTGAGCCCCTCGAACATGACACTTCAGACTCTGAATCCGACTCCGATTCAAATAGCTCTACTCTATCTGCATCTCCCCCACCCCGTAACACCAATAACGAAAAACCCGAGCGCGACGCAACGGGTGAAGTTCTGCCCCCGGAGTCCCATCGCTTCTTCCTCGGCTCAACGTGTAAAGCCAACGCGCAAGTCTCACACACGTTGTTTCACTGGAAATACCATCTCTACCAATGGGTGAAGCAGTACCTTGCGCAGCAGGGCTACTTGAGCGCCGAGAAGCTTGTCAGGAGGGAGAAGAAGAGCGACCGCAAGCGCGAGAAGGAGGCTATCAAGATTGTGGACAGGATGGAGACGGAGGGCGAGATCAAGAAATTGTGGCGCTTATACAAGGAGCAGGTTACTTTTGCGGTGGAGGCGAGTAATGAGTATAAGGATGGGTGGGGGAGGAGGTAAACATGAGGGTGGAGGGGGTCTGGGGACTGGCTGACAGATGATTGATGTGTTCCCGACTTTTGAGTTCCTGGGCTTGGATTTGTTCTCAGTACGATTGGATACCCGGGAGCTATTTGTATCGGACCTTGCTTAAGCCCATAATTGGGATGGAACGGAGCCCAGAGGCCATTCTTCCTCTTCTTCCTCTTGTACATCACTAAACCATTGCATACTGCCTTCGACAATTGACGCGCCTTCCACATCACAATCACTAGTTCTCTACTCCTTCACCTCACCTCTCCCCTCCGCCTTGACATACCCCTCAGGATACCACACCATAATCACATCCTCCAATCCTCCAATCTCTCCTGTGCTCAACACCTCAAACCCACTCTTCTCATACAACCTCCTCGCCGGAACACTCGACTCCAACACCATCGGCACACCCTTCCCGTCACCAAGTCCAACATCTTCACGCGCCAACTTCTGCCCCTGTGCCACGAGCATGGCGCCCACGCCGCGGCGCTGGAATCTCGGACTGATGGCGAGGACAGAGATGTGCCAGTAAGGTGCTAAGGGAGCGTAGAGGGTGGAGATGGTGCTGGTGCGGGAGGCGATGTAGGTGGATAGGCTGGTGGGAGAGATTGCGCGGTTTTGGGTTGGGAGGAGGGATGTATATGTTGAGGTGAGGGAGTGGAGGATGCGTTCAAGTTCTGTGGGTGGGGTTAGTAGGTGTTGACGGAGCTGAGATTGTGCGGGATTATTGGGGTTTGTAGTTAATCATGCAAATGATAGCATTGCTTTTGATATTGATGATGAGATGAGTAGTAGAAGACGGGATACGAAGACGAATGGTAGGTCTCCGATATTTAACGAAATGTCTAAAAGAGCACGACAAAGGCAGTAATACAAGTATGTGAAGAAGGCGAAATAGCAGAAACAAGCAAAACGACTTTGTGTGTCAAAACCTCACTCACTGTTGAACCAAGTGTCCTGCATCCAAATTTTCGCGCCCTCGTCGTTTACCCCGCCAGGCTTAGTTGCTCGCTGGAAAAACGCGTACCCCATCACCTCATCATAGTCGTTGATGACTACGTATCCATGACAGCCAGGTCGGGCCAGTCGTGCGTGTAAAGTATTAATCTGGGCGCGGCGGTAGTCATCGGGGTACTGCTTCAGACCAGGGTACAGCCAATTGTATAATTCGTCTTCGTCAAACGCTTCATATGCGATGGTGGCGATCTGTGGCAGGTCGCGGTGAATGACTGGGCGTGTATACATTTTCAGAACTATAAGATGTCTAAATTTGGTGAAGAAAGCATGATTAAGAGTGTTGTGTAAATTGTACGAACTAGGTCAGCGATTGTTGCCTGAATCTTCCAAGTCACACTATCAGATCCTTCAGAGGTGCAACCTGCCCACTTATGGCGAAACACATGTTGAAATATGGGAACTTATGCACAAGATGTGATAACATACGTGACATTGATGAGGCCGAAGCCAACGTGGTCGTTCACATCCAGGCAAGAGCGTACGGCGATAGAGGGTTCGGCTCAGACCCAGGTAACGAAGCAGTTACGCCCACATTTAAGCCTGCAAACATCACAACAAACATCTAACCAAGGGAACCACGCGATAACTGTTGGTTCTCATATTCTTGAAGATCCACATCTGCAGCATTCGTTTCACTACTACTAAAGGCGAACTCGTCCCATAACAACGCATACATTCGCTAGACCGAAAGCAGCATGGCCAATTTTCGCATCTCAAACAACATCAACCACAAGCCGGTACCCTTGCAACCCCAGCACTCGACTCACTCGCCGAGCTCCTCAAGTCCAGAGTCGTATGAAGATGAGCCTATTCCTGGCGCCGGTGTG
The DNA here is from genome assembly GCA_025504975.1 of Plenodomus lindquistii. Taxonomy (NCBI): domain Eukaryota; kingdom Fungi; phylum Ascomycota; class Dothideomycetes; order Pleosporales; family Leptosphaeriaceae; genus Plenodomus; species Plenodomus lindquistii. The sequence goes on from JANUWI010000016.1 coordinate 211,141, forward strand.
GCGACGCAGTCAGACGTCGCATCTGATATCGTCAAGTACGGCGGTGCCAGTAGGGAGGACAACAGGAAGGAAAAGCACAAGCAGCTCGAAGAACTTCCAACACTGACTCGGACTATCGGAGCCGCAACGGTGACTTAGAAAGTCGGTGCAGCAGTGTCAAGTATATCGCTTCCAGCCGACTATACTTCGAATTTAGTATCGCTAGTCCCTCCCTCGTGGACCGGAACCCAGGCTCTGGATTCGCGGGGAGCCAACCCCGATGGTGTACAGTCACCGAGCCGTGACCTTGATACAGACACTCCCAAGCGCATGGCGTTTATCAAACTCGCCCTTCGAGGCCGCATTGAGGGCAACCGAACGATCTTAGGAGAGATTCCACTATGCTCGGTCTGTCTTTGCGACCCAGAGTTTCCGATCCAAATATCCTGTGGACACCATTACTGCCGAGACTGCCTCGTCTCATTGATTGAGAATCTACCAGATTTTCCCATCCGCTGCGTGACTACGCGCTGCCAGCAATCCCTCACGCTAGAATTTCTCCAGCAGGTCCTGACATTCGATGGATTTGAAGCCCTGCTCAAGGCCTCGCTCGCCCAATATATCAGGACCCATGCCAGAGACTTCCGCTACTGCCCAACACCGGATTGCGATCGTTTTTATCGTACCTCATCGTCTGAGAATCCTATCATCTTCTACTGCGATCGATGTCTCTCCTCGACGTGTACAAGTTGTCACACACGTTCACACGAAGGAATAACATGCACAGCCGCCAGTGAGGCGGAGGAGACTACGGATGGGTTCGCAGAGTGGAAGAAAGCTAACCAAGTTTTCGACTGTCCGGACTGCAAAGCTCCGATTCAGAAGAGCAGTGGTTGTGTTAATCTGAAGTGTGTGTCTTGTGAGTGTCACATCTGCTGGATTTGCAGGGAAGGATTCGACAGGAGTTCTGCGGTGTACAAGCATATAGCAGTGGATCATGCTGCATAGGAGCTCTAGGAGGAGTCAGACATCGAAGAGTACATCGACGATGATTGACCATCGTCTTACCGCATGGAAATTCAGATCATCCAGAGTGTCAAAAGCATATTGCATCTTGTGTATTATCAGGAGGTGACGTTTTATCACAGCAACTGTACGTACCGTTATCACAGTCGTCATACATTGACTAGCAAATAGTATGATCATTGGGTATCTTATAACTTCGACTTATCGACCTGGATGGCCTCCAACCCCCTCTTTGTCTCTCCTCCCATCCCATCTTTGCCAGGTCTTCGATTCTCACGATCAACAAACACATGAATGAATTCGCCCACAGCCTTGACTTCCTCCTGTCCCTGCTCAAATACACCAATCTCATATGTCACAGAGCTTTTCCCCAGCTTATTCACCCTCAGTGCAAGATCCACAATCGCTGGAAACTCGATGGGAGCTAGGTAGTCACAGTGGGAATGGACAACCAGCCCGATTTGTGGTGATATCGGGGGATGTAGTCCACATTTTTGGATGAGATAGGTGTTTACTACGGAGTCGAAGAGGTAGTAGTAGACCGAGTTGTTCAAGTGGTGGTATTGGTCGTTGTCGCTCCTGGTGCAATGTTAGTAGGACTAAACAAGTAGCGATTGAAGTGAGCTGATGGGCGATGCATACCATCTTGTTCGATACTCAAGCTGGAACTTGTAGTCTGTGCGCCGACGCGCCTTCAGTGCTTCCAGCGCCATTTTGAATGTTTTCCCAACGGTACGTTTGAGAATCAGCGCAAGAAGACGCGTCGTTCCATGCGCAGGTGTAGAGGACCCGGCCTAATTCGTCGAGCCTCGGCTACTTTTTGGGGGACCTTCCCCACATCATCAGCGTCACGCTCCCTTCGAATATGCAATACCACAGAATGATCCATCGATGGATACGAGCATCAGCTCTTCTTCTCTGAGATAGCATGATGGGTTCAAGACTGATTTTTGAGTTGCCTCCGTGACGTTGACAAAAATCGCGTGCTGCTCGAGTTCGCGACGCGACTGGCCGTCACCCCGCCAGGAAAAAAAATGGTAAGCTGCACGTTGAAGACACCATAAAGTGCACCCCGCAGTTCTGGCTCCCTCTCCACGTATCCTCGCATATCTAGCAGCGAAAGGGCGCCTGCCCGTTCCCAAGATATCCATGGCCCTTGTGCCTTCGTCGCCCCGCGACAAATACCCTCCGCTGCCCGGCGACACTTTTCCATGGAAAGAGCCACCGCCAGTAGTCATCACACCGTGTGATCCATGGCCACCGCCATACTACCTCGAAGATGGGTTGAGAAAAGTGACGCCGTATCACTTTACCTACAACACATTTTGTAAGCAAAGATGGCGCGGCAGGGAGATTCTGGATATTTTTGCGAGCGAGTTTCGCGATCGGCCAACAGCATACTACGAGGAGGCCATAAAAGACGGGCGCGTGGTCGTCAATGGCAAACCAGTGCCGAGCACCTCTACGATTATCAAGAACGGCGATGTCATCTCCCACACTTTGCACCGACACGAACCGCCCTGCACTGCAGCGCCGATTGGCATCGTCCACGAGGATGACGACCTTATAGTCATCAACAAGCCCGCGGGCATGCCAGTACATCCTGCGGGTCGCTACAACTTCAACTCGATCATTGAGATCATGCGCGCGGATCGTGGCTATAGCTGGAACCCTTTGCCTTGCAATCGGCTGGATAGATTGACAAGCGGGATCATGTTCATTGGCAAACACAAACAGGCTGCAGAGGATATGAGCGCACAGATACGAGGGCGCACGGTCAAGAAAGAGTACATCACCCGTGTGGTGGGCGAGTTCCCGGAGGGTGAGGTTGTCTGCGAGAAGCCGATTCTTCAAATCAGTCCAAAACTCGGGCTCAATCGCGTGCGCGCTGATGGCAAGGAGGCCTTTACCGTCTTCAAACGTCTGGCATACTATCCGCCCAAAGGCGAGGATACGGCGCAGGATGATACTAGTACTGACGAGACTAGTCCTGACGGGCAGCCATGGAAACGCTTGCGAGGGTACTCTATCGTACGTTGCTTCCCCGTCACAGGGCGAACACATCAGCTTCGAGTTCATCTTCAATTCTTGGGCCATCCCATATCAAACGACCCCATCTACGCCAACCAGCGTGTCTTTGGACCATCCCTTGGACGCGGACAGACCGAGGCAGAAAACGACGAAGACATCATGGCTCGCCTTGGTCGCATGGGTAAGGAAGAAGTCGCCGACGCCGTCGCATACCACGATGAAATGGTCGACGCGTACAACAAGAAGAAGGCGGAGCGCATGACGGGCGAGAAATGCAAGATCTGCGACACGGATTTGTATTCTGATCCAGGCGCACACGAACTGGGCATATACCTGCACGCGCGCAGGTATCGCTGTGAAGAAGGCAAATGGGACTATCAGACTGGCTTGCCTGACTGGGCACTACCACCGCCGGGCTATGAAGGGCCTACAGAGGGTACTGCAGAAACTGATCCATTGGCGGTTGACCTGGGGAAGCTGGGAATCGACGATGTGCCGAGCGAAGCCAAGCAAGAAGCATAGCTAGCACACTATTGATAGGTGCTTGAGATTGAGGTTGAAACAAACTACTCTGTGATACCATTAAATGAAACCTTGATGATATGACTTGGAAAAGTAAACTGAACCTTGGACATGACGCTTGACGACCGCACTGTGAAGCTCATGTTGGTCTCTAGCTGGGGCAAGTCGTCAAAAATTCATGTATACCACCTTTGAAATTGTATTGCGAGATTTGACCCAATTCCCTGTGCAAGCACATGAGGCTAAGACAAGCGGCTGTCCAACAAATACCACAAGATTTGGCACGGCGCCCTGCGTGGCTAGCCCATCCCAACGTGCGCTACAACAAGACATAAGCCTGGGCGGTGGACTTGGTGTTTGCCCAGCTCCCTAGCTGCCGGTTGCAAGTGGCGGGCGCGGCGGGGACGTTGAAGATAGCGGCATGCCAGCGTGGAGACATCAACACAAGCACACGTCAGCACATTCGAGTCTGACCTCCCCCTACCTACTCTGCCAACACCACTTCTTTTTTCCCACAACGCCTTCGCTCATCTTAAGTAATCTGCAATGGCGATGTGGTGATGCAGAATCGAGGCACGGCAGAATGATCCCGGTGACGCGCGCAATTTGCACCCGTGTCTGGGATGTTGATTGGGTTTCCTGTTGGAGTCTTCGATAACGGCTAGCTGGGGCCACTGGCCAGCCACCACGGCGAGATGAGGCTGGACTTGAACTTACATAACACTGCTTGTTGCTGTGAAACAGGTGTAGTGAGCCAATTAGCAATGAGGAGTGAAACCGCGCAGTCCATTGATTGGTACATTTACAATCTCAACGCTGGTACGCCGCACAACGCAGGGGCTCGAGGGCGCCCCGGTGTGGCCCCGATCTGCAGGTACGAGCCTGCCTTGCTTTGCTAGCACAGCTTTCCCAATGTGGAGGGCGCGGTAACCAAGAAATTTGGGGGGACGCGCATGGCACCAGGCACATGCATGCCAACCTCTCTCGATCCTGCCCCCGTCCGTTGCTGTCTTTTGTGTTTCTGCATTCCAGCATATTTTCCCTTCCCCCACCGTGTTTCTGCAGTCTTGACGCCAATCATCTTACGCTTTCTGCACGCCGTTGTTGATAGCATAGTATTCCTTTTGTGTGCATATATCGCCAGCATTGGGTTTTGGCGCCGGTCCATAACGTACAGACAATTAATACGCCATCACGATGCGCGTCGCAGGCTTCTTGGCTCCGCTTCTCTTCGCGGCCACGAGTGTCGCTCAGGCTGTTGAGGAGGGCATTGCGCCGTCGTCTGGCCCCCCAGATGGCTGCGAGACCACTGTCGAGGGAAGCTTCATGATCGGCACCCTCGAGAACCCGTCACTGAGGAAGCGGGAGACTGCACAGGAGGTATGTAACCTTCCACAACTCCACTCGATGCACCTGCTGACATGGGTATAGGCTGCCGACGGCGACCTCCTCTGCACACTCAAGGATGGCATCCTCCACGACCAGTACAAGAGGACAGGCTCTATTGTTGCGAATCGCCAGTTCCAGTTCGACGGCCCCCCACAAGCTGGCGCTATCTACACTGGCGGCTTCTCGGTTTGCAGCAACGGCTCGCTGGCCATAGGCGGCTCGACGCGCTGGTGGAGGTGCATGAGCGGTGCGTTTGGCAACCTGTACGATGAGTACATCGGCGGGCAGTGTCATGAGATCAGGATTCAAACTATCGGCGGTGAGACTTCGTCTTCGTCGAGCGTAGCTTCATCCACATCGACTTCCGCTGCAAGCTCTGCGGCCTCGGGATCGAGGTCGGCCTCTGCCACGGGATCAGCCAGTCAGACAGGTAGCCTCTCGTTGATCTCTAGGACCGCGTCTGGCTCTGCTACACCGAGCTCATTTTCTACTGCTTCCGAATTCTCGCCCAGCAGCGCCTCCGCCTCCGCGACCGGAAGCGGAAGCTCCCCATCAGCAACCACCTCTGGAACGGGAGCAGCAGCAGCACCTCCTGCCGAAGGCGTTGCCTCATCTCTCTACATGGCGGGAGCCACCTTTGGAGCCACTATGATCTTCATTGGCGCCACCCTTATCCTCTAAGCGATCCAGGGCACACCACTTGGTCCATAACCCAGCCTCGCTTCTGGACAATAATTCGACCATTTGTTCATAAAGGCGGCTTCCTATTCTCCATCATTACTGCGCTGCCATCTGTACAGCAGTTTGCATCAGAGCAGATATGACTCTACGATACACGATTCAGGGAGAGACTTTGCATTGTTTGGCACGGCGCTTTACTTCACATACGCGTTACTTGACTTGTTGGCGTTTATTAGCCTTGAGGAGACGTGGACATTCTTATCATCTTCTGAGAGCGCTTGCGGATACCATTTCAGAATCACGCCTGTACACATGCAGGATAATGATAATACTTTTTGAGAGTTTGGCTTGTTGACAATGTGAAGTTTGTGTATTCGCTGATGGTAATGATGATAGTGACACTGCTGATATATCCTCAAAACTCACTGTCCAACTCCTCAAAACTATCCTCTGGCAACGCCAACGCCAAATTCGACGAAGTCAACAACATCATCATCTGACTCAACACATGTCTCTGCGCCTTCCACTTCCCCACCAACCCCTTCACCTCCCCCAACACATCCTCCCCCCACGCCACCGGATTCCTCGAAACCATCTTTCTCTGCAAAACAGGCGCACTCCACACCACCTCGGGCATTTTCAAATGGCCCTTAAACTCTCTAAACGCGCTCTCCAATTCCTCAACCTCTTCCTGCATACTCTCATAATCCAGTGCAAGTTGGTGCAAATACGCGATTTGCAGCGGTGACAGCGCTGCTTCGCGGCGGAGCAGGAGGAGCACGGATGTAGCTTCGTTTTCGACGGGTTCGAGCGGGGCGGTGTGGTTAGCGCTGGGAATGCCGAAGAGAGGGGGGAGTAAGCGCAGAGACCATTTTATGTGCCGGTGGACTTTGTTGGCGTCGTCGAGGCTGGCGAGGAGCCGTTTGCGGCGGGTGGAGCGGAGACAGTCTTCTGTGAGGGTGTAGGTGAAGGGGGAAGATTGTTTCTGTGGGTGGGTGTGAGTGTTGTGTGAGTGAGTTGGGGAGGGTTGGGTTGGGGAGGGTTGGGTTGGGGAAGTGTGGTGGTGGAAGTTGAGCGTGAGTTTTACCTTTTCCATTAATCGCCGGAGTCCTGTCTCCGTTTTGAGAAAATCAAAGAGGAGATTTCGCCATGAGATTCGCAGTTTGCCTTCGGATGTGCTGGTGCCGAATGTAAATTGTGTTTTTTCGTCGTCGTCGTCGTCGTCGTCACGTGGAAACGCAAGATCGAGGACTGCATGGTCGAGACGCATACACCATCGCAGTGCCCCGAAGCCTTGGGTTCCACCAATATGCTCTAATTTCTGCAACGTGTTGAACCATAGTATCCTAGCCTCTCGCGAATTCTCAGCAGAGCCTGGGATATCATTTACAGCTTTCCATTTTTGGCACCACGTGCGGTCAACTTGGAAAATAGCGTATTTGCTATTCCAGACGGATGACGATTTCTCATCACTACTGCTGTCTTGTTCAACATGCGAAAACTGCGCACGCATCAGGTGCAAATCATCGTACTGCTCGTCTGTCAATGCGCGCATGGTCCGCGCTTCTCGGGAGCCCAGATACCCTATTAGCTCTGTCCTGCGCAGGTGATGGTACAAAACTCGGCCATCGATTGCGTCGCGGAAGCCGCGGCACACGAGGCGCCAGTCGAGGATGTAGTCCACTGGTACATATTCGAGAATTTCTAAGAGGAGTTCTGCGGGGAGTTGGGCGATTGTAGAGGGTTGTGATAGTTGGCTTGAGTCGATGGAGTCGATGAGTGCAGCTATATCGTCTGAGTTGAAACCGAGTTTTATGTGTCGGGCGAGATATGGTGGGAGTCGTGCATCGCTACTGTTAAGATTGGATGTTGTTGCATGGTGTTGTTGCATAGTCATTGGTGTTGCATGGTGTTGCAAGGTGGAGACGTGGGGTGCGATGACTAGTTAGTTTGTGTTCGTCGGACAAGTGGGGAAACAACACCAATTCTCGAGACGTTGTCAGCTGGAAACAACGTGTAGGCACGTGATGCTTCGCACTCACCCGTCAGCCTCGCCTTTGCTCAAACAACGCCTAGGGCTGTACCAGGCTGCTACGCCTGAAGACTTGGCTTACGCAGAGGTCACGGCTGATAGAGACCAGGCTCTTCCGAGTATAGGCCGTATACGACTCTAACCCCTTTAAAATTCCAAGGCAACCTCGAGGACACATGCTGCGTTGTTCAGTCACCAACATCACACCTAGGCGGCTACGCACGCACCGTATACACTTCCAAACTCTTGAAAACCCAGCAAATACCCCGTCATGTCGCCACTAGTGAGTTTATTTCAGATTCTCCAAATCCGGCGCTTACCTTGATAGCCTCAGATATCGACAGAGCAGATCCAGTCATACAAGGCCATAGATTCACAATTGAGCTTTTTGGATCTCCCTCGCGAGCTCAGGGACATTGTGTATGACTACACTTTCCGTGTTGAAGGCGCCATATTTGTCTATTCATCCGACCCATACTTTGTGTACACAGCTGCAAAAGCCATGGTAGTGCGCCATGGCGACAAGGGACCAGCAGAACCCACGCCCTTGGGAAAAGCTATTCCTGTAGCGCTATTGAGGTCCTGCAAACAACTTCATGCAGAATGCAGCCCAGTGCTCTACGGAGCAAACGTCTTCCGCATATGGTCTTTGGGCGAAGAAATTTTGAGCCTGGCATATCGTAAGCTAGTGCGTCATGTCATTCTCACAGCCGAAGTCGATCCCCGGATCTTTGGGTCCGATCTCGAAGACGTGGGCCACGCGTGGAGAAAACGGTTCTGGCCTTCTGTCATGAAGAGTGGCAAGCTCACGGCAGAGCGCTTTCCAAGGCTCGAATCCATGTCTCTGGCTTTGAAGCCGCCTCCGTGGCGTAGGGCCCCGTGGAGGTTTGCGTTCTTTTCGTCGAGGAATATGGGAAGAGAACAGCGCATCGCGCTTGCTGCTGAGTGGCTGCAGCCTTTGTGTCCGTGGGACGATGAGCGGGTGCGCGACTGTCTGCAAATATCACTTGCCCCCAAAGTCGCTATCCAGCGAGATGGTTCGCATTTCGCTTTTGAACCAGATGAGGAGGAGCAGGATGATTGGGATCATGAAGGGTTCGCCGATGCTTTTTTGTTGATGAAGAGTATGGGGTAGTTGCAACTTCCCGTATTGGCAACTGCCCTTCAGCAAGCTGGGATCACGTTCTAAGGGGGTGACTGTCCAGCGTTGCGCCTGACCTCCCACTGAGAGCTCCTAAGACCTCGACACATTCACGCTGCCACCAACGTTATCATTTACGCAGTCCAACTATCGTTACCAAAAAAAAAGCTCATCACAATGGCTGAAGCGCAAGTCCCCGCGAACATATTTCGCCTCACATACAAGCTCGGAAAGCTTACCCTGAAGCTGGCAATCTCCGCATTCGCTCCAAGCTCTACACAACAAGCGCGACACACTCAGCTCATTGGAGATGTCCGTGATACGATAGATCGCCTAGAGGCGCACTTTGCGTCAACGGCCGATCCACCGAGGTCTTTCACAGTATACGGCCGGTCATCAGGAAGTGAGCCGCCACAGACCGGGCTACCACGGAGCCACAACGACCCAGTAGAACTAGACGCCACCAGTTATGTCCAAAGTGTCGAGAAGGACGGTGTTGAGGTATCATCAGACAGCACAGAAGCCCAACTAACGGGCAAGCCGAAGCAATCCAAGCCCAAGAAGCTTGTCAAGAAGCGTTTGCAGAAGATCGAGGAAAATGCTCCGCTGCAAAGCGGTACCAGCCAGGGCCCGGCATCTCTCAAGGAGGAACCCGGTGAGGAGTCTACATCAGGTCAAGAGACCGATAGTGGACCTTTGAAAGCTGTTCAAAAGTCTCCACAACAGCTGCAAGGCTTGTTGGTCGTGGGCCCTGCTTCCGACACCGAGATTACTGGCATCACGAGTACGGCAGAACCACAAGATCGACCAGCTGACTATCAGTGTGATTTGCCTAATCAAGGCCCGAGCAAGTCGCCCTCGACGAAGCTTGATCACTCCAAACGAGTAGACAAAGACGCTCCTTGTCCCAGTAAGCACATTCATCGTCTTCACTCCAATCTAAGCTCTGTCCTTATCCAAGCTCTTATACAAGTACAGGTTTGGTCGTTCCATACGCGCAAAGACCGACCGACACAGGCAACTACGTTAGACGTCCCGAAACTGTGCTCAATGACATGGCCTCTGCTGGACAACTGCTGGAAGAGGGGTCAGCGGCTGCTACAGACCCTGATCCCAAAGACGTCTTGTCGACTCGGAGAGAGTTAGGGCCTGTTCTCACTTTGTCGGATGTTCTTGCTGAATGGAATACGCAGATCCACGAGGTTATGATGACGGCGAATGATGCTCAGAATGGTATGCCGGTCAACGAAGAATCGGGACCTCATGGTCACAAGCGAATGGATTCCGTCGGGGCGAATTGGCAAGAAGACGTGGCCGCCGCAGCACTGGATCATACACAAGACAATACCAATTCTAGGAAAGGACCAGATGGTATTGCCAAAGCGTCGGTGATCCTCAGAGACTCGATTGAGCAAGAGGAAGCGGGCGTGGAATCGGTGGATGATGTTGGGACAGCGTATTGATCGAAGGAAAATCTGAGTCGAGGCGGCCGCGATCAATATCCTGCCCACTATTCCATCGTGTGAAGACGAGGACATACGTGTGAGTAGTTTCGCAATAGCCTTATGTGATTCAATCCAATCATCGTCTATCGAACGGTCTTTCTGCACGGTAGTAAAGTCACGTATCCTCTTGTTAAGGTTCATCGCCATCTCGTCGTATCCCGTACAATTCTCATTTCGTACGCCTGGTCTTGCACTGTCACGGCAACATAGTCATTTCCCTTCCCCTATTCAATCTAGTTTCATTGTATACCCATCTCGTAATCATCATGGTTCCAATGCGTTACATTCATTCCTTGTACGATTGCTCACTTAACCTCCTTCCCTGTCTCGGACTTCATTCACTCCAGTTTCAACGCAGAGTCATCAGATGGACTAACAGCCCCTTCATGCTCAATTCCTCTCCATTGCTATTGAATAAGCGGGGGTGCGGCAGTATAGGCAGCACACAGATACACATGCCTATGTAGGCCGGGGCGATCTGTTAAGGGCGTGTTAGTACTTGGAAGAAATACATCCGGGAAAAATGGAGAGTAGAGCGAGAGTTGGGGTGAGAACGGGGGGCATACTCTGATCTGTCCTGCGCCGCACTCCTGCTCATCCACATTCTCAATCCGCATATCCCCTTTGCCATAGTATCTAGCTGCGCGCATGATCCCGACGTCCCCTGTTTCCCAGATCTGACTCTTTCAACTTGCGAGTCTCGATCAGTGTCGCGAGCAACAATGCTGTTCATGCAAGCACTCTCGATAGCAGACATGTCTCGTAGATGATCAAAAGTAATCAGTCGTCGGCTATAATACACTAGGTGAGCAATATACGAACCAGTCCACTGCACACTGGTCGAATAGGTGATGAGTTCGGTTGCTCTGGAGGCCTGCCCATATGACATGGCCTACTTACTAACCCAAGCAGTCCACATGGAAACATACGAACATGATCTGCCTCGCTCAAGAGGAACGGATACGTCGGCGGCGCTCGTAATCGGAAGCGGCACCGAGAATCTCCCAATGCGGGATCCCAAGGCATTCCTTATCACCGAGTTACAGGCTCTAGGATCAAAGCAGTGATACCGGTGGTGGGTTGCAGATGTAAGCTTTGCGGGGTTGTGGGGTAGTGTTTCCCACACTCCGGGATTAGTCGGGTTCCCAACGACCAGGCAGTCCGTCCGCATGTATAGTATCCATAAGAGAGTTCGTCTTGGAATTTGTGGTAGCTGAGTTGAGGTGAGTGGGGGGTTTGAGAGGACAGGGAGGTTGTGGCGCAAACCGAAGTGAAGTAGCACTGCATCTGAATGAACTCAATTACCAGGACACGCGATGCGTCTCTCCAGGCACGCAGATGTAATCGGTAAGAAAGCGGAAGATACACTCGAAACCTCTTTGTTCTTGCAAGGATCTAATCTACTCTAATCTATGCCTTGTACCTATCCAACACCTCTGCAATCTTTTCCCGCACACCCTGCTTACCCTCATACTTCTCCAATAGACTCGCAACAACATCTTCCTTCTTCTTCCCGCTAGCCTCCCTCAGGATCTCATCCTCTTTTGGCAGACCAAGCCATGCATGGGGGTACTCCTTGTAGTCTGCCTCGCTGATCAGGGGCAACGGGCCGTCTTCACCTGGGACGAAGAACGCATCGACGTCTTTCCTCTTGATGTCGTCGAATGTGTTTGGGTTCCAGTTGGGGCGCTCCTTCTTGCGCGCGATGAGTCGTGCAGTGACGCCCTCGACAAAGTCGGGATGGGCCATGAAGTGCGACGCAATATCGTATTCGTGTTGGAAGGTTTGTGCGATGGACCATTGGCGACCGATGCGCATTTGCTGTAGGGTGACAGCTACAGAAATTGGGGAGCGGCTGTTGATGGTTTGGATGGTCCGTTCTGCCCACTTCTGGAGGGCTGGCGCACTTGTGTCTTTTGTGACCTGCTCGAGTGATTGCATGATGGCGCCGATGTTGGGCTGATCGACGTGGAAGACACGGTCGATGGTCTTGCGCAAGTCGCCGGAGATGGTGGGTCTGTCAGCTGGCAGACCTGTGCTGAACTCTTCAATGGTAGCGTTGATAATCTTGAAGCGTTCTTGTAGCGACATGTAGTCGGGGAATTGGAGTTCGGCGAGACGCGACTCGAGTTGTTGAAGGGTGGAGGAGTGGATGTAGTGTGTGGCGACGCCGGCGTAGAAGCTGTCGACGCCCTTGAGTTGCTCTGATGTGAGAGCAAGATACATGCCTAATGCGCCCTCCATCCGAGGAAGGAAGAAGGATGCGCCAACGTCGGGGAAGAAACCAATGGTGGTCTCGGGCATGGCGAAGAGGGTGTTCTCGGTTGCGATGCGGAAGGGCGCGTGGATGGAAAGACCGACGCCTCCACCCATTGTGATGCCGTCCATGAAAGCGACGTAGGGCTTCGTGTAGGTCGCGATGAGGTGGTCCAGCTTGTATTCCAGCCCAAAGTAGTCTGAGCTTCTCTGCTGGCCTGCTGGGCCTTTCCTGTTCCACCCGGCCAGCTCTGTGACGTCTCCGCCGGCGCAGAAGGCGCGTCCTGAGCCCTTGATGACGACGACGCCGGCCATGTCCGACTTTGCCCATTCCTGCAATCTGGGAATGATCTTGCGTACCATGGAGCCATTGAGCGAGTTCAGCTTTTTTGGCCGGTTGAGCTCGATGCTGCGGACGCCGTAGTTGTTGGTGAAGATGACATCATCGGGGTCGTCGTCCTTTTGCGCCTTGAGCAGGTCTGCTGTGGGTGTGGCATACTGTAGCAAGTCAGCATGGATGGCAGGTTGCAGGGTGGATGGAGGGGCGGCCGCACCTTCCTGGAGCCGCTCATCCAGGCGGGGTGTGTGATGATTGCGCGGAGGGGCATTGGTCTGGCCGTGTGTACTCGCGAGCCCCAGCTCAGCGGCGTTCTTGAGATTGTGCGGAGCGACATGTGGAGGACTGCAGAGTGACGCGAGAGGTGCTGCGACTTGATATCAATGGCCGACTGCAGCCTCGGGTATCCCAATGGAGCGTAGGCGGGCAGGTGGCCGTGTTGCTGGTCAATTGGCCGTTGGATCGAAGGGGATGCTGCTGCTTATTATACCAGAGCTCGACGACGGCAATCAGCGCAACTCGGGTCCTCGGTAAGGTGTGCCCGCGCCGTCTGAGGTTTCCTTGCTCCACCAAGCGTGAGGCTCCAAGGCTCGACGGCTGCCGGCGGTCGCGCTCGGACAAGCCGCTGCATCCCGCCGACATGATTGGGCGAATGCTCGACGTCAGCACATGGGCGCGCTAAGAAAATGATTTGAGCCTCTGCGTCTCCAGTCGACATCGCCATCAGCCAATTGCCCTCTGCCCATTCCCGCCTGCACTGTAGTTGTTGTTGCTGTTGTTGCTGTCGCCGCCTGCAGTCTCTCACACCACCATGTCGGCCTTTGCAAGAGTCTTCCTGCGCACATCGCGCTCTGCCCTGCAGTACCAGCGCCGTGTCGGTCCCGTGCAGAATGCCTTGGGTGCACAGGGAACCAGCCGATGGATCAACGGCATGCGGACCTATGCGTCCTTTACCCGTGACAAGCCCCACGTCAACATTGGTATGTTCTATACGAAGCATCTTTCACTTGAATTGCCCTGCTGACACTGCAGCAGGTACCATTGGTCACGTCGATCACGGAAAGGTACACACCGCCGCCCCCACCAAGACGAGTGCCATCAAGACGACACTAACTATACACAGACCACCCTCACAGCCGCCATCACCAAGCGACAGGCAGAAAAGGGCTACGCAAAGTTCCTCGAGTATGGCTCCATCGACAAGGCCCCCGAGGAGCGCAAGCGTGGTATCACCATTGCCACCGCCCACATTGAGTACTCGACCGACGCCCGCCACTACGCCCACGTCGACTGCCCGGGCCACGCCGACTACATCAAGAACATGATCACCGGTGCCGCCAACATGGACGGCGCCATCATCGTCGTCGCCGCCTCAGATGGCCAGATGCCCCAGACCCGTGAGCACTTGCTGCTCGCCCGCCAGGTCGGCGTCCAGAAGATTGTCGTCTTCGTCAACAAGGTCGACGCCATCGAGGACAAGGAGATGTTGGAGCTCGTCGAGATGGAGATGCGCGAACTGCTCAGCAGCTATGGCTTCGAGGGCGACGAGACCCCCATCATCATGGGTTCTGCTCTTTGCGCCCTCGAGGGCAAGCAGCCCGACATTGGCGAGACCAAGATCGATGAGCTGCTCGAGGCTGTCGACACCTGGATCCCCACACCCGTCCGTGAGACCGAGAAGCCCTTCCTGATGGCGGTTGAGGATGTCTTCTCCATTGCTGGACGTGGTACCGTCGTGTCTGGCCGTGTCGAGCGTGGTATCCTGAAGAAGGATGCCGAGGTCGAACTCGTTGGAAAGGGTAGCGCTCCCATCCGCACAAAGGTCACCGACATCGAGACCTTCAAGAAGTCCTGCGACGAGTCGCGTGCCGGTGACAACTCCGGTCTCCTTCTCCGTGGTGTCAAGCGCGACGACATCAAGCGCGGTATGGTCGTCTCCGTCCCAGGACAGGTCAAGGCACACAAGAAGTTCCTCGTCTCCATGTACGTCTTGAGCAAGGAGGAGGGTGGTCGTCACACCGGCTTCGGCGAGAACTACAGGCCACAGATGTTCATCCGAACTGCCGACGAGTCATGCGCGCTCAACTGGCCAGAGGGTACCCCCGACGCACACGACAAGTTGGTCATGCCCGGTGACAACGTCGAGATGGTCTGCGATCTCCACCAGCCCCACGTCCTGGAGCCCGGTCAGCGATTCAACATGCGTGAGGGTGGCCGCACCGTCGCCACTGGTCTCGTTACCCGTATTCTAGAGTAAGCAAAAAAAAAGAAGAAGAAGAAGAGAAACGAATGCAACGAAAAACAACGTATGCACAGCAGAAATAATGGAGTACGGGCAATGGGCATACCCCAATGTAAGATCTAAATGGGAAAAGGTTTCTTGTACAATACTTGTGTGTGTGTGTGTGTATATGTGCTGGCAGATCTACGCTCTCCGCTTTCTCGCCTGATGAATGGATGTACTTTAGCATGGGCCAAAATGGGCTCTCTCTCTCTCTGGATGGCAGGCGTTGAATAATCCTGCGAGTTTGGAATTGAAATGAAACGAAGACGATGGATGGACAACTGCGTGATTTGCAATCAAGGTACCCCTTGGCAATGTGCGATATTGTATTGACGGACTTGATTGCAGAAGTTGGCCACTTCCTACCTTTGGGTGCAGATGTAGGTCGATTCATGTCGTTTTCTATGTCGACGAGGCAGCATCATGACCGTGTAGTACCGTATCAGACACATAAGAAGTGACGACTGGGTAGTGCTTACCACATGTCATCGAAAGGCCTCGGTTCTCTACCAATAACACCAAACAACCACCTTCGAGGCTGGCCAATAATACCAGACAACAATCTTCGAGGCTGGCGTTTTCTGCAACGCCACAAGGAACTCGGAGCCTGGCCCCTTTCTGCCGTCATCGTGTGATTACGAAGACTCCGCAGAAGGCTGACTGGTGCACGGCGTGTTCTTCGAAATATCTAACTCAGCCTTCTACTCTCCCACACTTGCTCTTCCTTCCTCAAAGGTATCTTGTTTTTGGATGACCCGTTGATTTTCTCAGATTGCTTTTGAGCCACCGCGTCTGGGTTTTGCGCTCTTGAAGAAGCCTATCGACTCTGAGACGTTCTGAGAGAAGCCATGAGCGGTGTATCTCGCAGCGAGCGTACGTGGACCAGAGCCTCAGAATATAAGGAACGGAACGCAAGTTCACGAAAGCTCTCACCAAAGTCGGCTGTGGCACTGCGTCGATTGTCATCGCCACGCCCGGAGATCGTGTCTCCTTTCAGATCAGCGAATGTGGCAGTTTCTGTTCCTTTAGATGACCACACAGTCATATCGATTGCCCACCAGGACAGTTCCACGGACGCCATCGAAACATCCGGTAGACGAAATTCGCACACGCAGGATGCTCCGGAAAAAGAGCATGATGTCTCACAAAATGATGCCACAACAGTTGATGAGGCCAATACCAGCTCTAGTCTATTTCCAGAAGCAGCTCGCATGCTCACCGACGGCTGGCAAGAAGTCCAGAGAATGCTACCCCCACCATGGATGTGGGACCTAGAATACCATCACACTGCTACTGATCGTGGACCTTACCATGGTGTTTGGACTTGCACCCCACTTGAGGCAACCGAGCCCATATGTTATCCACTTAACATTGCGAAAGCGCCAGTAGTGCTACCAGTCGACTATCGCTGGCCACCTGCGGGAGGTGTCACACCGCCACCTGACCCGCGACCTGCTTTCCCTATCGATTGCCGCCAGGAAGTGCCCCTGGAGACTGCGCGAGATATATTCTTAATTTTTGATGGATGCGTTGGATTTTACCTGCTCATCAATGGTCTACTACAAATCATCGTACCTGACGATTTCGATGGCTCCTGGGCCTCTTCACACCTGCCACATAGGTATGGCGGTCTAAAGGTGTCCTACATTGCACAGACCATCGAACCGACGATGCTGGGAAGCAAGACCTAGACTTCCAAGGCCGCGAGTACCACAGCTCCAACAAGTTCAAGCTTGAGCAACCGATTCAGGCCATCTCGAACACATGTTCCCTCAGCTTCATACACTCTCAAGCTCAACGATTTTGTGGAAGCTCGGCCGAAGTCAAATCACAGGCAAGAAAAGTTCTCGGGGAGGCTGGGTTTGAGAGTGGTGAAGGATGACGACGCATTCTTGCTAATGTCAACTCATGTCATCACAGAAGCGATGTTGGCGAAGTCTAACCGGGACATTGTGCTTAGAAGAAGCCCATTAAAGAGATTGAAAGAAGATTGGAATGAGCACGTCGACTTGTGGGCTGGCAATGAAAAGGTAAGCACGAATTTTACAATCGAATCCATACAGTACAACCATCTATCGAAGCAAGATCTAGTTGGCTAACCTACTGAACCAGGTTGGCACGATCGCCAAAACCTTTGACACGAAAGCCCGGACCTATCCTCACGGCTTTCGACACGATATCACTGTAGTCAAACCACTGAGGCCATCTAATATCAAGGATATCACGTCCCCGGTATCTCACATCGGTTGGCTAAACTATGATGCATGGGCGGCTCTTCGCCAACAGACATCTGAAGTCAAGTTTCTCGCACCTACAGAGACCGAGCGCAAAGCGAAAACTCTGAAGAGCAGCAGACCATCTGACATACTGGTTGTGGGTGAAGGTATCTTCCTTAATCATACCGCAGCAGCTGGTAGTACCAAGACGCTTCATGAACACGATACATCAGCGTGGAAGGACTTTGTATCGCGAGCCCTACTGTACCGCGTTCGCCCGGATTTCGATCCGCCCAATGGCTACAGTGGCATAGCCCTTTACGCTCATGGTACCAGGAACGATGGCATAGAGGGTCCTGGAATCGCAGGGTTCCAAAGCTTTGTGCAGCGCAATGGCCACGTGCAGAATTTCGAAATGGAGCGTCCCGCCCTCGAGCGACGATTGCAGCTGGGCAGAGTTGCTTTCTATGGAGCTTTTGAAGTACCGGAGGCGCTGAAGGAGTATAAAATAGTGTAGCGACACTTGCTCTGGACACAGAAGCATCTCTATCTCTTCATGGGTTCCGCAGCGTATCAGTGCCATCTTGCACTTGCGAACATAACGGTATTCTATTGCTTTAAACATTTCCTTATCGCGTGGTATTTTCCCCCCATATACAGGCAACGAAAGCTAGCTTCAATAGACGTGTCAATTTACAAATGAGCCCGCGACTTGAGCGATGCTAAGTAAGACTTGCAATACCGTCAGAACCAGTACCATGGTAGCAAAACTGCCTTCAGTCAGCAAAGTCCATACAAACATAGTCATGAGCTTACAAGAATGTCCAGAATTGCAGAGTATCGCGGCGGTCCCAGAACAGCACCCATATACTCAAAGGCTTCGCCGCTTGTAGGTGCTGCTCCAGTAGCGTGATTCTCGACCAGAGGCAGGGGAAGTCATCCGGCGTCCAGTCTGAAGGCTCGCTCTTCATCAACCCGACGAGAGAGGGGTCGAACTCACTACCCTGCGCTGAGTGTGACCGCGATCCGACGTTCCGATTACTGAACTTCTTGTATGCTGTGATGACGTGCCTCTGGTGTCGCTGCGCAGAGCACGACCAGCACCAGCAGAGCCTCTCGATGCCCATAACCCTACTGAGTTTTGCATGGCGGAGAGTCTTTGGCCAAGGGCTGAAAAGCGAGCTGTACGACTCCTTGATCTCTTGACATAGCGCTGAATCAATTCCTACAGTCTCTGGAGAGAGCGAGGCGGCAGTCAGTGCGCAGGGCAGAGCGAAAACTTCGAGACTGTGGCGACCGTCGCGTTTCGACAGCATGAGGTGTCGAGATACGTTGTTGGTCCAGACTATTTCCACTGATCCAAATACACCCAACGTGTATGCATTGAGCCGCGTTGCGCTGATGGAAAGTGACTCCAGAGAATCGAGATTGTCAAGTAGCGCAAGCAATCCGCCGCCATGCGCATCTGGATCCCTCCCTTGATCGAAAAGACCCGAAGAACTCGGTGTAGGACTTCCGATCGATGGACGACTTGGGGTCAAGTACGCGAGCAGACGAATCGCAGCCTGCACAGTTCCCTCTGTCGATTTCGCTGGAGGTGTATTCGATTGAGCTCCAGCCACAGGTAGTAATCCACTTCCAACAATCAGGCCTGGTAAACTGTCCGCGTACGGTTGACACGCTTTGGAAGAGTCGTTTTGAGCGTGCAGGGCGTATGCAATAGTGACTTTGCGTAGCCCACCCGCAACAGGAACATGTACGAAGGAACTCAGCATCATTGTCCAAACGCCAATGATATAAAGCGCCATATCTTGCAAATCTGCATGTCCTTTCCCTAAACCTGAAGCTGCCAAGTCGACCAGCAATCCATCGATGGTCCTCGGTACAAGGCTTCCATCCTTTTCTACGGGTTTGGCTTGAAAGTACTGCACAACGCGGATGAAGAGCCTCGTGTATTCTTCAGGAGAACCCCGATCAACATGGCAGTTTGTGATGTAGTTTAAGTACGGCTCTGCGACGGTATCTGCTGGGTAGTTACTGAAGCCTAGGCTATGGGCAAGCTCTATTCGAAGAGTGTCTGGGCTATGGTGTCGCAGATGCATAGTGTTAGTCGGCAACTAGATGTTGCTGCGGTGACACGCAGTTTGACCTAAAGAGACCGAACGGCTTCATGTCGCAGGTGGTTGCCATTATAGCTCTGGCTGCTGACGGACTGCGGCTGGGGCTGATGTGATGCTGCATGCACAGCCGTCGAGCTGCACCCCTTCTTAACGTTATCGATAGGTAAACAGGCTAAATTCATGACGTCTGATTCGTTACCCTTTCCGTCCAATCCAAAAACCCGTACACCATTCGACCGTGACACAATGTCAGAGCTTCCAATGTAGGTTTCGAGGAACTATGTGTAACACAGTGTACAAGAGCTGCAAAGTACACTATGCACGATGTACCCGAGCCATTGCACGACCGCGCGACCTCCGCTTACCCAGAGAACAGGAACGCCAGCAGCAGCAGACGCAATGGCAAGCCTGCGTCTTGCGAGCCATGTCGACTAAACAAGACGAAGTGCGACCACGGTCATCCAAAGTGCGACGCTTGTCGACGGCGAGGCATTGAAGATCGTTGCTTCTACCATCCGGCCCCTCTTACCAAACCACGCAATGTTGGCGATGAGTCAAGAACAGGTGAAGCTCGTCCTCTGAAGCGAAAGTACGCAAATCGACATGTCAAGCATCGCAACGCGTGGTTGACATTAATAGACGACCAACAAAACAGAATACCGTCCCCAACCTAGATCTTCCTCCGACCTCCCCTTCATCTGGAGAGCGACTTGCAGACGCGGTCGCCGCTGATGTCTATCACCCAGGTTTCCTAGGCCCAGGATCCTATGCTGTCCTTCTTCCCGAAGACGAGGATTCCGGGAAGACTCTTGAAAGAGAAGAGTCTGTAGCTTCTGAGCGGTCGGATCGTGAGCTCACGCACCAGCACACCATTTCCAGATCGATGAGACAGCAAATGGCCAATGACGTTCTGATCACGCTTCGACACTACGATACCATACGCGAACTTGTACTCTGGTACAATGCAAGCAACGAAGCAGGCGTAATACCCGCACAGCTACAAATCGATGCGATCAACGCCCTAGAATCCGTGGTCGACAAACACAATCTAAGGAAGTCGCCACCCAGTCCTCAACTTATTGCACAAGTATTGGAGAGCACTAGCCGACCATTCGTTTTCTCTCAAAGTCTGGAGGCCAGTGACTTTCATATCTTGTGCTCGGGAGAGAACCTTCGTGTTGAGATGATGGGCTGTCTTCTCGCAACTGCGGGGAGATCACTTACCTTTGGGTTTGCCCCGGAACTCTTCAACGATCCTGCACATCGTGGCTCGAAGTCGAGGTTGGTGGATGAGCTGCTTCGTGCGAGCACGACTTGTCTTTTCCTTACGACTATGCTTGCGACTGTCAATGATCTCACTGTATGGTTGTACTATGAGAATTACCTGTTCACTACGATGATGTGTGGTTTTGCAGGTCCACCGTCATGGAGACGTATTGGAGAACTGAGCACACAAATGTATGCTCTTGGTATCCATCAGGATAAGAAGTGCGGGAATGCGCCAATATGGCTTCGAGAGACCCGTCGGCGCATATTCTGCTCGTCGTACAATCAAGACAAGTCCATCTCAACGTTTCTGGGCCGACCAATACGAATCAGCAAACGACACACTGACATTAGCCTTCCCCTTGATCTGTCTGACGAGGAGACGACGGGAAGCAGCGCGACAGTGGAGGCAGCGATACAAAGTTTGGACGCTGATGGATGGAACACCAAGGGGAGATGGCTGCGGGCTTCTTGGATTGTACGCAATGCCCACAAGCGCGTAGGACTATTATGTTGATACCTGTATAGCGGCTGCGGCATATATCTCTTCGCTTTCGAGAGGAGATACTAGAGTTCTCCTTCATCAAGATTGATGAAGGCGTCAAAACCCAGTTGCTGTATGGCCTTACCACCAG
Source organism: Plenodomus lindquistii (assembly GCA_025504975.1). Taxonomy (NCBI): domain Eukaryota; kingdom Fungi; phylum Ascomycota; class Dothideomycetes; order Pleosporales; family Leptosphaeriaceae; genus Plenodomus; species Plenodomus lindquistii. Next base: position 232,561 of record JANUWI010000016.1, read on the forward strand.
GATGGGTTTAGTCGTACAGGCTGACAGCGTCACAGTGACATCTCGCAACGAATCCGCTCCGCATGGGAGACACTGCCGAAGCACATGCGGTACTGGAAGACATGCTGGGAAGAGGACGTACCTTCCACAGTCTGTCTGATGCTAATTATCGTCGATCTAACCCACTGGTACAATGAGTTTATGATCCAGAAGCTCCTCGACAATACCCCTCTGACTCTAAATACACCGCTCTTGCGGGTCTCTGTCGATCTGTTGTCCAACGTACTCACCTTGGGCACGATTCGCGATCGTTCCTACGATGTTCATCGAGACATGTTGCACGCCGTTCTTCTTTATGGGATTCCTGCGGCGTCAGTCTTGGCTACTGCATTGCGTGAACAACATCAAACGGGCCAGCATTTTCCAGCAGGAATTTCAAGAGCAGAGATCATCCGAATGCTTAGCGTACTGATCAATCATCTTGATGCGGCAGCTCATCTCGAGAACTCAGGAGCGAGACAAGGGGAAGCAAATTACAACCTGTGCCGCAAAGCCTCCAAACTGTTCACTCGGGTGATTGATACAGTACTGGAGCCAAGGGCAGTAGAAGAGATCACTCCGACCAACGAGCAATTAGGTTTGGACCTTGGACTCGATCTATTTTCAGGGAGTGGATTGGATGGCTTCCAAGGCATGGAGTTCTCTGGTCTAGGGTTGGGTTTTGGAACGAATACTGGTACGAACGATTCAGGCATGGATTGGGGAACGGCTGGTCAATGGGACTTGTGGGGCGGGCCGGTTTGAGGAACTCTTCGTCTTCAACATGCAGCGATCGGCCCTTTGGCATAGCACTTGGCCAATGTGGTACGATCTCTATATTCACGCAGCCAATGCCAGTAAGGGATGTGTGACCGGAGCTCATACACGGTGTACCTGGCATCTGGGAACGGGCGGGCACGCTTCCTCCATGGCTTGCAGGGTGCAGGCGCAGAGGCAGCGCCATCAATATGTTGGACAAGCGCGTGAATGCATTGCATCGTCGCCGAGGCTCGGAAATGGCTGTGTCACCCACGCCCAGAGCAAAGGACGATACACAATCCAAGCCATTTACGCAACTTGAACGAGGCACTGTGCCACGATTCCGGTCAGGCTTTCATCCCCGGCCTTTTTTTTTTGCTTCAGATGCGTTGCCTTGCTGCCTTGCGCGCGGCATGCATTCGACATTTGGGGTCCATCCCACCTCGACGTCGTCATGGAGCCGCTCCTTCAGGCCACCCACACCGCTAGTAGAGGCGCAGTATGCAGTCTATACTCCTACGATGAACTCAATCCTGGCGGTCACGCATGCAGAGACGGCCACTACAAAACGCATTAGTGCGCTGCAAGGAACCAGTAGCACAAGGCAGCCAGAAATACGAGCGGCGAAGCGCCCACAAGCGAAAGTGCGGGAGCCATGCGGCAATCGGCTTGCACCACCACCCCCGCGTGCGCATTCCAGCATCGTCCCATCATCCCTCGTGTCAGCTCTTCGCGCCGTTGAAGCGGAGAAAGTCTGCCTGGCGCAGTCATGATGGATCGAAATCTGACAAGATTTTCTTACGTCGAGTCAATGGTGGGATGAAATGACTGGCTCTCTTGTTGCCTGCAGGACAGTGATTGGCCAATCCGCGAATGTCAAGACTTGGGGGCTGAGTTGAGATACATCAGCCATTGTCCCAATGCGGTAATCACGGGCTGCCCGCGGATTATGTGAGAGACTACGCTTCCTCCAAAATAAATTAGTCTGCGGCATGAGTCCTGCGGCGGAGGCTTATAGATATGATGTCCCAGCCATGGTTGGGGCCAGTCAAATTGACACTTTTCATCCATCACTGTTCACTACCGCAAACGGCACGCAGCTTATCAAGCACATTCAGTATACCGTAACGTACTCACACCATCATCAACAACTTGGAAGTACGCCAACAGCATGGGTTCGCAAGTGTGGGAACCTATGATTGAGAAGAAGGCTGCTGGTTTGGAGGAAGTGGAGCGCAGCCCTCAAAGACCGAGCCAGAGAAGGCGCACCCAACAGTGGCAATCTAGTACACTGTTTGCTCTTCTCTGCGTCTCCGCACTTTACGGTACCTATAGCTTTTGCAGCCGCAAGTCTGTGAGTGCTTCGAAATCAGAGCACCCATGCCAAGTCCAAGCCCCACCCCCACCGAAATACACATGTCTCCCAGGACAAGAATGCTGGCCATCCACAAACGAGTGGAGTACGTTTAACCAGAGCATTTATGGAAGATTGCGGTCCACGGTTCCATGGGCCGCTCCTTGTTACTTGGGGTCTCGCATTGAAGAATGTCAGAACGTTGCGAAACGCTATGGTGACGGTGTTTCACGGACGGAGCAATATGGAGCCATGGAATTTCTCGATTGGGAGACATGTGGTCAATCTCAGTGTGCCCTCGACTCCAGCAATCCATTGCTACCTGTATCCGGCACATGCTCGCTCGGGAGATTGTCGACATATTACGTTGACGTGCGATCACCCGACGATGTCAGTCAGACACTGCAGCTCGCTCAGAAGCATGGCATCCGTGTCTCAATAAAGAACACTGGTCACGACTACTTCGGTCGATCCAGTGTAGCCAACTCGCTGGCGCTTTGGACACACAACTTAAAAGACATCCAATATCACAAGACATTTCAACCAAAGGGCTGCTCCGCACGTTATGAGAACATTGGTCAGATCGGTGCTGGAATTCAAGCGCAAGACGCATGGGAGTTCTTCGAACCTCTCGGTATGCTTGTCACAGTAGGTGCTGTCGGCTCCGTTGGCCTTGCTGGGGGTTTCGGTCAAGGTGGTGGGCATGGCCCCTTGGGACCTGCCTATGGACTCATGGTCGACCAGGCTGTAGAGTTCGAAGTTGTCACTGCCGACGGACAACAGCGCACCATCAACGAGTGCACCGACCCCGACCTATTCTGGGCAATGCGTGGAGGCGGAGGCGGCAACTACGCTGTGCTCACGTCTTATAAGTTCCAACTCCATCCAGCAGTACCTCTAAATGTCTACAGCTTCCGAGCTCATTGGCCTAAGCCCAAAGACATCACGGAGTCCAAGGTTCTACGCGATACTATCAGAGCTCTGGCCTCGAACCAGACACTTTTTGCCGACAATGGTATCGCGGGCTACAACTTTGTACATCCTGACCACATCATATCCCTACAAGTTATGCCTTCCAGCGATACTGAGGCGATCAAGACCATCACAGCCCAATGGCACGACTTCCTGACCAATCACCCTGATCTGAACGCTACAGACAACACTTACTACAGCTTTAACACCTTCTCCAAATGGCACCAATTCACCGAAACGCCTGAGATCTCCCGCAATGGCCCTGTCGGTCTTGGTCTCATGGAAGCCGGTCGATTCATTCCACGGGATCTCTTCGCATCACCGACCAACATCGACCAGCTCACCGACGCGGTCCTCACCGCTATGCAATTCTCTTACACTAACAAGGGTGGCGGGGGCGCGCAACTGTATGCAACCGGTCCTACCAATCAACCCGATAACAGCAAGACTGGCGTTAACCCCGCGTGGAGAGATGCACTGTGGGAAGTCATCATGGGTGCAGGATGGACAACCAAAACCCCGCCACAGGTCAGAGCCCAGATTCAAAACACCATCTCCGCTTCAATTCAGCCCTTCAAGGCACTTACACCTGGCGGAGGTTGCTACATGAACGAGGGTGATTGGACCGAGGAACATTGGCAGCAAACATTCTTCGGTGCAAACTATGATCGACTGCTGGCGGTGAAGAGGAAGTATGACCCTACGAGTCTCTTCAACTGCTGGAAGTGTGTGGGGTGGACGGGATATGATGAGTAAGTCACACAAGATTCAGGGTGTGCGACACGATGCTAACAAGTGGTAGTCCTATGTACTCGTGTTATACACAGAGTCGAAAAGACCCGAAGCCCTCGGTGCCTCTAGGTCCTGTCGAATAATTGATACGATGTGACGCCGTGCGATCTCACGGGACATCTTTGAGACTCCTCCACTGAGTGTCGATATTCCCTTGTTACGTACATGTACATACATTTACTTTGGACATTCTCGCCGCATTCATAGAAGTCCTTGTCATCCTTTTCCCCCTTCACGTTCTTAGCGGTGTATATTAGCGCATATTGCTCTGCAATCACGATCTTTACGAAGTTGCTCATCGGAGCTTAAATTGATGGGTATCACATGCTTATACCCCGCCATCTTCAAGCCATGCGGTGAAATGAATCTTCTTTAAGTCGGTGATCGGGTTCAGTCTACACTGTAGGATGGCGCTACAAGCGTTTGCACTCATCAGTAGTACCCCACGTAAGATCAAACAAACTTCTATGTGACATTAGCGGCATTGCATCTCCTCGATTGTGTTGTAAGTCGCCTTCACGTCCTCGACGCCGGCTCAACAATTGGTGCGCACCTCGATAGCAACACAACAAGAACAACAACAACAACAACCGACTTTCGCACCCCCAGTCCTTTGATACGTGCGCACGAGATCATCAATTGCTAGTACTCGATACTGCAAGCTCTGGAGGCACGCTTCACATTGTTCAAGTAGAGGAAGAACATCTACATCAAATATGCGTCACTCGAGCGGTGCTGTGGGTCTGCTTGCCCTGCCTCTTCTCGTGGGCGCACGTCTTGATCAACACGGTCACGCTGCGGCTCATAATCATGGGCTCCGTCATCGCGCTCTTGAAGCTGAGATCGTCACTGTCACGGACACTGTCTATCAGACCGTCACTGTCACCGCTTCAGCCTCGACCGTTTCGATCTGTTCAACGTCTACGGTCAGACCGCACAACTGCACTGCCCTTCACTCGACTAACAAAGAGTAGTCGCCCGCAGCCTCAAGCGGTGAATCAATCATCGCAACACCTGACGCTGGCAGCACCTCTTTCCACAAGCTCACGCCCATTTCCGGCTCCGCATCCGTCAAGAACTCTTGCGATTACCCGGTCTACATCTGGTCAGTCGGTCACGCAAGCTGTGGACCCGGAAAGGAATGCCAGCTCATCGCGCCAAACTCCACTTACAGCGAGACCTTGCGTCATTGCAGCGATGGCGGAGTGTCACTGAAGGTGTCCAAGACGAAGACTGCCGAGCGCCCTATGCAGTTCGAGTACAGCGTTTGGGCCACCGACAACAAGACTGTATCCTATGACATATCTTACCTTGACTGCATGAATCATGAGCACGGCGTCAAGGACTTGAGCAATTGCGCAGGTCACGATGGTGGCATTCAAGTTGTCGCTGGCGACGCCAAATGTCCTAGATACAACTGCGCCGCTAACGAGTGGTGCGATGTGCAGGCCTACGTCGCCGCAGAGTTTAACTATAAGCCTTCCGCTCCTGTCGGTTCCTGCGCGATAGAGCATGGCGTCGCTTTCGAGCTTTGCGCTGGCAATTAAGTGTGAGCAATCGACACGTCAAGCGTGAAGGCGGAACTTATGTGGAAAGGATACCGGTTGTCTTTGTACTCGTCGGCCAATCAACGGCGGAAAGATGGAGTCTTTTTTCCTTGTCTCATTTCCCAGCTCTTCAGCTCTTACTCGGCAGGTCTCGTGTAGTCTTTGGATACCAGGGGCATCTGGCGAATTTCCCTCTACCCAGCCAATGAGCAATCAAGAACCAGCAAAAAGCCCGATAAGGTTTTCTTTGTAAGATAAGCAGTACTGGCCTTATCGCAGATCAAGTTTCCGTGTCGTTTTCTCCTCAGGTACACCAATCGTGATGTAAGAGATGGCAGAGCTGCAAGGTACCACGCGAGCGCCTCGCGCCACGTGCCTCGCTCCCGTTCGTTCAGGTCCTACCGTTGATTAGACTTTGTCAGGACACCACACAAGTTCTGTCTCAACCTCGCCAACGAAACCGCGACACGGCTACTTTTAATTTCCCGCACGTGAGGTCAGAATGGAACTCGCCAATCCGGTAGCAGCATAAGCAAGCTATTCCTAGCCCTAGACCTGCAGCTTACTCTTGCCGCGGTGCCGCTGCGCCTTTCTGCGCTCGGACTCCGGGACGGGTAGAAGTTCTTGGGCTGCTGGGGGTGAAGGATTAGCAACGTGGCGATGATGCTCTAGGCTGTCTCGGTGATCAGGATACATTTGTTTCCTAAGGCGCCGTGGATATATATCCCGTGTAGTCGTCGTCTTTGGGGCGAGAAGTCCAGACTCTTCACTGCAGTCCATTGTTACACTCCTTCAGTCATTCAACGACCAGTCAATCCTTCAAAGAGCCTTTGTCTCCATTCTTTCAAACTCTTCACCTGCCAAGTCTCGTTACATTGTGCATTTCACTCCTCAAGAGCTGATTTGAATTACCATCGTCGCAGTATATATTTGTGCCGTATCGTCAATACTGTGATACTCTTGCAGCGGCCTTCTCGACCATCTATAGAAGTATCGTCCGTGTAACATTTTATACAACGACACACACAGTTCATCGGCAACATTCCTTTTTCACGATGAACTTCCTACTACCCACACTCCTTTTCTCCTTGCTCGTGCTGGCCGCGCCACACGGCCACCTCCAACATCGCCAGGCGATGCCCAAGCGCAACGGCCTCATTTCCGCAGCTCGCATGAGCGTCGAGGAGGTCAAATCCATCTACACGACATGCTGGGGCGGTGCGATCCCCTTCCCCGAACGCATGCCATCACCCGACGTCGTCGCCGAGCAACTCGACGTCTTCACCAAGCCGGCCAACACACCCGACCACCTTGCAGTCAAGAACTACTGCTCCTATCCAATCTACTACAAGCACTTTGACGGTAGTGCGAACCCTGCACAGAGCGTTCTCGAGGCAGGTGCAAGCATCAGCAGACCACTCACTGGCACTGTCTTCAAGGCTTCAAAGACACAAGATATGGCCAAGGAACTCCTCGTCGAATACGCAAAGCACGACAGTCTGTGGTACAACCTCAGTCTCATCACCTGCGTCGAAGGCGGTGATTTAAGCAAATGCCCTGGCCATGAGGGTGGTCTGCAACTCGGCAACGCAGAGGCGAAGAGCTTCCAGTGCGCGCCAGGTGCTTGGTGCGATGACCAGGCATATGTATACCAGGTAAGCAAAAAAACCCTTTTCCCATCACACCTTAGGCACCGAACCAGTACTGACCCATCCCCCCCCCAGGAAAACCTTTGCAAAAAGCAAAACCCAGTATCCATGTGCAGTCCCAGCCTCGGCCTAACAATGGAATTCTGCGCCGGCGCAAAGCCCCAATGATGCATGCTTGTGCGCGCACACGAGTTGAAACGATTTCCTTTTTTATCCTTGATTCCTCCACGACTTTTTGACGGTCTTGTACACATACCCGCCCCCATTTTCGCCGCCGCGAGTCTCTGATTTTTTCAAAGAGTCCTGTGGACACTTTCGCTGATACACTTCTACTTTTTTCTTCCCTGGGGGAGTGGCTTGCGGATATATTATCTTCGTTGCCCAAGTGGCTATTCTTGATTTACTTCTTCATATGTGTCCGGTGGATACACGTACACGGTTCGCCCTGGAGGCAGATATACAGACGCATGTTGCGGTTCTGGCTGGTTGGGTTTTTTTTTACCATTCTTCCCTTCTTTCTATCTTTTCTTCTTCGATACCACACTTTTTCTATGCCTTACATAAGGCGCCTCTCACTTCGGCGAATTGTAGAGGCTTCGTTTTTGAGTAGATGAAAATACGCGAACATGAGCAATACCACATATATCTTTCTATCGCAACTCATGGTCTATGATTACAGCCAGTCCAAGCTCCAAGTATCTTGTAAACAGACACAAAATGGTGATTTTGTTTTTCGGTGATGCTATTCATGCTTGGTCAATTCAGGCCGTGAGGGAGGTACAAGGACTCATCACCGTTGTTCATTGTTTACGTCCTCATTTGGCTTTAATGGTTCTTTCTGCACCAGCGTAGACAAAGGGGAGTGTCAACATCGTGCGCGCGCCCCGTCGTTCCTTGCTCGGGAGTTCTAGACTTTTGTATCGGTCATGCTGTTTAAAGGATGTAGCCGTCGTCACGTGTCGACAACTAGCCGCTGCTGAAGTGGTTGGTATCGTCTGAGCAGCGAGGATGATTATACGTTGTGAAGAATTGCACTTTTTCTTTGCTCTAGATGTCTTCCTCTTGGCCGCTAAATTCGTCGTTTCAATCCTTCGATACATACTATACCCAGCAACATGGACACTGATACTGCGAGGCCCAATGCAGAGTTCCTTCATCTGCACCGTACTAATGGGCTTCGCCACCATCAATATGTTCGTAACGGTACTTAGCGCTCTTGATGCTGCTGTGATGGCGAAGAATGTTTTGTATGACAATCTCTTTGAAGCACCTTGATTGTGATAGAGGGAGTGGGTGGCTGCAACGACGGATAGTAGACCCCAAAACGTGGAGGAAGCGTTCATATCAATGAGAGTGGAGCAATTCTCCCGAGGTCAGGTATGAGGAGGATTATGCACGTGACATACTAGTCTCGAACCGGTATTGTAATAATTCGTAAACTACTACGTACATGCAAAATAGGTAATGCAATGCTACTCTAGCATCGCACATGAGGTCAATGTACATCTCTGCATTATTTTCAACTACCATGAATGGTGATTTGGACATAAGAAGTAAAAATGTGAGAAGGACGATGAAACCAGGTGTGGATTGCGGAAGCGCTGCAATCGGCCAAATGCGTGATCAGTAACGTATATTACCATTGTCTTGGCGTGGCGTAGATGAGGCTGCAGCAGGCTCCAGGTGAACGCGTAGTCGACGCCAGCTGCTCCCGAAACCGGCCAGCCGTCGCACGAAGCAACAAGTGATTGGCGGGCAGGTAAAGGCGTGCAGGGCGGCGAACTGGCGTGTGAGGAAGCAAAGCAAAGGGACACAGTATCGCGTTTGGAATTGGCGCCCGGTGGTGCTGGTGGTGCACTGGTGAAGGGTTATCTAAGCGGTTCCAGTGGATTCCACGGTGGTCTTGAGGGTGCTCCGAGCTTGGACCGCCGACTGCCAGGCAACTTGGAGCTAAATGCATTCACCTCGTCACCGCTAACACCGAGCTCACTCTTACTTAAACCATCACGCCCCGGGCAACCAAGACCACTTCCCCATCCCACCCCCACCCGCGCACCCTCACCCTCTCCCCCGCGCAGCTGCAACCACGCTCTTTTCTGCAACTGCCAGAATCGCCGCCGCCGCACAGTGTACACATAGACCAGACAGGCAATATGTCGGCTGAACCAGACCACACCAAGCCAAAGGTGGATCTGTCAAAGTACGTTGCTCGCCACGCCACCCAAAACAGCAGTCACGATGCAGCAGCAGCAGTCACTAACAAGCCCCCCGCAGAGATCCATCAGGCGCCGAAAACAAGGATGTAGGCATTGCCCACCACTCGGCCCAGCTGCCGCTTCGTACTGACCCGCCACAGAGTAGTGACGAGACGGCAACGGCCATTCTCAAGAAGAAGAAGAAGCCAAACTCGCTCATGTAAGCCTCAATGCGCGCCTTGCATTGCCCTAGCATCACTAACACCACCTCCAGCGTAACTGATGCCGTCAACGATGACAACTCAATCATCGCCCTCTCAAACAACACCATGGAGACACTCCAGCTCTTCCGTGGCGACACCGTCCTTGTCAAGGGCAAGAAGCGCAAGGACACAGTGCTCATTGTTCTCGCCGACGACGACCTCGATGATGGCTCAGCACGGATAAACCGCGTCGTTCGCCACAACCTGCGAGTCAAGCACGGCGATGTCATCACCATCCACCCGTGCCCCGACATCAAATACGTATGTGTCTTGATCGGCATTCGAAACCCCCTCCCCCACCAGCTAACAACCCCATAGGCCAAGCGCATCGCAGTTCTCCCCATCGCAGACACCGTCGAGGGCATCACCGGCTCATTATTCGACGTCTTCCTCGCCCCATACTTCCGCGAGGCTTACCGACCCGTCCGCCAGGGCGACACCTTCACAGCCCGCGGTGGAATGCGACAAGTCGAGTTCAAGGTTGTAGAGGTCGACCCACCAGAGTTTGGCATCGTCGCACAAGATACCGTCATCCACTGCGAAGGCGAGCCCATCCAGCGCGAGGACGAGGAGGGCAACCTCAACGAGGTCGGATACGACGACATTGGTGGCTGCCGCAAGCAGATGGCACAGATTCGAGAGCTCGTCGAGCTGCCCCTGCGGCATCCACAGCTCTTCAAGTCGATCGGTATCAAGCCCCCGCGCGGTATTCTCATGTACGGCCCACCTGGTACCGGTAAGACTCTGATGGCCCGCGCCGTTGCCAACGAGACTGGTGCCTTCTTCTTCCTGATCAACGGTCCCGAGATCATGTCCAAGATGGCTGGTGAGTCCGAGTCCAACCTCCGCAAAGCCTTTGAGGAGGCAGAGAAGAACTCCCCCGCCATCATCTTCATTGACGAGATCGACTCCATTGCGCCCAAGCGTGACAAGACCAACGGCGAGGTCGAGCGTCGTGTCGTTTCGCAATTGCTCACCCTCATGGACGGCATGAAGGCTCGCTCCAACGTCGTCGTCATGGCCGCTACCAACCGACCCAACTCCATCGACCCTGCGCTCCGTCGTTTCGGCCGTTTCGATCGTGAGGTCGACATCGGTATTCCCGACCCCACCGGCCGTCTCGAGATTATGCAGATTCACACCAAGAACATGAAGCTTGGTGATGATGTCGACCTACAAACCATTGCAGCCGAGACCCACGGTTACGTCGGTTCCGATTTGGCATCGCTCTGCTCAGAGGCTGCCATGCAGCAGATTCGTGAGAAGATGGACCTGATCGATCTGGACGAGGATACCATCGATGCTGAGGTTCTCGACTCGCTTGGTGTCACCATGGAGAACTTCCGCTTCGCCCTCGGTGTCTCCAACCCATCCGCTCTCCGCGAAGTCGCCGTTGTCGAGGTTCCCAACGTCCGATGGGAGGATATTGGTGGTCTCGAGGACGTCAAGCGCGAGCTTATCGAATCCGTGCAGTACCCTGTCGACCACCCCGACAAGTTCCTCAAGTTCGGCATGTCTCCTTCCCGAGGTGTGCTCTTCTACGGTCCCCCTGGTACGGGTAAGACGCTTCTTGCCAAGGCTGTTGCCAACGAGTGTGCGGCCAACTTCATCTCCATCAAGGGTCCCGAGCTGCTCTCCATGTGGTTCGGTGAGTCTGAGAGCAACATCCGTGACATTTTCGACAAGGCACGTGCGGCTGCACCCTGTGTCGTATTCCTCGACGAGTTGGACTCCATTGCCAAGTCTCGTGGAGGTTCTCAGGGCGATGCTGGCGGTGCCTCGGATCGTGTTGTCAACCAGCTTCTCACTGAGATGGACGGTATGACATCGAAGAAGAACGTCTTCGTCATCGGCGCTACCAACCGACCTGAGCAGCTCGACAATGCGCTCTGCCGTCCTGGACGTCTTGACACCCTTGTATACGTCCCTCTGCCTGACCAGGCTTCGCGTACCAGCATCTTGAAGGCTCAGCTCCGCAAGACCCCCGTCGCCGACGACGTCAACATCGACTTCATCGCGGCCAACACCCACGGCTTCTCCGGTGCCGATCTCGGATTCGTCACACAGCGTGCTGTAAAGCTCGCCATCAAGGAATCCATTTCAATAGATATCGAGCGCCGCAAGGCCCGCGCGGAAGCCGGCGAGGACGTCGACATGGAGGACGATGCCGAGGACCCCGTCCCCGTGCTCACCAAGCGCCATTTCGAGGAAGCCATGAGCTCTGCTCGTCGTTCCGTCACAGATGTTGAGATTCGCAGGTACGAGGCGTTTGCGCAGTCAATGAAGAACTCTGGCGGTGGCTCTAGCTTCTTCCGCTTCCCCGATGCGGAGCAGGCTGCTGCTGGATCGGGCAACGACTTCGGTGCTGCGGCCGAGGATGAAGATCTGTACAACTAGAGAGAGGGTTTCACGATCTGAGTATGAAGGTTCATATGGTTCATCATGATGGGATAGGTTTGGCTGGCGTATTTCATGACTTTGACATGGTATGAATATGACTGCCTTCCAGATAGATAGGAGTGGCTAATTAGTAGGCGGATCGCGAATACTTGTAACGGTGTTCGTGCGTCGTGTAAGTCCTACTTGAGAATGAATGCATGATTATCAATACTCTTCTGCTCCTGTTCAAAGGATTCCTTGTGTTGCGAGATATGTGTGTGCTATCTATTGTCATGAGCCTTTGAATGTACGTGATTTTCGTGGACAGTGTATCTTGGTGTCTCACCCCGACGGCTTGACCATTTTGCCTGCTTTCTCAGGCTGAAGCAAGGGGAGTGACACTGCTCCATAGTCGGATTGTCTATTGCAATCTACAGTGTAGCTACGAGAGGGTACGGCGCTTAGCTACCATAGGTATGATTGCCGGCGGAATCCCGCAGTCACCAAATGTGAAACCCTCCCTGAGGACCTTCGTTATCACTACATGGAGCTCCATGGCTCATAATCAACGACTTGAAGTTCATCACTTTCCACAATCCCCTTGATGCCCTCAACCCGCAGGTAACACGGCAAGTCCACCTACGGGAAGATCCCTGGCGCGCAAACCAAACTCCAGGATAGATTACTAAAGGGATGACCTCTAGGAATTTGTGTGCAGAATGGAGAGGTCGATTCATATCTACCTACTATTAAGCTCATCAGTATGCCTGAGTCCGCTATGGTCGGGTACGCTACGCAGTTTATATGTCTAGGTCTCGCTAAAGATGCGGCTGCGTTTGTAACCCTTGATGACGTTCGATGTGTAATAGCGGCTATACTCGTCGTTTGTGTTTAAGAATAGTGGGATGGGTGCTTGTGGGGATGGACGCGATAATAATGTTGCTGGGTCAAGTAGTATTACGAGAGTAGGCTATGATTTTGGCAAACGGGAGAGAAAAGAGGGTCATGGTTTTGGGGATGATATAGGTCGGTGGTGAGGGAAGACAGAAGGAGGCGTATGAGATCACCATAGTCGCCGAAGACGAAGCACCAGTCGATCATCTGGAGGACATGTGATGGAAGCTCTTCCTCCTCATTATTGACGATTTTCCTCGGTTTAGGGACATTCTCCAAGGCAGTCGATCGCCTCACATGTCGATCGTACTATTCTGATAAATTGTCATTTACGGGCTGCGCAGCGACGCTCGGTGACTGGAGGCTGGGCGGGGGGGTAGCGACGACGTCGAGACGTGTGCGTGAATGAAGAATCGGTGCCATGTGTCCAGAGTTTGTGCCTTGGAGGTGCGAGGTGTGGTGTTTGAAGGGTAGGTAGGCCTGTCTGCACATCAATGATGTGGTATGCTCGTCACGCTGCAGCATGGCATGACATATGTCAACGCGCTCAAAGTTTCAAAAGCAACATGTGACCAACCATTTAGCAAAATCGCTGATGCAAAGCATATGACTGTGCGTCTGCAGATGTACAGAGTTTCTTCTTTACTACTACTCTATGCTTTCTTGTCTACAGGATGTACTATACGCTATAGACTACGAGTCGGCTTACATGCCTGTTTTCCAATTCAAGCAACGAGTATAACAAGTTACAAGCACATCAGAGCTACGTGCGGTTCGGACAGGGCATGCAAGCCGAATTGATCTACTGTGCATCTTGTGTTGGCTACAAACTAAGAAGACGGTTGTTAGCGCTTACATCATGATTCGTAACGCCGACGTGGATACGGTGGTGAATTGATCGACAGAGTGCAGTATCTGAAGTGAACTTGAGACAATTGGAGTGAAATTGAAACATAATGATAGAGGAGGGAACTAAGATGGGTGGATTCACTGGGCAAAATGTTTGTCGTTTGTATAGAGCTTCCAGAAGAAGTGTTGCTGTCTTTTCGTTCATCTTTCGCGGCTTTTACGTAGAGGGATTGGCTACTCGTTGTTTTGCGGACTACATATCGCATTTCCTGCGTGGGTAATCTGAGAGCAGTGGTCTTGCTGCACTGGGATGGTTGCCAGTCCACTCATCGCAAAGCCGAGCAACAGCGCAAGGTCAAAGCAAAATCTTGTCAGAACGAACTGAATCGTACAGTATTATAGTTCACGACGATCATACCAGCCACCATGCTGAACTCCTGAGATTTCGGTACTACAATAGAGCAAAGGGCCTAATATCGGACGCTCCGATGTGGCGCGAACGTCTGGGGAAAACTGCAGGGGCGGGGAAGGAGTTGCGAGGATACAGACGCAGATCATGCGTGTGGCGTTTCAGATACAGGCTGACGTCTATCTATGTATCAGCTGCGATGGCTGGTGATATGTGATGAGGTATGGGTTACTGTTCTCCAGGCAGGATGAAGAATGGCGAGGGGCTTCGCGGCGGTTTTATTCGAAACTGCTCTCTTTCGTTATTGCGGCGCGAGGTGTGCGCACTTTACATCGGAATCAACCAAATCATTTAGAGTTTGTGAGGAATACGTCGACGTTCATGTCAAGGGAAAGTATGGAGGAACTCATTCCTTCTGACGCTCTCACCCTACGAAATCTCAATTTCAACGAGGCCATGTCACATCAGGGAGCTTACAATAGGATAGCAGGCACGTATATCATACTGCAAGGATACTGTAGAGCATACAGTTGTGTTACAGTACGACTCTGTGTATGCGACAAGTCCCCAAGGAGACTATTGCGACTCTTCACAGTAGTGCAGCGGTGCGTTGATACGAAGGAGCTCGGAGTTACTGAGTCATCAAAGTCACAAGCACTGTGGCTACCACACTAAACAGTCTAACAAGGGTGTGAAGGTTATATGTGTATTCTCTACAAGTAGGAAAGATAATAATACGTTGAGCCTGAGAGCCTCTATCGTCGCCCTGCTATTGTATAGGCCTAAGTGTTATGCTGTTAGCATAGGGTGAGGACACAATAACGAGCTCTTTCGTAGGCTCCAGGAGATGTGTTCGTACTAGTAGGCCCCAATATGGTATCGTCAACCTCAATCGGAACTCGGAATGCCGGCTGTACTCCGGCAGCAAAATCCTCCTGCCGAAGTCCTGCCGTGCTAGCGCCGCTGAGTCATTCTGCTAAGCGAGGCCGCCTCCCACGTCTATAAAAGGCCGCCGTCCCTCGTCCTCCTCTTTTCTTCCTTAGCTCTCTTTGCCTTTTGGCTTAGATCAAGTGTAGTATCTGTTCTTTTCAGGTACGTCGACATCTCCAGATCACTCCCTTCCTCTTTTGCTGATCACGTGGCAGTTTAATCTCTGAAACGAGACTACGGTCTCATTTTAAGATTATTCTTATTTTTGAACCCAGTCCACAGCTCCCTGGGCTTGCTCATAGTTGTGGACACAGTGTCGTCAGTATTGCACTATCTCTGACCGACGCGACCACTCTTTTTCATTGAGTCTTCTGGCTTGCCAGTTGCTTGAGGAAGAAGTTCTTCATGGTTGAAATCTGTTCTCACAATAGTCTTTTGCTTGAACGCGTCCCATGCATTTGTCCTGGTTTTCCCGTCGCGTAAAAGAGCTGTTGGTTGCTATAACAAGTGAGACTGCTGAACGTACCTTCACCTAAAAATTGACCCGTGTTTTTGTTGATGCATGTACGCTTGGTCACGTCATGTCATAGCAGACGACAAGAGCCTGACAGCAGCAATTCAAGCTCTGCCTGCGTTATAGAAAGAACGCTTGGTTCGCATAGCGTCGACAGTGGATTCATATGGATAAATTGATTACTGATGCAACGGCGAGTGCTGGGACGCCCTTGTGGCATTGCCCACGCAAAAAGCTTGCCTACCACCTTGTACCAGCTCACCGCAACAGCATGCCACCCGCGATGACTGTCTGAGTTGAGGCCGAAACCTAGCGTTCGCAGTACGCACGTGGATCAATTTTTTAGCTGACGACGATCAACGCATGCACCACAGGCCACGCTGGGGTCAGATCGCGGTCCGCAGTCTGAGGTGAGCCATCAACGTGCCAATGGATCGCATTGATCAACTTGGCTAAGTAGTGATACGTATACGAAGATACATGGTGATAGGCAACAAGCAATAATGCACGTTGCAGGGTGCGTGACGGTCATGCTTTGGCCGTGCGCAGAGCCCTTTACAGCCACGTACAGGGTGCAGCGCATCGGACTAGACGCCTGCTAGGTCTTGTATTATACCGAAGAAGAGCGTATGGATGGTAAAAGACGATCCGCGCAGTTATAACACTCCAATAGCCTGGCCTTTCCTCGATATTGCACAGGGTAGCAAGGGTCTAGTGCAAGGTATCTGAACACTGTTTTTATATGATAATAGATAGTTTTGTAACAGCTAGCTACTATACAAGACCTTCTAACAGATATGAGCGGTAAGGAAATGATTAAGAGGGTATAGTAAGGTATTTTAAAATACGGTGTTGCTGAGAACTGGTGCACGACCTTCACGCCCTCCCCTTTACCCCCCCAGCCCAACCAACGCCACAACCCTGCAATGCACACTGTTTTTGCCCACCAACATAGGAAGTGCGTGGCTTATTGGCATCATTGGAGCCAGACGATCATTTGACAAACCCTCCATTCGTACATCCTACGTACACCATGTTCAAAGCGGCCTCAGTGCTCCACTCCGGTCTTCCGCCCATCGCCCCTGGATCGCCTGCCGTGCACTCTTCCCCCAGAAAGCAACTGGCATGGCGACCAACCCTCCTACTATTTGTAGCAGCATCAGTTGAATGCCGACCCACTTGTAACCTTGTGAGTCAATCCACGGAACGAGCGCAAAGCTCATCGCAAAGGAAAGAAGGTAGCAACCTCCTCCTACAACCGCTAGCGCCGGTGCAGCCCACCTTGGGAAGGCTTCGGTAACCCAAAGCGTGTTTGCAATCATGATTGTGACAAAAGAAAACCCGTTGAGACCGTAGGAAAAGAAGATCCAACCCTTCGACCACTGGTATTCAACGGCGAGACCATAAAATAGCGTACTCAACGCACCAGAGACCACTGGTACGATGTAGCCGATCAGATAGTGTTCAGCTTCAAGAACGCCGCGGTTGCGTTGTGAGAGACGCCTAACGACCTTGGTCACGCCGTAATACCAGGAGATGAAGCCGAAGAGAGCGCCTACGCCAGAGGCCACATTAACGGTGCCTACAACGTTCGGCGACATGTTGTATGGGGGAGCGAGAAGGATCCGAGTGTACGTTGCGCCGATATAGATCATGCTTGCGGAGTTGAATGACGATGCAATGAAGACCCAGAAGATGAGGGGATTTGCAGCACAATAGCCCATCTGGAGAAAGCAACGGCCCATGGCCACCCATGACGCGAATGGAGAACGAGCGAGGCCAAGGCGGTCGCGAAGACCTGCAAAACCGGTTCTGATAGGGTACTCTGGAAGGTCTCGGTAGATGTTGGAGTCTTTCTCGATATCTTCATAGACCGTCAGTTTCTCGGTAGCGCTCTGCAAGATGACGAGTCCTGCATAGGCGACGGTAGGTCGCTTGAAATACGTCTCCGGGTACAGAAAGAAGGTGACGAGTAAAGATACCAGGAGCGGTATCGACCAGTAGTGATAGTACGCCCTCCAATCATGGCCGTGATGTGACATGATTGGAACAAGAGCAACTGCCGAAGTGCCCAGGCATCCGGCCATACACCACATTAATGCCACTGCCCTGGATCGTTGGCTGATGTAGGTCAAGTCGATCACCATTAGGAACGCCTGAGGTTGTTAGTGCCGTCCAAAACAAGAGGTCTGGAGAGACCTACCAGTGATAAACCAAGTCCCTCCGACATGCCCAAAAAACATACAGCGGTGACGAACGCACCAAAGGAGCGTGCCTCGGAAGCCCAGACCGTAGCAAACAGTGCTACCAACGTTGCTATCAAGATGGTTGGACGTCGTCCCAGTCCAATCGAAAGTGGCACCCAGAAGAAACATCCGACTCCCATGAAGAGATTTGGTCCGGTAACGGCCGCTTTCAGCAACCAGGGCTGAACATTCTAGCGTGACATGTTAGTCAAGCGTTGGTAACTGAGAGAAAATGGGTCTTACTTCATGTTGGAACGATGTCTGAATGCCATCCAACATCACGGCAGCAGCTTGAGCAGCAGTCAAGCAGACCACCGAGAATAAAGCGATCGAAAAGATGGCTCCAGCTTTCTTCCATGTGCTCCAGTTCAAAGGGTCGGCTTTGCTGTCTGATGGGACTGGGAGTTTGAGAGTTTTCCCAGTGTTGGTTATGAGGTATGTGCTTCCAGAGAGGTTGTATGACTCGCGCTTCGCCCGGGTAGTACGCGCTCCAGGGTCAGGGAGGAAAGAGGGTGCTTTGTATAGTGGTCCATCATCTTCACCAACTGCTGGTGGAGGAGACACAAGGCGTGGTTCAACCAGAGGATGTGCGCGTGGGGGCGGAGCCAGCTCCACCTCGGGGTATGGGTCTTGCATCGGCGCTGCCATGCTGTATTATGTATGTCTTATTAAGGATAGTGTGAGAAATGAGCGCTCGGAGCACAAGAGATTATGAAAGCGAGATCACGATCCGATGCGAGTGGATGCCGAACATGAATGACTGGAGATCTGAATCCTTCAATCCTTCGAGGCGGCCGGAGTACATATCCTCATCCACTCGACATCGGCGTTGAGCGCCCGACGTACACACTCGACAACGGGCAATGCCGCAAGCCACTGTCGATCATGACCGTCGGGCTTATCCTATAGGATGATTTCCCCATCGAGTACCAAAGTTCATTGTGTGGCGCCGAAAGCATGCGCCTGATGTGAAACTTTGAGGGTAGCTAACCAGTTCGATAGAAAGTCGAAGAGCGCGGCCGTATTCGCGGCGACGCATTGTTTCAGCCATTGGGCTTTGAACGGTGCGGATGCTAACGGCTATGCTTTCGTGTTCGGCCAGTGAACCATGATGTGCGATTGGTCGTCCTTAGACTTACTTCAGACTACGACTCCAGGGCTTTGAGAGTCTACGTTGAAC
The DNA here is from genome assembly GCA_025504975.1 of Plenodomus lindquistii. Taxonomy (NCBI): domain Eukaryota; kingdom Fungi; phylum Ascomycota; class Dothideomycetes; order Pleosporales; family Leptosphaeriaceae; genus Plenodomus; species Plenodomus lindquistii. The sequence goes on from JANUWI010000016.1 coordinate 251,511, forward strand.
CTCAGACACCAACGTGTTTGGCCTAAACTGGATCGGTAACACAGGCAATGATTGATTCTTCGATCCCCTCCGTGCACACATCACTCCTATGCGCCGTTCGCCCCGCATAAGCCGTTTCAAAAGCAGAAGCTACCGACCACTCGGCAGCCAAAGCGATCGTAAACATCTTTGGGGGGTTGATGACGAAGCACCGGGTGGAATGACTTTCAGCCCTGTCAACCCAAAAGTCTGGGCAGGGCTGAGTGGGAAATTGCTCATGAACCCCGGATTACATGAGCAGGCCAACGAACACGAAGGATGCGGCTTGGTCAGTTAAGCTTATCCTATTCTCGAAGGTCCAAGGCAATCGCCCAGCAGACATGTGTAAACCGGACCGACTGGCTCGCTATCCAACAAAAACAAGAACAGCAATTTTCCGTCGGGACAATGGCAGCGTGCCAAGCAACCCCAATCTCTACTCAACCCAAGAACTGGCATCTACTCGGGCGAATTCCGATACCGCAATGGCTTCACGATTCAAAAGTCAATCGCCATTCACCAGTCAAATCGCGATTTTCCAGCCAGCGCGCCGTGCCTCGAGAGGATCGGAAAGTTTGACAGCTACCATAGGTAAGCACGACGAGAACCAGTGGGCGCTTCCGCCGACAGGCTAGGAGGCCTCACGTTCGGATGCTTAAATCCCATTGCACCGAGATTGTCCATCTACCAGCCTTGCTGAGTATCGATTGCGAGCGTGATGTCTGTTCTGCTGCCCAAGGGGTAGACGACTGTTTTGCAGTAGATGAGTAAGAAATTTGATCAAATCCAAATAGATTCTGAACATGAGATTAAAGTATTACTACACACATGATGGTAGCAGGTGTGGTACGATTGTACCGTGAAGCGCATAGTGATGGCATCATGGCAATGGTTCTGCCCCAGAGGACCGAGCGGCAATTACAAAGAACAAACTTCAACCCGCGCATCATAGGACACGGATTACGCTTAGCTCAGCTATGGGTCAGTGAGACTCTTGGATCTTGCACTTGATGTTGAACAATCTCTCTGCGCATCGTCGATCTTGGTCAGCGTATTTACAGTGCTCCCAACAAAGTTCAAGTCTAACAAATGTTGAAGGTGCACAGTAAGGACATGTTGCTGACGTTAGAAGATCCCATGTACGCTATATTCGACACTTGCCATACGTACGACTCCAACCTTGAGGCCCGATTTGAGTGCATCTGCTTACTCCGGATGGACTTCGTTATTGTGTCACGTAAGGCAATAATATCTCTTAACTGTAGGTCCGAGACAACGACTCTCTTACTCTGAAACGCTACAACTGTGCAACTTTTTCGAATTAACGCGGTGGTCGTGGAAGCACTGGGATCCGGAGATCCTTGGAACGCATCTCGGAGTCCCCGCGCTTGCTACGGAGACATGCCGATAGGTGTCCATTCTGTCATTGGGCAACATGATTCGATCTCATACGAGTATACTGTAGGGCTGCGAGGAGTCGGAAATATCGTAAAGCTAATCGCCCTGAGATTGGACCTGGGTTGAGCTTACCGGAAAGTCCGTGGCTCCTTGAGCAAATCATTCTCAGACCAGACACTTTGTATCACATATTCGCTCTCCCTGCGTCTATCGTCAGCGATACCAGGATCATCTGCGTTATATCAAGGCTATGCATATCAAGATAATCCAACGCGAAGACAGTCAAGTCGGAAATTGTGAATCCGCATATAGAATATATGACACCGAACAAGCCGCCACCCAACCTCGTGAGCACTGCATTTCGTCTGGATAAGCATGGAGTGATTAGCTCCAGACTTGATCTCGGCCACCGTAACAACCGCTCGGGGGCTCGACCAGCCGTCTGTAGTAAGGAAGGGCGCTGACCTGTGTGCCTTCAAACTACCAGTTTACGTTCTTGCTGTTCTAGATGACAAAACGATGAACAAGGGGCCTTGTAAAGCTGCGGCGGATTCCGTCACATGCTGAGTTTGTCCTGAATGTTACACGGCGTGTCCAACCTAGCAGGACAGCTGTCAGCTTGACATGAAGAACCCGAGGAGCTCTGGATGTTTGCTCCTGGGAACTCACACTTGCCCAAAGGTAAGACATGGAGAGAGAGCATGTACCTTCTCCAATAATTTTATGGAGCGTATCAATGTTAAGTGCTATGAGAACGCTTGAAGGGTGTCGTTGATAAGAAGTGTTCGCCAGCATTACGAGAGAGTGATGGGTCCAGGGACATCTTGATCATGCAAGTTGTTGTGAGAAACAACACTGCAATAGAGACAAGAGTGGTAATAGAACAAACAGTATTGTTGCGCAACGTAGATGAACTAATGCGGCAGAGGCAAGCTCGAGAGTTGTTACTACCGATTGGGAAGTAGATACCGTGCCTAGGTAGTCGCAATTTACGTGGTATTCACGACCGTAAAACTGCTCTCGCAAAATCCAGAATGAGGATGCGTCGAAATCATTCAAGTTCGATGTTCCGTCGTGCTATTCGGTGATAGACAAACTGCTTGACGATGCGCGACGCGGTGGCACAAATTTTCGTCGCCGTGTTTGCTCAACCAACAACCTCACCAACAACTTTCAATCTTCTCTCACTCGCACCCCAAATCCCCCAAGATGGCTCCACAATCTGGCATGGTCAATCCAGCCATCTTCGAAGACCTCCAGTCGCGCATTGATGAGGACACCGCGGCTCGTGAGGTGAGACACCCGCAAATACCTAAGTGCACGTGACACGCGCTCATTACGCGATAGGAACTACGCGAGATTATACAGGCACTCGAGAAGCACAGTAAGCAGGAGTTTTATATATACGACTACGCTAACATTACACAGACCGCAGTGTCACGTTCGCGCTGTCGAGAGCTCACTCGACACCTGTCGCTGAGCGTGAGTCGCTCACTCGCCTATGGGGTGCATCTGCTGATCAAACTTACAGTTTCCGAGGTGCTCAAAGCAGCCGAAGAGCCTATCAAGAATGTAGTCGAGACTGTTGCTAAGCTGTCACAAGCTGCCAATGACAAACCATACTACAAGTTCAACAACATGTGGAGCCGTCAGATGCAGGGAGCTGTGCGTCACTCTTCTGCCCTCAAATTTCACCATTCATTAATACGAATCTAGGCTGAGAGTGTGCTGCTCTGGGGCTGGCTTGGCGGATATCAGTACCAAGGTGGAGAGGTTCAATGCGGACGCCTGTTGACCATCAAGGAGCTCGGCGAGATCTTGGGCAGTAAGTTCGTGACGATGAAGATGCATGAGCAAAGTTGACACTAGACAGTTCCTGTCAACCTCAAGAACGAGGACAAGTTCCATTTGTCGCTGGAGGAATACTTGCAATCGCTCATTACACTCGTCGAGGAGCTCGTATGTCGAGACCCCCCTTCCGCTACCATTAATACTCACGACTTACAGACTCGTCTTGCACGCAACGCGGTCACGTTAGGTGACTATGAGCGTCCTCTTCTCATCAACCAGTTCGTCAAGGACCTACACGCTGGCTTCCAGATTCTCAACCTCAAGAACGACAGTCTGCGTCGTCGTAGCGATGGCCTCAAGTACAGGGTCAAGGATGTCGAAGATGTCGTCTACGATCTATCGCTGAGGAATCTGGTTCCCAAGAAGAGCGAACAGAAGCAGTAGGTCCAAGACAAGTACTTCATGGACCCCTATGTATGGCTGTCTGTGAAGTGGTACTAGGTACGAGTAGGTACGAGGTAGACTGATGTAGTCCCAATCACAAGATAACATGTACCATATCCCATGATACAATTTGGAGAGATGGGCACGTCAAGCAACAGTTCGTATGCAATCCAATGTTTGATGACCATGAGGGTGCTCGAGAAACCGCGCTCTTGCTGCCGCTAACGTCACGCTGCACGGACGCCATCTCGAATCGCGAATCTTTTGGGTCCGCAACCTCCGCACGCAACTTCCACAACAGCAGTCTTCAGCCGCCGGCCAGGTGCCAATTCCACTCCTTTCGATATATTGCGTGCAAACAGGGTATCACGACATTCACCGCTTGCGCTAGCTTCTACAAAAGGGGGCGTCACACTCTGCCGCAAATATGGCCAACACCACCGTCATCAACGCCAACGCGACTGCAGCAAAGCCGCAGGTTTCCACCGCGGCACCAATTGAGCCCCTCAAGAACGAGGCAGCGCGAATCTACACACACATTCACCCCGCGCTCGTGCTCTCGATTTATGCCTATAAATTTCCTGCGCTTGTTGCAGACCCCGTTCCCACGCTCCTCACCACGCTCGCGCCTCTCGCAGTACTCCAAATAGCATACGTAGCAGTGTGTCTCCCGCCGACGGGTGGGACCCCTTCCATCAGGAAGCAGAAGCCGGGTGAGAGGAAGGGGAAGGTGCCGACGAAGCTGGAGCAGGGGGTGAACAGTAAGATTGTGGTAAGTCTTCCAGGCCTCTGAATGGAGACTACGATTAGGGTTGGCTTACACGTAAACAGCCAGCATTCCTCTCTCTTCTCCTCGCTGCTTTCGCTGCCACGCCTCTCCTTACATCGACCCTCGTCCTCTTCGGCGCGCCCGTGACTACGCACCATTACCACACACTTCTTTGCGGCGCACACATTGCACTGCTCAGCGCACTCCCGCTAGTATACGTACACGGTGTCAACGGTGACACATGGAGGCAGATTGTTGCGCTCTTGTTGCCCATTGATGAGGTCTACGGTGGATTAATTGGAACGGTGCTTGGTGCCTGGTTGGGCGCTGTGCCAATTCCTCTGGATTGGTGAGTTGCATCTCGTTCCGCAATCTGGGCTTGCCCTTCATGGAGGGCCACAGTTATATAGTCTATAGCTAACAACGTACAGGGACCGCGAATGGCAAAAGTGGCCCGTCACCATCATCACCGGAGCATACATCGGCTACGCATTCGGCAAATTGCTTGGAGGCACCCTTCTCAAGGGCAAGAAGATTATGTTTGATTGAGCGGTCACCTACTGCATCGACGTGCCGTACATATCAGAGGGATTCAAATTCCACCGAGGTCCAGAAGTTGGCCGGTGAGCGTCCATGAGCCGCTCCAGCTATCCGGCATCGAATGACGTCGACGAGTATACACATCTTCGCACGAGCGCCTATTTTGAATACGCGCTGCGCACTCCTCATAGCAACTGCGGACCATCTGAGTCCATATAGACTCAATACATCACCAGTCTTCAGCATGCACAACCAATGAAATGCTACGGTCATGGCTAACATCCCGAAGTCCAGTGTCCTGCGCGCTAATTCCGCTTGCTCCCCACGTTACATGAACGCAACACTTGAAGTCGGCAGTACACAACTGCATCATGCTAGAAGCATGCGTATTCACTAACTGGCAAATCACGACTATGTCTTCTTGTTCCCATTCTTGACACAGTTGCCGACTATATCTTTACTTTCAAACTTCCAATTCTCGGATTACTCGAGCTTCACACCGTCCACCTCTCCCCATCACTAACATTCTTGCCAATCAACAGAACCACTGTCATTGAAACCCTACCTTCCCCAATGCCAAAAACGGACGTGCTGATTGCGGGCAGCGGCTCCGCAGGCATCTTCGCCGCAACCTGGCTCGCCCTGTACAACATTCCCTTCACCATTCTCGAGCGGCGCTCCGGCCCACTCGAGATCGGGCAAGCAGACGGAGTGCAAGTCCGCACCGTTGAGATTTACGAGTCATTTGGATTGGCAGAAGATGTACTGCGGCAGGCTTACCACATCCTCGAGGTGTGTTTCTGGGGCATCGATGACGAGGGTGGAGGAGGCATCAAGAGGAAGAGCAGGAGCATCGATACACAGCAAGGGTTGAGCCATTTACCACATGTTATTTTGAACCAGGCGACGATGAATGGGTTGATGTTGGGGAAGATGGAGGGTATATTGAAGGAGAAGGGGAGGTGGGTTGAGGGAGGGGCGAATGGGCTCGAGTATGGGTGGGATGTCAAGGGCGTTGAGATTGAAGAGGGATTGAAAGGGGACCCGGATGCTTATGCTGTGAAAGTTGAAGCGGAGAAGGCGGGGAGGAAGGAGGTATGGGAGGCCAAATACGTTCTGGTACGTCCATTCCACCCCATCTTATTCCCTCGCATGACACGATGCTTGAACATCCACGTATTAACAGGTCCCCCAGGCCTGCGACGGCGCCCACTCCCCAACCCGGCACTCCCTCTCCATCCCCATGCTCGGCGACTCCACCGACACAATCTGGGGCGTAATGGACATCTACCCTCTCACCACCTTCCCCGACATCCGACGAAAATCCACAATCCACTCCTCCTACGGCAATCTGCTCGTCATCCCCCGCGAAGGCGGCTCCCTCGTCCGCTTCTACATCCAACTCCCTGCCGGCTCCATCGCAAAATGCGTAACCCTATCCGACCTCCAGAATACCGCTCGTAAGATCTTCAAACCCTACACGCTAGACTTCGCAGGCGTGCACTGGTGGAGCGCATACAGCATCGGCCAACGCCTCGCAGAAAGTTTCCACAAAGACATGCGAGTTTTCCTCACCGGCGACGCGTGTCATACGCACAGTCCCAAAGCGGGACAAGGCATGAATGTCTCTTTACAAGACGGATACAATATCGGTTGGAAACTCGGGTCCGTTCTTTCTGGTCTATCTCCTTCGTCCTTACTGCAGACGTATGTGGATGAGCGGGGTCACATGGCGAAACAGCTTATTGACCACGACAAGCAGTTTTCGAAGCTGTTTAGTAGGAAAGAGGAGTGGGAGGGACAGTTTAAGGAGTATTTTGTTAGGAGTGGGAGGTTTACGGCGGGGTTGGGGGCGAGGTATGGGGATAGTGGGGTTGTTGTGAGTAGTGCTGGGGAGGGGAGGAAGGGAGAATTGGCAAAAGGTGTGGATGTCGGAATGAGATTTCCCAGTGCGCAGGTTATACGGTTTTGCGATTGCAAGGCTGTGCAGTTGCAGAGTGTGTTGAGGAGTGTGGGGTGTTGGAGGATTGTCGTGTTTGGCGGGGATGTGAATACACTTCAGCAAAAACAGAAGCTGGATGAGGTGAGTTTTTTCGGCCTCTCTACTATTTCGCGCGGGTGGGGGGGTTTTTTTTTGGAGATGGGCCTGTACTGACTGTTGATTGGGATAGTTGGCGAAGCATCTCGAACCGCTTACTCGTCGTTTTACACCGCAAGGTCGCGATATCGATAGTGTTGTTGAGCCTATACTCCTTTTGCATGGTTCGTTTACAGAAGTTGAGCAAGAGCAAATACCAGACTATTTCTGGCCTGTGAGTGGGAAATGGGGGATCAGAGGTATATCGCACATCCCCGTTGTTAGTCCTTCACTGTTAACGTGGAAGTAGATTTGCACAAAACTTATATCGACGACTCGCACTACAACGCAGGACATGGTCATGCTTACGAAGCTTATGGCGTCGATCCTAGCGTGGGTGCTGTGATTATTGTACGGCCTGATCAATGTATGTTGCGTAGTCCCGAGAAAGTAAGTCAAGTCGCTGACAAAACATGTAGATGTTTCCAAGATCACAGCGTTGGATGACTTCAATGGCATCGAGGCCTTCTTCGAGGGCTGCTTGCTTGAGCAGGCAAGAGAAGGAGTCGAGAAATAGCAACAGTGCTAAATTGACGTGATTCTTATACTTGTAGCATCTATAGCTTCCGCCGAGTATATGCCCAATACGACTTGACTGGCAGCTTCCAATCCACTGTCCTCAGATTAGCATCAAAGATATCAAAGTCTGCTTTCTGCAAGCGATCGAGCCACGACTGCGTTGACACGCTGGGCATGAAGACACCAAATGCTTGCTCCACCTCTGCCAACTGTGCGTCCTTGCCCGTATTCAGCTGTTGCATGCTATATTGATGTTCTTCTTCATGCTGGTGCTCAAAGTCGTGACCAAGTGTGCCCTCTGACCGGAGTTTGGACAACATCTCGCGTGCGGTGATGAGGTGGTCGTTTGCGCGCGTTGCAACTGTGAAGATGGCGTCGCGGAGGCCTAGAGCCGCGGCGCCTTGGCGAAACACGTCTTCTTCTCGGACGTTGGCTTCGGCCATGACGTCTAGTGGTAAGAGCACGGCGCCTTGTGTGGGTCCTGATTGCCCTGTCATGGAATTGCTGGTACCCAGTGGTTGCTGGGGTGGGAACGCAATCAGTGGTATCCCTCGCAGTACAGCCGCAATGCCCATGGCCTTGCCGATGTGACTCGCAATGTGGTCGGTTGTGAGCGAAGCTTGTGGTAGCGCCGAGAGGGTCAAGTAAAGCATGGTCGAGTATGTGTTCTCTGCGTAGCTCTCCAGTGCGCTCAAGGTGGGGTATGGCGGGTTGCCCAGATGCTGTGCTCTTGTATTTATGATGCGATGGAACCAGTTCTTGCTTAGTCGTGCCCTCCCCTCTGATCGCTCGTGTAGGTCTTCAGCCGCTTTGGCGAGCAGGATAGCGACAGGCTCTTTGGGCGGTGCGCCTGCCAGCACCTTGGTGACGGTATCCCGCCAGAACTGCATGCGCATCATGCCAATTGTAGGGGTGCTTGTTGTATCGGCCACGCGGGCGATTTCGATATTGAAGGCGCGAATGGCGAGGTAGGCATCTCGTGAGGATTGCGGGATGAATGTTTGGAGGACGTGGGAGGGGGCATCGTAGGTTCGGACAAGGTTGGCGCAGTAGTTGCGCGCTCGCTCTATCTCAGCCTGGGAGGATTGTGCAGTGTTTTTGCGACATTGTGTGGCGTGGAAAAGTCGCCTTCGTGGTCTCGAGTAGTCGTGTATGCGCCGGAGGGGAGCGGTGCAAAGCTGTGTGGAGCGCATTGAGATTTGTCTGGGGACCTAGGACGATACGCAAGTGGCCATTGTAAAGTTGAAGGGAAGAATACAGGCGAGCAATTGGCCCGTTTGAAGACAATATACAGTGGAAGCTGTTCAAGAATATACAAGAGTGATGGTCAGCCCTCTTGTATGGATGGCGACTGGCAGGTGCATGACGCTATTATGCAGATCACCCGCACTTTACCTGACGTTAGCGTGCCGTCGTGAAAGCGCGTTGCGACGCGTCGGCCACGGCCACTTTGAATGCGGCCAACGACTCGACCGATGTCAAACACCATGGAGTCGCCACACCCAGACGAGAGACCGCCAAAGAAGCGCAGATTCTTCACAGAAGACTCGTCGCCCGTCCAAGTCCGCTCAAAACCGCCCCGCTCTCCAGCACATTCGCCGCCACCACACGCAGCGACACCAGATGGAAGGAATGAGAATGGTGACAATGGCGCAGGCGATGGCTTCGACTTCGCTATGCTACAGGCTGTCGTTGGAGAGCTCCCAGAGGCCACAATGCAGAAGCTGAAGGACGTCAGTGCAGGAGATGTCCAAAGAGGTAACCAGACGTCATGCGTGTGGCAGGCACACGACTGACAATCGGCAGCAATCAACCTCTACTTGGACGGCTCCTGGAGTGCGGCACCTGTTCAAACACCTGCGCCTTTCTTCCAGGCCCGCCAGATGACCATCGCCAACAACCTCAAGCGAACCGAATCAGAAATGTCGACGGCCTCCATTCCCGACTCGGGCACGCAGACACCGACCATCCTACGAGAGATGCCCCCGAAGCGCTACATCGGCTCGTTTGGTGTAGTTGGTTGGGCGACCAAGAGCGGCTCAGGCATGCTCAAGCACAACGAGACCATAGGCATAGAGCGAGTCAAGTCGCCACACGTGGGCAAGAAGAGGGTCGTCAACCTGAAGAAGCAGGACCTTCTTGTCAGGTTTACAAACCAACGAGGCGAGGAGGTAGGGAGACTAGAAAACGATTCTGCGGCATGGGTCTCCGCCCTGATCGATCAGAAGGTGTGCTCTTTCGACGGGACGGTCGTCTACACCCCAGACAGGATACGAACAGGCGACACCATCTACCTACAGCTTCGCGGCTACTTCCTACGAAGCGCTTTCGATGCGCGCAAGTTCGCAAAACCGGACAACAATCGAGAAATCAGTCTTTTCGAGGAAAAGGAGACGTCAGACGAACGAGACTTGCGTCTGCGACAGGTCGGTCTGGTCAAGTTCTTCGAATCTATCAACCTTCAGCCCACCCGCCAGAACGAGACCACTGCCAAGCACAAGCGACAAGGCCTGTTACAAGCGGCGGAAAGCGCGGAGAAGAAGGATGAGACTGTCAAGACCAAGATTGGGACCCCGGCACAAACCTCCTCTCCACCCTCAGAGGAGGCGGAGGAGGGCGCAGAACTTGAGCAAGACCAGTTAGACTCCTTGTACAAGAAAGCGCAGTCATTCGATTTCGACACGCCCACGATGGAGCCAGCAGACACATTTTGCATGGACTTGAGAAAATACCAGAAACAGGCACTTTACTGGATGGTTGGCAAAGAAAAGGACAAAGCATTATCGCATTCAGAGACCTCGATGCATCCATTGTGGGAAGAATACCAGTGGCCGACCCAGGACACTGACAACCAACCGCTACCAATCATCGAGGATCAGACCATGTTCTACGTCAACCCATACTCTGGCGAACTCTCCCTTGAATTTCCACGACAAGAACAAAATTGCCTGGGCGGTGTCCTGGCGGACGAGATGGGCCTCGGAAAGACAATCGAGATGCTCAGTCTCATCCATACTCACCGAAGCGAGGTCATCAAGGACGAACCAACTGCCGCTATGAATCTTCCACGCCTGCAGAAGACCAGCGCATCTGTCGAGCCTGCTCCATACACCACTCTCGTCATTGCGCCCATGTCACTGCTCGCTCAATGGCATGCTGAAGCTGAAAAGGCCTCGAAAGAGGGGACGCTCAAAGCCATGGTCTACTACGGCTCAGAGAAAGCCGTCAACCTACAGAAGCTATGCTGTGCATCGAACGCAGCGAATGCACCCAACGTAATCATCACAAGTTACGGCACGGTTTTATCAGAGTTCAATCAGGTGGCTGCCCAAGATGGTAATCGCGGTTCGCATGGAGGTATCTTCTCACTTGACTACTTCCGAATCATCTTGGATGAGGCACATTATATCAAGAACAGGTCGTCGAAGACGGCAAAGGCTTGCTATGAGTTGAGCGCAAAGCATCGCTGGGTTCTGACCGGTACACCCATCGTCAATCGTTTGGAGGATTTGTTCAGTCTCGTGCGATTCCTCAAGGTCGAGCCATGGAGTAACTTCTCCTTCTGGAAGACGTTCATTACAGTACCCTTCGAGTCTGGAGACTTTATACGTGCTCTAGACGTTGTACAAACGGTGCTAGAGCCGCTCGTTCTTCGTCGAACGAAAGACATGAAGACTCCTGACGGAGAAGCCTTGGTACCACTGCCAGCACGAACAATCGAAGTCGAAAAGATTGTTCTCTCGCAAGACGAGCGAGATGTCTACGATCACATTTTCTTGCGTGCAAAGAGCGTCTTTGCCGCCAACGCCGAAGCAGGCACATTACTCAAGTCATACACAACCATCTTTGCGCAGATTCTGCGACTCCGACAGTCATGCTGTCATCCTACACTTACACGTAAACCGCAAATAGTGGCAGACGAAGAGGATGCTGGCCTTGCATCAGATCTCGCCAACGGTCTCGCAGACGACATGGACCTGTCAAGCCTTATCGAGCGCTTCACGGCTGAAGGCGACCAAGACGTGAACAAATTCGGCGCCCACGTCCTCAAACAAATCCAAGACGAAGCTGATGCTGAATGCCCAATATGTTCGGAAGAGCCTATGATCGATCAAGCCGTAACAGGATGCTGGCACTCAGCCTGCAAAGAATGCCTCCTCAACTACATCGCTCACCAACGCGACAAAAACCAAATCCCACGCTGCTTCAACTGCCGCGAACCCATCAACGCCCGCGACGTCTTCGAAGTCGTTCGTCACGACCATGTTCCCGACTCACCAAACCACGCTTTCAAAGCCGAAGACTCAGCACCGCCTTCCACCCAAACACCCCGTGTCAGCATCCGCCGCATCGGCCTCAGTGGCTCGGCAAAAATGCAAGCACTACTTGGCCACCTCAAGAAAACTCGCAAAGAAGAGAAGGGCGCAAAGACGGTAGTCTTCTCACAATTCACATCTTTCCTCGACCTCATCGAACCTGCGCTTACCCGAGACCACATCCCTTTCCTCCGCTTCGATGGCTCCATCTCACAAAAACAGCGCGCGCACATCCTCACCGAGTTTACTTCTTCTCCCAAACCTTACGTTCTCTTACTATCGCTGCGCGCGGGCGGTGTAGGACTGAATCTGACATGCGCAAACAAAGTCTTCATGATGGATCCGTGGTGGAGTTTTGCAGTCGAAGCACAGGCTATTGACCGCGTGCATCGCATGGGGCAAGAGAGAGAGGTCAAAGTGGTGAGGTTTGTGGTCGAGGGGAGTATCGAGGAGAAGATGCTGAGGATTCAGGAGAGAAAGAAGTTCATGTAAGTTTGTCCTGTTCCTGGTAGAATTCACGTTTGATCTGAGAAGACGATTGCTGACAAATTTGGCAGTGCGAGTTCGCTGGGTATGATGAGTGACGAGGAGAAGAGGGTTCAGCGCATTGAGGATATTAAGGAGTTGTTGAGTTAGGTTTGACAAGCGGTTCTGTACATGGGTATCTACTGGGCATGTGGGGTATTCTGACTTAGCTGGGCTTATGGCGTGGGGATGGCATTTATGAACACTGCATACCGATCGGCGTAGCATATCTCGGCGCAATGGCATAGTTCAGCATAATCGGTTCTTGTATATATAGTAGTGAATGAACGATTGATCATAAGAGTTGTTTATTTTCAGCGATTCATTCCGAAGACCTTGGAAGCGTCCGCAAATACGTGGGGTGCCGGCTTATCTTCGCACCCGGTGGAAGCCGTGATGTCGGGATGGTGCGGGAAAGGCCGAGGCAAGCGCAGTCAGGGTCTCGTCAACAAAAAATATACTTCCTAGTATTGTTGTGCCTGCAGTAGCCGTTGCCCGTCGATGTCACTCCTCCTCGCTGTTTTCATAGTTTCGGAATTATAGGACTCCGTGTTGGCTATACCATTACAATTGCACAAGATGAACGGCACATCTGAGACCAATGGCACCTTGAAGAACGCGAAGCTGCTCTGGAAGCATGCCGCGCCGCAATCAACACCCCTGTACGAGTACATGCAGAAAGTGAACAAGACGTATGGATTGAAGATTTCGAATTACCAAGATCTTCACCAATGGAGTACGGACAATACCGACGACTTCTGGCGAAGTACGTGGGAGGCTGTTGGCATCAGGCATGAAGGGAAATACACCATGGTTAGACGTCACACTACTCTTTCAATTATCATGTACTGATCTATAGTAGGCGGTGGATTCTAAAGCGCCCATGTTTCCTCGCCCAGAGTTCTTCCCAGGCACTAAGCTCAACTTTGCGGAGAATCTGCTATTCCCTACGCAGGAAGTCGACCCTGACTCACCCGCTGTCATCGCCGCGACTGAGACCACACGTGAGACTGTGACATGGAGGGAGCTGAGAGAAAGGGTCAAGCAATGCCAGGCGGGAATGCTGGCCCTTGGATTGAAGGAAGGCGACCGTGTTGCCGGATATGTTGCGAACCACACACATGCTCTTGTGGCGATGCTTGCAGCAACTTCTCTCGGTGGAATATGGACCGCTGTCAGCCCAGATACTGGTGTACATGCTGTTCTCGAGCGCCTTCGCCAGATTGAGCCAACGCTACTCTTCGCCGACAATGCTGCTTTCTACAATGGACGGAGTCATCCTGTCCTACCCAAGGTCGTCGAAATCGCACGCGACCTGCCTTCCTTGAAAGCTATTGTTGTGCTTCCGACCGTGGCGTCAGTGACAACCGAACTGGACCCCACCTGCTTGTCATCTGGATCTGTATACGACTATGCGACATTCACAGCTCTGAAGAGCACAACCGAGCTCACTTTTAAGCAGCTTCCGCCAGACCAGCCAGTGTACATTCTTTACTCGTCAGGAACCACTGGGGCACCCAAGTGCATCGTCCATGGTGCGATTGGCACACTCCTGCAACACAAGAAAGAACACATCCTCCATTGCTCAATCATTCCCGGTTCACGACTCTTCTACTTCACAACCTGCACCTGGATGATGTGGCATTGGCTCGTTTCCGGCCTTGCATCAGGAGCTACGCTCGTGCTCTACGACGGCTCCCCCTTCAGATATGTCGACAGCGCGAATCCTTCGACATCAGTCCCCGACGACCTCGCCATGCATCACCTCATCGACGAGTTCGACATCACACACTTCGGTACCTCTGCAAAGTACCTATCCATACTAGAGCAAAAGTCTGTCAACCCTAAAGCCGCAGGTCTCCGACTGGACAAGCTTGAGGCTATCTACTCCACGGGATCGCCGCTCGCACCATCGACATTCTCGTACGTCTACACAGCATTCCCAGCAACGATAAACCTTGGCAGTATTACCGGTGGCACCGACATCATCTCGCTGTTTGGTGCACCAAACCCTCTGCTCCCTGTGTACGAAGGCGAGATTCAGGGACCTGGCCTTGGTATGGCGATTGCAGCTTGGGATTTCACTGGAGCTGACATCTCCTCCACTGGTGAGCCAGGTGACTTGGTCTGCACAAAGCCATTCATATGCCAGCCCGTCGCATTCTGGGGCCCAGAAGGCGCAAACAAGTACAAAAAATCTTACTTTGACATGTTCAAGAACGCAAGCGGTCAACCTATCTGGCATCACGGCGACTTCGTCCGCTTCAACCCCGAGACCGGTGGGCTGTGGATGCTCGGCCGCAGTGATGGTATTTTAAAGCCTGCTGGTGTGCGGTTCGGGTCTGCGGAGATTTACAATGTAGTTCTTGAGCACTTCCCCGCGGAGGTCGCTGACGCGCTGTGTATTGGGCGCCGGAGAGAGACGGACATGGATGAGACTGTTGTGTTGTTTTTGAAGATGGCAGAAGGTCATACGATTTCTTCTGATCTCGTGAGTAAGATCAAGCTCACGATCAAGAACGCGCTTAGTGCGCGCCATGTGCCAGCTGTGGTTGAGGAATGCCCCGAGATCCCGATTACTACAAATGGGAAGAAGTATGTGTTGATGATCGTCCGTTGGATGTTAGATTGTATTTTACTAACATTTACCAGGGTCGAAGGTGCGGTGAAGCAGATCCTTTGTGGGCTGAATGTAAAGACAAGTGCTAGTGTAGCCAACGTCGAGTGTCTGGACTGGTATCGGGAGTGGGCAAGAACGCACTAGACGTGGGTATCTTGGAGTCGTGATACACTCAGCACTACACCAACAACGGGAAGCAAGCAGATCGAAACGAGTTCCAGTTTACCCGTCGCAACAGCCCAGCCATGACGCGCGAAAAAACTGAACCAGCTTGCACGCCCATCTCACACCACCATATCCAGCTCTCTCCAAGGCGCGTAAGCGGACATGGAAAGCCACGACGCGCAGTACATTGTCTCGTCCGCCTCAAAACGCTTCCGCAAGCATATCGTCGACCTTTGCACACAACGTATCCATGACATTAGCCCCAACATCCAACTTCACCTTGACAACACCCATCGTCGCCTCGGGATAGCGCGCCAAAACAGCAAGCGCACCTCCGTTTGCTTCGACCCCATCGCCCGTCCAACCCCGCATGACGACAAAGACGTCCTCGGCACCAATGTTGTGGTCGATGTTTTGAATGTGGTTGTGTGCGAGGAAGGCGATGTTTTCTGCATATGGCTGATTAGCTAGCTAGGCTGACTCTGATTGCACTGGTCCTGGTGTTGAGGTTCCCTTACGACATAGCACCACCAACTTTTTCTCGATTTTAAGCGCTAGTGCTTGGAGGCTCGGATCACTGTCTGCAGTGACGACTTGGGGAATATCGTTGCGGAATGGACGGAGGAGGTCGTAGATGCGCAATTCGAGCGCGTTGGCAGGTGTGGCGTTGGCCATGTTGAGTAGCGAGTGACTGGGAGGGAGTGGGGTGGTTGCTGAGACGCGAGTGGTGCACAGTTGGGGAAAGGTCGTGTAAAATCGCGGAACTAGTCGGTGGGTGAAGAGTTGTGGTAGGGAAGGCGCGTTGGTCGGTTCACCTTCACCGTTTGTAGGGCAGTCAGGTGGAAAGCTTCTTTCTGATCTCCAAAACATGACTTATGTGCACGGGCTGATTGCACGTGAACGATTTGCCATGGGTTTGTCGTGTTTTTGGTGGGGGTCACAGAGTGCGGTGGTGTTGGTGATGGGGTGGAAGGAAATGGTATGTATGTCTGCCTATTTGCTTTGCAAGACTCGTCACTACCATGCCACAATTTCACCTCTTTTGAGCTGCTTCGGCATCTCCCAAGTGAAGTTCATTCTGTTTAGCCCCGACCAGCTGGGAGGGTGGAAGGAAGTGAGATGGGATGATGGCTGACTGCAGAGAAGTTCGCCTTGGCGGTCCTGGTTTGTGCGTAGATTGGTGTTGCAGTCTTTGCTAAAGAGTTCGGTACGGGAGGGTTAGAAGAAGTGGAGGATTCGATCTTCGAAGTGTGAGGCGGAGGTGTCTGGAGTTGGGGTTGGGGGATAGCTAGTCGTTGGGGCGTCGTGGGACGAATGTTTTGATCTAATAACAGTATATTCGGTGAGAGATACTTCGAGATTCCATGCACGAGAGATTCTCACTTGGAACCACTTAGTTCTACTTTCCAGCCTGGTACCGTAAGACAAGGTGTCATACTATCTTTGACTCCATATACATCTTTTTTAACTACCCGGGAAAATGTTCGCTAAACGTTTGTCCACTTCCGCCATCAGCCTGTCCACTACGTGTTCTCCTTTTGATACAGTGGTAGTCGCTATCATGGTTGAAAACCTGAGATACCAAAGTTAGCTTATACGCGATGCGACGCTGACTTTTGAGAGGCTGTCACATACGTAGTTGTATTCAAGAATATTCCGACAGACGCAGCGACCTGATGACCTTTTCGCATGTAATCCCATTTACGTGCTGCGATTGAAACATTCTCCGCTTCGAGTTTCACGCTGTTGCTGGTTTCCCTGTTACGGATCAGAAAAGCGAGACTTTCTGAGGAGGAGTCAGCGCTGGGTGATAGCGTTGGGATGCAAATCTAGCTGCTAGCATTTATATGTACGAGAAAGGATAACTGCCTTGCGGTCCATATCAGTGCTCTGATACTTGAATTCTGTGCTGAAGAGCTCGTCGCGGTAGGGGAGGAGAAGATCGAAGATGCGCTGTTCTAGCATGCCCTTGGGTGTACGAGAGAGCGCAGTCGCAGAGTCACTCATATTTCTGGTTTTCCTAAAAAAAAAAGTGGTCCGGGGTATCTCTCGTAGTAACGGTGAATGAGGTGAGAAGTGATGAGAGGCGATGGCAAGAAGATACCGCAAAGCAGTACTTCGTGGATGCGATTACCTTGCAGTCGTTTGCTTACCAGCGATTGCCTGCATTTGCTACGAGGCCATAACTGTGCTTGCCTTGATTATATTGACCATAAAACACTGCAAACTTGAAGCCGTCGTGGAACAAGATTCTGAAGAAAGTCCATGACCGTCATGATTGTCTTCATACATGAGCATGCATCACTCTACAGTTAGTTTGTAATTTGACTAGAACGGTCCTAAAATACCATGCAGAACAACGGTACCAGTTGTCAGACTACCTAGGTATCGAAACTGCGGATGAGGGCAGCAAAGGGGTGACACATAGTGCCATAACAGGTATCTTGCACGGGTGCTTTCGGCTTGTGACAGAGGTGACAGGCTGCGGAGACTGCGTTCGCTTATTGTACACAATTGCAAACAGTGAGACCTTGAGATGACTTAGCCCGAAAGACCCAGGATTGATTGTTTGATCTGAACAAGGCATGAGGTAGGAGAGGAGAGGGTCGAGTGGTATACGCCATTTACCTTATCGATAAGAAACGGACCCACAGACCTTTGACCCTAATTTGCGCAGTTGATCAGGTACGCCACCATTCAATCTACCATTTTCGGCAAGCTCAAGGGCCTGGATGAGAAAACTGAGGACTCTATACGGCCCATTTGTGCGACCAAGGCTCACTGGAAAGTGGGTTTCGACCCCGTCACATCGCATTCCGATCGTCACGTGTCTCGCCACCATGGACATCTCAACAGCATCAACCGACCGAGTGGGTATGTCACTCGCACTTCTCCGAGTGAGTATGGCTTACAGTGGATACAGAAAGGCTCTGTACATCATGACACGCATGCAACGCCTCCAGAGTTCATCCAAAGAGCGCACTGGCGGTATCAAAGCATGCGAAAGGCTGAGCTTGAAAGTGATCCCAACATCTTTGATCTGAGTAAACGAGACACTTTCACCGACGCGCATAAGGATCTTTGGAGGCCAGCTGGCGTCATACCAGCTTCACAAATTGAGGCTGCCTGCCAAGCCTACGCTGGAGGAACACCACTTTCAACACCAGTAGAAGATGCGCAGGTCTTCGAGAACCGGGACTTCCCAGGACTACAAGTCATCTCAAAATTGCTCCCGCCAGAAACCCAAGTGCTCTTCACTTCCTGCTTGATGCATCGAGATCTAGCCGATCCGAGCCACAAGATCAACATGCAGGCAGACTACAACGTGCCCTACCCAGCGAAACCGACAGCGGAGGCTCTACGGTTCGATAGTAGTTTCTTCCTTCGTGACAGAGCCGCATCAGAAGACTG
Source organism: Plenodomus lindquistii (assembly GCA_025504975.1). NCBI lineage: Eukaryota > Fungi > Ascomycota > Dothideomycetes > Pleosporales > Leptosphaeriaceae > Plenodomus > Plenodomus lindquistii. The sequence continues at coordinate 270,164 of JANUWI010000016.1, forward strand.
TCTTGTGCCCAAAGTCCCTGAGAAGCAAAAGCCTCTCAACAACGAACAATTCCTGTATACCAAGCTGCGATGGCTTACGCTCGGTGAGCAATACGACTGGCCGACGCGTAGCTACTCAAAGCACGCGACACCATTCCCGTCAGATCTTTCGACTCTGGTGACTGGTCTTTTCCCGCATATTCGGCCCGAGTCAGGAGTTGTTCTGATGTACTCGGCGAAAGACTTCATGCCTGTCCACCGCGATGTTAGCGAGATGTGCCAGACTAGTCTTGCTAGCTTCAGTGTTGGTTGTGATGGTATCTTCATCATGGCGCGAGGAGAGGACGATGGTCTCGGCGAAGACGCACCCAGGACTGTAGCGATACGAGTGCACAGTGGAGACGTTGTGCATCTCTCAGGTCAGGCAAGATGGGCGTGGCATGCAATGGCGAGAACAATACCCAGCACGTGTCCGTCGCATCTAGCGAGCTGGCCAGTTGGAACGCCAGGAGCTACTCCCGCTGAGGAGAGAGCATTCAAGAAGTGGAAAGGGTATATGGGTACGAAGCGCATCAATGTCAGCTGTCGTCAAGTGTGGGATTGAGCAGGCGGCAGATTCACGGGAGCCATCGCAACGGGCCGCTCGGGCAATCCAGTGGGTCGGAGGCGAGCTCCACATATGTAGCATCAAATCGACAGTTTGAACTTCGACTTTGCGAAACATAGCCACTGGCTCGTGACTGCGACAAGTGCGAAATCCGATAACACCCCCATGCCTGGCACAAACTCGTCGTTGCATTCATGGCCACAATCGAAGATGACGCAGTTGCGCCTAAACGGCGAACGGTTGGAAGGCATAATCGGAACATTCCCTGACCCAGTCTGTGTCCAATAACGTTCGATAGAACTCGAATACGAGTTGCAGCAATCAGGCTGCATGGGCCCACGTGGTATCCCCTATCACGGTTCCCAATTCGTCTCTCCGCAGCGAAATGTCATCAGAACAGCACCCCTCCGTGACTAGCGAGTCAGATGTTAATGTACGGCTCGGAGCACTATACTTTTCACTGCATTGTCACGAAAAGGTGGTTTGCTCCATGCTCTTAGCGACGCTAGCTTGCAGAAAAGGCGACGATTTATCCCCAATCTGAGTAAGTACGCCTTGCCAGGTCAGCTTCCAGGTTACGCCCCATGAGATTGTGTTGGGACGCGGTAGAGGAACTGTAACCGGTTGGAGACAGCCTACCGCATCTTGCAGACCAAATCTGCATGCTGTACGCAGTGGTTACTACAACTAGCGGCCGCAAACTTTTGTGGCCTGAGTGATCTACCTCAAGTTCCTGGCCCACCCTATGCTGAAGTTGATTCCGTCAGCTTTGAACAGGAGATAAACCCTCGCTGTTTTTATTGACTTGCTATTGCCCGTTTGTTCACCAAGTCACTTCAACCATGCGCTTCTTGAACCTCCCTCAGATTCGCTATCACGGACCATGGGTACAGATGCTTATAGCAGGTATTGGAGTTGGAGCATCAGCAGGTATCTACGTCGCGCTCAACCTCCTAGGCGCTGGAGGCGGCAAACCAGACTCGGCTCAAGTTGTTCAAGTCGTTAACGCGACACTCTGCGCCGTCTGGTTTTTCTCCTCGTCGTTCGGCGGTTCGATACTCAACAAACTTGGCCCGGGCCTCACCATGTGCATCGGTGTGCAAACCTACGCTGTCTACGTTGGATCCCTATGGTATTACGACGAGACTGGGAAGAAAGGCTATCCATTTGCAGCGGGGCCAATTATAGGAATTGGTGCCGGCATGGTGTTCATCACTGCAGGATATGTTGCAACCGGGTATCCGGAAGAGAGGGAAAAAGGCTCATATGCAACCATACTCATGAACATGCAAGCTCTAGGATCGGTAATCAGCGGTATCATACCAGTAATTATCAACCGGAAGTCCGACACGGTTGCGGGTGTTCCTCGGTCGGTGTACATATCTTTCATCGTTATCATGATCGTTGGTGGCCTTATTTGTCTCCTACTACTACGACCTCAGAAGCTCACCAGAGATGACGGATCTATAGTAGCTGTTCATCCTCCAATAGGCGCATGGGAAGAGTTCAGAACGAATCTGCTGGTATTCACCGATCCGATCCTGCTCCTCATGTTACCCGCGTTCCTACCCGCCGAAGGGTTCTTAGTCTACAGCGGTTCGGTCAATGGTAAGACTCGTCCAGTATCCCTCCGTCCCGCCACTGATCATCTTTCAGCATACAACAACAATCTTCGCACGCGCTCGCTGCTGTCCTTCATCGCTGTGCTGTTGCAGATACCTGCGGGCTGGGCATTACAAGCTATCCTGGACAGTTCAAGATGGGGTCGACGCAAGCGCGGACTCATAGGCCTCACCTCTGTATGCGTACCTCTTGTCGCAGCTTGGGTCTGGGAAATGGTAGGTACTCCTGAGCACATGCTGTGGTGTATACTCACAGAGAAAAAGATACGTACCCGCAATTACGACCGAAACAATCCACCCACGACACCTACTGATTGGGATGACGCGGCATTCGGTTGGGTTTTTGTGCTGTTCATGCTCAATTGGGTGTTCTCGGTACGCTCTCACTCACATTCCCATCCTTAACAATTACTAACAATCGTGAAGCAATTGTGGCATCAAATTGTTTACTATTGGATCGGAGCCCTCACAAACTCCCCTCAGAAGCTCACGCACTATGTTGGCATCTTTCGTGGTGTGTTGGGTGCGGGCGAGGCCATTTGCTTTGGTCTCGACAGTATCAAGATTCCTTTCATAGCCGAAGCTGGCGGAATCCTCTTGTTCTACGTTATTGGCATCGCCTCTTTCTACTACCTCGGCGTCTACCACATCAAAGATACCAATTACGACCATGCAGAGGAAGGTGCGGTAGTACCGAATCATATCTTGGAAAGTCGAGGCCTTATACCTGGACACCAAGCCAATGGCGCTACTGGAAATAAGGAGGGGGGTAGTGACAGGATAAACAGTAGCGCAGAGAAGGTTTAATTCAAGGTTTGCAATATTCAGGCAGTTGCAATGATTTTTAACAGTGTTGACCGATAATCTTTGTTCTCATCTTCGCCTCCTGTCCTAGATGGAATATTGTGAACCACCTTCGCACGTCTCCAGTGCTGTCCTCGATTGGACGCTCTGCGAGTGTCGACATCCATGCAGGCCCACGACACGGCGGTCGATCACTACGGTCGATCACTACCATTGGCAATACCGGCAATTAACATCCTGGGAATCCTACAGGGTGCCTTACAGAACCCAGACAACGCATTCTCGAGAAGCCAATCTACTCTTCAATTGAATCAGATAATTGTGTCCAGGAACTACATTGATAGGTTTGGGCTCCGGATTCCAGTGTTCATGCCGATATGATAAGTTGTGAGGTTGGTAGGAGATTGAGTTGTAACTGTTGCTATCTAGTAAGTGGGCCATTCACTGGGACTGAGAGATAAGGTCTCATTGATCGAGATCGACGGAATGTTGCCCGTTTGATTCGACTGGTAGGAGAGCCCAGCTGGAAGGGGAGCATGGCTAATAGGTTCAGACAACGCGGCTTATACACGGAGCACGACAGGGTGAACTGTGCATGTTAATGACTGCATGTGGACATGTTGATTATTCCCTTTTCCGCACTACCTAGCCTAGGGACTCGGACGCGATGCTTGCTTCGCTAACGTATCAACGAGTCGTAGTCTGATCCGTCGTCGACGTCCTACACGTCGACAAGTTCAAACCTGACAAGCAAAGTGCACTTCGTCTCGTGACCGCCCAAGTCCAACATGCGTATGAAACTCCACCCAGGGACAGTATACATGAGCCTGACCGCCGCAACAGCAAAAATAGGATTGCGTGAAAAACTATCGTCACTCTTGATGAGTAGACGCAGGAAAACCAGCTCATTGTCATCGTACTCCCACTCCAAAATCTCCTTCCAGACAGGATCATTTGGAGGCGAATTGTCTTTGTGCATAAAGCTGGTCAGCTTGTGCGGTTTGTAACCAGCTGTCTTGCGCTTGGGCGGCAAGCTGTTCATGTCGTTTGCGTGTACGAGCGTGCAAGTCAAGTATGGCTTGATGTCCTCATTTTCACGATCTTTCGGTAGAGGTATGTCTGTGGCACCTGCGACGTGCAGGCGAAGTTTCCTTCGTCTACCGGTGCTGAGGTTTCCGCTGCCTCCAGCTCGAAGCGCAGCAGGTTTCAGAACATAGCCTCCGGAGCCGGCGAAGAGGGCCTCGTTGAGCTGGGAGCTTGCGCCAAAGGTTTGCCAGTTGAGTGCGCAGATCTGGGCGCCGATACCCCAGAAGGGCACGGGCTGGAGGTTCTTGGAAGAGATACGAGTGCCTTTTGGATACACACGCATCAGGTGGTGTGCATTGTGTTGAGCAATCTTGGCGCTGTGCGCGGGTAGGAACGCTCTCAGTCCAGACTCCGAAACATTGATGAGTTGATGGTGAGGCGCGTTTTCAAGATCAGCTTCGAACCAAGAGTTGTTGACCGGCTTGACAGATTGCGCGTACACTCCTAGTTCTGCTAACTCTGGTATAATCAGGCCAGCGTTAGTAGCCTTCTTCTTCTGAGCATATTCTTGACGAGCTTTCTTGTCCACTTCCTCCTCATCTGAGCTCGAGTCACTATCGCTACTGTCCTGCTCGTTTGGCAAGTGATACTCAACAATAACCGCGACCTTATTCCCCAGCTCGGCTAGGGTAACGTGTGTGTGCTGGCTATGATCTTGTTGTTCCTGTGTACCTTTGTCGCGAACTGCCTTGCTGAGTAGCCGGTGCCCCCAAACCTCCTGCATGATCTGCGCGAGTCGAAGTTGACCATGTGCACTACAGTGGTTTTCAAGCGAGATCATGATGGGCGCGGCATTTTTTGCGTCGGCCGCTTCTTGATCAATAACGTCCCGAATCGTTTCACAGACTTCGCGAAATGGAATGTTTGACGTGAGCGTCCATCCGTGGGTAACCTTGGGCTCATCCTCGTTATCGTCGTTGTCCCAAGCATCGATCTCCACGCAGCGAGACCCGGTATGTAGCGCAATCTCATAGGCAGAAGCATGGGACGAGCCATACAGCTGATGCGCCATGAGGTACGTATTGTGAGATGAGCTGATGAAATATTCTGGCAGAGGGTGATTCCTATCGATGACCTCAGGCGGAACGTGGATGTGGGACCTGGAAACCAACTCCCGCAGGGCTGTCGTTGGCTGGTCGCTGTCCACACCAGCTTCTGCTTCACTTAGAACCTTCTCTTCAACAAGAAAGCGCCTCAATGCCTGGCTGACGCGCAACTCATCCTTGGTGATGTGCGACTGTTGCGCCGCATGACCACCACCGGCTACTGTTCCTGCATCAATTGCCTCGCCCTTATCTTCATCATCGATCTTTGACTTTTTGCCGAATGGGTTCAGTTTCGCAATACCTGACACGAGTTCGGCCATGTTTGCGTCACAAGTGAACGTACGATGGTGTATCACCGTGTGTATATGAGATGAGGTGTGTTATGAAAGGCTGGAACTCAGCTGGTGGGGTAAGCTTGGCTGCCTGAGCCGGTTAGAACGAAGAAGCGTCAACAAAAGCAAGGCTAGGCCTCTCAATGCGTGAGCAGGTACATCCTACACGAGCGGATTTGGCGAACCGTGCAGTCAGGTCGTACAACGAGGTTGCAATTCACTGCGTCAACATAGCCGAGGCGCTAAGCTAGAAGTGGAATCATGTCTTCTCATTCAATTACCCGTGGATGGCACTGGCACTTACTCATTACGTGAATTGAGACCTTGCGAAGGACCCCGTAATTACCGAGTCCCTACACCTCAGGGGGAACGGACCAGCCTTTTGTTGTTGAAGTAGATCTGGCTACTCTACGAATGAATTCAATACATACGCTCTAGAGCTCCTTCAAATTGACACTAAATCCTCAGTGCTCAAGTCAGGCCGTGGAAGAGTATTGAGCTCTCTACTTTCGACATGGATTGACGAACATGTCCACATTGTCTCCAAAACCACACTGCATTGCAGTAATACGACCCACCAAGTCGCTTCCTGCCAAACTCCTACCCCCTCAAAATATCGCAATAGCCCCCGGCGGACTTCCAATCCCCCCCTTAACATGCAACGGCGCACTCGTCATGAAAAACGTATACCGCTTCATCTCCCTACACTTCGCACTCAACTTCTCCAGATCCCACATCTCGCCAATCGCAGTACCCCAGTGCACAAGCAACCACTCATGCAAACACCATCCATCCGTGAACTTTGGCGGCCAGGCCTCGAGCGCCACTGTGTCGCCAACTACAGCTGCGAAATGTTGATCGTAGAGCCAGCGGATGGTCTTCTCGCAGGCCTGGAGACCAATGGCTACGCTGTTGTCGCGCGTGCCGGATTTGCGATCTGCTTCGTTTGCGCCGCTGTGGTTGTCAGCTTCTCCTTTTTCTTCTTCTCTGCTTCCATTGGGTGGGTAATGATAGGGAGACTTACTTATGCCACCTAACATACCCACTCCGTATCATGAGTATATCGCCCTGTCGTACGCTTGTCCCCTGCCACTTGAGCGTCTCTTGGATTTCATCTACGGGGATCTCATGTCTGGATACAGGACTAGGCGGTGCCTTGCCATGTTTCTGCTCGTACCAAGCTACCCAGTCGCACAAGACGCCACGACCAACGATCCCTCCGCGCTCACACCAGTTGTGCGTGCCGTTTGTATCGGTGGTACGCGCTTGTTCGTGGGTCAGGCCGTTGTAGTATGTGCTGCTGGCCTGGTGGGCAAAGTGCTTTAGCGAATCCCATTGGGACCCTGCTTGCGTGTCTTTTACCGAATTAGTACTTGTGTGCAATGGTGATGGTAAGATATGGGGTGGGAAGAACTGACTGATATACACCTCATCATCCATGGCCACGAAATCCGAAAAATCCGAAAAGTTGATCTTCTTCTGGCTGAACTCTTTCCTGTTGAAGCCTGGAAATTGTACATTGTTTAGTTCCCAGTCGAGTTGGATGTGTTCGCCCGTGCTGATCTCGCGGGATGCGGCTTGCACGACTGAGGGCGTGAGGAGATTAATCGCTGGGGGAAGGGAACGTCAGTCAGGTTCTTGTCTCCAAAAGCAGTCAGTCCTGTCTGGGTACATACTTCCAACCTCATCCTTCTTCCCATCTCTATCAAAGAACCCCCAGATATTCCCCTGCGGCATACCATCCACCTTTGGCAAATCGTCAAAAGCAGGGAACTGATACTCATTGCCCGCAGCGCCTCCCAGCACCTCCTGCGCCACAGATGCAAGTCGGTCTTGAGCAACTTTTAGTACATTCGTCATTGTAAATGTCAATTATTGCAAGACGGTTTCGTGCAAATTGTGTCACCCAAAGAGACTTCAGTAGCCCTTATACCCGTCTAATTTCCCCGCTCTCTAAATCTCTTGGGCCCGACCCCGCAATGAGGATCCCCATCTCGGTCCACAGGGCGGACCTATTCCACGTAGGCCTACATGACGTTTCGAGCCGCTCTTTAGCTCTCCAGGGTGGTCTTAGGAGGGGGGTTAGCAGGACGGGACCGGCTTCCGACGAAGAGGAGGTGTCGGCTAGCGCCAAATAGGGTAAGCCGGCCGTCCAACATCCTCGTACCACTTGTAGAAGTGTGACTATTATTGCACGTTGAACGAAGAAAAATTCAGGGCTTGGTTGATAGAAGTCAATTGAGGTTGGAATCATGGCCTGAGTGTATGATGCCAGACAGTTACATATTATTGCTGAAACCATCAGGGAGTACACATATGGCCATAGAATCTGATTGAAAACGCATTTTTTTGATCTGCTGATCAAACGTCACTACACACGAAAGAAACGTCATCCATTGAAAGAGTAATGAATTAGCTATTATTACGTACGGCATGCATACCATTTTCGCAGTGGGACGCTACAGTCCATCCTGCCATCGTATTCTCCTCATTAAGAGTCGCAGTAACAAAGTGGAATTCAAAGCAAGCCGTTTACTCATGTGCTGTGCGCCGTAGCGCAATCGTGGTATCATCCATGATCAAAACGTAAAGGGCCGTAGTCATGACCTGCCAACCGCAAAGTATCAAGTTCACACCATCCACAACCGGGTATCACATTCGCAAACTTAGACGCGACCCTGGAACACTGGGTTCTGGTCCCCGAAGGTGGTATTGTAACCCTCGGTTCCGGGCGCAGCACCGGTGGTGGAGGCGCCTGTAGTGTTACCGAGTCCAGAGGTACCAGTGTGGCCAGTAAGACCGCTTCCGCTGGTCAATCCTGATGAGCCACCAGTCAGACCTTGACTGCTAGTGAGACCCTGTCCGCCGGTGAGACCAGATGATCCGCCAGTGAGGCCCTGACCACTGGTGAGGCCTGAGCCGTGCTGAGAAGTGCCGGTGGTGTTGTTAAAGGCGTTGTCAACCTGAGTGCCGAAACCCTGGCCAGTCTGGCCGTGGGAACCAGTGACACCAGAGCCAGTCGACTGACCGTAGCCGCTGGTACCATCGTACTGGTTGGCGGATGTGTTCAAGCCATGGGACGCACCAAGGCCTTGTTGTCCACCAACAGCACCGGTAGGACCGCCGTATCCACCCTGGCGGCCGTGAGGCTTGCGGGTGACCTTGCCAACCGAGGGAAGGCTGGAAGTCTCCTTGGCTGAACCGATGGAGAATATGGGGCTCTCCCACTTGTCACCCTTCTCAGCGAGTTCCTTGTACTCAGTGGCCTTGGTGGAGATGCCACCTGGCAAGGAAATGTTCTTGAAGATGGAGTCGTGTTGGGTAACGGCGACGTTGACCTTGGTGTCCTCAGTCTTGGCCTTAGCCTTCTCAGCCTTCTGTTTGCCTTGCATAACGCGATTCTGAATTGCAGAGGCATAGCGCTGGTACATGTTCTGGAGGTGCTCAGGGTCGGGGTTGCGCTTAGCCTCAGCCTCAGCACGGTCAGCCTCAACCTTGATGTCGTACAAGATACCGTCAAGCTGGTTGGCAGAATCCTTGATCTGCTTCTCGAGGACCTTCTGGATAACAGGGCGCATAACCTTTAGAAGGAGGGGCTTGAACATGTTGAAGAGCAGCTTGTGGTTGCTCTTCTTCATCTTGATCTGCAGGTTCGCAATATCGGACTCGACCTTGGTCACCTTGAAGAAATGAGTCTGGGCGTGATTCTCGCGAGCCTTATCAGCAGTCTCCATCTCAACCTTGAAGCTGAAGCCGGATCCGCCCATGAAGACATCCATGACACCCTTGTCAGTGATGGATGGGAAGCCCTGCTTGCGCTTGACGTAGTAAGAGACATCCCTCAAATCCATCTGGACGCCAGAGACTGAGAGCATGACCTTATTCTTGTTCTTGCTCGAGACTGTCTTGCGTCCCCAGCGCCAGTAGTTGTCTGAACCAAACTCGAGCGAGTTGGGGGCAAGGTTGTCACCCTCAATGACGAGGTTCTCAACAACAGCGTCGATCATGGGGTCGCTGTACTCAATACGCGGGATGGGCACGTAGCGGACATGCTCGAAGATGCCAGGGAGGATGACATCAGTCAAGTCCTTGACGAGGTGAGGCTTGAAGACAGTCTTGCCATTCTCGTCCTGACCAAGATCGAGGAACAGCTTGTTGACAGAATCCGCAAACTGCCTGTTCTGCGGGTCGGCATCAAACTGCTCGCCGATGTATTTGAACTCATCGGCAATGCGGTCGGTGTGGCCGCGGTAACGTCCACGGAGGAGGTTGTGACCTTGATCATAGATCTGGTTCCACTCTTCGGTGCTGCGGTCTTCGAGAATGTATCCCTGCTGCTGGAGGACCTTGTGAATATACGCATTGATGCGCTTGAACCAGTTCTTGAGTTCAGGGTCCTGATCAGCGTCTTTGTAAACTTGGTCGATCGACTCGATAAGGTCGTCGGACGAGGTGTTGTTTGCAAAACGCTCGAGGAGGGTCTTCATATTTGTCAGCCAATGCTTGTTTTTAGAAGTGAAGCCTGTTTTACGCACCTTGAGATCAGCCTCAGCAGTTTGCAGAGCGTCGTCCTGATGCGCACCTTGCACAGTCCCGGTGGTCTGTTGTCCCAGGTTCTTGCCGTGTCCGGCGTACTGCTCTGCGAGGCGAAGGAGTGTCTCGATCGCGCGCTGGTAGTCCTGGTGGCCCTGAATCTCTACAACCATCTTCTTAAGACGCCAGATGGTTTGTTCACGACGCTCCTCAGGCATCTTGGTCTTGACGTAGTTGTTCAACTGATCGCGACGGGCACGAGCCTTGTCCTTGTCCTCTTCAGGGACATTTTCGTCGACCCTTTGCTTTGCGGTCTCAAGAGCAGACCGAGCGTCAAGACCGGTAGATTGGCCAGTCTGTCCGCCCTGAGCACCACGCTGAGCGGTATCGCGTGGGTCGCGCGAACCGTCTGGGTTGGCGGTCTGGTTGACATCGCCTGCGATTTGCTTTGCCTCCTGCTTGCCGAAAGGCATCTTTGACTGGGCCTGGTTGCGGAGGTTGTCCCTGGACAGATCTGGGGTGTCGTGCCATGTGTTGTCCTCGGCGGGCTCGTCGAGACGGTTGAGACGCTCTTCTGATGGCTTGACCTTGTTGGCAGTGTTTTGCGCGGCATCGCCAGCAATATCCCTGAGTAGAACAGAGGCGTCTGAAAGAAGCTTCCTGAACTGGCCGTTGGAGATCAGCAGCGTGCCAAGAGTGCGCAGGCCGTCGAGAGCTTCGTTGCCATGTTGCCTAGCAGTGTCCTTATCAACTGGGGCGTTTGGCAAGTTGGCGTTAGCACCGGTGATCTGCTCTGCTTGCCAGATGAAATCTTGGAGGAGGTTGCCATCGTTCTTGGTGAGCAGCAGGATCTTGGCCTGTTCAATAACAGCCTTCAAGTCGTTGGTGAGCTTCTGTCCCTCGCTTGAGAGCTTCTTTGACGGTGTGTTGAGCGCCTTTGACGCCAACGCTGAGTTGAGCGCGATGTCAATTTGCTTGTTGGACGGGACCTTGCCATTGGCGAATGCTGCAGTCGCAGGTCAGCATGTGTTTACACCACGGGGCGATCACACAATGACGTGTGCACTTACCTTGGAAGATGCCATAGAGTTGGAGCTTGTTGTTGACGTCCTTCTCCTTGACCTTCAGGTCCACCGGTCCTGTGAATTCTCAGTATCCCGCATGAATGAGGCAATCAGCAACACGTACGGTTGACCGCTTTCGAAGTCATGATGAAGTCTCGGCTCTGGGGGTATCAAGGTGGGGTATCAAATAAGCAGACGCTGAAACAATGGGAAGTTTGGTGGAATTGGGAGTGTGGTGGGGTATCAAAGTGATGTGATGTGTCGAGAACACGGCGAGGACGGGCAGGACAGCTTTATTATTTAGGAAGTGGTTGGTTGCCAGTGACTACGCTACGTCGCACAAAAGGTGTGACATCATATGCGCGTAACCTCACCAATGCATCCAACGCGTGGAACTGAGCCTGTTTACACTTGTGAACACCCCGCAGGCGCGCACTGGGCGAGCAGTGATTTGCAGCCCATCGATCGAACCCGCAGGCTCTGCACCAAGCGCCCACTTTCTCGATGATGCGCCATAGAGTCCCCAACATCGCTCCTACGCTTGCTCAATACAACCAGCACGAGGCTCAAAAAAGCACACCCCTGGTCTAGATGACGGAGCTGGGACAGCAAAATGCGGGCTGGATGCAAGCCGATCGACGGCCAGGTTCCTCTCAGAGACTTTATTACGTCATGCATCAGCCACATTTCCGTGTTAAGCGGATTCTGCGACCAAGTGCTCCCAAAGACGGCTTTGTTTGCTAGCAGCTCGTTGGTGCCGTGTGCAAATGGCTGGCATTCAATGTGTAGCAGCAGCAGCGCGCCTTCCGCTCCAATGCCGGCCCATAGACAAGATGCTCACGCGCAAATCTGTTCACCTTGTGCGCCACGTTCTGCAACACCAAGCTTTCGGGATATGCAGCTACCACGTAGCTTCCCCGCTAGCATCACCGTACAATCAATGTGACGACATTCATCTTCCCCTTGGCAGTTCCCTTCTTCGCCACGGCTGCTCATTCGCTGTCAATACACTGCAAATGGGTCGGGCTCGTGTCGCTGTCAGCTGATGCGGGTTTCACACACCACGCACGCATAGAACAGTTTCGGTACACAGAACGGATACTGAAACTGGGACACTGCGGAGATGGAACCAATCCAAACAGCTATGGCCATTGCTACACCTCTGATCTGCCGCATTTGGCAATCGTATACAGTCTGACGGATTCGAAATGACTGGGGTTCCTGCATGGCAATCATTGTATTGTAGATCATCCGGTAGGCTAGTCGCAAGCGCTGCAAATGCGGCGCTTTCTTAGCCTTATGGGAACAGGTCATTAGACCCAGCATACCTTTGATCCGAGGGATCTGGAAAGAACATTTGCGTAAGACTAGAAGACCGACTTCGCGTGCATACAGTCTGAGTGGACCCCTTTAAAACCCCTTCGACCAAACATGGTTTGTCAGAGCAGCACTCTGTCGGCACTCGTGTTCTTCCTTCTCTAGATGCTCGGAAGGAAGAACACGGCTTGGTTCTGGAATCTGGCGTGAATTCATAAAAGCTCTCAGATACGATTTTAGACTTCCGACAAGATCGATCCAAAAATTTCGTACAGCGTGTCATCAAAAGAAAAAAGTACTACTCATGGATAGTCATATCTAATCCCAGCCTAGTCACCCCCATACCCTCGCTATCATGCTCCTCAAACTAATTCGTCCTCGCAGCCAACTTCTTATTTCCGCTCCAACTTCCGCAGTTTCGACCCTGTGCAAGCTCCATCTCCTTCCAAAGGTGAGCAGATATGACGTTGCGTGACCCATCGTGTTTGGGTTGTATATGACCGCACTATCTCAGTCATCTCCTGTATGCACCAACACATATAGAGGGTTGCTCAAAAGTTACAGTTCGATGAACACGATTTTGAGGGACGGCACCTTGCTGCAAACTCATTGTTCCCATATGGCGCTATGAACAGTAAGGGTTCACGTGGTGGGTGCGTCGAGAGAAATGAGCTCCTCCGCATGGTTTGGCTTTTAATTTTGTTCCGAGGAATCGCTCTGCTGCTTGAGAAACATCGCAACGTACTTTTGAGGATTAGCCGATCTCTGTGCGTACGATAGTCCGAATGCAAGGCGCAATGAGTCTGACAGCTGTTAGCACACCCGTGTAGCATCCGCCAACCACTTCTGGACTGATGTTTATGACCTAAGTGGTCGTGGTGAAGGTAGTATGTGGTTTATAATATGTATTTAGCGGAGTCAATAGGGACTCCAGTAGTGGCTTTAAATCATCGAACAAGGAACACATGGGATATACAAAACGGCGTAAGAAGGCCAGAAAAATGAGGTACTCGAATCCAAGGTAGCGCTGCGGATGCTGTGAGCGCTTCAAACGTAGCCGAAACCGATTCCCGAGTTTTTCGTAACTCATGAGCAAGGACGGGGACTGCCTGACGCTTGGTAGCGAACAGTTGTTACGGCCGATCGACCAGTGATGCGAACGAGAATTCGTCTCTTGTCGAACGGCCGTTTCCGCCTCCACTGCCTAGTAACGCGGGCGATCGTCTGGGCGAATTTCAGAACGAATGTCGGAGCGGATGTCCGGACGACCGTAGTCATCGCCTGGTCTGTCGCCGGGCCTCCCGCCAACCTGACTTCTTCCGCTGCTGCCACCGTCTCCGTAGTGCTTTCGCCTGAGGGCAGCGAGCCTCTTCTTCTTGGTGTGAGCGTTGATGTATGTACCAATGATGAAGCCGATGATGTTGAAGAATGGCACCCATGTGGTCTCGGGCAAGAACTGCTGGGCGAAAGCCAGCGAGATGGGCGATGTGACCCAGCTGACCTTCATGACAGGCCAGAAGCCCGCCTTGACAGTGGCCTTGACTTGGTGGAATGTGCGAGCGCCGGCGATGAGGGCCATGGAGGTGAGGTAGACGCTGTTCTGGATGGGCGAGATCTGGGCATGTTAGCAACGCCGTTGTTGGTATAGTCGGGGACTACAATGCCACTCACGATCAAGTTGCTGAACAAGATTTGCAGGACCTTTGCCTTGAGGCTCTTGCGGCCCTGGAAGACCTTCTGCAGGGCGCTGATCAAGACATGGCCGAGCGGCGCGCTGATGAATGCGCCGTAGACGGCCATCTTGGGCACGCGCGAGGTGAAGTAGTGGCCAGACTTGCTTCTGTCGTGGGCGATCCACGACGCGAGAAACTCTTGCAGGCCCGACAGCGTGCCCGATGTGAGCATCTTGGTGCGCAGAGGGTTGCTCTGTAGCTGCCTGAGGTAGGCCTATGGCGACTGTCGTTAGTTTCTGATGCAGCAGGCGCGGCCATTGCGCAGAACGCAGTCAAAATCACATTCAAACTCACTGCGAGGTAGCCATTGGGGCCGCCGCCTTTGGTGAGAGCCTGCCCGACTTCGTGCATCAGGCCCTCCTTTCCCTTGGAAGCCGCGTCGCCAACAGCGGCCGTCGTCTTGAGCGTCTCCTTCTCGAACTTGACCGACATGGCGCCTGCAGTCGAGCACGACGGTGGCGAGACGTAGATGGACGCGTGGAATGGGGGTGGATTGCAGCGGGCGAGGGCGAGGGTGAGGGCGAGGGTGAGGGTGGAGCGGGTGGGCGGGTGTGGAGCTGGCGTTGGCGATGGCTGGGGACAGGAACAGTAAACAGCGGCAACTGGGCATGCTTCCTCGGCTACGCTAGCGGTTTAGCGCCAGACGCCCAGCGATGCCATGTCAGCCAGAATTACCGTGACTGGCACCACGACGACCTCGGGCTTGGATGCTGACCTGGACGACTACTGGTACTTAACCATGTGCTGATTTGTCGCGTCGGCTATCCTTGTCGTCTCGTCGACTCGACACTGTACGCATGCGCAGCATGATATGAGGAGATTTCGATGCCCTCTCGACTACAGGTAGCGGCCCGGTCGGCTTGCATGCCTGGATGCTTTTGCCCAAACAGCATCGGAGCCCGCCGCTTCGAGAAGGCTTTGTTCATGCATCGCCCGTCACCATAATGCGCGCATAAAACCTACTCGACGCGCATCTCCCGTACTTACTGCAGCCCATTGTCAATATTTGCAATACAGTGTCATTTGCACGCGGATAGGAGACACCATGCTCTCAGGTGTGCTCAAGAGTTGCCTGAGCATCTCATCTGAGATACTCTATACAAAGGAGCTTGTACTGGTACTCATTGACTCCCCACTACAACACGAGGGCACGACTCCTCAGCCTGCAAAGCAGCAAAGAGCCCTAGGTCTACTGGCTCTGCAATCTCTGTGGCCAGTACCACGTAGAAAATGACGGCTTGTACTACACCAGCTTCCTCAGAAATTTGAAGCCAACGTCAACCTCCTGTCACTAGACTCGACTCTCATTCAACACCGTCTCACACCCAGTGTCTTGAAAGCAGCATTCTGTCAAGTCCCCTCATCACTGCTTGTAATTTGTTGGGTGTCACCATGTTTCACTGAGCGCTTTCCTCGTCGGGCGACCGTTTGTACGCACCGTTTGTATGTCTTGGCATCCAAACACTTATCATTTCTCGCAGTTGCAACGTCCACAGACTCTCTCTTCTGACATATTGTTCGAATTTTCTGACAGAATTCTCGTATCATCAAAGTAGAAGATTGTACATGCGCAAGAGCTAGGTAAGCAGATTGTCCCACTGTACTATCCGTGTCATCAACCGCTGTTGGACGGCGTCCCAGCAGCAATCAATCTTCTCTGGTCTCACATCATCCCACCTCGATCATTTCGAGCCTTGACCTAGCTATGAGATCTGTGGTCGTGCTCCAAGCGTTCCAAGTTCCTATCAAGTCACTCTTTCCTTACCCCAACTTGGGAGCTAACGACCACCAAACGCAGCTGCCAGATCATTTCCCTGACAATTCCGCCATCCTTCCAATCCTTCTCCACGTTTTGGTCCTCACCTCCATTTGGAGCTCCACGCCTGCGCGCGTGCATTGCAGCTAACATCGACACCAAAGCCTCTGAGGCATTTGCTTGAGACCCGGACTTCTACCAGCATGCCCAGACGCACTCGGGTGCCCGACTGCACCCATGGGGTCCTGGATCGCGTCTATGACAATGACCTGTCATGTTTTGTCTGCGGCCGCCCTCCGGCCTTGGGCTTCCTCTACCAGTGCGCCCAAGACTGCGAACCAGAAACTTTGCGCGACTACATCATGCTAGCAGACCCCGATCAAATAGAAACAGCCAAATCGGATGTGCGGCTACGACTGGAGCGCTTCAAAATGAGCGAGAGTATTATTCGTGCTGCAGAGAGCGGCCACTACACCACTGCACACCTGGACAAGCTGATTGGGCTCAAGCAAGAGATGAGACAGACGATCATGGATAAGCTCCAGGGTAGTCAGAACAACGACGCCATGTCAAGATTGGCCAGCATGGCGGAGTCATTCTCCAACAAGTTCCCTTCGAATCACGACGGTACTTTCAGCAGCAAACATGTGGTAAGTCACATCTTCATACTGTGTTTCTCAGCAAGTACAGAGAAATCCGTACATGTTGAGTTCTCAACTTACCCAAGGAGCATGACACTTGAGCCTACATGCCAGCAAGTAGTTCACGAATGCACGGAGAATCGTCACACTATCCTGTCTCCTAGGGAAAGACCACATGCGGTGTCTGAATAGTTCCTACGCAGATCATAGTGTGCTGTGTTCACTGCGTTAAATAGCACCTCTGACCCTGAGAATCCAATGCTGACCGCCACGTAGATCCCACAGGGATGCATATTCCGCGCCTGCCACGCCTGCCGTCCATACTACCGCGAACGCGTCTTCATCTCTTTCCAAGCTGTCATCGCCGGCGACTTTGCCCCCATGACACGAAAAAGCAGCGAGCACCTCCCCACCAAGTCCTCAAGCATTTTGCGAACCATTGGCACCACTGTCCCATGTCCCCCCTCCATGATGACTCTCGGCACCATCCCCTCCACACTCCCCACTTCATCTTCCTTCCCATACTCGACAGACGGACCAAACTCCACCTCCAGCAGCTCCAGCTCCGTCACCTTCAAGACCACGCAATCCGACGTCGACGAGATCTCAGCCCAGCGCCGCCCTCGACGCCGTTTCTACACCAAGGGTCGGCGAAGCTCAGGCGACATAGCGCGGGACCTGTCGCGCCTCCCCTCATTCTTCAGCACAGAAGGTCTCAAGTTAGCGGTTCAAAGCATCTTTCGTCCAGGCCGAGAATCCAGCTCCTCAGGCTCCAACATCACGCTTCCTCTTCCCCGAACAGGCACGGTCCGCGATCTCACTGACTCATCCATGGTCGGCGAATTCGATATCGGCGCCTTACGTCGGGTTCGCAGGCAAAAGGAGCGGAACGAGGTCAAGAACGGGACATATAATGGTGGGTTCGAGGATATCGATGCTGATGTCGAGGCGCATGCACATCGTCTGTCGTTTCGCGAGGACCAGGATGAGGGCTCGGATAACTACTCGGTCTACTCGTGCGTGGAGGAGGGCAGCGAGGTGGAGGTGCAGGGTGGACTGGCGCTAAGGGAGGAGACGGTCGAAATGCATACACCGGATCTACACGCCGTTGACTTGGGCCCGTTGAAGGGCGGATCTTCGTTGTGCGCTGAGGAGGTGGATGAGGAGTTTGGCGATGTTGGGATGCAGAGTATTATTGCTCATCAGATGTGAAGAACAACACATCACATCACATTCACATTCACAAGCGCAAGGAGAAAGTACAAGAGGTCGAATTTTTGCTGTTTGAGGGGGTACAGGTATTACGCGGCAGACCTCTTTTTGAAAAGACCAGGGCAAAAGGCAGCATACAGAGTCAGACAGACCAACTAGCAATTAATAATAATAACACCATTACTACATACGCACATTTCCGGTTATTCGAGCAATGTGAAGTGAGTGAGTGAGTGAGTGGCAAGCAAATACTTTTCGTTTTACCTACTACACTACTACATAAGGCTAACTTACACAAAGGAAGATTTGTTACAGACAGGCAAGGCAGAGACTGGTGCAAAAAAGAAAAGTTATGATTGATTGATGACGCTTTACCCGAACAAGGAAGGTATACAAAACTGAGGATTTGACTTTAGGGGAAAGAAAAGAAAACAGTAGTCGTGAGTCGTTATGCAAACGTGGGAGGGAGATGGAAGAAGACGTCGAGGGACTTGTGGTAGTAGCGGGATCGCTGGTGATGTCGATCATGGCGATGCCGTATGGACGGGCGATCTCGTGGTAGGGTGGTTGTGCATGGCAATTAGCCATGGCCATGATGTGCGTGGTGAAGTAGTGTTGTTGTATGTGGGTGTGGGTTTGCGTATGTACAGTTCCCATCTGACAATCACCGAATAGACAGTGGTTGTTGCGTAGGCGGTGGCATATTCGCAGTCGCGCCTAGATGCGACGCGGGTTTCGATGCGGGTATCGACCCACCAATACTAGCTCCAGATACGACGCGTTTCTGCTCGCCTTCCCTCTTCTTCGCCAATAGACTCTTGAACGCGCCCAGGCATCTCGCAAGCGAATTCTCGTCGGGCGCGCAAAACTTGAAGTTCTTGTCCTCGGATATGACCTGCATGCAATACTGTTTGCTCTTGCTGACGGCGTCAATGTCCACGGCGTCGATGATGCTCGAGAAGGGTATGATGACGTTGGCAGAGTACTCTTGTTCGTTCTTGTAGAAGGCGAGGCATTTGGGGCGAAGTACGACCCAGACTTTCTTCCATTGGCGGACGCCGCCTTTTGATTTGAGGACGTAGAGCCAGCCGTGGTAGACGACACGTTCGTCGTCGGGGGTGGAGCCGATGTTGGACTGTTGGCTGACGTTGCGCTTTTGCTTGATCTCTCTCTTGGGGAGAGAGGAGGCGGAAGCGTGAAAGCCCGTATCGGAGAAGTCAAAGTCGGAGATTGAGGCGCGTTCGTTGCCTGAATAATTGAGGGCTTGGGAAGGGCGGCGTGCGCCTTGATTGGGGGTGTCTGTGGTTTTGGAGTTGGACGGTATCCGCATTGGGGCAGGGTCTGCTTCTGACGAGCTGGACACGAGATCTCTTCTAGAGTTGCCGAGAGCTAGACTTCCATAGGGCTTGCTGGTGGCTGGGCTGAGGGGCATGAAGTCCTCAGCCTCGTCGCCGTCCATGCGCGCCGCTGCCCGTATGAGGTCAACCCATTCCTGCGCTTGCTTGTCGGTCGAGGCACCGAGGTGGTAGTTGCGCGCGGGTGTAAAGATGCCAAAGACATGGTCCATCTTTTTCTTTGAGTCTCGCTGGCGTGCGACGGCGGTGACTTCAGAGAGGTTGATCTGGTGGCGCAGTTTCGTCTCGTCCTTGTCCTTGTATATCGAGAGGCAGTTGGGGCGCAGGACGACGTATATGGGCCGCCATGACTGCGATGATTAGTACGTGTCCTCCAGCATGGAATCGCGTCTACCGACTCTTGTCTTGCGCGTGCGCTTCTGTACGATGCCAGCCTTGATGATGCGGTCGAACTCGAAGCAGCCATTTTGGTTGACGGGCGACATGACGCCTATATTGGCACTGGAGGATTTTGCGGTTTCGAAGCGCGGTGGTGCAGGCGCATCGAGGCGCATGCCAGGCGAGCGGATTGATATTGGATCCGAGGGCTTAGGGGTGCCATCTGCGAGAGTTGCGGCCATGGTGGCAGAAGGCCACATTCACAGGGTGCAGGGTGCAGGGCGCAGGGTCGGCTGTGGGTGTCAGGTGGGTGTGCGGTGTGCGGCCTGGCCCACTGCGGCCGTGTTTTGGGTGTTGTTGTTGTTGAGGGAGACGGGCAGGCGTGCAAGTCGTGGACGGATGCGGCAGATGAGCGACAGGGGAGTGCAGAGCAAACCATGGGGCGAGCGAGGCAGGCGCGGCGCCGACTATATGTGAAGCAGCGGCAGCAGGCAGCGTCGTCACTGGTCACTGGTGCTGCAGGCCTGTTGCCCGCGCCCATACTCTAGAGTGCGGCCGAGAGCAGCGGCGCGCAGAGTGGCCGGCGGTGCGGTGAAGCTTTGGGGGCGCGGGAGAGCTAGCTGGCGTGTATGGAGACGAGACCCAGGCCTAGGGGTGCAGTGGTGACGCTGAGCAAATCATGGCTCATGGCGGGGTCCAGCACTCAACAACCGTTTCATGTCTTTTGCACCGCATCCAGCCAGCCCACCATTGCTATCCTCCCCCCCCTTCCGCCTTCCATAGCCGCCGAGACACTGCACCGCACACTGCACCGCACACTGCACACTTTCCATTGCGCTTGGACGGCCTTCACTGCGTTGCATCCCCACTCGAAACACGTTGCGCCGCCGCCATCTGCCTCTTCCAGCCCTCACACCACACCCCCGCCACCATGGTCGTAGTCGCCCCAGATAAATTGGTGGCGCTGCAACGGTCGCCTGAAACCATAAGAAACGTTGCGTGTCCCTTTCTCTCAACACGTCGTCGCACGTGCTGACGACGCGCAGATTTGTGTGCTTGCCCATGTCGACCATGGCAAAACCTCCCTCACAGATGCCCTCATCGCCACAAACGGCATCATCTCCCCCAAGCTCGCTGGCAAAATCAGATACCTAGACTCGAGACCTGATGAACAACTACGCGGCATCACCATGGAGTCCTCAGCCATATCGCTGTACTTCTCGTTGCTGCGCCGGTCGGCCCCAGAGGCGCAACCAGAACAGAAAGAGTTCCTGATAAATCTCATAGATTCGCCTGGCCACATAGACTTCAGCTATGAGGTCTCTACAGCATCGCGTCTCTGCGATGGCGCCATTGTGCTCGTAGACGCCGTCGAAGGCGTGTGTAGTCAAACAGTCACCGTGCTGCGACAGACATGGATCGAGAAGCTGAAGCCTTTGCTCGTAATTAACAAAATGGACCGGCTAATCACAGAACTCAGAATGAGCCCAGGAGAAGCATACACACATCTAAGCAAGCTGCTCGAACAGGTAAACGCCGTCATGGGCAGTTTCTACCAAGGAGAGCGCATGGAAGACGATGCCCGCTGGCGCGAGAAGATGGAAGAACGCCTGAACGCCGTGGCTGACGAAAAGACTGACACTCGTGAATCTCGTGTATCGAGCCTCATAGACAACGCTGATGGCATTGACACTACCAGTACACCTGCCGAGTATGAGGAAAAGGACGATGAAGATATTTACTTTGCGCCAGAAAAGAACAATGTCATCTTCGGCAGCGCCATTGATGGCTGGGCCTTCACTGTGAAACAATTTGCTGGTCTATACGAGCGAAAGCTAGGTATAAAGCGCTCCGTACTAGAAAAAGTCCTATGGGGTGACTTCTACCTCGACACCAAAACGAAACGGGTGCTCAGTTCCAAGCATCTCAAAGGCCGCCACCTCAAGCCCATGTTCGTCCAACTAGTCTTGGAGAACATATGGGCCATTTACGAGGCTACTACAGGAGGTAACAATGGGAAGGGGTGCGTGGATTTCCTTTCCTTCGTTCTTGTTGCTTTACGTGTATGTACTATAGTCAATATACTTATACGTCGCAACACAGAGATCCTACCATGGTCGAAAAGATTACCAAATCTCTCAATATTACCCTTCCAGCACACATCATGCGATCGCGCGATCCTCGCGCGCTGTTGATGGCCCTCTTTGCGGCTTGGCTACCATTGTCGACTGCGCTGCTGGTATCCGTAACCGAGTATCTTCCACCACCTCCCAAGGCGCAGGCCGAGCGAATACCTGAGATCTTGGATTCCTCTCCAGGCGCCGATTATGTTGCACCAGAAGTACGTGATGCCATGACTGGATTCAAGGCCGACGGAGACGCCCCTGTTGTGGCTTACGTCAGTAAGATGATCTCAGTGCCTGACAGCGAGCTTCCACAAAACAAGCGTCGAGGAGGAGCTCTTACGGCAGAGGAGGCAAGAGAGATGGGACGCAAGAAGCGCGCGGAAATCGCTCGACAACAGGCTGCGAATACAGAAGACGCAGATATAGGCAGTGTCACCAATGCCCTGAGCTCCGCTGCTATCGGCGAGACCGAGACACCCGAGGAAGAGACACCACAAAATAAGGGTGAAGTCGAGCATCTGATAGGCTTTGCGCGCATCTTCTCTGGTACTCTGAGCGTCGGAGATGAAGTCTATGTGCTGGGGCCCAAGTTCACACCGGCCAATCCACATGCCGCACCAGAGCCACAGAAGGTCAAGGTTACTGCTTTGTACCTCATGATGGGCCGTGGACTGGAGCCGCTGACATCAGTACCTGCTGGTGTCGTCTTTGGCATTGGTGGACTTGAAGGGCATATGCTCAAGTCAGGCACCCTCTGCTCACAACTGCCGGGTTCGCCCAATCTGGCTGGTGTACAGATGGGTACGCAGCCCATCGTTCGCGTAGCTCTCGAGCCTGAGAATCCCTATGACTTGGACAAGATGATCAAGGGCTTGAAGCTGCTCGTACAAAGCGACCCATGCGCAGAGTACGAACAGTTGCCAAGCGGAGAGCACGTCATCCTGACAGCCGGCGAACTGCATCTTGAACGATGTCTCAAGGATCTCCGCGAGCGTTTCGCCAAGTGCGAGATCCAGGCCGGTGAACCCATCGTTCCCTACCGTGAATCGATTGTTGCAGCAGCCGAGATGAACCCACCCAAGGATCCAAGCTTACCACGCGGGACCGTACTCGGCGAGACAGCCAGCAAACACGTCTCCGTTCGCCTTCGCGTACGCCCGCTGCCACCAAGTGTGACCGAGTTTCTAGGCAAGAATGCAGGAGCGATTCGAAGGTTGTATTCGGAGCGAAGAGGCGAGGATGAGCACAACTCGCCGAACGTCATCGCTGGTGCAGAACAAGACGGCATGCAGGAGGCCGAGCAACGAGAGATCGGACACGCTCTCGACTTTACAGAGTTCAAGAAGCAGCTCAAAGCTGCGTTTGCAGAGGCAAAAGGACAAAAGGAAATCTGGGCCGATGTCATTGAGAAAATCACAGCGTTTGGGCCAAGGAGAGTAGGTCCGAATATCTTGGTGGACGCCACCAAGAATGGAATCTGTGGGAAAGCGTAAGCCACCTTCGTCGCTGAATACACAACACCTCAAACACTAACACGAACAATCAGTCTCCGCGATACAGAGTCCCCCTCCCAGGACCCCTCCAACACAGACGCCCCCTCAGACCGCACAATCACGCCCTCAACCTTTGCTTCGACCATAACCTACGCCTTCCAACTCGCCACCGCCCAAGGCCCCTGCTGCGCCGAACCCATCCAAGGCATCGCCGTCTTCCTCGAGGACGTCGTCCTCGCCATCCCCGACGATGAATCCGCTCACGACCGCGGCCGCTTAACCGGCGAGGTCATAAAAGCCGTCCGCTCCTCCATTCACCAAGGCTTCCTCGACTGGTCCCCCCGCATGCTCCTCGCAATGTACAGCTGCGAAATCCAAGCCTCTACCGACGTCCTCGGCCGCGTCTATGCCGTACTAACCCGCCGTCGCGGCACCATCTTATCCGAAACCCTATCCTCCACATCCTCTGCATCCACAACCGGAAACCAAACTTTCACCATATCCGCGCTCCTCCCTGTCGCAGAATCCTTTGGGTTCAGCGACGAGATCCGCAAGAGGAGTAGTGGGTCTGCGAGTCCGCAGCTTAGGTTTGCCGGGTTTGAGATGCTGGATGAAGATCCGTTTTGGGTGCCGTTTACGGAGGATGAGTTGGAGGATTTGGGCGAGTTGGCGGATAGGGAGAATGTGGCGAGACGGTATGTGGATAAGGTGAGGAGGAGGAAGGGGTTGCTTGTTAGGGAGGTGTTGGTGAGGGATGCGGAGAAGCAGAAGACGTTGAAGAGGTAGAGTGCGGAATGAGAGGGGGAATTTCGGAAGTGCTCGGATGGGGATGTGGTAGAAGGCTGTTGTTTGGAGAGATTGAGAGCAGAAATTATGTCAAATGATGCCAAAAGTGTGTACACAACGATTGCCCTATCCAACAAGTGTAGATTTAAGACTATTCCAATATAATTATCGCAATCTTCTACAAGTGAGATTCCCACGTGATATCGCGTCCTAATCGTGATGCCGGGACCTTGCCAAGTTAATAGCGCAAACCATCGGCGCGGATGCTCATCCTGCAATGCATCCAACTGTTTCACACCCCGCAAAATAATCCGGCGCGTCCGCTTCTTCGACTTCCAGATCTCCACTATCTCCACTTCTTCTTCACGTCCGGTCTGCTTTCCATTCTGAATTGCGCTGTAACGTTCAAACGCAGCTGGAGGATCATTCGAAGCTACGACGCGTCCCACAACGAGTTGTCAACTTAACGGGCTCGCCAATGACCAGTCGACGTCATGGGCATCCCACAGTGCGTCTTCCTGCCCCGCTAAGTCTGACATCAGGGCAGCTGACTGTGCTCACTAGATTACGAGAAGAGATTGAAAAGTGCGAAGAGATTGTGCCCCGTGTCAAGTTAGCTGAAGATCATTACAACAACGAGCATACGAAAGGCCGGCCATTCAAGGTCGCTATTGATGCAGCGGATTGGAGTTTCCACAATGTTAGCCCAGCACAGGTGGCCTTTATTCGTCGAGGTACGTAAAGTAACTCCAATTGAGTCAGTTGCTTTTGGTGCATCTTACCCTAAATGCTAATTGCTCCGGGTGCAGGTGAGCCAGCAGCCTGTCCTGTCGAGAAAGCGATATTTCGACGGCTATGCAAGCTTCTGGCAGCAAATATACGACCCGTGTATGTCTTCGATGGACGAAACATTCCAGCAAAGCGTGGTAAACGTGCAGGACGAATAGTAAAGTACGACGAGCAGGAGCTGCTCAAGAAAGTACTTTACGGCCTTGGTGTGTCTTACATCGAGGCGCCTGGAGAGGCAGAGGCCGAGTGTTGCCGCCTACAGGTCCTGAACCTGGTGGATGCTGTATGGTCTGTGGACTCTGATTGCCTCATCTTCGGCTGCACCTTGTGGATCCGCGATTATCGGGTTGCCAAAGATTCTTCGAGCACCAAAAAAGGGAACGCTGACACGAAAAGAGACCAGAAGCTGGTCCGTGTTGTTCGCGCCGAGCAACTCCAAGCCAAATCCCGACTGAAGCGTGAGGGCTGTGTCCTATTCGCGATGATGGCAGGCGGCGACTACGGCAAGGGGATAAGCGGATGTGGTGCATCGACCGCTTTGATGGCAGCTCAATCCGGCCTTGGTATCAGCCTGTGCAGAGTTAAGAACCAAGCAGAGTGCAAGGACTGGAGGAACCGTGTCCTTCTGCCCTTTCTGGCGACGAAGTCGATCAAAATATCTGTCCCACAGGATTACCCCAATTTCGAATTACTCCAATGGTACAACCACCCAACAACACATTCTGACGAATATCTACGAGAGCACGCTGCTTGGAACATGTACTACGAATCACCCATCCGAGAATCCGAGTTTCTGCAGGTTGGGTTGCCACATCTCAACATGACTCGGAACCCTTATCTCAATCACATTGGCCCAGTGCTACTCTCCCAATACATTGTCAACCGGCCTCAATCAGTGCCGCGCGAGGCGGTTTTCGGCATCAAACTCGTCAAAACGAGAGCAAAGGCCTCGGCAGCCGGTCAGGAACCTTCCGTGTACGAGCGCAAGCTCACGTTCTGCCCGAACGACCTGACGCATGTAAGCTCAAGGACATTTGACAGCTGGATAGCTTTCAAGGAAAAGAACCAGTCTGCTCCATTTGATCCAAATTTTCGCGTCGAATGCGAGATCCCAAACTTCCTACTACAGAAGGTGTTGCCTGCGGAAGTTCTTGACCCTCCTTCAAAAGAGAAGAAGGCATTGAAGAAGCGAAAAGATCTGATAGACCTGGACCTTAACTTCGATACAGATCCAGTGACCAAGAAGTCGAAGAATGTGACTGCAGTCATAAATAGGACGGGACCATCACTCGAGTACTCTCCACAGGCTGATATAGATCTTGCCCCAAATTCTGCAATCCGATCTCAGCCCTTGACTACGCCTTCCCGGCAATCAGTGGGCTCTAGAATCTCTAAATTCAATCACCTTGTTCAAGAGGTTTCTTCAGACGAGGACAGCGACCGGCCGACTCCTATCTCTGCACTCCGAGTGCCGCCTTCAGACACGCCTGCCAGGAAACCGACAAGACCAGCTGCGTGGCCGACAGATCACGAGATCCATGTGATCTCTGACTCGGAAGAGGATCTTGGATTAACGCTCCCGCCTAGTCATACTTGATGAAGTTGAATCTGCGCACTGTGAGAATTGCTTCGGACTTAGATGCATCTACGTGACTGAAGAAAGGTTCTCTTCTTCCCGGTGCAAATATTCACCGATGCGACTCATGCTCCCGAGTCAACCGCTCGCCTTGGGACCTTCCCTCTCCCTACAATCGAGGTAGCCTCGCATGTGCCTTCACAGAGGCATACAGAGAACCTAGCTTCGATAGCGAAGTCACACACTTTTTCGTAAACTCATTGCTATCTCACCGGCGGAAGTGGCCGTAGCAGCAAGAGATGAGAGATTAAAATAATCGAACAACACACACGCAAACGGAAGTGCACGCGCTCACGATAAAGCAATAATCCGGTCTTCCGACCGACATCGCCCACCATCTACCTACCACTCTCACAACAATCCTCCGTACTTTCAATGTCGATCCCCTAGTCTTCACTGTAGTCTTACACCAAGACCGGGGCCACCTTCCCAAAGCGTACCTAGCTGCCGAGCCAGCCCTGTCGATCTCCAAGCTTTCCAACTCGACCCAGCCTATCGACACCGCACATGTGCCCAACCCCATCTTCTCCGGCGATAAGAGCCCTGAAACACATCATTTGGTGCGCCGGCGAATCGTGGTCCGTACCTTCCTGATGAGCGAAAAGTGCCGGTGCTGGGGGCAGGGTGTATGCGCGAGGACCCGGTAGTGTTGTTTGGAGATACAGCGATGTGCGCCAATGATATTGGGCAACGTGAGATGGTGCGCATGGGATTGACGGAGTGTAGTCGTGGGTGCGGTAAACACGTGCATGATTCGGGCCGGGGAGGGTAGTGCGCGATAGGCTGGGTTCAGTGAACCTGGAGAGGAAACAGTGTAAGCTTGCAGCGGAGCAAGACGTGTTTACGGAAATAGGAAAGGACGCCTGCTCGACACCTGCGTCCGAAGTTAATCAATTCGAGATATGATCAGCTGTTTGTGAGAGAGTAAGGTTCGGAGTCGCCCGCCGGTGTGGATGTTTGGAAGCATATTGGTATAGTAGAAGACTTGGGTCCCAAACGTATAAAGACTACATCCTCCATCCCACATCCTCAAACCTCCAGGTCAAACCCAGCCCCACAACTCTCACTATCCCCCCTCCCCCAGCAGTCTTCCACTCGCTCGTAGACTCCCAGCAGCAGCAACCATGCACTTCCTCTCCCCCCTCCTCCTCCTCATCTCCCCCCTCGCCCTCGCCCTCCCCACCTCCATCACCACCGACGCTGCTGCCGTCGACGCCGCAGCCCTCGAATCCCGCCAATCCTGCGCCATCAGATGCGGCAGCACATGCTACACACTCGCACAAGCCACCTCAGCCCGCAACTCAGGCTACAACTACTACCAACAAGGCGGCACCGCTGGGGGCTCGACGTACCCGCACACATACAACAACTACGAGGGCTTTAGTTTCTTGGTTTCTGGGCCGTATCAGGAGTTCCCGCTGAGGACGGGGGGTGTGTATACTGGTGGTGAGTCCTTCTTTTTTTTTCGTCCTTGTCATGGGGGGTGAGAAGGGGGTGGTTGCTAATTTGATTTCAGGATCGCCGGGTGCAGACCGTGTTATCTTTAATACTAGGGGTCAACGCGCTGGAGAGATTACGCATACGGGTGCGAGTGGGAATGCGTTTGTCAAGTGCTCTGGGTGGTAAAATACAGGGACGGGGAGCGGGGTTCACTGGGGTTTTGATGGGAGGCTTGTGATGTGACATGGACGACTTGGACTGCCGGGTGGATTTGTATATATGGGATTTTTTTTTTGGGGAGCGGGTGAATAAGCGATGAATGATGAATGAACGACAGGAATTACTCGAGCGAACCCGTTTGAAATTTGCTCTTTGGTAGGCTCTGGTCCGAGGACTTTTGCAGACTCTCGACATGTGAATTGAAGTCAATTAGACCCTTACCCTAGCAACAGAGTTCACTGAATGAACACTAAACACTGTAAACTCTGTAGAAAGGTCCTTGGATAATGTTCGCATCTTTAACAAATGGTACAGATGATGTTGTATTAATTCCATGTGACTTGGTCGTTCTCCCGCGGCTACATAGGCTCAATTCTCGTGCGGTTTATGTGAGATGTGGAGTCAAAAACAATAAGAGCTCCTTCGTACTTTGAACATGCCTGTAGTCTCGCACAGTTGTTTCCGGTACCCATAGATGTATATCTATGCAGTCTGCCGCCACGCATGAGCCAAATTCGACCCCCCAGCCACAATACCACAAGCTCCCACCCCCCAATCACTTAACAACCCCCTCTCCAAACTCCAATGTACAGTCATAGGCGCATACGCCAAATTCGACGCTAGATCCTTCCACCACAGCCAATTTGACGCCCGCCTCTTCCTACCCTCCTCCTCCTGCCTAATCTTATCCTCTTTCTCGCCGTCTCCGTGCGTAGGCGTCGGCCGGGGAACATGATAATACCACTCTACGCCCAACCTCGCAATCTCCGCGCCCACATACGCAGCCCAGAACCGCGAACTCCATATCCACCACGCGTTTTCCCTCGCTTTACCTGCATCGCCTGTCCAGCTCGACGTGGTGAGCGCGCCTTTGCTGGAAAGATATGCGCCGTTTTCTAGGACCTGGAAGCCCACGCAGGATGCGATTGCGCACCATGTTAGGCTTCTTACCATCTTGTCTTTCTTATCCGCTGTCGATGGTAGTGGGGACAGGTACGTGCCCCGCGCCCACGTGTATATCCCCACGAGTCCCCAAAGTCGCACGAATATCCTGTAGTCGGATATCGTGCCTGCAAGGGCTTTTGAGGAGCCTACAATGTGGGCGATGAGCTTTGTGCTGGGGGGTGCGGGGAGAGAGGCGATGAGGGTTTCGCCGGGGAGGAGGATGCCGTCTGCTTTTGCGGCGATTTCAGAGGCTATGTCTGCGAGGCGGCGTTCGAGGAGGCGGGAGAGGAGGGCGTGGAGCAGGGTGAGGGTGTAGGAGGTTGTGCAGAGGAGGGTGTCGGTGCTGGATGGGGAGGAGAGGAGTTTGGAGAGGCGGATGAGGTTGCGGTCTGTGGAGCGGGCGAGGGTGGTGAGATATTTGAGGATGTAGAGACGGAGTTTTTGCAGGGCCGAGGGGCTGGGCCGTGGTGGGGAGGGCGATTCTGAAGGCGATGGAGCGGTTGCTGGCGCGGGAGTGGTGACGGTGGGGTCAGACGGGATTGTTGTTGTGGGCTGGGGTTGTGGGTCGTCCATGATATTGCTAGAGACGAAGAATCAGCTCGCAACAGGGGGAGGGTAGTGTCGCAGTTGTGCTATCGAAGTGCCATGAGATGGGTCGAAGAACTGTCGCGGTTGTTTGACGCGCCGTAGGCCGAGGTGCTACTCGGGATAATATCCAAGGCGCGTCATGCGGCTAACCCACAGGTGGGACCCCCACGTTTCCCGCATGTGAAAGTTGGACCCTGCCCGGCTCTCCATCTCACGTCAACCAACATTCACCCGCTTGTGAGTGAAAACACTTGACAAAACCATGCCGTCGTCTCAGGTGGGGCGAGGTCAGGTCACCAATGCGATGTCAATGACCTCAAACTCTATCGCCAGTCATGCAGCGACCGCCCTCGAGCCTGTCCCATGACACCCCTGCCCACCCACGGTCGATCCCCGGACCTCGTCTCCACTCGACGACAACAACACACCACCCCAACCTCTGGGAGCAACCTCTCTCCGCTCTCTCCCTCTTCTCCCCCCGAGCAATTGAACCATTGCCAACTCCCAGCAAACCGACACCATGGACGCCTCCCAATCGCTCCCCCCGCGCGTCCCAACCTACCCTCTCGCCCATGCCTTCCGCCGCAAGCCCCGCCGCCTCCCTCTGGTCCTGCGCTTCGCCAAAGGCGCCGTGCACGAAATCATCTTCGTCCCGGTCCTCCTCCACAGTCTGTTC
This sequence comes from Plenodomus lindquistii, assembly GCA_025504975.1. Classification (NCBI taxonomy): domain Eukaryota; kingdom Fungi; phylum Ascomycota; class Dothideomycetes; order Pleosporales; family Leptosphaeriaceae; genus Plenodomus; species Plenodomus lindquistii. The sequence continues at coordinate 300,327 of JANUWI010000016.1, forward strand.
ACCGTGCTCATCGTATACATCGACACGCGCTTCGTCGACTCCATCTCCATCCCCGCGACCATCATCCCCTCGATATCAATCGTAGTCGGCCTGATGCTCGTCTTCCGCAACGGCACATCCTACGACCGCTTCTGGACCGGCCGCAACTGCCTCACCACAATCGGCACCAGCGTACGCAACCTCGCCCGCATCTGTCTCGTAAACAGCCACAAAGACGGTCACGCCACCGAAGCAGAGCGCAGAGACACTGAAAAGACGGTCCGCGCCCTCATAGCCGTCCTCTACGCAATCAAGCACAACCTCCGCGCAGAATTCAACATCCCCCCAGCAAGCATGGCATCCCTCCCCAAACAACCCTCCCCCTACTCGCGCTCCATGCCCCCCAGCCGTCGCCCCAGCTACGTAGACCGCACACACAGCACCCCCGCTACCCCAGGCCACCTCACCCCCCTCCTCTCCCACTCCGCCGCGACCCTCGAAACCGGCACCGACACGCACGGCATCACCACCCGAAAAGAAGAATACATTTCCCTCCTCCCAGAAGGCCTAATGGGGTACGAAGACCAAGGTCTCGGTCTCCCTTTACAACTCACCATCCTGATTGAATCCTACATCCGCCGCGGTTTCGACCGGGGCTGGTTCCACGCACCCCTCGCCTCACAAATGAGCGTGCAGCTAAACACCCTCGTCGACGCATACGGCCGCATGGAAACAATCCACGCAACACCCATGCCAGTCGCGCACCTTATCCACCAAAAACAAGTACTCGCGCTATTCACCTGCGTCCTGCCGTTTGCCATTGTAGACGATTACAAGTGGTGGAGTGTGCCGGTTGTGGCGATTATCGCGTTTACGCTGTATGGGATTGAGGGCATTGGAGTGCAGTTGGAGGACCCGTTTGGGTATGATAAGAACGATATTAAAATGGATGGGATTGTCGAGGATACGAGGCAGGAGTTGATGGTGCTGCTAGAGGAGTGGAAGGAGGGGTGGGAGGGGAGGGCCAAGGGGGGGATGTTTGATTGAGGGGTGTTGCTGTGTTGTGGGGAGTGGAGAGTGAGGATGTGGCTGCAGCTGTAATGCAGAGCGAGCGAGGGTCGTCAGAGATGTGTGTGTATACCCAAGTAGACACGATCAAGTATAAACTCAAAATACTCGAAAATGTATATGATGAATTGATGCAACGGTCTATATCTCATCTGCAACATGTACCGCTTAATACTTACTAGTGTGGCCCCCAAAATGGTAAAAAAAGAAATATACATAACAGCCCAGCCCGATTCAGTCGTGCCCCCCTTTGCTCAATCAATCAGCCTCGACCCCGTCCAGCGACAAACATTACCCGGTCCCTCCTTATCCCCTTACCCCCTCCTGCTTGCTCCCCACGCCCACGCCCCGCCTTCCCGCTATGTTGTATGTATATATAACCTGCACCTAGATGAAACCTGCCCGGACCGTACTGTACTTTCGTAACCACCTTCATAACGCCAAAAAAAAATGCTGTAACAAACAGAGGAAGATGAACAAAGTGTCCGTGCACGCCTCATTCGACTCATAGGGCTTAATTATTCGACTCGTAGGGCTTAGTTGAATTGCACAGGTGGTAGAGTGGGCACGCCACCACTACTCGATGAGTCGGGAGATTCGTCTCGGACACGGTTCCCGGCTGCTCGTCCGGCACTGCCGTCTAGCACAAATGGTCCCACGTCGTTGCGGGGCGTCATGGGTCCTTCGGGCGCGCGATCCGCCATCAAGCTGTTGTTGAGTGCTGGGTGTAACGGCGAAAGGCCAGAGTACTCGTTTGCGCCTGATACATTGATTGATACAGGCTGGGTTGCCGAAGACGCTGGTGGCGTCAAGCGACGATCTGGAGTCTCTGGAAGCGGCTGGTTCGCAATCTCATCTAGGGAGTCTGCAACATTGATGTTTGAGATGAGGTTGGCGAGATGGTCGGTTGCAGCGTCGTCGGAGGATTCTCCGTTGACGGGGGATTGCGAGGCTGGTGGGGTCATGTGGTGGTCTCCCTGTTGGGTTTGGACCTTGGCTATGGCTTCGCCGTCTGCGTTGTCGACGTCCTCTTCCCAGTCTTCGACATCGGGCTCTTCGACATCCTCTTCTAGGTCGGCTACAGCGCGGCAGTTGGGGCAAAGGAAGTTTGGCCATGTTGGGCCGTTGAGAATGGGGCGGATGCATTTGTAGTGCCAGACGTGTGAGCAGGGTGCTACAAAGAGTGATTGGCAAGGCTGGGAGAAGAGTCAGCATAAACACAACGCCAGACTCTGCAGATTACCACTCACTGCTATTGACATGAGACAAATGGCGCATTCAGATGTGTGTGTCGAAGCAGAATCGCTCTCTTTCTTGCTCTTGGCTAGATTCCGCAAACGTTGGTGAGTTTGTTTGCTACCCAGATTAGCGACTAGATGAGAGCGTGTTAGACGCGTGCAAGACTTACTTGAAGTTGTTTAGACCCTGCTGCCAGCCGCGATTGCACTCGACGCGGATCTTGACACAACGGAAGATCATCTCTTCCCCGCCTCTGAAATCGATGCCCAGCTGGATAATGTCGCCATCCTTGATCCTGAAAGGCTTGGATTCGACGTTTGGCTGACTGAGGCGTATGTGGTTTAGGAAGGTGCCAGAGGAGCTCTTGACGTCCTTGATGTACCAGCTGCCGTCCTTGCACCACAACTCGCAGTGTTTTCTACTGACGACCTTTGACTTGAAGCCCACGGCGGCGGCCGAAGGGGCATTGGAGGGTATTTCCGGGAGGTTGTCGCGCTCCGAGTAGCGCCCGACACGGATGATGGCAGTCTCGTCGGGGAGGGTGCGAGTGATGGTGGGGAACTGCAGCGAGGGCCGGCCAGCGCGGGGGTCTTGGTGCGGGATAAAGCGAATCGACGGGAGGTGCCTGGTCGCACCAGCAGTGTCAGCACCACTCTCTGGCTGCTCTACAGCGGGCGGGGCAGGCGGGGCCGTGGGCGTCGGGCCAGAGGTGTTGCGGACAGTGAGCTGCGGCGCAGTCGTTTCTGCGCGACTTCGCGTCATGGCGGCTTCGGGGGCGGGCGATGCAGGCGGCGAGTCGCTCGAGGGGCGCGGCGGAGGGCCGTCGGCGGTGAGTCGTCTGGAGAGCGGCGGCGGGCGTGCGGTGGAGAGGTTCTGGGACTGGGACTGGGACTGGGACTGGGACTGGGACGAGGACGAGGACGAGGGCGCAAAGGCGGGCGAGGCAGGCGGGGTGTGGGTGGAGGCGCGTGGTCGTGTTTTGGGAGGCTCACGTGCGTCGTCGGCCGGGGTGGGCGAGTGCAGGTGCAGGCTGCGCAGGAAGCTGATGCCTCTGTGCAGGCCCGTCGGGCGGGGCGAGGCAGGCGGCGGCGGTGTCGAGGGCGCCGTCGCAGCAACAGACGAAGATGGTGGTGCTGGGGCTGGGGCAGCGAACATGCTCACGTCCAAGGTCGTCCCCTGTACGTAGGCGGCGCGGGCTGGGGTCGAACGAGGCCTGACTGCTGTGTGGATGCGCGGGCGAGCGAAGAAGGGTGTCGACAGTGACAGCGACGGCGGTTGACGGGCAGCGCAGCATCAACAGGCGGTTTGCACACGTCTATCACCCATGGGCTCGCCGGGTTACAGTGTGCGGTAGTCTACCAGGCACTGCATGCGGCGGCGAGAACCAACGACCAGGCCCGGCTGGCGATGCGGCCAAGCAGACGGCTCGAGTGGACGAGTTAAGCCATTGCCCGCTCCCCCAACATGGAGCAAGTCTAGACCTAGACCGCCATTGGCACACAGGCACAGAAGGGCCATTCACTCCAAGCGCATCTGTGCTACCTAATCACACACGGTCTGCGGCCAAAGCGAGCTGGGGCAGTCGACGATGCAGGGGCGAGGTGTGCTCGGTTTCAACATGTGCGACGCCAGCTTGGACAGAGCCGACCACGTCCGTCGCTACGCCTACATCCGCCACAGCCGCGCGGCGCAGTTTCCCACTCCGCCCGCCGGTTCGTCAGAGGCGTGGTCTGGAAGAGAGAGTGATATCAATCGCCATAAGGTTGCGGGGTGGGGCCGTCGCCATGCCCAGGTGGAAGCAGACCAGTCGAAGCCTTAGCGCGCAACGTGACGCGACATGTCATCCGTCGGCTCTGCAACTGCAATTTTTCGGAATGCGCGTGTTTGCATGACAACGCCGCCTCCCACGCACACGAATCGACAATGTTCAGACCGCGCACCATCCGGCCGCTGACTCGGGGAATATCACGGCCATCCACCGCCCTCTCAAAATCGGCAGCATGCACCGGTACAAGGGGATTGGCAACGGTAGTTGCCGAGGAGCGGGTGAGCATTCGCGGTGACACTATACCATGTGTACCCATGTTCTAATGCCATCGTCCAGGACACCGCCGAACTCGATCAAATCACAACACTGCCAAATGGCATCCGCGTCGCCACCGAAGCCCTGCCAGGCCACTTCTCCGGCATTGGCGTCTACGTCGACTCTGGTTCGCGCTACGAGAACGATGCGCTGCGAGGCGTGAGCCACATTGTCGATAGGTTAGCCTTCAAGTCTACGCAGAAGACGAGCGGAGATAAGATGATGGAGAAGCTTGAGACGCTCGGCGGAAACATCCAATGCGCGTCGTCGCGCGAGTCCATCATGTACCAGGCTGCTACCTTCAACTCGGCCGTCCAGTCGACCGTTGGCATACTTGCCGAAACCATCCGGGACCCTCTGATCACTGAAGAGGAGATTGAACAGCAACTTGAAACGGCCGACTACGAGATTGGCGAGATCTGGAGCAAGCCAGAGTTGATCTTGCCAGAGTTGGTACACATGGCGGCATACAAGGACAACACACTGGGTAATCCACTGCTGTGTCCCAAGGAGAGACTGGCTTTCATCAATCGCGACACAATCGAGGCATACCGCAGAGAATTCTACACGCCAGAGAGGATGGTCGTGGCATTCGCAGGAGTAAATCACAACGAGGCAGTCCGACTTGCCGAGCAATACTTTGGCGACATGCAAAGAGGCGCCCGCTCTTCCACCATCGACAGCACCCAGAACATCGCATCTTCCAAGCCCAGCCAGCAGGTCTTTACAGCCGACCACCCCACTCCCACCGGTGCACCACCACAGACTTCGAATCTCCTCTCCAAGATCCCCTTCCTCAAGAACCTCTCCACGTCTGCCACAAACAACGCCTCAGTACGAGAAGGCTCTGTCGACCTCAACTTCCCTCCAATTGACACCTCCATCCCCTCAGTCTACACCGGCGGCTTCCTCTCCCTTCCCCCAATTCCCCCACCTCTGAACCCCATGCTCCCTCGCCTCTCCCACATCCACCTCGCCTTCGAAGGCGTCCCCGTCGGCTCCCCAGATATCTTCGCCCTCGCAACCCTCCAAACGCTCCTAGGTGGCGGTGGCTCCTTCTCCGCCGGCGGCCCCGGCAAGGGCATGTACTCGCGTCTGTACACCAACGTGCTCAACCAACACGGCTGGGTAGAATCCTGCGTCGCCTTCAACCACGCCTACACCGACTCTGGCCTCTTCGGCATCGCCGCATCATGCGCCCCCTCCCACGTCGCACAAATGCTCGAAGTCATGTGCCGCGAACTCAAATCCTTATCCGACGAAACAGGCTACGCAGTCCTCAAACCAGGCGAAGTCCAACGCGCAAAGAACCAGCTCCGCAGCTCTCTCCTCATGAACCTCGAATCGCGCATGGTCGAGCTCGAAGACCTAGGCCGACAAGTCCAAGTCCACGGCCGCAAGTACAGCGTCAAAGAGGTCGCGGCGAATATTGAAAAAGTCACAATCAACGATTTGAGGAGAGTTGCCAAGGAGGTTTTTGGCGGCCAGGTCCAGAATGTGGGGGGTGGGAGTGGGGCGCCTACGGTGGTGTTGCAGGAGGGTGAGATGGAGGGGCTGAGGAGGAAGGAGTTTACGTGGGATGATATTCAGAATCGGATTGCGAGGTGGAAGTTGGGAAGGAGATGAAAAGAAAGAATGGAAATGGAAATGGAAATGGAAATGGAAATGGAAATGGAAAGTTTAGATGATGGGCCACATGTATGTGTGTAACTTTGTATGAATATGTATGATATATGTCCACATCGTCCCATGCATGCAAGTTTCTATAACCCCCTCTTTTCACCTTACAAACGCGATGGACATACTGAAGCGAAATGTAAATGCCAATTCTGGTGCCCATGCAAGAATAACGTCCGCTGTCTTCTTTTTCTTTTTACAAAATAAAATCTGGGTTTTGGAGAAACGTTTTCGCTCCCGACGAAATGGAGAGGGGCATAGGACATGTATATTTGAGGTTTTTGCAGACGAAAGGGAAGAGGGGTGAGTACGCAGGTTTCTGGGGCGCGCTTGTATAGATGTGTAAGTAAGTAGTTGTTTAACGTAAGTAGGGATTGATTTAGACTTTAGACTTTTATTTAGCAAAAGCCTTGAAACTGCGTCAACAATCAATAATCAATATTCACTTTTCCGTGATTTCGTACAACACGCATCATCTGGCACTTTTTGTATCATCTCTGTAAAACACACCCGCACATCCCATCTCTCCTCATCCCTTTGTTAAAAAAAAAATCCCCCTTCGCCATCAATACCAGCGGGTTGGTTCGAGCCGGGGGCGTGTACTGTACTGTACTGTACTGTAGTAGCTGCTTGGAAGCAAGTCCAGCGGTGATTAATCGAGCAAGGGGTGCTCTCATGAACAGGGAGCTGGCGCATCAGGCTGAGTGGTGGGGCACCTTGGGTTAAGATTGTTGGAGTTTTGGGACTGAGTTGTACATGTTTCATTGTGGTACTGTATTTACACACGGCGAGATCTGGTACTCGTATCTCGTGACAAACGACGACGTCAGAGTAGATTGTTAGAATTTAGTCCAGAACTCAAGGCGAACAAGGTTACAATGGGATGCGTAGTCATTGCGAGATTATGTGGCTCTGCTTTTCGCACCACCCTGCGTTAGGTCACGAAGGTGTCAAATTACCGCGACTTGTTCAACGTCCCAAACCTAGAGCGGATTGCTGGTGTTCGAGTAGTTCCTACGAGTGGTCTACTGGATCATTCAAGGCTTACTCACAACGATACAACACAACTCGTCTTTCACCATGCGGTCTTTCTCCAATAGCAAGGATGGTAAGAAGTACCATACTTAGCCATCATCTGTCTTTACGATATGAGCTAAAATCGACAGTTCTATAATGCCTGGAAAAACTGATCATGGAAATACTGCAAACTTTGCCGTCTTCTCTTCCCATTCGACCTCAACCGTCACCAACACGAGACTTTAATGGCCACTTTTGACCCATAACTCATGCGTCTTTTTCATCTGAAGACCTATCACACACAAATTGAGGCTTTTGCGTTTTGGCATGATTGCCTCATAGTGTTGAAGCAGGTGTTTGACGAGGCTACACCAAGCACGCTTTCGCAATGGTGGTTTGACAATGCTGCGTTCTGGTTTGTAAACTACCATGAGCATGACATGAGAGGTGATAGGGGCGCTGTTGCCCGTTCGATGGAGTGTTTTGTTGAGTGTGATGGTTGGAGTTCATGTGACTTTATACCAATGTAGGAGGTCCTGCGTACCTGCTCTCATCTGAGAATCGTTTCCAACACAGGATACTTGGACAAAGACATGAAATTTGTTGGAAATCGCTAAATGCTGATGATACATATATTCTTGCGCAAATAGAGGAGCTGGAGAATTTCCTGTAGCACTTGGCAGACGTCAAGGCCTGAAGAACATTCTCATCGATGGATGAATTGGCTCTTGAGCCCCAGTCACGACAACCTCATACAAGTATCAATATTAAGTGGTGATTTCGGCTCCTTGGAGTCCTGGATAGCCCTTTGTACTCTTGGTCGAGTCGGCGGATCCAGGATCACATGTGGCCGTTCAACTTCCCCCCTGAGGCATCAATGCCAGGAGTCAAGCCACGATAATTCCACTATGTTCGCGTCTGAAACACAGCTCAAAATCGCCTAGCCATATTTTTATCTCAAAGGACCCTCGCGTGAGCAGGTCCTATATAAACCTCCATGGGTGAAACCTTATACATTGTGGCCCGTCATCCCAGTGATCAGGGATAACCCAGGGCTCTTCAATAGCTCCATCAAGACTTTTTGTATACTCTCGGTCATTATGAACACACAAAACGTCTTCCACCTTCCGCAACTTCAATCTCTTGGATTGACGTGCAACAGCGGGATATTTTGGTTACCAGCGGGAGAGTACGCACGGAATGGGGTGATACTCTACGATTGTGATGCTATATGAAGGTCTCGCGTCTCTCAGAATATCGTTCGACATGCACTGACAGTCAACATCTCTATATTCACACTCTTCTTGCTACCAATTCCTTCTTATCATACGAGCACTACGTAGCCCCATCAAGATGTCCGATTTTCATAACTACGGACACACAAAGCGCACAGTCCAACAGCTTCTTACTCCAGACCGCAAGGGTTACAACGCAATCCTAGACTCCAACTACCTCGATGACATTGTTGATGCGCTAAGAGAATGGAGTTGCAAACGCATTGTTCTTGTGAACTCCAAAGCGCTCGATGACAACACCAATGTGATTAAGAACCTCAAAGAGAGATTAGGTGGCTACATCGTGGCTTCCAAGTCTAGTGTGGATACGTACACGCCATACAAAGCTGTCTTGGAGATTACACGGCTGCTCAATGAGAAAAATGCAGACTGCTTGATTAGCATTGGAAACAGCAGCTACTCCGATGCAACGAACATTGGAGATTTGGAACAGAGCACTGGATTGGGAGGAAGCGTCACTCGCAGAAGCCGTTGAAAAGTTTGTCAGGTATCTCGAGCTCCCTGGCACGCTGAAAGCTGCTGGTGTGGAAATACAAGAGAATATTGAGAAAATAGCAGAAGGAACTTTGACGGACTATATGTTTGATTCGGTGCGCAATCTTGTTGGTGGGAAGGATTGTGTCCTAGCCATATTAGAGAGTGCGAGGGGCTGAATGTATGTCACGTAGATCCTACCCGGCGTGGATAGGCGGTGTTCATCACACAATCAGACAATTACCAAAGATGAGGTCAACCCACACTTTTGTTGCACTCAAAGCACATGCATAATCTGACCCTTTTGTATTATCTCTAGAAGATACACTCGCACATCTCACCTTATCCTTTGGCAAAAACACCCCCCTCAAATCCCCACCCGGCAAATCCTCCGCAAAGCTCACATCCTGCACAACAACCTCCGCCAACTCCACCGGCAGGCGTCCTTTTCCCCACATCTTCATCGTGCGCCAAAGCTCATGCACCCTCCGACTCTGCTTCAGAAACTTCCTCGTCCGCTCAAAGTACCTATCTTCCAGTGTCTCCCTTACAGAATGATACCTACCTAAATCCCATTTCCTCAATTCCTCAGCATCTAGATCTGCCCACTCGGGCACCATATTCCACGCCCTGTTCAACGCCTTGTGCAGCGGCGCGGTAGCCACATCCCAAGGCGTACGGGCGTTATCGTCCTCCCACCTTGCCAGACAAATGCGTAACAACGCATCATCCAAAATCCAATAGATGCTCTCTCGCTGGCTGAGGAGAAACTTTTCAAACCCGACGCTTGGGTGACGAAGCACATCTACACTCCACTGCACGAGTAGACACGCTGTGTCCGCCCACTTGCTGCCTCTTGCTACTTCTTTCCTCGCCTTCTCGTTACTCTTCTTCTTCTCGTTTGCATCACCGTCTGCGCTCGTTTCTGAAATACCGGTACTCAACACCCTCACCAACTCCCCCACCGTCCCCGCGAACTCCCTCGTCCGTCGAAACAACTCGCGATACACATACGGTACCCCATGCAACCCTTCCTGCTGACACATCAACTCAAAGCCCGCGATCGAATTCGCCAGCCACAATCGAAACTCGGTTCTGTAGTCGGATGAGTGGAGCCATGTTACTTGCGCCCAGATGTCCGCGTCGCAGGGGCCGTGGGGGATAGTGTTGTGCAAGAAGCTTAGGCTCATGTGGTATTCCCCGGGGTAAGGTAAAAGGTGCGCGTTTAGGTAGTGGGAGTAGTAGTACATTTGCTCCATGAGTGTGACGGTATGTGAGGGGATATTTGGTGGTGGTGGGGAAAAGATTGATGTTTAGGTGGATGGGAGACGAGGTGCGTTAATCGTGCTTACGTCAGCACATTTGAGAGTGAATCGGCTGCCTGTTTCGCATATACGAGGGAGCATTTTAGGGAGTAATTCGTACAATAAAACTGGCCTTAAAAAAGGTTACTAGTAAGCTTGTAATAGGACAGCAATAAATCATGTCTACACCTGGGTAATTACCTACCGATGAAGCTAACGCGGCTGGTAAAGCTGCCTCGTCATTTCCAACTTCCAAGGTTTGTCTTCAAACTTCTACGCTCAATAATTTAAATGCAGGAAGGTGTAATAGAAGCCGGTCGTTTAAATATAGTAGAGGTTAAATTTAGCTTTACAGCAGTGTAATCAACAACGTTTAGAAAGGTACAGGAAAAGAGCCAAGTTCGTAGACCGTTTCGTGCATCAAATTGAGTAAAAGAGAGAATAAAGTTCTTACTCGTTCAAGTAACCAGTAGGCAGAGCATTCTGGCACGACGCTAATGCATGTACTCAATTACTTGAACGGATAGAAAATCGTAAAGTGTGTGCGAATAATAACCCAGGATTAGGAAGCTACCATATCTCCCCTCAGCATCACTCAGAAACATGAAGTGGCAAGAAAGACTTCTCGCACTTGCTGCACCAATCCAAAATAGGATTCAAAGGAATAAAAAGCCTACTCTACTTTGATCTCTGATCCTGCGTGCGCTCTCCGCGGCCTCGCTTAATACCCCGCAAATGTAAAGTCTTGATGTCACGCCTGCCAACCCACGTTCTTGGAAATGCAATCACCCCTTCATCTGATGTCAGGCACGCTGTACCCCAGACTCCAATAGTGCCCTTTCTGACCTATCATCGACATTCTAAGAGCTCGCTAATCTTATTACCACGAGTGATGGCACGGCATGTGAAGCTAGCGCCACGTTATAGCCACGCTTAAGTAGTACGCGTCAGACAATAATGCGCGATTAGTTCGGGTGTGAAGCCGTCACCTATAGCAAGATTCCAATAGCACAGGTGGCGTTGACAACTGATTGTTGTTGGTGGAGGACTCGATGAGTAGATGTTGATGTCACAGGAACAATGACAAGATGGCTTCGCTTTGGGCGTACCTGAGCCGTGCCGATGTTGCAAGGAAGCGTAGTGCTGCCAGAACAGTAGGTACATAGGACACACAGAAACCACTTGGACTTGACATCTCCAAGTCTCGTACCGAATCCACAAGACTACCGCACAATTCTTACCATGATGCACAAAGCTCTTCTCTCACTTGCCATGGGGGCCATGGCCTACGCACAGGAGCAAGTCACAGAAGCTCCTCCGCCATCTCCTGTGGTCCTCTCCACGGTGAAATCTGGAGTCGTCCCCGCACCTCCCACAGGTGTCCCGTTCGCCTTCGATACGCTCCAGGGCGCGATCATTTCTCCTCTACCGGCTGCGCCAGGCTATGCGCCCAATGCCACTGGTGGTCTCCTTGGTACTGCCACTGCTCAGACGAATCAGCCTTCCGCCACTTATGTCGCGACTCTTCCAGACAGCATGTTCAACCCACTCGTCGGTACTGTTGTCCAGGGATCTCTTCAAGCGGTCGGTGGACCAGGAGGCGTTACTTTCACTGTGAACCTTACTGGCCTTCCTGATCAAGCGCGATACGGGCCATTCAACTGGCACATCCATGCGATGCCGGTTCCAGATGATGGTAACTGTACTGCGACCATGGCGCATTTCGACCCCACCAACCGCGGCGAGTTGTACATGTGTCTGGCATCCCGGCCAGAAACGTGTCAAATAGGCGATATAGCTTCGAAGCACGGCGGGAAGATTATGACGCCTGGAAGCTTCTCGAGGACGTTTGTGGATCCATACTTGAGTGTCGAAGAGGGTAGCCCGGGTTTCTTTGGTGGCTTGAGCTTTGTCCTACACAGTGGCAATACCACTAGGCTTACTTGTGCCAACTTTGAGCTTGCATCGGCAGCTGGTAATGCGAGTGGTACATCCGCGTTACCGAGCCCAACCAGCTCGACGCTGCCTGAATTTACAGGCGCAGCTGGTAGAGCAGGAGCAGCAATTGGCGCTCTCGCTGTAGGCATCTTCGCTTTCCTTCTGGTATAGTGTTTCAATATTCTTAAGATATGAAGAATACAATCACACCAAATCATCCCCCGCATGACCCCCACCTCTTTGAGCCCTGTCCAATGACCAGGCTTGGTGAATAAAGCTTCTACACTCAAACCCACACTCGGTTCCTGCGCAGACCCACCATCTTGGTCCTACCCCAAGTCTTGTATCGCACCCAGGTCGTGTACACGTTGTCCAGACCTGATCATGCTTATCTCTCCCTTTGATGAGATTTGTCTCGGCGCGACGATCCATGGCTTGGAACAGATCTCGTTCGCTCTGGCTATTGCAGGATCTACAAAGAGCTTTTGGCACCTTTGGAAGCTTCATTTGTGCATCGTTGTAGTATGGTCTACCATTTAACGTGCGCATGATGAAACCTGGCTTGGCTGTAACTGGACCACATCGACAGCGAGCATGTGTGAGGCGCTGACTCGGCACCGGTCGCTTTTTTAGAACGTAGCTGTGATAGCAACGTGTGCAGTATGGCGTGCAGTTTTGGATGTGGAACAGTGGACGAGTTTGAGGGACTGCTCGTTCGTGTTGACATTCCTACATACAACGTCAATACAGGAGTGTGAAAACCCTGTCAATGTAAGAAGCTGCACTGACCGTGCAAAGCTGCTTGGAGCACACCCAGCACTTGCTTGTTGTACCCTCCTCGTCACGAGCCTGACATGTATATTTTCTGAAGACGCCCAAGCGATGGAGTACGTCTTGCTGCGGTATGACTGCTTCACGCATACTTTTGGAGACACAGGCTAGACTCTCAATATCACCGTAATGCAGATGCTTTGTGACGAGCATCAAGACATCGTAGATACTCAGGAACTCAGATAGAGGACTGGGACTCTTCTGCCCAAGACCGCTTCCACCTCTTACTTTGGCTATCTCTCTGGGGTCCCGCACTTGTTTCACAGCCATCATTTTCATCTCAATGTTCTGCTCGACCGCTAGGCCGATCTTGGCCACATGTCGTCGACATTGTCGGACTGGGGTTGTGAGTGCCCTGGGTAAACATCGGAAGATACACTCTGGTATGAAGTAGAGGAACATAATGATAATCCACACCAGCATTCGTGGAAGAACAATGACACACACGCTTATGGTGAAGACAGTATGTTTGAAGATAGCGGAAGAGAACTTGGCCATGGTGTCGAGCGACCAAAAGCTCCTGATAGAGACGAGGTCGAGCAGTGCGCGGAAGTTCATGGTGAGGCAGGCTGCGATGTCGAAGCGGCGTGACGTGCACGACCGCCACAGGGGCGGCGTCGGCGTCAATCTGTAGTTGGCAGACCGTGGCTGAGCTTACGGATTGACAAGATTGATCCCTGTGAAGCGGGAGGAAGCGATATCAAGCGATGGCGATAGGACTTTGGCCTTAGACGAGTGCAGCATCGCATGCCGTCGCTGTGCGAGGGGTATCAGCTGCGGCGGAAGCCTCGCCGAGCTCCGGTGAACACTAGTGGACGTCTGTGATTCGCAGCCTGTTCGCTTTCCCATGCTTCTTTCTGTACTCTACTCGTCCTACAGTTAGCTCGGTAGCTGTCTGCCTGGTGCCGTGATTACAGCCCTCTGTTGCAGGCTTGGTACAGTGTAGCAGTCTAGCCACCACCATCTCTTGATCAGGTCGCCTGAAAAAGGACGTGCAGGTGATGGTCTAGACAATTGTTGCCATTGCGACAAGATTGCGTTCACTCCAACCAAGTTATCCGTCGAGAAAATCCATTCAACAGGGCGACGGTGGCCAGCTGAAATCGTTGTCGACTACAGATGGCTGCTTGTTCCTGGCTAAGCTCGTGGTGCACGGCGCGGAACGACATCAGTGGGGCGCCATCTCCGTGGTAACCGGGTGTTTATCGATGCCAACACACCTACCCAATCGCCCGATTCTACAAGCCACAACGACCAATCTCGCGGCCCACACTGGCGCAAAATACAAGCTTCTCCGCAATTTGTAACTTTTAGCCGCTGACTGACGTCTCTCGCTCCGACTATCTATCTCCACCACATCCGCAACAATTGCTACCCAAACACGCCGCTGCCAGCCATAATCATCCGAAACCGCTTTGCGACAACACTGCGATTCATTGTGCAACATGGAGGCGCTTCTCTCCCTCGCCTTTGACAACATTGCATCAAAGGACGCGCAGAAGATCCGCAAGGGCTTGCGGCAAATAGAGGGCATGCTGGCGCAAATATGTTTATCTGGACAAAAGACAAAGCCATCTACGCCAGGCCACCGACGGAACGCTTCGGCAATCAACCTCGGCGAACAGCAACAATCAACACCCAAAAAGCTTGGCCATCTGGCCCAAGACCCGGCATTCAGAGAGTTCTTTCGGCTGCAGGAGGGCTTCGAATGGAACGGTGAGTTTGCAGTGAAACCCAATTGTAGCATCTTGCGCTAACCTAACAATAGTCGCCACAAGAGTTGCTGATTGCCTTGAACGATTGTTGGGTATGGGAAGTAGCAAAGGTACTGACCACGGCCCGATATGTCATCTGTAGACTAACAGGGAATGCTAGACGGCACAAACGACATTCTTATACTCTCGTCGTTATCGAATCTCCAAGGGCTCCTGCTTCTCCACCCACCCTCTCGAATAATCTTCGGTCGAGAAGTCTACATGAACATCCTCCTCGACCTACTCGATCCATACAATTGCCCCGCCATACAATCACAAGCCCTCCTCGTCCTCGTCACAGCGCTCCTAGCAACACCACAAAATACACGAACATTCGAACACATGGACGGTTTGCTCACAGTCACGAGTCTATTCAAGGACGAAGACACTACACAAAATGTCAAAGTCAAGCTACTCGAGTTCTTGTACTTTTACCTGATGCCTGAGAGTCCAACGTTTAGCCCACCACGAAGTCCAAGCAAAGTCAGTAATGCGTTCGAGCGCCGAGGTAGCACAGCGACCAGCGACGACGGTAGTGGAGCAAGAAAGAATACCCGGTCACAAGAAGACAAGCAGCACATGCTCGGCAAATACCTGAGCAACGTAGATGCGCTTGTTGAGGATCTGCAAGAAAGTGCGCCGTTCAACAGTGTGGCTTGCTGAGATGCTTGCGGGCAGCACGTTCTATTCGAGACTGCTTTTTTAACTGTGGACAGGCACAGGTTTGCTGGCTTCCCGTTGTTTGTTCAAACTCTACTTTGACTTGTTTAGACCCAATTGGGCTATTTTTCCTTATTTTGGTTAAATTGTTCAAGCGAGGCGTTTGGGGGCATTGTGAGCGAATGCGTTTGTACATGGAGCATGCTTTGTCAGCTCCACCAAGACTGTTGATTTCGGCGCAAGCCACAAGCGATGCGTTGCATGTAATGCGAGCATTTTACGGACGATCGCTCTAGTCGTGGCGCCGTACCAAGTCGCGATAGGTTTGAAGAGGACACGATCGTTGGGATGTAATCAGGAAGCGAATCAGGTAATGAAGACCAAGTATGACTTGCAGATTGAGTCTTGTGACCGTACTTACTTGTTGTAGTGGTGCTCGAATGTACAGGGATCAGCCTAGCCTTTATATCAACGCTGTGCTGGCGCAATCCAAAACCTGTAGTTATCTCTGTGAACCAATCTTCCTTCCCGAACATGTATACTGAAATGCACTGGACCTATCATATGGCTGACGATGTCGAGTCAAGTCACTGCGCGCGGTGACATGGGGTCGAGCTGCGCGCTCAGCTGTTGGAGAGGGCTCACGCACTGTGACTTTCACTCAGAGCCTGACGAGCCTGGACCACAAGGCCGTATCGGAACTTGCGATACGCGACTTTCCGATTAGGAGCAGGCCAAAATCGTGATGCACCACCAAAAGATGCTCTATGTACTCCGCCTAGTGACGAAAGCGGTCTAGTTCCGGTAGCTGGCGGAGGCTAAGCCTGGTTATCATTCTCTTGTGCCCTGTGCTTTCCTACATTGCCCTCAGGCCTCAGCCGACATGCGACAGCGAGCGCACACAGTTGCCCATTCATATGTATCTAGAGCGATGGGGTTATCTACAGGGTAAAGCTGTGTGGCAGCCTTTCACTTATCGTCGGATGAAAGCCGCTGCATGCACGTTCACCGCGTACTTCACACGCAGTCATGATTAAGTTTACAGTCATGACGCAGAGACTTGGCGAATAACAAATCCGCACGCGATCATGTCCGCCAGCGGAAAGCCGGCTTCTCGTTGACCCAGCGAACCGTGTCGCACGAAAATGCTTCGTCCGTTAGATGCACGCGGACCTGCCAGCCCATGCATGTTTGTTAGAAAGCCGTCCAGGTTCCGTTTCATGGGTGCCGTGCGGTCCGCTGACTTATCTACCAAGCTTTGTATCCTTTTAATTAGTCTAAGTAGTCTCCTGCTCTTTTCAAGAGCCGTTGGGTCCTTCTCACTTTGCAACCTTACCCTCGCCCCTCTTGCTGTTGTGACACCCAGTCGGCGCCTGCTGCTTTCCCTCCCTTGCCTCGCAAGATAAACACGCGCGCGACGTGCTCTCAAGATTTCCTGCCATACGGATACCCCGGAACATACCCTAGTCGCGGATCTCAGTCACAAACATCTATAACCTTGCCTCTGCGCACTGCGTGTTTGCTCAAACCTTATTACGTCAAGCTACAACAACCTCTCCGAGCGCCCGTTCGCACCTTTCCAACCGTCAAGATGGGTGCCGGGGCTTTCATAGAACCGCTAGTGGTGGTAACGTTGCTTTTCGGAGGTACATGGGTCAATCGAAACACAGAATACCGACTTTTCAATCGGAGAAGAGTATATCGCCGTAGTTCCCCACGATCGGCGTCGCCCGAGTCCACATCCTCTTTCGACTCGGGGCGCTCAAGTCCAACATCCAGCGTGTCACTCCTTGCAAATGTCGACGACGAACCTAAATGGCGGAAACGCGAATTGCTGATCTTGGGTGTGAGAAAGGAGGTCATGAGCCCAAACACCAAGAGATTCGAAGACTACTTCCTTAGTAGACTTTTAAGAAAGTTTCCATTCTTGGTGGAAGCTTGGTACTGGGCACTAATATACTGGGTAAGTCAAACCTACACTACCGCAGGGCACGCATGGTGTGCCCTACTTTTTAACTTTGCTAATTGACTGGCGTAGGTGTATCAGCTAGGTCGCGCATTCACTGCAGTGACCATGGTCGAAGGAACAGTCAATGTTGCGCGTCGACATGCCCTCCAGATCATCCACCTGGAGCAAAAGCTCCACATCTTCCTTGAGCTCGATGTCCAGGCCTGGTTCCTAAAGCATCCCTTTTTGCTGCACTGGACCAACCGTACATACTCTTTCATTCACATCCCAGGCACTATCCTATTCCTAGTATGGCTGTTCTACTACACCACGACGCGTAATCGGGTTGACCTACCTCTTCACAACAAACCCAAAGGCGAGGCAGATGGTTCACCTGCGGGGCCAAGATTGTACGAAGCCCGCAGACGTACGATGGCTGTATGCAACCTGATCGCCTTCATTGTATTCACCCTGTGGCCGTGCATGCCACCTCGTCTTCTCTCCGACCCCGATGTTCCAGGAGTCGTCGGCAAAGAAGCGCGTAGCTTTGGCTTCGTCGACACTGTTCATGGAGCCGAGGGTGAAAGCAGTGTCTGGACGCAGAACAAATTCTGCAACCAGTATGCTGCCATGCCATCGTTGCACTTCGGATACTCGCTTCTCATCGGCCTTACCGTTATGACAATTCCTCTCGCACCGCAACACCGCCATTCCCGCACGGTACCGCTTACAATGGGTCTCCGCATGCGCATTCCTTCGCCACGCCGTCTTCTCTGTATTTTCCTTGGAGTCGTGTACCCCACAATCATCCTCATTGCGATCGTAGCAACAGCAAACCACTTCATTCTGGATGCCGTGGCGGGTGCTACGGTTTGCGGGCTTGCGTGGAACGGAAATCGCATCTTGCTCAATCTCGTACCGTTGGAGGACTATTTCCTCTGGCTTGTGCGAATCCACAAGCCCGAGAGGAAGAATGTGCATTTCGTAGACGATGAGGACGAAGAGGCGGCTGGACGCAAAAAGGGATGGGGAAAGGGTGTCGTTGTTGATTAAACGATTCTTTAGTACTATCGGACAAGGCTTTGAGTAATGCGTTTGGGGTTTGTACAATGCGGTTCTTGGGACGGCCTGGTCGGTGTAAACGCAAGATACCCTACTATGAATTAATGTAATGAGAATCGTCGGCTATATCGCTATGATGCCGTCAATTTGCCAAGAGAAATATTTTGCTCTAAAGCTGCTACTTTAAAGACAGACCTAGGTTATTGTCGGACTTTCCTTCCGTTCAGTTGTGTAGTGTTTATAGCTAATTGTGACCAATGGATGGCGCAGCGCGAAGACCCTGAAGACCGGCTGCGCAGAGACATCGGCCCGACCTGTCCGGCACTGCATCATACTCGCAGGCCCGCACAGCATTGCTTTCCACCCTCGACAACACTAAGCTACTTTCATGCATGGATCAAAGAAAGGCCAGAGATGCACTCTCTTGCGATAGATGTCGGCTGAAGAAGCTCAAGGTAAGTCGTCGAGATCCCGTCAATCCGGAGTGGAACTAAGTTACAATGGTCAGTGTTCCAAGGAAACACCGACATGCAACTCGTGCGCCCACAGTGGACATCAATGTCACTATAGTGGTAAAGTGACAAGGTCACCGTTGACCAGAGCGTGAGTACTTGAATCGCTCTCAGGACGTCAATCACCTAATTTGGCACACTGCAGATACCTTACTGGAGTAGAGAAGCGGCTACAAGGGCTTGAAGCCTTAGTTTCTCAACTTCTGCCAGGCGTGGTTATCGATGACTTGTTGGCCTCGCCTGAGAGAATCAGAAATACTCCATCAATTGGTGCTGCCCCCACTCCAGAACCAAATCATCCCTCAGTAGCGTTGAGTCCACAGGGAAGCTCTACCTCTGCAACCAATGAACCGATCATACCAGAAGCCGTCCCCAACAGCGTCGATGGCTTCAATTGGCAAGAAGAAAACGTTACCGTGGATAGCCTGACCGATGGGATGGCAGCTCTCTCAGTAGAACCAACAGGGGTCGGATACCTTGGTAAGGCTTGTTTCTGAACCCCTGGCCTCGCTGACTCAGTACCAGGTTCAACATCGGGCGTGGTGTTTCTTCGCTGCCTACTGGACTGGGCCGGGTTCCTTCATCAGTCAGGTTCTCAACCGCAGCGGCTCGGACCAGATCCTTCCTTGTCATCCAATGGAGTACTTGCGTCATCGCAAATATCTCATGCTGCACTCACCAAACAGATTTCAACGACGTTAATAGACGCTTACTTCCACGACTATCATGTCTGTTATCCTTTCGTACACGAAGGCACCTTCCGCGCGCAATATCACGAGATCGTACCACGTCCGGCCCAGAAATCTTGGGATATGCTCTATCATGCCATCTTGGCTCTTGGAGCATGGAGTCTTAACAACGATCACGTTGGGCTGGAGGAATATCTCTATCGTCGAGCTCTTACATTGGGTCAGCACGAATCTGTATTCGAAACTGCGAACATGACTTCTATTCAAGCCCTGGTTCTCCTGAGTAACCTCAGCCAGAAACGGAACAGTCCGAACACAGGCTGGAATCTCTTGGGACTTGCGGTGCGCACAGCACTCAGTCTAGCGCTTCACAGGGAGCTGCCTCATTGGAATATCAGTCTCATCGAACGGGAGGTGAGACGAAGAGTATGGTGGGGTTTGTACATCTTTGACAGCGGGGCATCGACCACATTTGGCAGAGCGATCATGTTGCCTGACCAAGACTCCATGAATGTGCATCCTGTGCTCAACGTCGACGATGAGGCAAGACATCTTGCAACTACGAACTTGGTCCACAGCTAATGACGCCTAGTCACTCACGCCAAGAACTACTGAGCTTCCCCCAGAGTCTTTGGAGCCTACGATCTACTCGGCTCTCAAGACGCAGAGCGATTTCCACATGCAAACTAATCATATCTCGAACCGTCTACTGGCTGAGCCAGGCTTGTCAGCCGAAGCCGCACTTGCCCTCAATGCCTCAATGGACAGCTGGGTACATACACTTCCAACTTACTTCCACCTTCACAGGATCCCGTCAAATCAAGTACGGTGGTTCATGTTCGCCCGTGCTAGACTGTGGTGGAGATACTGGAACCTACAGATCATTGTCTTCCGTCACATCTTGTTACGCAGGGCTATATCCGAGAGGGGGCAGATCCCGGACCAGGATACTCAATCGCATCAGGAGGAATGTAAGCGAATATGCCTTGAAGCGGCGCACTCGACTATTGTTTCGATACATCAATACGCAGCACAAGGCTTGGCAAGATTAGAGGGCTGGTACGCTACGTAAGTTTGTTTGAAGACTTTCACGCTTTACAATCTAATATTTGTAGGTACTTTCTGTTCCATGCGGCCTTAGTTGTCACCCTTTGCATCATTAGCTTTCCCCACGCGGAAGAGGTGAAAACGTGGTACGAAGATGTTCGATTGGCTAGGAGCACTTTCCGCGAGCGTCTTATTGAAGACTCGCTGTCGGCCCGTTGCGTGGCTATTCTGGATCAAGTCGTCTCCAACGATGACATGAACTCTGGTCTCTTCCAAGACCTGGAGCTCGACAAAGACGCCTTGAGCACCTTCCCCTGGTCTGTCGAATCCAATGAGCTGTTCAACTCGTTCGACTGGAACCTTGCCAACGACGGCTACTGAGGGCCTGTTCGTATGGATATGAATTTCTCTAGCGTTTCCATGTATTGTGCCCAATCAATTCTCGATGGTCACATCCGGTGTTATCAAGGTGTTCCTGATCAACTCGCCATTCGGTATGTCGTTCTCCTCCGCTCGGTGGATTGCAGCCTCTACTGATGTTTCAATACCAGCTGCTAAATGCCGTTGTGCCAGACGCTGCTTGACTACCTCGATTGAGGCGTCGACGAACCATCTACGACGCGTTAGATACCATAATAAGCACCACCTGGTGTTACGAACCTCTCATCACAATAGCCGGCAATTTGATCCCAGGGGCTCTGCTTAAGTAGAGTGTAATTACCCTCAACGATCACCAAACGAGTACTTGAGGACACACGAACATCATCAGTTACCGGATCTTTAAGGGCATGATCGAAGCTTGGTGCAAGTATCATGAGCTCCGTCTCGCCATTGGTTGTGACAGGTGTGGATTTCAGAGTCTTGACAAGCTCCACGCAGCCATCTGCATCGAAAGTGAACGGCGCCCCACGGCGTCGAAAAGCGTTTGCAGGGTCTTCGAACGTTGAGAGCACTTGCTGTGTGTAGTGGAAGCCGTCCTGAAAACATCAATCTACAGACTGCCTTGCAGAAGGATCATGCTCACCATGGGTACAATTACAACATCCTGAATACCTCGGGTTATGAGCTCAGTCAGGACTGCATGAGACACGGTCGACTTTCCCGAACCTGGCACACCTGCAAGCGCGACCAGTAGCCGTTGGCGAGGGTCGGATGATTGGCGTGCAAGAAGCTTTTCGATCCGGCTTACCAGATTCGGTATCGCCTGTGCAAGCGTATCCACCTTAACGTCCTTCGCCATGGCTAAGCAGTTGCCTGTACGTAAACCGCGTGAGAGGATAGATGTGGCTGGAAGTCGGATTGATGGAATATCAAGAGATGGTCAGTCGGGGTGTTTCAATGGAGAATATTTCCTGGCCCAAAACGTTCATCTGGACATCATCGAAGCGTTTTGTGGGGTTCGGGCGACAGACGTCCGATCACAAGTCATGCAGGCGCCCCATCTCCAAGCCCTGAATCAGGTCTGGGGTAAACCGTTGAGATCGCCATGCGGGGAGAGTGTGGCACACCCGCATTGAAAGTTTGCGCTATACTTGCCTGATGTGTTGTTGAGTCGGACGACCATGCTCCGCAAAATAAATACCACTCGAAGTTGAGGCGTGGTACTGATCGACACGAGTTCAAGAATGGTATATAAAGGTAGGATCACTCCGCATTTCATGTGCCCCATCTTCTCCTCTTCCCATTCTATCGGGTCAACAGCCTTGAAACGTGCTGGATCTGATAATAATGGCCATCGATACGCATGTTGAAGGCGTCGGCCTTGAGGCTGGTGAGAAGAAGAGTGTATACAAGGAGTTGCGCCAGAATCCATACCTACTTGGTCTGTCTGCGGTAAGTTGGACGCCCAAATCTCCATGACCACTTGCTCATACATACAGTTCGCCTCCATAGGTGGCTTTCTCTTCGGGTATGACCAGGGAGTTGTCAGCGGGGTGTTGACAATGGAATCTTTCGCTGCGAGCTTCCCGAGGATTTACACAGACAGTTCATTCAAGGGCTGGTTCGTGTCGACTCTGCTTTTGGCCGCGTGGTTCGGCTCTCTTGTCAATGGGCCTGTAGCCGACAGGTTCGGCCGCAGAGGTTCCATTGAGATTGCTGTAGTCATCTTCACACTTGGCTCCGCGCTTCAAGCTGGTGCTGTCAACGTACCTATGGCCTTTGCAGGTAAGTTGCATGTCGAACTTGCGCTATTATCTGCCACTGACATATATAAAGGAAGAGGCGTCGCAGGTTTCGCCGTAGGTATGCTCACAATGATTGTACCTATGTACATGAGCGAGGTGTCTACCGCCGTGATCCGGGGCACCCTGGTAGTCCTCCAGCAGCTCTCCATTACTCTAGGTATACTTGTGAGCTACTGGCTTGAGTACGGAACCCAGTACATTGGTGGCACACGCTGTGACCCCGACACAGCATACACTGGTGGCACCGCTGCCGAACGCACCTTCGACCCCTATACCGACGTACCTTCAGGTGGTTGCACAGGCCAGAGTGACGCATCATGGCGTGTTCCTTTTGCACTGCAGATTGTACCAGGTCTCGTGCTTGGTATCGGCATGATGTTCTTCCCAGAATCACCACGCTACTACTGCATGCGTGACAACGAGGAAGCGGGTATCAGGGCGCTTGCTCGCGTTCGCCGCCGTGACCCCGACGATGAAGAGCTGCAGAAGGAGTATCTGGCTATCAAAGCTGAAGTCATGTTCGAGCAGACTTACAACCGTGAGAAGTTCCCGGGTAAGTCAGGGGTCACACTCTACCTCGCTGGATACACGACGCTCTTCTCAACTTGGCCTTCGTTCAAACGCACTGCTATCGGCTGCACTGTCATGTTCTTCCAGCAGTTCATTGGATGTAACGCCATAATTTATTACGCCCCGACCATCTTCGGACAACTCGGTCTTTCTGGCAAAACTACCGGTTTACTAGCCACTGGCGTTTACGGCATCGTGAACACTCTCAGCACCCTACCCGCCCTCTTCTTAATCGACAAGGTCGGCCGTCGCCCCTTACTCCTATGCGGTGCAGCTGGTACATGTATCTCACTCCTCATAATCGGAGGTGTTATCGGTGGATACGGCTCAACACTCAAGGACCACCCTGCAGCCGGCTGGACAGGAATCGCCTTCGTCTACATCTACGACGTTAACTTCTCTTACTCCTGGGCACCAATCGGGTGGGTCCTTCCATCCGAGATCTACAACCTGGGCAATCGCTCCAAGGCAATGTCCCTCACTACATCCTCGACATGGATGTGTAACTTTATCATCGGCCTAGTCACGCCCGATATGCTTGAGAAGATTGGCTATGGGACGTACCTCTTCTTCGCGGCTTTTGCGTTGATCGCGTTTGTATTTACTTGGTTTATCATCCCGGAGACTAAGGGGAAGACGCTGGAGGAGATGGATGCTGTGTTTGGTGATACTACGGCTCACGAGGAGAAGATGAGATTGTTCCGTATTGCGCAGAGCTTGGGGCTTGAGGAGGCGGAGGCTGCGGCACTTGATGAGAAGGAGAACAAGACGCTGCAGATTGAGACGGTGGGTAATTAGAAGCGAAGGATATGTCTTGCGCTACATTGCACACGGAGCTAAAGGTGTGACGACTACAGTGGTCGATTAATGATGTGGTATTCCAGCAAAGAATATGCATAGACCGCGTCTCTTGACTTAATACATCATTACCTATGTTGTCTTGCTGCGTAGGCGTCTTGATATAACCTGGCAACATTATTGGTATTCTCTGGAGTACTCCTAGACGTCCCTCGGCTTGCACTCGTAGCTTAGCTCAAACGCTACCTACCCCGCAACCCCACCAATCAATTCCCCGCCACGCAATCCCCAAGCACATATGTACGCTGATCTGAGAACCCTAGACAACCAACACAAACACCAATCATCACCTTAACAATGCCATCAAACGCCGACATCGCCCGCGAGCGCTTCAGCAAAGAAGCCCAAGAATGGGACTCCAACACCAAACACATAGAAAGCACATCCAAAGCTCTGGACGCCATCCAACAAACCATCCCTGCATTCAAGCAAGGTCGAAATAAAGGTGCGCTATTACATCTACTATGTACAACCTATGCTTCGAACATCTTAGAAATAACGATTCAGACAGATCTCGATGTTTTAGAAATCGGCTGTGGCACAGGTCTCCTCTCCTTCATGCTAGCGCCGCATATCCGCAGCCTCATCGGCGTCGACACTGCAGACGGCATGATCAGTGCTTTTGACACCAAGGCTTCTGCGCTGGAGAATGCGAATTTAATATCGCTGAATCATTACTTGACTGATGCGGATAGCCCGCAGCTTCGTGAGGCTGCAAGTACATTGGCGAAGAGGCGAGGCGACACACTTGAAGAATCAGAGCCTGTGCGGTTCGATCTCATAGTTAGTCATTTGACACTGCATCATATTCCCTCGCTGCCAGACTTGTTTGCAACGCTGTTTGCGTGTGCGAAGACGGGGGGATGGGTAGCGTTGACGGATTATGAGGACTTTGGACCAGAGGCTGTGCCGTTCCATCCTATTGCAAAAAGGGAGGGTGTCGAGAGACATGGGATTAAGAAAAAGGATGTGGGCGCGTTGTTGGAGAAGGCGGGGTTCAAAGATGTTAGGATTGAGGAGGCGTTTGTTCTGAGGAAGGAGGTTGAGGCTGAGGATGGGAAGCCAGTGAGGGAGATGGGGTTTCCGTTTTTGATATGCTTGGGGCGGAAGGAGTGAATTGAGTTGAGGCTGACTTCGAGTGTATGTGGATGGCCTGAGGTACAGTGGTATGCTTGAAAGGTTCCAGGGATCATGAATTGTTCAGAAATCCTTCATCAGGTCGTTGATGGCTTTGGCGGCGAAACGCTTCCGCTCTGCTTCTTCCATGCCTTGGCCCATCTCTTTGATAGCGACCATCTTCTTCATCATGACTTCCAATTCTTCCACCTCTTTGTCACCTGGCTCTTCCCCGTCGTCGTCTTCTTGAAGTGCGCCTTTCATATCGAACAGCTCCATGTTCATTTCTGCTTCCTCAGCCGCAAATGTGCCGTCAAACTCATCATCGTCGCCAAAATCTGGCATATCGTTGCTCTCCCATTCGCCCGCTTCGAGTGCCTCCCTAACTCTTTGCACGCCCATGGCTTCACCGAACTCGTTTTTGCCCGTAGCCTCAAAGTCAACGTACTCGAAGCCATAGTCTGCGGCTAGTTCCTCCCAATCTTCCCCACTCTTCTCTAGATACGGCGTCGTAGATTGTGGCATAGCGACCGCAAGGCATACCTGATCTCCCCCAAACCCGCATGCGCGTTCGATGACATCTGTGATCGCCTGCATCGTTTCTCTGATTGTGTCAAGGTCCTTTTGCTCTACAGGCTTCTTGAAGCAGTATATCCAGCCGCCCAGCACTGTGATGACCTCGCGTGCCTCAGGCTTGACGAATTCGGTGCGCCATTCGGCGACGTTGGGGATCTCGTCTATCCAAATTGGGACAGTCGCGGTGTAGTACTTAGTTTCGAGGCGCCAGTCATGAGTGAGACCGGCGGTGGTGCCTGCGCTTGGCTCTGGGGCAGATCCTGTGAGTTCTGGTGGGGGTTGTCAGCGCAATCGTACAGATGCATGACATGGTTTTACCTTTAAGTAACTTCAGAACACCTGTATTTGGCGCTCCTACGGTCAATACGCGCCTTGGATTCCTGATTTCCATGGTGTGTTGTGTTTGGGGGAAAATGTCGATTTGCGGAGTTCCTCGGGGGTGAGGTCTTAGTCTTCCATTGTGGGGTAGCCCATGCTTGTCGTCCGCAACACCTACAATTCAGGAAGGCGAATCTGATCACAACCTGGTCACTTTACATAATATTTCTGTTCACCTTTTGCGGATGTTTCAAAGGTGGGATCGCTCGAAAGAAGAAGTGATTGACCATTCGCAATTCCAGGTATCATCTATTTTGAAGTCGTGCTTTCTGATCTTCAGCGCATTTTCAGCGAGAGCAGATTGGACCTCGTACCTGGCTGTACCTATGTCTCCCTCTTCCAGGCATAACGAGCCAAGAACTCGCTCGAACTTGATGCAGAGTAGCATGTAGCTTGATATCATTTCAGAGTCCCATATTCATTCCACATTTCAACCACGTCCTCCAGGTCCTCCCCGAGTGCTAGCCCTCGCCCTGTTGACTGTGGCACGCCCACGGGCAAGACCGACACCGCGGCCTCGTGTGCCTCGCGATCGGAACATGGGTGCGTTCCTGCAACACATTAGTCAATTGTGTCGTACCTTGCCTCGTCCATTTTTACCTCAACATGTCTGGCACAATGAAGTATCGCACATGGCTGCCTCTGATGTAGACCTGTTCGAGATGCGAGACACGACCGTCGCGAGCGGTCACTGTGATATCCTTGAGCTGGACGTTCATGTTGTCCTCCGCTGTTCAAATGTCAGCTTCAAACTCCCCATACGCGAAACCGTCAGTTTGCAAACACACCTTCGATCAGCTTTCCGCGGTACACCTCGCCAGAAGTGATCTCGAGCGTGACAGTGTGGCCCTACAACCTATTAGCGCTTTGCTAATGCTACCTCCAAGCGGTGAACATACAGCAGCCTCATTGAGGAGCTTGATAGGTATTCCAATTGTGCTGGTCATGATTGCGGTATCCTGGCTTCAATTTACGGGTATAGATGTTAAGGTTATCGCTCTGAGAGGTCCAGGGAAGCTAGGTTGCGAATTCGGTCAGGATATCGCGTCTCTTAGCCCGTTTCGAATCGCGCAATCGGATCGCTGGTATCTTGCTTCCGGTATTTCGGCGGTGGTTGGGCGTGTGGATCTCGTTGACGTAGTTTCAGGCGCGGGCGTGTTCAAATATCGATACTCCGCCAATGTTGAAGTTATTGCGACCGGAGCTTGGACCATGGCTCCTTAGCGCCCTTACTGCCTTAGTCAGCCCCTTCTACCCACACATCTTCTCATGACCTTGAGGCTGCATCGCCTACCAATTCGATGAACATCTCGGGGACCTTGAACATCTTTCGGCTGATAAGAGAGCCGACTCTGTGCCTGCCACAGCACACAGTTCCCACTTTGAACCAGCTACCTATTCCCCTGTCACAGGCGTTTCGCAGGAAAGATGGCGCCAAGGACGTGGACATTCGAGCGGTAGTGCTGGACAAGGACAATTGCTTTGCTGTTCCACATACCAACGAGATACACAAGCCGTTGCAAGTATGATCGTTATACCGATATCGCGTACTGGGGTCTAGCTGGCTAACTAAAGTCCAGGACCACTTCCAGCGCCTACGTACTGCATATCCTGGATCAAAACTCCTCATAGTATCAAACACAGCAGGCACGGACTCAGACAAGAATCAGAAGGAAGCTGCTTTACTTGAGGCTAACACGGGCGTCAAAGTGCTAAGGCACTCAACAAAGAAGCCAGGGTGCAAAGAGGAGGTTATGGCATACTTCAAAGCACATCCAGACTCTGGAGTGACCAGACCTGATCAAATCGCAATTGTCGGTGACCGACTTTCGACAGATATCATGATGGCCAACATGATGGGAAGCTATGGAGTATGGGTGAGAGATGGAGTGACAGGACGTGGCTTTGTGAGTACCTTCATTGTCATCCTCAATTCCAAATAGAACTTTCTCAAAGGACGGTACTAATGCGAATTCAGTTCGCCAGGATGGAAGACCGATTGCAGAATTTTCTTATCAAGAGGGGATACGAAGCACCTGACCCGGCTGCTCACAATCCATTTGAGTAGGCGAGGGTTCTCGAAAGTTCGAGTTTGAACAAAACCTCCACATCTTCATGTCTGGACCTTGTGTTCTACAAGGTCTATAGAGGGACGTAGGAATAGGAAGAATGCGGTATGAGTGAACAATTCTTTGCGAGACGGCAAACAATCCAATCGCATTCACTTCAATTCTCTTGGATACAGTCCTTGCAGTATGCCAGACTGATAGGCGCTGTAGGCTGGTATATGCGCCCAACGAATACCCAACTTACTACACTTCGTGTTTGGCAGGAGATATCGGTTTCCGGTCAGTCAAGCGGTATGTTCAGTATGCACATGCATGCAAGTCCATGCGTAAGCGCATCCTTGCTGTCAATGTGGCTATGTCAGAATCTCACATATAAATGGTGTAATACTTTGAGTGCAGTGTTGGACATGTCTTTCTCCGTGTGACGTGGGGGACACGAGTGGAACCAGTCGAAAATCTTGGTATGACCAATGTTTGTGTGAAGAGTTGTTCCCATGTACTGTTGCGCATGATCGATGGGCTGCCTACGGTGATGCGGGCCCCGCTCGTTCGCTGGCCCCTGTAATGAACGTGGCGCACCTCAGCTCAGCCTCGCAGTAAACGCACCAAGCTTGTCACTGTTACAGTTACAATGAAGGTAGCCGGCCAATTGAAACGCAAGAGGTTGGGCAGACGGCGCAGCTACTGCCCACCGCTGGGGCTGTGCCCGGTAAGGGCCACTTTGGGCCCGCTGTCACCATCAGCTTGCTCAAGGCCCATCAAGTAAGGCGCTCATCGGCTATTTGATCTGCAGCTTCCTCGCCATACTCCCAGTCTTGTAAATCAGCCTTGCTCGCATTTCCCACCCCTTCGAAAGCTCCCTCATTCCAACAAGTCCGACCAAGAATTCAAGATGGGTGTATGTTGTTCCCTTGGCTGGCCGCCAGCGTGCCCCTCCATGCCCCGCGCACACGTCATGGGGCTGACTGACTGACTTGCTGTAGCTCGCATCCAAGATGGCCGCAGCCAACGCGTCTGCAGGTTATCCTCCGCCTGGAGGTCAACCTGGCTATGTATGTGGCCACATTGTGCTGTCACAAGCCTTTACTAATGCCATAGCAGCCAGGGCAGCAGCAGTATCAAGCGTACCCAGGTGGCGCTCCCCAAGGCGCCGGACCGCCCGGAGTAAGTAAAAAGCTCTTTCTTTCTTAAAACTCTTGTTTGCTCTGCGTCAGTCGTCATCATCCTCGAGGACCCGCCACCCAAGACTGGGCCTGACGCGTCTCCACCTGGCCTTGCGCTCCTAATATCTACCCCACCGCGTGAACACACTCACTACGCTTCCACACGCCACACTTCACCCGCGACCTAGCCACAGATGCCTCTTTCAAGCAAGATAGCAAGCTCCAGCGCCTACCAGCCCTATCCAGGCCAGGCCCCAAATCCCTATGCGCAGCAACAACCCCCTCCTATGCCACTCCGTCCAGGTTCGCAGGCGCCCCCACAATCACCATATCCACAACCACCTCGATACGGCACATCGTCACCATATCCACCACAGGGACAGCAAGGTTACAATAGACCACCGCCACCACCACCGCCGGGACAGCCTCCTCAGTCTCCTTATGCTCAAGCAGCGTATCCATCGCCGCAATCTCCATACCCAGGACAGACGCCCGTCTCACCACAGTACCCACCGCAGCAGTGGGGACAGCCACCACCACCACAGTCTTACGGTCAACAACCTCCACAGCCGTATGGTCAACAACCGCCGCAACCATACAGTCAACCTTATGGTCAAGCGCCAGCTTATGTTCGTACTCACCCGTAGAATGCCATCCTCCCAAGGTTTTATAATTTGTCACATGATACATGACGCAGAGCAAACGATGGAGTTGACCTGAAGGATGACATGCTAACCATGAATTAGGGCGCACCACCAGGACAGCCTCCTCAGGGACAGCAGTATGGCGCTCCTCCGCCTCAAGGGGGAGGGTACGGAGGCCCACCACCTCTGCAGCAAGTCGGGGCAGGCCCTGCAGAAATCGCTGGCTATAAGCAGCTACTGAATGCTTGCATCCAAGAGAAGGGTCTCCAGAGCTTCTACCCACCCAACTCTCCTATTATCGAGCAAATTGCGCAACAGGCTGCGCCAAAGGTCAATCAGGTCATTCAGCGCTGGCGCGTACAGAAGGAGATTGCCAACGACATTGTCAAGCTGGCACTCTACGACATCGTGCTCTACATCGGTACGTACCTTGCTCTCTAGCGAAATTCCTCAGCTAACATCTTGAAGATGACAGTGGTTCCATGCAATTCGAGGAAGAAGGTAGCCGCATCAAGGACCTGCGCCTCATCTTGGAGCGTGTCTCGTTTGCCGCCACTCTCTTTGATGCCGACGGTATCTCCATACGCTTCATGAACACTGATCTTTCTGGTATGCGCAGCCAGCAAGGCCGCCCTCTTCAGGATGGCGTCGCGACCGAGTCCCACATTGAAGAAGTCATGCGTGGTGTCCAGTTCAAGGGTCTTACCCCAATGGGAACTTCCCTTCGAAGAAAGGTCATCGATGAAATAGTACTTCAGAAGGCCGCTGCTGGTCAGCTGCGCAAGCCCGTTCTGGTCATTGCGATCACAGACGGCCAACCAGCCGGTGAGCCGCAGAACGCCGTTTTCGATACTATCAGATACGCATTCGACACTCTTCAGCAGCGATTCCCTCAGTACGGTCGTGGAGGTGTTGCCTTCGAGTTCGCACAAGTCGGAAACGACGAGGCGGCGCGCAAGTTCCTCGCTAAGCTCGACGAAGACCCCCAGATTGGTCCTATGGTGGACTGCACTTCCAGTAAGACATCCACAGTTTAGCTCACCCAGTCCCTTTTACTAACAACATGTCAGATTTTGAGAACGAACAAGAAGAGATGATGCGTGCAAACCCCCCTCAGGACCTCACACCCGACCTGTGGATCATCAAGCTACTGCTCGGCGCCATCGACCGCAGCTACGATGCCAAGGACGAGAAGTCTAACCCGGGTCCAGGTGGCTACGGTGGTCCACCAGGTGGCCAATATGGCGGGCCTCCTCAGCAGGGCGGTTACGGTCAACAGCCACCCCCAGGCCAGTATGGTGCTCCCCCGCAGCAGGGCGGCTATGGACAGCAGCCTCCTCAAGGTCAGTATGGCGCGCCGCCGGGCCAGTACCCCCCACAAGGTCAGCAGTACGGCGGCCCTCCACCGCAGGGTCACGGCCCGCCTCAGGGTGGTGCGCCCGGAGGATACCCGGGACAGCAGCAGTATGGACAGCCGCCCCAGGGTGGTGGTAGGTACTAGTGATTTCCTAAACGCCGCCTTGGTGCGTGTTCACTGGCAGAGTAGTGAGAGATAATTCCAATGCTTCGGCTCTCTGTTTTATGAAGGGACGATTGATGGATGATGATTCCTGCTGTCTCTGCTTCTAGTAGCTAGCTACTGTTATATGATTAGTCGACAGAATAATCAATATGATGATGTGACATCTAAGTATGTTTCATGCGCTTCAACATTGTCCTAAAAGCTCATTCTATTCTCTTCATCTCCTCAAATGCAGGCCTGAGCTAATATCCACCACTCATCCCCACCATCCCCCATCACCATTCACTCACTCACTCCCCCCCTCCCCTCCTCCCACTAACACTCTCCCAATCCCCCCAAACCCCCCTCCAAACATCCCTCTCACTCCTCCCCAACCCCGCAAACATCGCCTCCAACCCCTCCCTATGCCCCGCCGCCGTCCCAATCACCTCCCAAACCCCCGGCAAAACCTTCTCTCTAACGCCCGCCTCCAACCTCCCACTGAGTTGAAAGCGACAAAACGCCGAAAGAAGCGGGTACATGAACGCGCCTGTGCGTTCACGTGCTGCTTTCACGGGGTCGTTTAGGTCTTTTGATTTCGAGGATGCGTGATGTTGGTGTGCTTTTGTGATGGAGGATTGAGGGGGGTTGCAGAGTGTTGAGAGGATACGGCTGAATTCTGTGGCGTTGTGGGGGGTTAGACGGATGATGGGGTCGATTGACGAGGATGACGAGGAGGATGAGGTGGAAGTGCGGAGCCAAGCGGGTAATGCGCCGCTGCGTGGTGTATTTGGGATGAAGAGTGCGAAGAGCAGGCCCTGCAGTAGTGGAAGTAAGATGTGGAAACGGCCGCCTATTCTACCGCGATGTAGAAGTAGCACCAACCGCGTTGTTTCGCAGACTCGGGAGTAAATTTCCGAGGCGTGGGATGGTGGGAGTGCGGGGCTGGATCGCGAGGTTATTTTCACGAGGACGGCGAGGACGCATTCGATGCTGTGTTGGGAGGCGAGGGTGGGTTTGTCGTCGAGGATTGTGTTTATGCTGGTTAGGAGGGCGTTGAAGGATGGGTAGTCTGTTGTTTTGGAGAGGAGGAGGCAGATTTGTGGGAGGAGGGCGAGTTGTTTTTGTTTGAGTTCGGGGTTGGATTCGAGGTTTGGTGAAAGCGTGGAGATGAGGATCCGGAATATGTGGTGCGAGGGTGCGCGGTCGAGGGGGTTGGCGACAGTCGTAAGGGTAGGGATGAGGTCGAGTTTCTCCTGGAACTGGAGGGGTGCGAGAGCGTCTTGCACGGCTTTGTAGACGGTGGCTTTGACACTAGTGGTGAGCGGTTCGCGTAGGATACGAAGGGTCAAGCTGATGAGCCAGTTGATGTTGGAGTAAAGTCTGAACCTGGCGACGGTTGTGTGCAATTGTGCCACATACTCGACCAGCTCAGGGGAGCTCTCGCCGGACGAAGCAATGTAAGAATCTAGATCGCTGTTGTCGTTCACCCAGATACGTAGCCAGGCCCTTGTGGTGTCGTATATATTGAGAGCCTGGAGAGCATCGGAAGGTAGCTCATTGAACGCATCTAGTATTTCCTCAAGGCTCGCGATCTGCTGGCCATTGCCATCAGTGAGACAGTGCTTGAGTAACTCGACGTACTGGAGCGGATCGAGCAGCTTGCTTTGCTTCTGCGCATGGATCGTCGCCCGAAGTATAGACAGCCGTGCTGCCGAGCACTTCTTCGACGCTGTAGCAATGTGGTCAACCTTTTCAGCGAAACCCTTGAGGAACATCTTGTTCTGTGTCTGGTTTTCATTTGGAATCATATGGCTTAGAATCGATTGGACTAGTTGACGTAGTAGTTGCAATGCCGCCGGGGACTCGTTATCATGCTGATGAAGCTTCTCTGCAACCGTGAAGATGACGCTACTGTCTGTTGAGATCTTGGCGGTGGCATTCGGAGTCTCCATGAGGTGAGTCGCGATACTGATTAATTCCGTAGACGTGCTCGGTTTCGTGCAGATCAAGTCGATGGTCTGGTTCAATATCGCCTCTCGCTGCTCACGCGAGAATGCTGCAGGATGAATGTAAGACATCGCTTTCACAGCCATGTTGTGTAGCGAGCCATCACTCTTTGAAAGCGCACTTGCAAGCGTCGCATAGTAAGCCTTCTTCAGTGATGCGTTGCCTTCGTTGATGATTGTATGAGATAGTGAGTTGAGCAAGTTGCTCTGAACACTATCATCGATATTCACCAGAATGGATAGCACAGTCTGCAGCGACTGCTCGCAATCTACTGCATCTAGGTATCCGAACAAACCGATATAGTAAGTACAGAAGAGCTCGATCATTTTGGCATGCTCAGAGCGATCGAGTTGGTCGTCCGACAACGTTTTTGTGATCCTGATCAAGGTCGCCTGTATAACAGCGTCGAAGTCTGGTACTTTCTCCATGTACGTGCACACGTTGAGAAGGAATAACATGGCTGCTGCTTGCGCAGACGAATCGATGCGTCGCTTCGATCCTCCAGTGCTTGTTCCGGATATGTCCTCAAGAGCGCTTGGTATCAAAGGCTCGAGCAATTCCCCTTGCAGACTGGGAGATCTGTGTAAGTCGATAGGCCATAGCTTTGCAAGCAGCTGACTCAATGTGAACCAAGACTGAGATACTCGAGAGTGCAAGCTGAACTTGCTGTCTTGGACCCAGACAGTAAAGGAGTGGAACAAAGAGTCAAGATGTGGTCTCAACGCGACGACAGTCTCGTCTGATCGAATCGCTTGAAGAATAGCAGGGATGATGAACGCGCTGCTGGCAGCGTTTCTGTACCCAGCAAGCTTCTTGACGTCGACATCCTCGTTAGCTCCATTCTTAATGGTCTCGCCCAACTCGGCGATTCGTTGTGCATGCTCCTCAACCAGTGACGATATCTGACCCTGTGTCAAGGACTGTTCAAAGATCTCTCCCAAAGCCTTGCTGAGGGCTTGGTCCTCCCAGATGTGTTCTTGACGCTTCTTGAGAACCTTCTGGGTTTCGTATCGGTGAGCTCTCACCAGCTGATGATCCCATCGACGCAAAAAGCCAAGCAAGTTTCTGTTCCGCACGAAAGCTGACATCAAAGGAATGATAATGCCATCCACAATCATTGCCCTACGACTCAAATTGGTTGTCGTAGTTTCTTGCGATTTGTCCTTGCCTTCGAGCTTTTGGGAAGTGAAGTCAGGACTCTTCAGCTCCTCGACTGAAATGCGCTCAAAGATGAACTCTGCAAGATCAGCGTGATTTTTATCTGAAGAGACCTTAGCGTTCGTCTTGGGCTCTGCAACGAAGACCGAGGCGTCCAGCTTAATCAACGATGCAATCAACGGCCAGTGAATCTGCTTCTCTTGACGTTCTGGGTACTTGACACCACCATAGTACCAGAAAATTGTTTCTACAAGCTTGGTATTGATGCTGACGTTATGCACTTGCAAAACGCGAAGCGCGCCCTCCAGCGCTCCAACGGCCGTCTCGCGCGTGACAAACTCCGGCGGAGTGTCCAGTGAGCATCCAGCGCATGCAGAAAGCGCTGCGAAGGTAGCCTGTATCCAAGGCTTCTCCGCAAGCTTGCCTTTTGGTGATCTGGATGGAGATGCACGGATAGCCAAGTCGAGTAACGTGGGAACAGCATTGAAGAGTAGTGCAAGCTCGGCTGGCAACACCTCTCCTGCATCCTCGATCTGGGCAGCTTGTAGAAGCTTCGCGTGCAGAGGTTCCAGGCTGCTTGAAAGGGCTTTCGCTTCGCGTTCCGAGACGGGCTTGACAGGCTCTTCTGTGACATCCGCGAAGAAGGCTGCTCGTGATGGAGCTAGCACGTGCTTTGCTACTAAGCGGTCAAGTGTTTGCGTCGCCCGATCGATGGCGACTGATGATATCTGTGTTGACTGGTTCCTGCGCAGACTTCCCAATGTTTCGAGTAGGGTAAGGGCGGGTACTAGACATTCGGTACTGAACTCGTCCGCAGACACACCTGCGTCATCCTTAGGATCCAGATTGCGAACATCCCACATCTCCATGGCCAAAGACAGATCGAGAGCATAATTGAGATCTGGCACGCTGGCATGCTTTGCAGACAAGAGCTGGCAAACTCCCTCCAACCAGAATTTCAAGATCCTCGCAGCCTGTGCGCTTTCGCTCCTTAGGACCATCTTCATAAGCTCTGCTTGGGTCGTGTCGTGCGCCTTGTCGTTTCTCGAAGCTAGGGAGATGACGGTTGCCGCGATGGCTCTGATAGCGTGGAAGAGAGTGTCGAGACCAGTCTTCCTGCTGGCGACCTGGCTCGAAGTCGTACCGTTCGCCCCTCTCTTTCGTTTGCGCGACGGCTTGGAGCCTGACTGTGGTCCGTCGCTCGAGTCGGATGCGTCATGTATATGTACATCATCACTCTGTGTAATGGAAGTGGTGTCGAAAAGCTCGAACAGGGCTCTCTCGAGGATCGTCGGCAGGCTGGCATCGCGCAAGTGGGGTGCGCTGCGCGATACAGGCAGGACCTGTATCATCCAGTCCAGAAGCTGCCATGTCGCTGCATGCGCTCGTGCTTGTTTTCCTGCTTCCGTCTCATCCTTGAGTTTGTCGAGGATCCAGCGCAAAACCCATTCTGCTCTCGCGCGAACAATGTGTCTGATGATCTCGGCACGAGTGTTCTGCTCTTCTATGGTGTTCCATTCATCGGGAAGGCCGATTATATGGGCAGCTTGGCGAATCTGCTCGTCCAGGTCTGAGAAGTCCTGGTTGATGGCCTGTAGTCGCGGTCGAGTTGACGTCGAGTCTGTATTCGAGGTCTGCTTGACATTAGTCACATATCGTTGCTACAGACAACAACAATAACAACACTTACCGGTTTGATTGGCGCCATCCTGTCACCTCTCTCTCGTGGTGATTGTAAACTCTGCGCAATCCCCAGTGGAGCAATTGTCGCATTGGAAAAAAGTTGAGCTCGGGCCACCCACCGGCAAGCAAGCAAAGCAAGCCCCCGGTTCCCAACCGCAGCCGCCAAGTGTCGGCCGGAGCGCTGTCAAAGTTCCGCTTCGTCACGCAAGACGAGCATCAACACCACGCACGCCTAAACCGCTCCCAGACCGCACCTCTTGCACATCGAGTGCCCCGCCGAACCGATCAATTGCACCCTCCCACACTACAGCCATGGCCGACCAACAAACCCCCCAGCCCGTGGCCTCGATTCCGCGGACTACCCGCCCCATGAGCGAAGCTCTCCTCAACGAGAAGGTACATCTCCGATTACACAACACGACGG
Organism: Plenodomus lindquistii; assembly: GCA_025504975.1. Lineage (NCBI taxonomy): Eukaryota > Fungi > Ascomycota > Dothideomycetes > Pleosporales > Leptosphaeriaceae > Plenodomus > Plenodomus lindquistii. The sequence continues at coordinate 337,240 of JANUWI010000016.1, forward strand.
CCCGTTGTTAGACTGGCCGCGCATCTCTTGGAAACTCGAAACCGCTTCTCACAGGGCGTCCGATGCGCAATTGGCTCGTGACAGACAGCCCTGCGCCGTTTAGCACATGCAATAGTAACAAGACGGATACTAACAAACATCCCAGTGGGACCGCTGCCTCTCCTCCATGCTCATCCGCTCCGGCCTCGGTGTCTCCTTCGGTGTCGTCTTCTCTGTTCTCCTCTTCAAGCGCCGCGCATGGCCTGCATTCGTCGGTCTTGGTTTCGGCGCTGGACGGGCATGGGAAGAGTGTGATAACGTGCGTTCTTTCTTCCTTTCCCTACCGCAAGCATCACGTTCAAGAAATCGCCCATACTAATACACAACGTAGTCATTCAAGCGCGCAGCCGCACCACCAAGGGACGGTCTCCGCGTTGTTCGTCCATAAGTCAAATGTGACAGCGGTGCGAGGTGTGGGGAGATGAGGGGAGTCCTGTAATTCGAGCTCGGCATGGCATGGAAACCTCGATACTGTATAGTAGGGCATGGCATAGATTCATTTGGAACAATTTCATTGCTGTACATTTGATCATCGTGCTTTCTGGGATTGACGTGGGGGGGTGGGGAGGCAGTACGACACGTAAAGATAGCACATTGTCAAATACGGAAAGACTTGTTGGAGAAGAGAACGAGGATATCGATCATGGGTCTGCAATTGCTCAAGGCATCGCTGTTAAGATACACGTGTTGAAACTTGTCCATACTCCCACGCCTACTAGTAAAGGGCAGGAAGCCATCGTCTTCTCTCCATGCGCCAAATCCACGGCAGACAAGCCATTTCCCCAACAAAAGTCTTATCAACTTCCCACAAGACTCAACCTCAAACACCCAAAACGCCATTCCATGCCCGCCGCTCATCTATCCAAGCAAACATCCTCCTCGCCTCTCAAAAATCTTCCCACCGCAACACTGCCCCCCAATCCTCTCACTCCCTCCACTCCTCAAACGCAAACCCCTCCGCCCCCTCAAACACCGTAAACCGATGAACAGAAAACACGATACTCTCATACAACTCCCTCCCCGTCGCTCTCGCCTTCTTATGCCAAGGCCCCATCCCGCCTTGCACCGCATCAGCACGGGAGTGCCAAAAGCCTATACACCACGGCATTAGTACACTGCACTTTCATCCACCAACCCAAATTACCAATCAACAAAAGAAAACACAAAACACAAAACACAACAAAAACGTACAAGTAGCCAAATTCCTCCTCTCCCCATCATCATCATCATCAGCCTTGCCAAACCAATACTTCAACAACCCCCCACTCTCACACGCCTCCCTATGACTCTCATAGTCGAGTTTATACAGCCACTCGTTATCGATGCCGCGTTTGAGTTTACTGCGGAACACGACGACGTAAAAGGACGTTTCTGCCCACTCTGTGTTCGCCTGGCGAACTAGGTCTCGTAGCACGCCAAGCACGTGATCGAAGTTGAGCGCGGAGGTGTAGGCTGCTGTTGCGTAGTCTGGGCGTACGGGGCGTAGCGCTGTTAGGGCTTTTGCGAAGAGGATGGAGGGGAGGGGGAGGGAGGGGAGAGAGAGGTAGTGCCCTGGGTTGTTGTAGGGGGAGGATATGAGGTTTGTTGAGAGGGGTTGTGGTACGTTGATTTTGGTCTTGGTGGAGTGATTTGGGGTGTTTGGAGTGAGAGTGGGGAGTTGCTCGGATGCTGCGGCTGAGAAGCGTAGGAGGTCGAAGTCTGTGGTTATGAGGGAGGGGTGGAGAACTTGGGTGATGTGGAATGGTGGTGGGTTGGTGGGTGAGGGCGGTGTTGTGGAGATTTTGGTGATTGTTGTTGTTGTGGTGGTGGGTTCCTTGGATGGGACTGAGATGGGTGTGGTGTTGGTCCTGGGCAATTGGGCCGACTCGAGTAAGCCGGGTGCCATGGCGAGCGATTGAGCTGCGGTGTGCAGCAGCAGCGTAGTTGTTGAAGTATTTGCTCGTACAGTGAGGTCCTTGTTGCGAAGCTCTCGCAGTACTTCAGTGATTCCAGCTCTTGTAATCTCACCCCAAGTGTCGCTTGGAATTGTCGAGTGCAACCTTTTCTAATACAGACTCGATGAGTGCTCTTTTCGATTGTTGTTGGTCCCAACCTGACTCTGGGTCAATTGAAAATACTATTGCTTCAATTAAGTTTTGAAGTTGATGTGTACCTTGGTTGACATGGGCCACTGTCACGCCAGAGCACGCAATCCGAACAAACGCCATTTTAGTCGCTTTTCCATAGTGACTCGTAATGCGGACGCTCTTTACCCCAGAATTTGGCCATGGCGGTGAGCGAGCAAAGAGTCAGAATGAAGTAATATTTCGGTCCATCGATGATCTGCGTCTGACCCAGATGTCACCCCAATGGCTTAGTGTGGTATCTTCAGGAACGCCGTCCGTGTCCCAAACCCGTCTTAGAACGCCTGAGATTCACAATCGCACCGTCTCAGAGCAATGCATCTCTCTGTTTCCAGTATCTCATCATAAATGTATCCAACAATCCGCGGGGAGTGGTACCTTGAAGACTTGTTGATAGCGATGGTCTTCGCCTTACCCGTGCTCCAGTAGGCCCAGTGAGCCCAAGCTTATGCAGCCTGTTCACGAATCTTAAGAGACACTCCATCAGGCTCTGCAGAAAATCCAAGCTTCGAATTCCTACTCAACCAAATCCAAGCTTTGGCCAACTAATCTCTTATGATTGTGTGGACAAGCCGGAACATGCGCTGCCATCCCAGGGGATTCAACTGAGTGATGGGCACCTCAAAGCCGTACTCTTCAATGCAACAGTCGAATGGCTTGTTTTGCAGCCTGTTATCTCCAGGAGGGAGGGGAAGATCCGAATCTTTGAGTCTCATCTCCGTCTTCAGCTCCATGAGATTCCCCCACAGAATAAAGAGTTTTTGTTCTAGCTGTTGCAGTAGACGTGGATTCTTTGTGAGACTGGAGTGATCAGTATGATGTTGCCAAGCCGATGAGAAAGACTTACTCCTGCGCATTCTGCTTCAGACCAAGGAGACCTTGGGCCTCGTGGTTTCCGACAACTAAGCGTAATGTTTCGGGAACGGTGTTTGGAGGCACGACAGCGTCTTGAACAAGAAGGACAAAGCCCCATTCCCAGGGATCTTTCTTTTGACCACTGTTTGGATGGTTCTTACTTGGCTTTTGAAACCATCTGCGGTCGCTGGTTGAGTGAGCGAACATCTCGAGTTCTGGTGGATACACATCGATTACCCTGACGCGGGTGCGATGCTTAGAGTTGACGAATGGGAGGGCGAAGTCGTTGTATTTATCGGTGCGTGTCTGCAGAGAGGGATTGCAGTTGATATCCGAGAGCGTTGACGGCTTAATCTCAGGGAATGAAGCTTGGACTACTCGTGTTAGTCTCAGTAAACTCTATCCCATTGCCATTCTTACCATGAAGGTTGACTCCATTACGCTCGGCTTCGATCTTTTCCTGCCTTTCCACCAACTCCCTAATCTCTGCATCTTTCTTCTCTTTCTGCTTCTGACGTTTCTCTGCCTTCTTGCTTTTCGGAGCTGGTTCGTTCGGGATATCCTTCAGGATCTCTAAAGCCGATTTGGTTCCACGTTTCTCTTCATAAGCCTTGCGACGCGCATCGATTTCAGCGATATCGGAAGATTTGATCAACTTGCGAATATCCACTTGCGTTGGCCGGGACCTGTCCTGATGAAGAACACCTTCCAGCTTGCCTGAGGGTGCCAGTTTGGTCCGCATATTCTTCAGAAAAATGTAGTCGCCCACTGAAACATTCTCACGTGCCCATGCGGCGTTACTCTCGTAAAGGGTAACAGTGAGTGTGAAATAGCCATATGGTCCAGTCCAAGAGCTATTTGATACCAGGTAAGCATCGGCTGAGTCGGGATCAGCGTAGAAGAAAAGTAAGTTGTTCTCTGTGTAGTCTGTGACCTTGAGGTCAACGGTACCAGAATTTGTGTAGTACAAGTTCAGAACCTGCACTCTGACATCATAGAATTTAGCTAATTCGAGGTCCCTGATCAGTTGTAGCTTTTGATGGGCTGTCGAAGTGAACGATGTCGACGCACTGGTGGGCTGCTGGACTGGCTGTATTGTGCCAGATGCGGCAGCATTCATGTTGATGACCGCCATCTGCTCTGCTGCTGTGGGCTCTCGTGATCCATGACTTGCTTCGTAGTAGAGACACTGATTGCCGAGCTGGTAGGCTTGACTCAGCTGGGGAATTGGGATACGGCTCTGGGGAAAGATGAGGACGCCGACCCAAGATCTACTGTCGGCCACACAGTCTATGCGCATACCCCATTCACTCAGTTTGAAGTTGCGTAGTATCACAATATCGCCCGTGCTGTTTATCTTGGGCAACTTGTCCCATGGCTTAAACATGCGGCAGATGATGGTGGGATTCCCGCCGTCGAATTCATCTTGAATGGTAAATTCCAGACACGAATCAGTGCCCTTGGTCGGCTTGGGGGCCTTGAAGTCGACGATGACCCCGAGAAGACTGACTTTGGCCTGGGGTGTTGTGGCGTCTTTGATGGCTGTAAAGCCCACTGGTGGCCGCATTTGGGCGACCTCGATGCGGCTAGCGCTGATGCTCTGCGATGAAAGGCAACACGCACGCACGCGTGCCCAGCCAAGCGGCCGATGTTAGCGATGATTGGGGCGTCGATATTGCTGGGTGGGAGCGGAGTGCGAGCTCAGGACAAACGAGTGGCACCAAACGCAGCTTGTGTGTGTGGAATCAAGCCCGTCGCGTCAAGTTTGGGTGCATGTGCGAGGTAGACGCGCTCGGCCAAGGTTACCAAGGCGATTGGACGCTAGGCCTCTGCTTCGCCGCTTCCGCCTTTTCACATCCCCTGCCCCACCCACGCCCAAGAGAAAGATAAATCCCCTCCCAAACAAACACCGCCGCCACTCTCACCCCTCTCACCACCCTTTATCCACACGCACGCACGCTCACCTACACGTCGCCGCAGCCATGGCCGACAAGTACATTCCCGAGCACCGTCGCACTGCGTTCAAGGCCAAGAGCGCCTTCAAGCCGGACGAGCTCCGCCGCCGCCGCGAGGAACAGCAGGTCGAGATCCGCCGGGCAAAGCGCGAGGAGAACCTCGCAAAGCGCCGCGGCATCGCTGGGCGGGACCAGCCCGGTGCTTCGCTGGGAGCCGCGCCCGACAGCGACGATGAGGGCGGCAACATCGAGGGCCAGGTGTGTATATACCCCACCATGATGCCCGTGCAGCGCCCGCGCCCGCACCCACCCAGGCACAGGCACAGGCACAGGCACAAAGAAACGTGAATTCAGCGCTGACATTGTTGCGCCATGGCAGCTGAACGAGGAACTCCCCCAGATGGTCAAGGGCGTCTTCTCGGAGCAGATTGACGAGCAGATCCAAGCGACCACCAAGTTCCGCAAGCTGCTGTCCAAGGAGCGCAACCCGCCCATCGAGCGCGTCATCGAGACGGGCGTCGTCAGCCGGTTTGTCGAGTTTCTGCGCTCGCCGCACACGCTCGTGCAGTTTGAGGCGGCATGGGCCCTCACCAACATTGCCTCTGGATCGGCGCAGCAGACACAGGTCGTCATCGAGGCGGGCGCCGTGCCCATTTTCGTCGAGCTCCTCAGCAGCCACGAGCCCGACGTGCGGGAGCAGGCCGTCTGGGCCCTGGGCAACATCGCCGGTGACAGCCCCGCATGTCGCGACTTCGTCCTGCAGGCCGGTGCCCTCCGCCCCCTGCTGGCCCTGCTGGGCGACAGCCGCAAGCTGAGCATGCTCAGGAACGCGACATGGACCCTGAGCAACTTCTGCCGTGGAAAGACCCCGCAGCCCGACTGGCAGACTGTAAGCTCGCCCCTCCACCTCCACCAACACACGAGCAGCCGTACTAAGTATCCAGCAGATCCAGCCCGCCCTTCCTGTCCTGGCCAAACTCGTCTACTCGCTCGACGACGAGGTCCTCATCGACGCCTGCTGGGCCATTTCATATCTCTCGGATGGCTCCAACGATAAGATCCAGGCTGTCATCGAGGCTGGCATCCCCCGCCGCCTGGTGGAGCTCCTCATGCACGCGTCCACCTCTGTCCAGACCCCCGCCCTTCGATCCGTCGGCAACATTGTCACTGGTGATGACGTCCAAACCCAGGTCATCATCAACTGTGGCGCGCTCCCGGCTCTTCTCTCCCTGTTGAGCTCCACCAAGGATGGAATTCGCAAGGAGGCCTGTTGGACCATCTCGAACGTCACTGCTGGCAACTCCACCCAGATCCAGGCTGTCATCGATGCCAACATCATTCCGCCGCTGATCCACCTTCTCCAGAACGGCGACTTCAAGACGAGGAAGGAGGCTTGCTGGGCCATCTCCAATGCCACTAGCGGCGGCCTCCAGAAGCCAGCCCAGATCCGTTACCTCGTTCAAAGCGGCTGCATCAAGCCCCTCTGCGACTTGCTCGCGTGCCCTGACAACAAGATCATCCAGGTTGCTCTCGACGGCCTTGAGAACATCCTCAAGGTCGGTGAGATGGACAAGGAGGCCAACGAGGGCGGAGCTGCTGGCGAGGCTATCAACCGTTACGCTCTGTTCATCGAGGAGGTTGGCGGTATGGAGAAGATCCACGAGTGCCAGAACAATGCCAACGAGGAGATCTACATGAAGGCATACAACATCATCGAGAAGTACTTCTCTGATGAGGAGGGCGAGGCAGAGAATATGGGCGAGGGCGGTCCCCAGGTCAACCAAGAAGGCCACTTCGGTTTCGGCGCACCTGCCGCACAGCAACAACAGCAAAACTTCAACTTTGCTAACGGTGGCGATTCGATGGACATGTAAGCTCGAGTCTTCCATCGACTGTCCGAATTTGTTGAAACAATGTACTGCGTAATGCAGTCTGTATTCCTCACCTGCCAGCCTGGAGCTTTCGCCCCGTCGCGTCCGTTAGCCATCTGGGACAATTTGGACATCAAAACCACAATATATATGATGAACGACCCATGGAACCTCGGGAAAGCTCTCAGCGCGACGGCAACCAGTTTTCCTTGTAACACTTTCGACTTTCCCGGCCATTTTTTGTCAGCGGCAACCCCTTCGCCATGATTTTGTACGAAGCCTCAAAGATACACCGTCTTGTAACCCTCCCATGTCCATTATCCGCATCATATCCCCGGCGTTGCGTGTTTGGTCTACAAAGCTTGTCCTGATAGACGGACAAAAGTGCCTGAAGTGGGCGGTGGCGCTGAAAGGATGCGGTTCCTCCTAGTAGGATGGATATACATCTGTCATGTCTAGCCGCCAACCAGATAACTGAATATACAACCGAGAACTCGGTGTCAAAACTACATGCTCCTCGTGGCCTGACATGCACATGCTGTGATTCCAGGTTGGTTGACTCGCGGAATGCAGGTAAACGGGGCTAGGTGCGTCATTGCAGAACCCTGCCCCACGCAATGTAGCGCCAACGCGTGGGGGTAGCTGTAGCTGTTGCTGTTGCTGTTGCTGCAAGTTGACGTGGTGAGACTACAGTCGCGTGTCGTGATTATTTCTCGCTCTACACTGTCAAACATCACATCACTGGCGCATACTCTTTGCCATTTTCATTGTGCACCATGCTTGTATCCTCTTGACTGCCTGCGCCATGCCTTGGTCCGATGGCGCAATCCTCGCACGCACATACCGCCCTGAACAATCAGCCAGTGCACCGTAAACACATTGCCCTCACCACCGTCTTCGATTGCGCCGGATATCTTGACCGAACTGCACTATAAACCGTGACAGGCGACACGCGATCTGCAACTCGTCCATCTACCTGTACACGCAAAATGTGTAGATTCATGGTGAGACGCAGTCTATGGAGGAGTCAGAAGTGGCAGATAGCTAACATGGCCAGGTCTACAAAGGCAAGGATGAGATACTCCTCTCCGATCTCATCTTGAACCCTTCCCACTCAATCCTCACCCAATCATTTGACTCGCGCCTCCGATTAGTACGCTCTCCACCACCTCACCACGCCCATCCCTCTCATACACACCCTACTAACGCGCCCACCCAGGACCGTCGACGTCCCCACAATGGCGACGGCTTCGGCATCGGATACTACACCTCTCCCTCCCTCGGCCCCGAACCCTGCGTCTTCACCTCCACAATCCCAGCCTGGAACTGCATAAACCTATCCCGCATCGCCTCCAAAACCACCTCCTCGCTCATCTTCGCCCACGTCCGCGCCACCACCGAAGGCAACCTCAGCGACAGCAACTGCCACCCCTTCTCCTACAAATCGCTCATGTTCATGCACAACGGCGGCATCGGGTGTTTCAAACTGATCAAGCGCCGCCTTGCCATGTCGCTCAACGAGAAATGGTTTACATTGGTGCAAGGGAGCACGGATAGCGAATGGGCATTCGCGCTGTTCCTCGATTGTCTGGATAAAGCGGGTATTTCGCCTGATAGCGAGCCAGGAAAAGGCGGATTCGGACATACCGTGCTAAGGAAAGCTATTCTCAAGACGGTGGAGAGAATAAACGGGTTTATTGAAGATGTGGTTGGGAAGGAAAGAATGGGCAACGAGGATAGCAGGAGTTTACTCAACTTTGCGGTGACGGATGGGGAGAGTGTAGTCTGCACGCGGTATGTAAGCAGTAAGACGGACGAAGCTGCAAGTCTATTCTTCAGCAGCGGGACAAGCTGGAAGGAACTTGGTAGTAGTAATAGTAGCAGCGGGGTCGACGCAACGAGTTCCTCAGAAGACGAAGGAAGAGACTACGTCATGGAGCGACGAGACAAAGGTTCCGATATCGTCCTCGTAGCCAGTGAACCACTGACTTTTGAACGCGGTACGCAATCTTCTCCCCTTCCTCACATGTATACCCGAAAAGAAAAAACAATACACTAAACTAACATATCTAAAAGACAACTGGGTAACCGTCCCAACAAACAGCACCCTAACCATTTCCAAACAAACAGTCATGATCCACCCCATCATCGACTCCTTCTACAGTCCCAACCCCGCACACGAGCGTAGCGCGGGGTTCGCACAGGCCAAAGGGCAAACGGTTACGGGGCCCGATAAGAAGGTTCTGGGGCAGAGTCGGACGCCTGTGGGGGGAGAAGGGGGGGACGCTAGTGATGTGCTGGAGGCGGCGATTAGAAGGATGGAGGGGGTTGTGGTGTAGGGTGGGTGGATGGATGGATGGATAGAGATGAGGGTTGGCAAGGCTATGGTTTGTGTCTTGTGAGATGGTGGGGTAGGATGTGTAGGCTTTGGGAGATGGGGATGAAGCGGTATGGAAGCTGCCTAGCGCGTTCAACAACGAGGTTGTTCTTGATGGGCGGCGCTGAGCATCACTCTGCATCGTAACGTACAAGGGGTCATTATCGCATCTAATATCTTTGCAATGCTAAGTGAACACGCCCCTTTCTGTATGCAATTTTGGACCTGAGAAGTGAACATCACGCTCTTGATGTGATGATCAAGACGTTTCTGCTCCTTGCAAAGTAAAAATGCCGAAATACCTCACTCCAACCCGGTTTCATACACATACATATCCTCCAGCACATTCCTAATGCTGACAGAAAAGACTCCATAACCAGGTACAACCAAATGCCTAATACCAGACGGCACCAGCGCAACCAAGACAAAAGGAAACATTACGACTACGACAACACCGCCATCCTCATCACCCTTAGTCTCCCAACCTGCGGCATCGTCCCCAGCTTCGCCACCCACCTCCGTCTCCCCCTCTTCTCCCTCTTCACCCTTTCACTCACCTCAGCCGCCAACGCCACAATCTCCTCCGGAAACACACCTGGCGCTGCAGCCCCCACCAGTGCCGGATCAGCACCATGTTTCAAAAACAACTGGCTAATTTCAACCCATTCTTGTGTTTCGCGGTCTTGTCCGCGTAGATGCGCTTCCCACGGTGAGTACTCTCCAGTGATGTTGCCGTGGTTCTTGAGAGCGTCTTCGATTTTGAAGTTTGGATCTGCGCCTTGTGCGAGGAAGAGGGCGATGAGGGCTGCGGATGGGCGGGTGGGATAGATGGAGAGGAGGGGCTTGGTTTGGTTATTGAGGAATAAGTCGCTGGTGAGAGTGGCGAGAAGGAGGTTCATGGTTGCGGGGCTTGGTGCGGTAGAATTGGGAGTTTGCAATGGTTTCGCTTGTGCTTGGAGATGGTCCACGACGTCGAACAATTGCAGTTGTATGGCTAGATGCAGGAACGAGGTGTTGAAGCCTCCTGTCTTTCGTGTGGCTGACCAATGCGCTAGTCCAGTTCTGATGGCATGTCGTTCGATCAGGATTTTGTTCTTGTGGTCCTTGAGCTGTGCAAGTTGTACTGCGATGGTGTCGAGCTGTAGCATCAACTCAACTGACGATTCGCGGGGTTGGTTCTGGGACGCATACTCCATGGCATAGAGAATGTTCTTCCAGAAGAACGCGGCCCCTTCGTGGGCCGGACGACACCACATTGTCGCTGCTTGTTGTTTGAGTCGAATCGCATACGCATTGAATAAGCACACCCAGGGGCTGAATGCTGCATCCGTCATATTACGGTATCGCGAAAGGACCGCTTCAGTTTCGAACCAGTCCCGAACCGTGCGATGGAGATATGTCACACTTGCGGATGCCAAAGGCTCCCCTGGTGCTGCTTCTGCCTCAATGAGGCCCTGGCAGCAGGCTCGAAGCCGGCGACGCATTATCCTTGATCGCGCTTCTGCTTGGGCTTCGGAGGGGTTGGGACCTTGGATTTTTACCTTTGCCACAATGTCTCGGTCGGGATCCTCCGCGTAGGACAGGTCGAGAAGAGTAAGGTATTCTTTTGAACAGCGTATGATGTGCAAGATCTTGACCATTTCCTTTAATTTACCAGGCTCAACGTAGGTCAAAATCTTTTCAAAGAGCTCTCCCAGATCCTTTGGCACGGTTTCGAGTCGTTCATGGAGCTCTTCGAGATGCTCTCCCGCTGTGAGTCCTTTGAGCAGGGAGTCGGAGACGAGCCTCACCCAGAGAAATACCCCTTGTGCTCTTTCGGTTATTGCGTTTATCAAGTCGTCTGCATGCTGAGGAGTCTCTTTTCGCCGGTCTTTGAATCCCTCATTCTGCTGAAACCGATCTGTAACGTAATGACGGATGTCATTATAAGTAACATCTTCAAGTCGTAGACGCGGGAGGTTCCGGAAACCATCTTCGAAGACAGTCCATGAACGGCTAGAGAAGCACACTTTGACATGAGGGGACTGTAAGCTCTTGATCCTCGTGACAAGACCTTCATGCTGTCCACCAAATTCATCGAGTCCATCTATTAACAGAAACAAACTGTACCTTTCACCGGCACCATCCACGAGCAGTTCGAAGGCACGATTGACGTCTTCGTAGGTGAGGGATTGTCCCCATGGGTCCGTGAATAGGAGAAACTCTTCCATTTTGGAAGGGAAGAGAGTCGCCCATAGCTCTGGATTGTCCGAGAGCGCACCGTGGAGAAGAGTTCGTATCATTGCCTCTTCAGACATCTCCATCTGAGTCCCAGAATTCCAGAAGTAGAACGCCGTTTGGACCAGTGTCTTGTCGCCCGACCATCTCGTGAGATACTCCTTGGTGCGCGGATCTTGATTGATGAACTTGAGCAAAGTCGACTTTCCAGCGGCGGGCTTTCCGGTGATCCAATAAAATGGCTGGTCCTCAGACTCGAGCCAGACCTGGAAATTCGCCCACTTTCCTCCCGGAGGCTCTCGAAAGATCCATTCAAAAGTTTCCTTGTAGGCTTCTTCAACTTTTTTGAACCGATGATTGAGTTCCGGAAATCCAATCCAGTCTAGCATGGAGTCGCAAAACTTATCCTGACTTGTGATCGCGAGATTTTCATGGTATTTCCGGTTGTGTTGTGTAAGCACATTATCCGAGCTTTTCACGCCTTTGAAGTCGGATTGGATCATCTGCAGGATCTCTTCCTTCCATTCGTCTTTTGCATCGAAAAGTTGGTCAATTCGGCCTCGTATACGTTGTGTAGCTTTGAGAAGGTCTTCATGCTGACCAGTTGTGGCACGCCGAGAGTCTCGGACCTCAACACTGCGTCTCATTAGTATCCAGTCTATCGTTCGAATGAATAGTCCTTACATCACGGTCTCTAGTGAGTTCTGGAGCTTCTCCCTTTCTAATGTTAGCACTTCCACAAAACCAATGTTCTGGCTACACTCGCCTCATAGACACAATCAATAGTGTATTGATTTTTTGTCGGTGATCTCTCAGACGCTGTCGTAACGTCTCCAACTCCTTCTCGCTGCGCATTGTCTTCATCGCAGCATGAAAACTCTCCCAGACTGTCGTGTTGCTCGCGCGCAACCTCGCGATAGAGCTGAGCAGTTCCGTAGCGATAGCTCGACAATCCAAGCACATCTTCACGATCTCGCGATCGCAAGTCGACATTCGCGCAACTTTGGCTCCATCCAACTTCTCCTGCGTCTCCATGTCCTGCAAGCCACTCTTGTCGTAGACATCCTGACGTGGTGGTTGCTGAGTTGACTGGCCTGGCCAAGCTCTCCTGAACCAAGTTGAACCTCGCGTTACTTCTTTGCCGACGTTTTCATTTTCGATGTGGCCATTCAGAACTTTTGCGACTGTGTCTGGGAAGTGGAATGCGCTTGCGTAGACGTTGAGTTGAAGCGCAATTTGCTTCAGGTCGTTAGTTTGGCCCTGGTCCTCTGAACTCGGTTTTGCGCGATGTATCTTCTTTGCTTCCTGTGAAAGCTTGATCGCGTAGTCGACGAACTGGAAGATGTTGCCAGCAAGGCTTATGGCTGCCAAGGACTCAATCATCTTAAACTTGGGTGTGATAGCAACACTTGAGGTTAACCCTTTAGAAATTCAGGAAGGGATAGCCCATAAACCTCGACAGATTAAAGTAAGGGAGCAGAGTAGGAGGCTGTGGTAACGCCGTCATGGCTGTAGATCCCCTCTTCATCTTAGCTATCATGCGACCTGAGGCGCGCGGAGTCACTGATCCTGTGGATGGCAGGGACAAGCACAGCCTGTCAGTATCACTCGCGCTCCGGTCATCTCACAGGCGCCAAAGGCTCCACAAGTGGGCTGAGTACTTGGACCAGTAACCGGAAGAAATTGAGTGTGTGCCAGACTTGCTACGGCTGTGCCTTCGATGAGAGGTGCGCCCACGGTGCACAACATGATGTTTGCCGCGCTTGAAATTGGGGTCCGAACGTTAAATTTTGAGGCGTCATCGGGCACCAGATTCAGAGTAACATCTAGCCATAAGCATGCTTTCTCTGTTACAGTCTCGTGTCTTCTGTGGTACGTATCCTACCTTTACTTGGTGCAAAAACCGTAGTGTCGAGTCTTGAGGAAAGGAGGACTGGCTTCTGGCCCCGAAGGAGGATGTGGCGCAGGTTTCAGCCTGGTCGGTGTATGCATGCACTGCGACTTGGCCCAAGCCACGCCTATCAAATTGATAAAGGATTGCAGGTATTGACGTGGGAATAACCGAAGGCGAGCTGAGCTGGGGTGGCAGGTGGGGTAAGCTGATTTCGAGTCCAAGCATCCAGCGGAAGGAGCGAGTCCAAGGCCGAAATTTGAGGGACTGCTGGCGGATGACCGTCAGAGCTGCCTCGTGAGTTCCTACCGCCACAACGTGCTGATTCGACGCTGCCGGCCTTGGATGTACTCACCCTACAAGGCTCCAGGGTGAACATCGTCATCAAGAAGACACGCTCAAGAATGGCGCAACCGTGGCGGCGAGAGCGGTGCAGCTTCGCTATGCATTGCTTGAATCGAACAGCACTCGTGGTAGTAAATCATAATGTTGTGTACAGTACATCCGCAATTATTCATATCCACTGTGCAAGCGACAATTCTCATTTCAGCAGCCCCCTCCCGTAGCTCAAGACATCAAACGCTATTCGTTACGAATCTGCAGTCGCTCATACTTCTTGCAAAAATACATGGCCGCCGAGTCGTTTCCTCACCGGAACGGACGTTCGGTCTTGAAGTGTCTCTTACTAGCATTTGCATTCGGCAGACTATACGACGGTAGTCCGGATAAAGCGCACAAAGTCTTCGTGCTGTTCCAAAGATATTCGAGCGGCAACAACCACTGGGTGACGTTCATTGTGCTGGTGCTAGGAATTCTGGTTTCCGTTGTTTGTAGAACTGCATCGCCTTCTCGTCATTCAGCTTATCGCCGTCCATCAGATCCTTGTAGGTTGTGACAATGTTTGCACAAAATCTGCCCCAATCTTTGTCGAATATCTTGTGGGCTCTGACTTGGTCCGTAGGCGTTAGACAACTGTAATCGATGCTCCACCGTGCGAGTTGCTTCCAGCTGTAAAGCGACATCGTTGGTGCGCCGACCATGATCTGGTAAAATTCGTGAGACATGGAATTACTAGAAGGCTTGTCAGTGGACTTTGGTTAGGTGAAGCATCTGAGATAACCTACCTAAACAACGACGGATTGTCCGAGTTCACTGTGCAGGGTATACCAGCCGCCAGAAGCTCTGGGAATGGATGCTCTTTGATGTTCCTGCAAAGATGCAAGAGTTCGTTTGAAATGGGGCAGAGCTCAATGCATATACCCGGGCTTGTATCAGTCTTTTTGAATTTCTCCACCAAGTGCGGGTGCTTCATCAAGGCGAAACCATGGCCAATGCGCTTGCTTTTGAGCAAAACAGCGTCATACAAGTTGGAATTCTCAGGGTTATCGGATCCACCTGTATCGAGTAATGTTTCGCCTGCATGGAACATGAATGGTATGTCCAGATTCCATTCTGCACAGGTTTTCTGAAATGCGAGTAGTTCGTCCCTGTAGAAGCCGATGTGGTTGGGCCGATCCTCCGCCCCAACCAGGTCAAAACCTGTGATGATAGTAAGCTCAAGCAAAACAGATTGAAGTTGTTATGGCTTACCGCAGATCAGGTCTGGAAACTCCATCTTCAGTTCTATGCAGTGCTTCATCTCTTTCTGCATCAGTGTTTTCGGTATGGAACGTGGCGTACAGTATATAATCTTCAGGCCAAACAGAAACTTGTCCTCCCTGGGTGTACCTTTGAGTTCCTCTTGCTTTTTTCTCACACCCTCAAGGATGAGCCGCATTTGTCCGAAATTGTCGATACTCCCCTTGCCGTCAGTGGTGGGTATGGACTTATCGAGTAGCATAGGTCGTAATTCCGCATACATGACGTTCTCTTTCATCATGCGCTCGATGGCCTCGCTGATGTACCACTTGTAGACCTTCTCGTAGTTGAGCAAACCCTTGAAACAACGCGTCGCCTGATTGAACCGTGCCCATACACTGTGAGATGTGTCAGTGCTCATGATCCTCTCGAATGAGCTGAGATCCTCTTACCCGTTTACCGTTTGCGTAGGATCGTATGCTTCTTGCTCACTCAACACCATCTTAGACTTGAGCCAGTTTTCAGCTGGATCCAGCTTCACGTGTGCTGTGTCGGAACAACTCGTTCGTGAGGAAGACACAGGGGGTTCATTATTCTGGTCCCAAAGATTAGGGAATGTCTGCTTGAAACGCGCCCGGAAGGCCTTCCAAGGCATCCAGACTTTCCATTTCATCTCTTCAGTTCTCCAGTTGGTAGCATCCCCAGGATAAGTCTTTGAAAATATATCGACGTCGCGTTCGACCCGATCCTCGTCCAATATCATGAACACTATCTCCGTTTCTTTGAGATCTTCCTCTTCTACCAGGGGGCGAATGCTTCGAATGTACATGGCTTTGATGTGTCGAGCTTCTTGGAGTAGCAGTTCGGGATGGAGCTCTGCATTGAAGTGGAGATGCAAAAGAGCCCCCTTGGGTACTTTCTCAGCTATTTGGTAGAGTTCGCTCTCATCGTCGATGCGATCCTTGTTCGTTAGGAACTGGCCGCCCATGTCACGAGTTTCTTTGCCTGGAATCGCTTCAGATGCCAAATTACCGAATGTCACTTTCCTTTCGTATTCTCGCACAGCCCGGACAATAGATGCAGCTAGACTCTCCTCTTGAGCCTCAGTGGAGGAGGGGTCGGAAGGGTATGCCTCTCGATCCCACGCATCCTTTTGTTCTACTTTGAGGAGCTCCTTGTGCTTTTGACCATAGAGATCTAGCGCTCCTACGTCGCCTAAAGCGTCTTCGAAAGTTTCAACGGCATTGGATTTTCTTGGAGTCATGTTGACTGTTTTACCTCTCCGCAACTGCATCGAGGTTTTCCTATTAGCAAAGTGGGCAAACACTCCTTTTCTCTTCTTCGGTGAGTCAGCCACTGGCATGGCTGGGCGCTCGGTATCTTCTGAAGAGCCGTGTCTCTGACGTACAGATCTACTTCGAGTCAGTACTGATGATGATATGGAAAAAGCGCACCTTGAAGAGCTCGAGCATTACTCACAGTATTTGGATGCAATTTGCCCACCAACCCTCGTGACTTTCCTGAGATTCACGCGACTTTTTTGACTCGTTGTCAGTTTGCATGCCGATGTCGATGATGAGTGATAGACTGTCACCGGCTCCTCATCACGGGTTTGAAGTGGTGAGAAAGGACAGCTCGAACAGAGTAGGGGGCAATAGATATGCTGACTTCCTCTCACCGACTGGCAGATTATTTGCGTATAGCCACCTGGAGCGTGCCTCGATGAATTAGTCTCAGGCTGTTTGAAGACAAGCTCCTGACTGGCCGATGGGACTATCCCGGCGATGTTGGTAGTGTACCAATCTCAAGAATGATAGACCTGCAGTTCTGCCTGTTTCACGGCCAAATGAGTCAGTATTGAGATCGCGGTGACGGTGCGACACGGTAGGGCTTGCGCTGCGCCTCTCTTGAGCCGAGCGACACAATTTAGGAGGCTGGAGACTCGAAGCTGCTGCCTGGAGGGTATACACTTGGAGAGACGAAGCTCATAGCGCAACCTGGCGCGAATAATAGAAAACAAGCGTGGGGTATAAGTGCACAGTTTTTGCGCCGATGCTGATGAAGCGAGCCCTCGCGCTCTGCCCCCGTGAACGGGGCAGGAAGCATCGTGGTAGCGCGTGCCTGAGGGCTAGGACACAACAAGTACATGTAAGGAAGGAGCACCCACATACATCAGCGCGCTTCCTCTGCAGCGAATCTTCTCTTACTCTTCAAAACAACACCTGCGAAACTGACTCTTTTCGATTGTGACGGTTTGGACAGCTTTCGTTATCGATGGTACCACAACTACCAGCCTGGTCCGCGCGGGTTGCGATGATGTTCAACCAAGCGACGGCGGGTGATCAGCCCAGCTCAAGCTCCACACCAACGATGGAGGCGCAGCAGGTTAGGTTCACGAGATGATGTCGCGACAAGCAGATCCGTGTCAAGGACGAGAGATGGAACAGCTTGACGGGAAGGTTCATCTATCGCACAATTGAGGCTATGCTAAGCCCTTCATGCGCCCACACCCTGTAGCCTGGTCCTCTAGCCACTTGCCTGTCAGCTTTCCGTTGTGCCCCTCACCGGCCTTCTTGCCTGAGGCGCCCAATCACTGGAATCACGACTGTCCTGAGGCTGATGCGGACACAGATGTTCTCGTCCCCATTCTGGAAGGCTGGGCATTTGACCGGAGCCCCGTTAAGGATCAATCGTGCAGCCATCTCATGTGTTGCCCAGGGCTTTTGGCCCCCATCTGAGATCTAAACTTTTGCGCGTAAGGCAGCCTGCGCCTTCAGTCGTTCGTCACTCTTCCTTCACGAACTCTTTACAAAAGTGTCTTATTTCGTTTTCAATCGATCAGTTTCCTGCTGCATAGCGTCGCCCTACTCAGTCCAAACTTCACGCGTTGTCTTTTACCGCTCTGATCATACAGCCTCCCAGTTACCGCTTCGTTGGATCCGCCAGACCATGCATTGGCTACAGCCTGACTCAAATAACAAAATCACACTCGATGCGCTACAACTTGATATCGTTGGTTTCCTGGCCATCCTGGGTGAGGGTTCAGTCTTAGCAAATGCTCAAGTCTCAACGCTGTCGAAATGGATCTATCTTCCGCGCTTAATTCCCGCTCCTCAAGCATTGATGAGACCAACTCGACCCACGCGACTCGAACCAGCCCCTGGATTCGTCACTGGTGTTCACTCGGGTAACCACCGTGATGCCATCAATCATATTGGCAACATTGTATGGTAAGTCTTACTCGAATTTACACTCCCGGCGCGTGGTTGGCAGGACCCTATCCCCACATAGCTCCCGATTCCGAGCTCCCACCACGCGTAATAGCTTACCACCGAGCGCTGCACTAACACACAACATCAGTGATGCAGGCAACCTCGCACCTTTCTCTGTACGCGTCGTGCATATCGAACGAGCAAGCGAACGTCAACTCAAGACCAAGACCTTCGCATCACTTACTTTCGTCGTCTTCATCGGCTTCGCACTCTCCGCCCTACTTCTCGCGATATCAATATGGCAACGAGACGGCATGTCGATTGTCGCGACCGTGCTACTTTCATTACTCTCGAGCCTTATCGGATTTGGCAACAAGTGGAATTTAAGACTGCCCTCGCGCAAATATCAGAGCAAGGTTCCAGACGGTGATGTGGTCATACGGTACCCAAAGGGCAGCTTTCTGATCGTCCGCTGTGCTGAAGACGTTGCACGGGAACTATATTTCGCGCCCGAGAGCATCGAATACCTTCTATCACACGGACCGGCATACAGGATACTGAGTCTGGTCGGCACCATGATGCTCATGGGCGGTGTCATCTGTCTAGCCAACGCACAGATCCAGGTTCAGATTGCCTGGGCAGGCTCCTACATGCTGCTCGGTGCCTCATACTGGGTTGTAGCCGCACTGCCTGCTAAGATGCACTGGGACACAAGTTGTTACAAGGTCACCCAGGAATGCCTCTCGGATGCAGATAGTACCAAAGGGTATCCATCCACGGCCGACACCTTCACTAAGGCATTGTGGAAGGCCATTGTCATTACCAAGGACACAACATGGATCCGCAGGAGCGATGCTTGTCCTGATACTTGGGCATGGAGAAGATGGCTAGCCGCAGCCAAGGCATGTAGTAGAGACGTGAAGTTCTCTGAATTCGAGAAGGAGCCCGGTGTGCGGACCTGGGACATCCCAGATTGGGACGCGCAAGGCGTCTTGACCAAGCTCTTGGAAGAGCAGGCAGAGCGGGACGCGAAAAACGTTACAGACGAGTTTGATGTTTGAAATGATTGAGGTTCTACATGGCATTTGATCTTTTGGGACAGCATCCTGGGTAAAACAAAGCGATTTGGTTCTTTTTTATAGCGAGCTGTTGTTTTATAACGACTTACGACTGGAACGAATTGAATGTACATTGACACATGATACCGCGTCATGTCCCATGCATTGGGTAGCGCATGGCGTTGTTGTATATATAGCATCATACGTAGAATATCTATCTAGCCTCACAGGACCTGTGTTGTCTTGTGATCCACCGGTATTGTGCTCTCTGTGGTGATCACTCCTCTAACCCAACTACTCTGCCAGACGATCCAAGTAAGCTTTAAGCCTACTTATTGCCTATCGTCATCCAAACGCTCACGTTGTTGTAACCCTGCCAGTAGTCTTCAACCTGACACCAGGTCTGCATATCATGTAGTCCCATCAACCACCCCCGTTCACGTAGCAGTCTTCCACCTTTGCTCAAACTCCACCTTCCTCCTCACCACCTCCCTCAACCACTTCTCCAAACTCTGACTCTCCACCTGCCCATCAACATCCATCGCTTCATCATCTCCCAACTTAATCCCTCCCTCCTCCTCTTCGTCGTCCTCCCCACAACACAAGTTCTCCGCCAACTCGCTCGCCTCTGCCCACTCCTCGTAGCTAAACCTGCCCTCGCTCTCACTCAGCAGCATCTCCCTCTTGCCCGAGTACGCAAAGACGTGTGTGGATCGCAGAGGCTTTGCGCGCAGCAGCTCGTTGGCGGTGGGTTGGATAAGCGGTATCGCGATTTTTGAAGATGGCGAGGCGGGTATCGCGACGAGGACGGATGTGAGGGTTGTTGAGAGGGGGATTGCGGCGGATAGGAGGGCGAGGAGGGCGGTGTGAAGGAGGTGTGGGAGGACTGTTAGACTCTGTGGTTCTGGTTAGCAAGATTGATTGTGTGTGGCAGTGAGGGTGTGTAGTCGTCGCATACAGTATTGACACCTGTTGACGTCTCTTCTTCTGGTAGACTTCTCATTTGCAGTGTGATTTGTACGAGGGTTCGTGGGATGAGTCTTGTGAGGATGATGCTGTGCAGAGTGTCGTGCAGGAGCGTTTCTAGGTGGCGCTCTTTTGGGCCTGGTGATGGGCAATTAGTATCGAACATGTAGCTTTGTCTTAATAAGATAAACTAAACGTACTTCCAACACCAGCAGCAGGCCTGACATACACCTCAATCGCAGCTTCCTCTGGCATCTCATCGCGCCGCTGCACCTCGATGGGTCCATTCACCGCGCCAATAATCGAGTACCCATTGTGCGTGTATGTCGCCGAGCCATCAGCTTGGTTGAGATGTGTGAGCGTGACTTCTGGGGCAACCATTGTTGTTGTAGAATCGAATGCGCGTCGAGATACAAGATACAATTGCGTGAGTGACGAAATCTCCAAAGATTCGCGACAGGGATGTCCAACGTCCAGATGGGGTCCAAGCTCTGTTCACGTTGCGGCTGAAGCTCCAGGCCGAGGTGCGTCTTGTTATCCATCCGGTTCGGGGGTGTTGACCAGCCTCCGCAACACATTCAGGGACGTCGCATATACACTCTGATTTGCTATTCAGACATTCTGGTGAATTTCGTATACTCTGGAGGACGGTTGTAGACAATGGCTGGCTCATCGCGCAATGCATCACCTATCAAGCGGCTCATGACGGAGCTGCAAACATATCAATCTGACCCAAATGATGCGCTTCTCGAGTTAGGACCCCAAGACGACGATGTCATGCACTGGAGGGCAGTCATGAAGGGTGTAGTCGGGACAGCGTATGAAGGTACGTCTATTCACTGCTGTGTATGCGCTCACCGCCTCAGGCAGGCGCATACACCCCCGGACACCCAGCACTCATGTATTCTCCTACTGACAGTCGCGCAGGTGGTATCTGGCTCCTCGATATCCGCATCCCCAACCAATACCCCCTCACCGCACCCACGATCCGCTTCATCACGCCCATCTGCCACCCCAATGTCGACTTCAAGACCGGCGAGATCTGCCTCGATCTATTGAAGACCTCGTGGACACCGGCGTACACGATATCAACGACCATGACGAGCATACATCAGCTTCTTACCAGCGCGGAGCCGGATAGCCCGCTGAATATCGATGTAGCGCAATTGTTTAGGACGGGGGATGAGGTTGGGGCACAGAGTCTGATCAGGTTTTATACAGAGACTGAGCGATATGATTGGAGGAGAAGATGAGAGGTGCAGTAGTTTTGGGCTGATGGGAGGGGTCTTTGATGGTGTTTCCATACCTGGGAGGTCTAGAGCGCTCGGGAGACAACGATGATACTGGCGTTTGGATGCGATACCTACTACAGGAGCGAGCGAATATAGCGAGTGGAACATGTACACTTATCGATATGATGCATGAGGTCCATACTGTGGAAAGCAACATATATGCACACCTCATCAAACACCGCGACTGAGCTCGTACGTTGCGCGGTACGGCTGATCTAGCGGAACTTCTTTGATCGTCCAGCCTCTACAGCGATCGTACTCTGTACGCGACTATAACAGGAGTATGAGCATCTATACGCATTCAACTAGCTCTGGGCATACAAATGAATCTTACCAAGATGTGTTATCATCATCAGACACAGCACCTCCCCTCCCCAACCCCCCAGCCCCACCACCGCAATCCCCCGCCACGATCCCCAGACCCCCAAACTAACCCACAAGATCGCAAAAAAAAAAGATTTCCAAGCAAGACCGCTCATCTCAACACCAACACGTTTCAACCCCCCGGGAACCCCGAGATCGACACTCCAATTCTCCACATCCACTGTAAATCTTGCCTGTTTCGAGTGATCTACAAAGCCCTCTTTCTATCTTTGGCAAGCCTACGCGACTACAAGGGCCAGTCTATTTTGACTTCGATATTCGTCTGAACAAATGGAACTTGCGCTAGGTATTATATAATGTAGCTGTTGGGTGCTGCGGCATGTGCCGCTGAGTAAGGGATGGGAGGGTGTTGTTACCCCTGAATGCTAGCGAAGGGCGGAAATAGTAAACAGTGATCCTTGGGATGCTTTGATGCGGAACTTCAAGCCTCAGGCAAATACAAGCCTACGACCATCTAGACTTCAGCCCTGCGAGTTTGAGACGTCGCAATAGTTGAAACGAGACAAGTCTAGAGTCAAGCTGTGTGGTGCACCATGGCGTGCGCTTGGGTTGGATAGTGTACATCGAACCACGTTTCCAATTGAATTGGGATTGCTCCGCGTATTAAGACGACCCCAGAAACAGTATCTCGTTCAATTATGCATCTAAATGTAGCGAACAATGTAAGAGTCTACTCCAACTTTACGAGAGCCAAGGACATCGGCCGTAGTAACGGTCGAGGCCACCAAACACCTACCTACACGAAGCGTAGCGAGAGTCGGCATGATCAATGTACCCAAGCGCAATCAATCAATCAATCCCTCGTAACTCTCCCATCGATCGATCCCACGAGAAAATCTCGGATGAACCCTCGGATAGAGACCCAGAAGCAGCGGAGAAGGCGTCACGCCAAACCCGAATTCGTGTTGTGAGGCTTATATCGTGGCTCGCGTGTGTCCCACTTGTTCAGCTACTGTGGGGTGCGAGGCGTACAGCCACCACACGCGTCTCAGTCCATATGTTGCACTCGCGCGAAGTTTCACCGCAGGTTTTACACGACAAGGCAGTCGTTCGATCGAGACTTTGCCAAGGAGATGTGCATGCGAGCTGCAATGGTTTGCGTCTGGCGGCTTGAAAGTATCGTGATCTTTTTCACTGCGGGGATGTCGCCAGATTGTGGCATGGTTGTTTGCGCGTTTTCGTGTGGTGATGGCGCTGGGCTGGCTCACCCTGCAGATACGGTCCATTGCGTGCGCTTCCATCCTTGGGAGGACACGGTGGTAGAGCCCGCGAGTACAGTGTCGGCACCTAGTTCACTGTTGGCTGATGGACGCCGTGTGTAGGACCTCGTTGAAATCTCTTGAAATTCTTCTGTGGAGGGCTCCTGCGAACTACTTCTGATTGTTGGAAGCGGAAGCGGATAGTAAGGCGCGTCGTATGGACCCGGTAGAGGTGTTGGTGGGGCAATCCAGGGATGTATTGGTACCAGATGGGGTTGCAGAGTCTCTTCTTGTAACGACTGAAGGTACGAATTGGGATCCAAATTTGGGCTCGACTGAGGAGATTTTGAATCTCTTTTGATGTCCACTCCGGAGTCTTCTTTTCTTAGAGCGGGTTTCTCGGGATTGAGGATCTTGTCGAGACTGAGTCTTGGACCTGCCATCCTTCTCTTTCTGTTTCTTAGAATGACCACAACTGAGCGGGCAGCGGTTGCGAGGAATGCTGCTACAAGTGCAAGTTCGATCAAGCGAGCGGGAGTGATGGGTATGGGGCCGCTTTCTATGCAGAACCGACGTGTTGATCCAGAGTGTGGAGACATGTGAATCAAGGCAGAGGTAGTGGCTCTAGGCAAAATTACGGTTGACTCCACTTGGGGCGGCTGGTATGATGTAGGTGTAGTATACTAGTAGCCAGTCAGTAAGGAGTGGGCCCACCACCTTTCATACAAACCCACTGTGCACAGAAGGTCTATTAGTATGAGCTCTCGGATGATATTTTTTCAATGCTTGCACTTTGCTCGCGGATGAAAACCAGGGTATAAATAAGATTCTGCGGGTCGGATATGAGAGCTACCACTGATTCAAGACTGCCAGAACGAGCTCATGGTGCGCCATCCTTGCTACGTATACCTTTCAGGCACAGCAGAAAGCGCCAGGCGTTCATTGTCGATTCCAACTCTCCAACAGAGTGGAATACTGGAGCAATGCAGCTAGCAGGCTCTCTCGTTTGGTAAATGAGTGGGCAGAATGAAGCGTGAGCGCATGATCGACAGGCAAATGTTCGTAATGTTCAGCTGTGAACATGCGCGCCTGTGGAGGGTTTGCAGTACAAGGCTGCTGAGGTAGGCTGTTTTCGGTCGCAGTTTCAGCAGACTGACCAGTGCCTTCAAGTCTTGGTCATGCGAATGCGGAGCGTCTTCAGCTGAGGTCCACAGTGATGGCGTTGCAAGTGGCGTTCGCAGGAAGGCCGCACAGACCCTCTCGCACGCCTGCGCAGGGAAGACCCGAGGCACATCCCTGCGCGGTCGGGGATGATATTTCAACGGCGAGCTGGCATTGCGTCTCCAGCCAACATTGGGCTCGGAAGTCGAGCCCGCCACTGGCAATGTTACATGATGCAGAGTCAGGGCATCGGGAGGCTAACGGGCGCATGATCAAGATCGGTGGACTTGCTCAGCTCCAGTGCGAACGCCAACCGAAGTCCAAGCACCACAGACAGCAAAAGGTACATATCAAGCAACGCAAGCCTCTCTACTCTGTACAGGTAGCCATGGAAGGAAAATGCCAAGACAATTGTCTCAAATGTCTCCGATCGAGATCTAGAACCAACATGCATGAAGCAGTCCCACTGGGGTGAATTGGCGCCGCTACGTGTAAGTGGCGTCCACATTGGAAGAGGCTGGCTGCTGTCAAGCGAGTTGGAGTTTCAGGACTTTCTATCTTTGATCATCATCTCAAAATCGCACTTCTTCGTGTACCTATTGGTGGATGTCACTACCGGAGATCAATGTTCCTATTCTAGACAGCGACCCGCTCACCCATCGCAAGGTTTGACTTGTTCAAGTGACCCTTACATTCAACACTTCGAAACCTGCTATATCTCGCAACATGGTCGATATCTGGTTCGCGCGTAGCGAGCGGGCGTCGACTTGCACCGGTGTATCCTGACCTACAGCCGCGCACAAGCTTGGCCTTCCGCGGCAGCCGTATACGATATCTACACACTGTACGAAAGTACGAGTAGTCTGGCAGGTGGAAACTACTCATCACTACACTTCACCAGGATCCAACCTCCCGTCTAGCGTTGCATCTTTCTTCCTTTGAGCCGAGCAACCCGGTGATTGACTCCCCGTTGAGATTCGTCGTTGATAGGATTTGAGTCAAGCCCACAATTAGCCGATTGAGAAACCAATTTCTCACGACAACGAATGCTGGTACAAGTTGGGTCCATATTCTAGATCCAGATCAGGGTCTCCCCGCATGTAACTATCGCGACCCACGGACACGCCGTTGTAAGGCTGAAGAGATGCAAATCCAGGCCCCTAACTAATCGGACGGACTTGCGGCTGAAGTGAGGAACAAGACCTCACTGGTGTACTTGCATATGAGACGGCGATACCTCAGGAGAATTACAACCACTGTTTCGTACGCAACGGAAGCAATCTTTCCGTGGACTACAAGGCTCACCAGGTTGTATCACGGCGACGCCGTTGCCACGTGGCGCACAATTCGCCTCTTACACCGCAACGTCCGTGTCGGGAAAGTCTTCGTCTTCTGTTCGAAACAAGCTTGACGTATGTCACTGTCTGTCAATGCGACTCAAGTAGCTTCCGCTTCCCTGGCCTTTATTACCTTGCGTTAGTCAACAGATGCAAGGCTAACGGGACTTCGTCATACTCCACACAGCCACACTGTGGCGTTATTAGTGCATTCTCTATGCCCATTGTCAATACTAACAATGACAACCATGTATACTAAGATTGATTGGCTTTTCTTACATCAAATTCCCAATTATTGATGTGATACGTTATACGATGCCTTGTGAAGTCGCTGGGGCTTCCGATGCGAATCCGCTCCACGTCCTGCACAACACACTGTCATATAGCGTTAGCAAAAACCTCGTAAATGGACAAGAATAGGAGATTCTCTCATCGTGAGAACCTCTGTCGCTTTTCGAAGCCTAACTGTGTATATCAATCAAGCCAAGCCGAGAAGATGTTTCGAATATTGATGTCTTGGTTACTTACATTTGTCTGCACACGTGGGATCTGCTTGCCAGATCCTGCAAGAACTTCATGTTCAATTAGTAGCTAGAATAATGTTTTGGACGCCAACGCGTCACGTTCAATGTGTATCACTGTATGCATCGCTGTGCAAAAGTCGTAAGATATAAATAATAATTGGAATTTAAGTCTAAGGAGCATGCAATTCTTGATACAAATGTGGTAACTCCCAACATGGTTTGCCTTTGGCTCGAAACTGTTCGGCGCCAAATTATGTCCCCCGCTCCTGATTTAGGTGTGCTCACGCACATGTAGGTCCATTTCAGAGAGCCAGCACGACAACTCGCCACTACTCTTCTTCTTCGGGGAGACAAACTCGATTTCACAGATGACAAAACCGATGCCAAATCTTTACAGACCAGATACATGTGCGGCCGTTCACATGATGAGGACAGTTATCCGAGGAAGCGTGGCCGGGATGACTATCACAGGCTTCAGACGAAGGTGAGAAGCATAGGCTATTGTACGGTGGGCGCGAATGTTGTCGATCCGAGAGATATAGATGAGCCTCAACTCATATTGCCAGTTGACCATAGCGGAGGGGCTGTCAGGGGCATTCGCGTTAAGAAAGTGTAATAGCGTAGGCCTGCAAAAGTTTGAACGTCCGAATATTCTTCCACCTCAGTGAGGAGGGCAATTCATCAGTTCTCGCACCAATCGGTTACATTGACGTCGTCAAATATCCACCATTTTTCCGCTCTGTCGCTCGAACCAGACGAATTGCGAGGGATTGTGTAGGAGGTCCTGCTCAAGAGTGAGTTCGCCATTGTTTCTCCAACTCCCTTGGTCCTTGAACGACGCTAGTTCTTGGCTACCCTAGCAGTAGAAAAGTATTGCTCGAGACGGAGCACTAGGACTATGTACAGGTTTGACAAGCGACAGAACGGCTTGGGACTTGAAGATCGAGTCAGACTGTCATTGCACGATTACTGTCGGCCTACAATGGACTGCAATACTGCTTTCGTTGCAGTCCTGACATTGTGTGGCCTCCGTAAAGCGAGATGGGATCTCCCTGCGCACTTGAGATGCTACAGGAGCGATCATGACGCCGCTTTCTCTCCGCCTTACAATGCTCTACCGATGAAACTTCATGTCGTTCTGTTTAATCATCTAACAGGCTCCGTGTTGGCGAGGTCAGGCTGCTTTTAGTCCCCACCGAGGTCATTCCCAAATCATCGCAGCAAGTAATAAGCTGCAGTTGGATCATCTCTTTGGTGCAAAATCGTTTTCGAGTAGCCGTGAATTGGTGTTGCAGCGCTGAACTCGCATGGCCAGCTGATGTAGATGCCTTTAGGCGCGCCACCTAGAGGACCGGAACCTAGAAATTGAGCCAGGTACTGAGAGAGCAATTGAAAGTTCCTAAAAGCTGTGCGTGGGCATCATCTGGGGTGAGTCGTGACGCTGAAATCGGTTACCGGTTGATGTCTACCGTCGAGAACGCGAACGCGACACAATGGTCCGTGTGTCCAGCATCCGGCGCAGTCCGAGTTTCCAGCACAATCGCCCAAGGCATAGATGTAATGCAATCCTATCTGCGAATGCAAGCTGTGTACGAGGTCCTCGAAACTTGTCTATGCAAAAAGAGTAACAAAGCGCAATCTGGCTCGTGCACGGAGCGACCAACCAGCAGCTGCCATCACTGCCGGAACTTGCCGCCCGCGGCTCGCGTTCGCTTTCACTTTGATCCACCAGCAACGGACACTCCATGTCCCAGTCTGTTTGATTAGTAAAGGTACACTCCCATAGGCTCATTATCTGCCTGGTGTTGCTTTTCGTCTCTATGCCACGTCTTGGTCATAAAAAGTATGCCCTCTGCTCTACTGCGTAGCCACTGTGGCGGTTGACTAATGGGTTATCACATTTCAGGTCCAGACTTGGATGCAGGCAATGTAAAGCGCGGCATGTAAAGGTGTGCCATCAATTCCTTTTCCACTAGGATTACAGAGCCTGAAACGATGAAGAAGTCTTGCTGACTCTGACCAGTGTGACGAGCTTAAGCCATGCTCGAACTGTTCACGGCATGGCGTTACATGCAGTCTGACGGACCCCGAGTCCCAGTCCATAACTGGTACTTTGTCGGGAGGCAATCCCACACAACGTTCAAAACAAGCTGTAAAGAAAGAACACGTGACAGTGCGTGAGAAGCTTCGCCACAATATCCGTTTACTGACTGTGTGTCAGAAGAAAACCTCAGCCGCTGCATCGTCGTCATCTCCTTCCTTACATATTGACTATGTTCTGAATCCGCCCACGACTTCTTCTAGGGAAGGCACTACTGCCCCAGCAATTTCGGAAGGGAACTCACCCGCCTCCCAGCCTGATCAATTTCCCTTCTTGTCGAAGTTTCTTCACAGTCCCAAGGCGACACAGTCCGACATTTGGATTCTGGATTTGGAGCTCATGCACCATTGGTCGGTCGAGGCGTATGAATCTCTGTCACTACGGGCGGACATGCGTCACGCATGGAGGGTTGAGACTCCGAAGCAGGCCATCACGCATACATTTCTCATGCATGAGATCCTAGCTTTCTCCGCTCTTCACAAGGTCTACCTGGACTACACTCAGAAACCTTACTATTATGCGTGTGGAATACACCATCAGGACATGGCAATCCGGGGAGTCCGCAAAAAGTTACTAAATGTGAAGCCAGACGAGGCTGCTGCTGTCATGGCAACGTCAACATTACTAACATTGACTGCTTTCGCCTCTACGGGGTTCGAAGCTGCGTGCTCTGTCTCTGACAGCTCGAACACCGCGGTGCTTGATCTTACGAGTATCTTCCATCTGATGCAGGGCATGGGTAATGTGCTTACTCTTGCACATCAGTTCGTGGTCGACTCGTTCCTGGCGCCAATGATTCAGGATCCGCAGGTGGTAATACCTCCCCAACCGCTGTTGGGAGAAATAGGGGAACAGCTTCCTGCTTTAAGCTCGTTCGTACAAGACAAGCGTGATCTTGACGATGTCGAAAAACTAGTATTGCTTGAAGCAATTACCAGCCTGACATTTGCAATCGCTGAGGCTTCTCCTCCTAGAGTTGACAATCGAGAGCTTCGATTCTTATTCACGTGGGCCCTCCGCCTCAAGCCCATATTCCTGGAATACATGCAACAACAACGACAGGGGGCACTAGTAGTGTTAAGCTACTATGCCATCATGTTTTTTGCTGCGGAACCAGGGAACTGGTACTTACGAGGATGGGGTGCCCGCCTTATGTCCAACTGCTGCAATGGCGTGGATGAGACCTGGGCTCCTGCGATGCAATGGCCCATTTCGTTCCTCAGGCGAACGGCGTCACAAGAACCTTTGTGTCAACAGACACCGCGAATGCCAAATGCGAACAACGACCGATCAATCGCATATCGCACCTATTCGAGAGACGCCACAGGCGATGATTCATCAAGCACAACCGCTCCTGATACTCTCTGATATATTAGAGCAACGTTTGATCACGAAATTACGATACGAGTCATGGCAAGACTCCCCATTTATCTACTCAAATGGAAGAGCAGGCTGGGCAGCTAGCTTATACGCAATGGGCAATGATCAAAGCACCTCACTATGTCAGAGCTGCGCAATGGCATTGCTTCGTACGAATCGTATAGTCTAGATATATGGGATGTTTATGGGAATTGCATTCCCTGGGGGCTCAGGCAAGGTACCCGCACTCACAGCGGCTGCACGCGCTCTGAATAGTACCTCGAGGATCATCGTAGCCATTATTGCGGCATGACTACGTAATAGCAGATCACCTACCATTCCAACTTCAGTGAATCAGCCTTGCGAGTGATGCTCGCGAGGTGACGTCCAATGGGGCTTCTGAGATAACATTGCTAGCAGTACTTCGCCAATATCACTGCTATATCTCAGCAATCTGTCTTGACAACTCTACTCAGCTACACCTTCCTTATCCGTACTTGTCCCACGTGCGATCACGATCATCTTCTACGAAAAAGCCCATTGCCGCAAACGCCGCTTCAATCGAATCTCGGACCCCAAAGCCGTCGACCACACAAACACGCCCATGCCAATGCGCCCGTCAGCTTACCGCATCCAACACACAAACGCCCAGCGGAGTCCAGATTCTACGCCCAATTGGCAATGGCTGACTCGAGCGAATGCAGCACTTAGCGTGGAGTTACCTACATCTAACCCTGGTCACCGTGCCGCGGGCCTGCATATATGCCTGCACCCACACGACTTGACATATTTTACCCAACCGCCGAAATACTTTACGAGTGCATTGCCATGTCATTTAGATCGCATTCTGGATGCCGGACCGATAAGGCTGAGCCACACATCGGCCTGTCGTAGCCGGCTGTAGGTACTGCATATGCGGAGGTCACTTGCGGCATTTACTCGCATGTATATACTATTGAGCGGGTCTGGCTTGTGACTGCGGAGGTTGTGGCTCGTCTTGCACAGGATCTACCGGTACTTTATGCGAACAGCTGGTCGGTGTCGGTGGTCTGACAGGCTGTGCGACCACACTAGGCAGATCAGTCTCTAGAATAGGCCTTTGGTGTGGAGTACATGAGGGGCGGTCAGAGTGGCTGCAGATGTTATGTTTGCTTGTTTTTTGTGAAAATATCAGAACATGCGTGAGCAGGCTAGACTGAGGTACGTGCGAGAAGTGATCGTGTGACATAACCTTGAGGAGATGGTTCGGTGCATTGAGGTTGTGCTCGTGAAGTAGTACACATTACAAAAATAGCGAGTGTGCCAGTGGGCATCGATAGTTTCTTCATCGTCGACAATTTCGGAAAGCTTCGAGGTGAAGCAAAGTTGCGCACCTTTCCCCAGTCGTGCGGTAAGACAGAAAATACAGTAAATGTAATCAAGCGAGAAGCGTAATTGCCCTCGTCAACGAAAAGGAACCACGTGTTTAATGAAGCGCATCATGGTGACATCGGCCGTCTTGGTCCTTCCTCTTCATTTCTCGCCCAGTTCTCTAGCTCTTCGGGTGTAGGTTGTGATACAACAGTGCTGTCGCTCTGTATAGTAATATCACTCAAACCTCTGGCATGCGAAGGTCTGCGTTCTGTCGAAGCTTGCTGCTCTTGCTCATCGCCTGTAGCATCAACTTCCATGATGGCTTCAGCCTTAGCCTGCGCGAGCTCGTCCGCGGTCGCGGCCTCGCCGGGGTTGATGGAGGGCTTCGCAGCTTCAATGCTAGCCTTGGCGTCTGATGATCGCTTATTCGCAAGTACCTCGTCGATGTTGGTCTTGAGAGACATGTCGCTAGGACTCCGGCCCTTCTCGTTCAGGGTTGGACGGACAGCATCTTCTCCGGACAATTCGGCAATGGGCGTGCGCGGCGAATTGTGGCCTGATGAATCTCCTGTTGTACCCCGTCGTCGGACTCTGCCTGCAACGAAGTAATCAAATGTGTCTCTCCCGTCCGGAGGCGGGCTATACATCTCCGCAGGAGTACTGTCTGGTGACATCTCACTGATTGGAGGAATCGATTTATGGTCAGCACTGTAGTATCCTGCTGTCGAATCCTTTGGCGAGTGAAGTTCGGATCCAGTCAGTTCCGAAACTCGCCGATGCTTGACTTCGTTTCCAGCGTATGTGGTGTCAATTTCGGAAGCCTCTCCGGGATCTGGGTCCTTCTTGTTGGCTTTGCGACGGCGTCTCAGGAAAAGAAACGCTGCAATGCCGGCGGCAACGAAGGCCAATACTATTCCCACGACGATACCAGCAATTGCGCCAGCAGCAAGGCCTCCGCCCCCACCACCGCCATCTCCGATCTCCCTTGGAGGCACGTAATCTTTGGGGAAAATCGGGACTATATTTTCCTTGGGAATTTTCTCGAGGACTGCAGGCACGACCGTGAAATTCAGGCTTTCGTAGTCGACAATGAGATATGCTTCCTGCAGGAAAGTGCGGCCCAACACAGACTTTCCATCTCCCGAACGTCGTATGGGAAAGTACTGTGTTGTTTGGTTGACCTTTGGTGGGCTCAGTTGCCCATCAAATGCACCATATGGAAGCACAACACTTGCAAAGTCTATAAGGCTGTCCTGAGTGCCGACTCCGATTTTAAAAGTGACTGTCGGATTTTGCTGTTTATTCCAAGCATGTGCTGATTCATTGACAAGATAGTATCGTGTATCTTCATCGTAGGTCAGTTGGAATTTATTGGCGAAGAATCCACATATATCGTCCGGTAATATGAGGTAGGGAATGGTAGAGTCGATGTCCGCCATGAATCCACCCTCTTCCCGCTGGTCATTGGATGTGAATGATGCCGAATACGTCGCAACGTCTGGATCCGTGGCGTACGTGACAGACTGAACGCCAACGGTCAAAGTGTTGTCACTTGCGCCGGGCATGTCGATAGAGACACCGCTATCTTTCGCGCGTGAACTGTCGTATCCGCCAAGTACAAGAGACCCGGGAACACCTCTTCCGTTGTTTCCTGCTTCAGGTGAGCAAAGTGTTCGACCATCTACCTTCAGGCTCCGTGAAAACAACCAATGCACATAACGAGATAATCAGGATTATCAAACGAGAAGGGCCGGTACTGACTGTAATGAGCTCCAGCGGAGTAACCAAATGAGCGACTGGGAACTATTGGGTCATTTGGGCCGAGAAGGTTGTCCAAGAAGTTGGGCAGGCTTCCGTTTGTTACTCCAGTGCTGCCCGCTGCCAGACCAAGCCAGCCGGTGTAGAAGTCTTTGTCGGAATATGCGACTACGAACTGCTTGGGAGATGTCCTCGCGCCCGCCGTGGTGTGACCATACGCAACAAAATCTTTCCCAAAGACCCCCCCTGGGGGGAGGCCTAATGGATCCAGAGTCAAGTTGGCAGTAAACCACTCGGGCAACGGGATGTCGTACAGTCCTGAATCTTCCCATGTCTTGGAGCTGGCGGTCTCTAGTCCTAGAGACTGTGATCCTTGAAAGATCTCGACGCCCCTGTTCTCTGCGCACTCTGTATCGCACCAACTTGCTTGCTGAGGGACCACAGTCAACCCTGACGACGTGGATATGAGGACTCTGAAGTTCTGGCCGATCCCGCTCCCATCGTTACCAATGTTGATGTTGAAGCTTGACCATTTCCCATCGTCGCCGTCAAATTCTCCGCTTGGGGGTACGCTTATGGGCGAGGGCAGCGTGGCTGTCGCCGCGCGGTTTTCGAGATGCATGGTCAGCCGGGGAGCATGTTTGTTGAAAATCACAATAGAGGCACGGGTTAGAAACAGAGATGAAGGGGCAGAGAGGGCGTTTTTGGTCAGGCTGACAATCGTTCACTTGATTGTCCGAATCTGATCAGCGGCAGTCTTGGGTCAATTGGAGGCGTGGGCAGCACGGTAGATGCTTGAAGAGCCGCGCTGCTCTACGAAACACATTACGTCCAATGAATGGTAGGCATGGCTGCATCTAGGCCTGCCTTGCTGGCCGCATAAGCCGCTTTGCTGTCGACATATAGAAGGCGCTCAGTTAATCGCTTTGTTGGGTGGTCGCCCGTGCCACGGGCGCGGGGTTGACTTTCACAAGGACACCCTGTGGTTGCAGATAGCCTGCAGGTGGTAATAAGCGGCATTGGACATGGACTCCACCGGTCAAGTTCTGCAGCTTATGCGACCGGGAGTGCTATTGGGGGATAATTGGGCTTGC
Source organism: Plenodomus lindquistii (assembly GCA_025504975.1). Lineage (NCBI taxonomy): Eukaryota > Fungi > Ascomycota > Dothideomycetes > Pleosporales > Leptosphaeriaceae > Plenodomus > Plenodomus lindquistii. Next base: position 370,944 of record JANUWI010000016.1, read on the forward strand.
AAAGGACGCTAGTAGTGCCTTGCCTGTGCGAGACGCGGTTGTTGAGCAGGGCCGCAGAGAGACTGCAGCATTGGTGAGGTGTGGTAGCTTGGTGAGGAGAGGTGGCTGGAAGGACAAAGATCGAAAGATACACCATGTTGGCGGCGCGGGAAGCAGGCGGCGTCGACAGATGGAGGTTGACGGCCGTTGCCCCACGTTGGCGCCCCATGCACGGCCCTCGTTCGCGAGTGCATCACCACTTCAGACCTTGTATGTACACTCTGTATACACCTCAGGTGCCACCACGCTCAGAAACCAATAATCGCCACCTTGGCTAGGTCCTCCCACAACACGAATCAGTTGCGGTCGTGGCGTCGAATGGGTCATCCTCGAAGGACTGCCCTGGGTGTCCCGCCCTCTTTGTCGATTGGCCACGTCGAAAGCCTCCACAGACGCCCTGCCAATGGCCTCTCCATATGCATGATGGCGATTACAAGATGCATGTTTCTATTGCACTTGCTAGCTCGATCCGGCACTTGGGTTGACCATGTCAGCATTCACCATTATGGGCAGGTCCCTAGTGTCTAGACCGTGGGCCTGATATGAGATACGAATGCAACACCGACTCTTAAAGCATGTCTTGGTTTCTCATCTCAGCCCTAGTATGATGTCGTCGTCGGGTGTCATCTCCACTCATTCTGCCGGCCAGAACAGAATCCCAAGGAGACCTCGCTTCACATAGGTCATGTCCTCCTCATCTGCGGCGGCCTTGCCTGTCAGACGGAAGACGATCTATACCCTGTCCTTGGATCTTCTCTCTCCGTGCATGCTGATCAGCATACCAGTAGACAGGATTGTCAACAAGGCTTGGAAGGTCCCAGCCCCGTTACAATCATTACACTCTGCCGTCATATGCACATTACCCACTAGTTTTGCCATTGCTTTATAGCCACGCGTTTCTGCCAAATCCCTCTCTTTGTCAAGGACTAGCCTTCAGCCTGTCGTTTTTCGCAAGGTAAGTACCATTTCATTGCGGTACCGTTGTCAGTTGGTTGGTTGCATAGCGAGGCCGCTCACCCGAGTGAATTTCCACTTGTGATGAGCGCATATTGCCAAAATTGTTCCCATATGCAGTCTCTCTTCTGTTAGACTATTCAACTTGTCTCGAATGCCTGGAATACGCAGTTTTTCTCGTGCGCGCCGCTGAACCCCCCCAGCCTCAAGCCGTGTGACACTCGCCCGGCCGGCTCACCAATCTCTTACTCTAAGTATGCACATTGGGTGGCATTTCCTGCTCGCTTGTAGCGCTGCAGTCCTTGCCCAACAGAACGACACAGTACTTGGGCTCAAGGCAACAGAAGTTTCCGAACTCTCCGAACCTTCGTCGGCCGCAATCCCAGAAGAGGAACTAGGCTACGGACCGCCAGGTTACGGAACACCCTCAACTTCCAAGCCTCCAAGCAATGGATACCCGACCGCGGGTACTTGTAGCAAAGAAACGATTACCATAACCAAGTCTGCACACCATGGATGTCCAAAGCCGTCCACGGTCACAAGAAGCGCAGTTCAGACTTCTAAGATCACGGTCACCTCCACCTCCACCCTGAATTACACCACTACATCTACATGTACTGAGTACATTACCGTCACGGACACCAAAAATTTGACGAAGACGGAAACGAAGGTAGCATGAACATGATTCGATGCGGCTCAAGCGCTGACTTTCGTAGACGGATACATCCACCATCACCCAGCCTGGGTTGAACTTGACAACAGTATGTTCTCATAAATCGTCTTCTACTCAAGATGTTTGGACTTACAAATTCTATGGACTGTTCCTGGCCCGACATTCACGTATAACAATACGATAACGAAGTACACGACTTATGTAAGCTTCCATACTTCTCGTAAGTAGGACTCAAGCTAACTATACCAGATCACGACATTGACAACCGTTTCGGTAAGTACCTTCTTCCCTGTCGAATACGTCGCTTTGCGAAACATACCCAACAGGCCGTCCTTTCTGTTGAGCGCCGTCGCTTAGTGTTCGTACCATACGCACACAGTTCTGCTACTAATAAATTCTACAGCTTGTGCCCACAACAATCATCAGTCTTCAGCCTACGACACAGATTTCTCTAGTCCCAACTCTGGTTCCTACAACGATCGAGCGCACTGAAACCAAGCTCACGACCAGCGTCACAACAACAACCTACACATCGGTGCGTGCATTCTGACTCATCCAGAGTAGGTCTTCTGCTAACGATATCCCCAGGTAACGACGTCAATAAGCACTGCCTATGTAACTACGACTCTCACGCGTAAGCAAGCCTTTATTCTCATGTGTTTGCGCATTCAATTGACGATTGGTAGTATCTGGTACAACATCCGTTTCCACGCAGACCGTCGTTTCGACTTTTACCCAGATTGTAACTCTCACGGATACAATCTCGCTGACGCAGACCATTCCGCAAACCGTTGAAGTCTCCGTGCCAGGTCCAATCCAGACTGTCGATCGTACAATTGACCGGACGCAAACGCTGGATCGCACCATTATCAGTCTCGTACCAACTACACAAATCAGTCTCGTGCCAACGACAGAATACAGCACGATCCGCACGACCGAGCTGTCTGTCTCGACTACTACGACTACTTTTACGTCCGTGGTTACCTCTACCACCACGTCGCTGAGCCTCGTTACGATTACGCGTAAGTTTTGCACAATTTCGCGAAAATCGGACACTAACATGCAACAGAATCCGGCACCACTGTAACCTCTACAAGTACTCAAGTCAGCGAAGTTTTGACCACCCTGACTCTTACACAAACTATTCCTCAGACAATTGTGCAGACTATTGACAGAACCGTGGAGATATTAGTTCCTGGGCCGACTCAAACTTTGCTCGCAACGACCACCCAAGTGATCATTAGTGTTAGCACCCAGCTCAGTACTTTGACCTTGCCTCCTGTGGTCAGTGTCACGACCACGACATTACCGGCTTCCACTCTGGTCATCACGACGCAACTTCCTGCAAGCACGGTTGTGTCGACAGTCGTATCCACCGCTACGCTTCCGCCAGTTACAGTCACAACAATCAGTATTTCTCCGCCGGAAACAATAATCAGCACGATCACCCAGCCAGGCGCAATCGTTACATCTACCATTGTGTCTCCACCACAAACAATCACAAGCACTTTGACACAGCCTGAACAGATTATTACAACCACCATCGTCTCTCCGCCGGAAACAATAACCAGCACGATAACGCAGCCAGCCGAGATTATTACTACCACCATCGTATCTCCGCCAGAGACAATAGTCGGGACAATAACCCTGCCAGGCCAAGTCATTACAACCACGAGTACCTCTCCGCCGCAGACGGTAATTAGCACCTTGACACAGCCTGGACAGATCATCACAACCACTATTGTGTCTCCGCCGGAAACAACAACTAGTACGATAACACAGCCAGCCGAAATTGTTACTACCACCATCGTATCTCCGCCAGAGACAATAGTCAGCACAATAACACAGTCCGGCGCAGTTGTAACAACTACGAGCATTCTTCCACCGCAGACGATTATTAGCACCTTGACGCGGCCCGGACAGGTCGTTACAACCACTGTCGTGTCTCCGCCAGAAACGATCGTTAGCACCTTGACACAGCCCGGCGCGGTCGTAACGACGACGTTGCAGCTTCCTGGAGCCACTTCAATCATAACGACTCAGCTGCCAGCAAGTACCGCTTTCTCGACCATCACATTGCCTCCTTTCACATCGACGATCGTAACGCAGCTCCCAGCAAGCACGATTCAGTCAACGATATTTTCCACGATCGTTCTATCCGCCTCGACAGCCCTGAGCACAATTACTTTACCGCCGGTGACTTCTGTGTCCACCCTCACCCTTCCCGCGTCCATCTCAGTGTCGACGGCGCTTATTACGCAGTCTATAATTATGACACAAATTGTCCCAACTACTATTGTGGAAACGCCAGTGTCCAGTCTGTCCTTGACGTCTTCAGCATCGATATCCTGCTCAAGCGATTGTCAAATCGATGTGACAGCAACCCAGCTAGCATACCCAGGAACTGTGGTAGTCTCTACAATCACCCTTCCAGTTGTTACTCTGTTTGTCACGACGGAATCTGGTGGGATCGTTGTTGGCTCATCGCTTTTGACAAATGAGATTGCACCAGATCCTACCCTGACCTGGGATTATTCTGGTGTGCCTCTAACCTATCCTACGACCTATGTTGCATACGAAACTTTCAGTCACATATCCATTGAGCCAATCGGTACTGTCTGTGTCAGCTCTACACTTACTTTGGCTTTGCCATCGCCAACCAACTACGAGCCTCTAATCGTTGACTTGTCTGATGTTCCAAACACGGCGACAGTCGCCCCAACTGTGGTCGCGTACCTGAATAATCTTCCTACCGTCATCCAACAGCTCGGTGAGACAATCGGGGCAGGCGCGTGCGACCCGAACGCTACCCCCACTGCCAACACAGGATCCTCGACGCGAGGAAGAACCACCATTCTGCAGACACGGGGCGCGGTTGGGACTATCACTAGTACCGTGAAAGCGGACACCCTGCCGACTTCTGCAGTAGCCATCTCACAAGTACTGCCTATATCAAGTGCTGCTGAGCCCAGTTCAGCGCCGCCGCCAGCTCCTCTACCTCCTGCACCTAGCTCGAGTAATACTCCCTCTCGTATTATCCCCTCCAGCATTGTTTCAAGTAGTGAATTGCCTGTGCCGACTTCGCCACCCGCTTTGTCGAGCGCGATCGTTGAACCAAGCAGCCAGGCACCTGCCCCTAGCAGCGTCGAATTTCTGTCTTCGTCCAGTATTGCGCCTGTCTCGAGCAGCCTTGCTGATTTCAGTTCCGAAGGTAGCGTGCCACCTCCAACCCCTTCTTCGTCGCCGCCCCAATCGCCGGTTGTGCCGGAATCCTCTTTGGAGATACCGTCATCTTCATCATCCGTCACCCCAATTATCTCGAGCCTCACGTCGTCCCGATCCACCACGAACGCTGCCAATGGCGAAAGTAGTGCAGCCCTCTCGAGTACGAGCACATTCGACTTTACTGGTGGAGCTGCGATCCCCACTGGGCAGATCGCTGGACTACTACTTGGGGCTGCTGGTCTTGGCCTTGGCCTTTTTTGATCAGCTTCTGTGTCTTTGAAGGCTCCTTTATCGTTTCACATCTTAATGCATAATGCGCAAAATGACATTTCATCCGTTGAGACTACCCAACTATACCATATACCACGAGGCGCTTATATAGCCTTGATAACAAACCAATCCACTCGATTCTTGATCACCCGTCACCCTGTCATGCTATAGTAAATTTCGACCGAATATCAAGTCCACGTTGCGCGGTTGGTCGCGTTTCCCCAGAATCCCGATTAAGCACCCAAGACTCGCCCCAAGATCGTACAATCGCATCGCGCTTCACGCTGCAATCTGAATCGACCGCTTTAGCCTGCCCACCCATCTCACTCCAACGTACAAGCAAGCTTTCCGACTCAGCTGAATTGTTGAGCGCCACAGCCTTATGGCAAACAGCGCCATGAGACGCAGCAACGGCACGGTAGTCCACTAGCGCCATGTGCGCCTAACTAACACGATGGCTGCTCCCACTCCTGTGTGTCTGCGGACAAGATCGGTGCGGAATATCCAAACATGCATCCGCTCGCTTGGCCATTAAGGCGGGCCGTTGGAACCAGCTGCATGTGGCAGGGCGATACGGATGTGCATATGATCGGCGATGGCACGCCTTGAGAATTGCAGGTCTCGTGAGGAGCATTTTGAAGGTCTGGATCTTTTGGACTTGTACGTCAGCACGGCACGTGTCTATGGTTTCGATAATAATGGAAGATAGGGCTTCTGTAACACAGGCCAGTAAGCTAGGAGCATGGTTTGGCATGTACTGCGAAAAAGTACGTTAAACTTGTTAGTACCAGACATGTTATAAACCAGGAGCGAAGGTGAAGGGAAAGCTTCGACCTCTCGCGCGGCGTGATTACTTGATTGAAGCGCCCTTGTGCTTGAAAATTGTTTCAATCAATTTTTTGATATTCGTCTCTATTATTGCTGTTTTGTAAGGGGTGAGTTGGGTTCTTCTCGCCATTATCCTCCTGTCCATTTACGCATCGCTTGTCGTGTCAGTATCCTAGAACAAAGCGAAAAGTGCACAGGTACTCCCGACTTGGTTACTTTGCAGTTGATATGGCAACGCAAACTGCATCGTGATGTAGGTTGTTATGATTGGTCTGGCTATTCTGCCTACCCTCACACCCTCGATCTGCTGCGTAGGAGCATATCTGGATAACATTGTTCCAATAGTCTCTTTACGACAGATCCATCAAACGCTTTTCAAGGTATATTTCAAGGAAAAATGATGTTCACAGGCTTAGTTCTGGGATCAGAAGGCTTTGGAATCGTTAAGTAGCTGCAGGTGGTCGTTATGACTACAAATTGATTGTTGTGAGACCCGGCATTGCGAAGCGATCAATCAAGTCAGATAGCTCAACAGCACCTGCTCAAGTCAGAAGATTCTACAGGTTTGCCTGACCGTATTGTCTGGGATCACGTTGACAACCTTTGGAGAGGCTGATTGGAGCCAGGAGCGCAGGATCTCGTCCTCGTTTCTGCTTCCGCGCGCACATATGCGTGAATATCTGTAATGACGATGATATTCAGCAAAATCCATGTAGGTCGAGACTTTCATTGATCACGGAAGAAGATCTCGTGGGCGTACTGGTTGTGTGACCCTTCTGCAGAGTGAGACACCCCCGCATCGCCTGACCTATCACGCGTCATCGCTGGAGTCGTGAATTCTCCTGCGCGTCGCACTTACTGTACCATATCTTCATCTTTACCTGATCGCTCGACCACCGAATCGAGCTGCAATCACCTCTTCCAGAATTCCAACACGTTAAATCGTACACGCCATGGGAGAAGTCGCGACGCAGAGTGCTAGGGCGAAGCAATCTGCGACCGCCCCAAGAGTGAATGCCAAGCAACACGATCGAATCATCAAAAGAAGACTTGCACGACAGAAATTTGAGGCGTCAATCGCAATGTCGAAATGCAGTCGTACGCCACTGTCATCGCATACATCAGAGCATATTCAAAGATCATCTGGGCTGTGCCTGCGGCGCGCGCGTGGTCCTGACGGCCGTTTCCTAACTCCTGAGCAGCTAGCTATGAAAGAGCTAGAGAAGCTGAGCATCCACGGTGGGAGCTCAAAGCGCGAATGAACGAGAAACGATGGGCGCAAATAGCAAGATCGGCACAGAGTCGGAGAATTGAATTCATCGAGTTTGATTTATAGTCAAGGCAAGAACCCAGGACGTTTCGAATCCGAGGCCCACCAATAGCGGATCATGAGAGATGGTGCGGAACAGCAACACGACCAGCATGTCACCATACCTGGAGCTGTATGGGATCGAAATCCCTGGATGTGAGGGCGTCCGCGGTGGAAAACAAAGCATGATACTGGCCAAGGAAGCAATCGCTGGAGTCGACGCCCGAAAAGATGATCGGTATGTGTATGAAGCGATGTCTATCCCCATCAATAAGGTGCGCCTCGGGAGTTTTGCACAGTACGCTGCTCCTCATCACAGCTGGTGTTGAGACCTCCGTTAGGTCGAGGAAGCATGATGTTAGTTTGCGACTCTCCCTTCACTTGGATCAGTAGCGCTAACAATTGGCCCCAGATTCTTGTGTTACATTGCAACCTTCGACATGCAGCCTCAGTGCTTCTCCATCATCTCTCCATAGGTGGAATTTTCGGGACCTCTACATTACGTTACACCACGTGGATTCTCGTTGTGTGACAACGCCTTGGGTTACAGCAATGGTCTGATTTCAAAGATTTCGACGAATCTCGGTAGCGATCAAAGCCACACCGCAGAGCCTATACCATGTATCTCGAAATGAGCAATAGGTTCTGTTCGACGCATCTCATTCGTAGATCGGCTCTAGGGTGGTCGCTAACGGCTCCTCATATCAATGTTCCCGGATATTGATATTAAATACCGAGAAAACCAGGTTCATTCCCGGAGCCTATGACGGGTCACGAGACGACCAAGCATCCTCATGGACCCCGTCAGCAGCCTCGTGAGGCGGTCGTAATATATGTACAATTTAACTTTCCTCGTTTCACGTCACCTTCCCGGATGGCGTACACTACACATCCTACGCGACATCCTTGAGACTCGAATTCGGATCAAGTGTGACACGCTCTTTCTCGGCGGCCATGGCCACTCTGATTTTTCCTGCGGCCAATGTCTCTGCTTGGTCGTGCCAGATCACTCTATGGCTCTTGGAATTCATTTATCTCGATCCGAATGCAACACTCCGTGGCAATTTGGAACCTAAGATATGCCTGCTACTGAGAAAACTCAGTCTGAATATGTATAAGAAGAGCAGCACGGCGCATACCTTCCAGTCATTCCAGCATCGATCGACGCAATCGGCCCACTCTCGCTCGCAATCACAGTTCAAACAATCGTCAAAATGTACTCGGCCGCCCTTATTATCAGTGCAGTGGCTATGCTGCTTGACACTGCCTCTGCTCATGGCTTCGTCAAGAGCGTCAACATCAAAGGAACGGTGACGAATGGATCCGACCCCGTGTGGTACTACTTCCCGGCCAACTCACGACCTCAGACCGCTGGCTGGGATGCACTCAACCAGGACATTGGCTTCGTTGAGCCCGCAGCCGTGGGAACAGCTGATGTCAACTGCCACAAGAGCGCAACCGCAGGTCGCCTATACGCGAATGCAAATGCCGGCGATACCATCGAGTTTGCATGGAGCACATGGCCCGACAGCCACAAGGGACCCATCATTAACTATATCGCTCCTTGCAACGGTGAGTATTGATCAGTATCTCTATCTCATGCTTAGCTAATGTGTTAGGCGACTGCACTACCTTGACTCCAGGTTCGCTCAAATGGTCCAAGATCTCGCAATCTGCTATCGTCAGCCCAGGCACTTGGGTAACCGACAACTTGATCAAGAACAACTTCAAGGTCTCCACCGTCATCCCAGCCAAGCTTGCGCCTGGAAACTATGTCATCCGCCACGAGATCATCGCACTCCACGGTGGTGGAAGCGACAACGGTGCCCAATTGTATCCTCAGTGCTTGAACCGTAAGTCACCTCAAAGATTCCATCATACTTGAGCGCTTCGCTGACTGTCTTTCCAAATCTGTAGTCAAGGTTGGTGGAAAGGGAACAGTTGCCCCTACTGGCGGTGTTGCTGGCACCAGCCTTTACACTAGGAACATGCCCGGCATAATCTTCAACATCTACACTAACCCCACCACCTACACTTTCCCCGGGCCAGCTCTTTGGACCGCCGCGAACTAGGCCATCGATCAAGATAGATGAGTGCTATCTTGCAGGAACGGATCTTCGTTGTACATACTTTCCCTTCAAAGTCTTGTCGATTGGTATACTTTCGCTTGTAAATACTTCAATACACTCATTTACAACACAAATCAGCGCAGTCAAGTGTAGTGCACAAGCCTAAAGTGAGCTGTAAAGTCACGTAATACACTCCTGGTGTACCCTGAGGTCATCGAATAGTTCTGGAATTACACCTGGGACCTTATAGTAGCGACTCTGAGATGCAGCAGAACACGTGAGCAGAAGGAAGCAACAGTGCGTTGGGTTGATAACATTCACACTAGTGACCCGGAATTGTACCTTTCTGGACTAGCTGAAGTAGTCACATCAACCGGATGTGTCGATGGTTCTGCCCTTTTGAACAGCCATGAGACCTCCATATTCCATCTTTCTGTCCTCGAAACATATCTCTTGTACTCAAATAAACAATCACGAAGTATCGTGGGCTTCTGCTTGACCAAATCGCGCACACGTCATCGCGCATGTGGAGCAGCAAGAATGCTGCGCTGTGATATAGTCTCTGCGGCGAAAAGCTGGCTGATGCACTGAAAATGCATGCAACAGGGTGAACGCCATCCATCATACAATGTCTTACAGCAGTCGCCCGTGAGAGCCTCCCGCTGTCGTGGGCTCAGAAGACTGCGCAACGTTACGATTGGTGGAGGCGCGCCTGAGCCTCGATGCAAACCCCGCCTTCACCGGTGCGAGCATGTAGGCAGCATCTAATCTGAGACCGCTCTCGCTTTCACCACATTCCCCTTATATTCTACCAAGTTTTTCTAATGATGCCTTCGTAACTAACATGGCTCTTTGCGACGCATGCGACAAGCTAGCTCGACATCTGTCCACTTTCGCGAACGGCGAACAATGGCGGCAAGAAGTGGTACACTCGCGGACAATAGACTTCTTGGAATCAGCTCGAAACTGTTATGTATGCAAGTATCTGGCGTCCTGTATAGCACTTCAGATATACGAGCAAGACGAAGTACAATCAGTCCAGGAAGTATTGGAATCCGCAATACCCATGATTGGTCCTGAAGATCGGTTCTTCTATGTCCTTTATGAGTGGGGACGATGTGTCTTTAAATCATTCACTAACTCAAAGGCTTCCGAAGCCTCCTTTGAGATTTATACATGGGCCAAGGAAGGTACGATGTGTGAAAAGACGCATGACGCCTGGCGCTAAACATTTCAGACAGCGTTGCTCATCGATCCGGGATCATACCCAGGTCGACCCCTCGCGACCTTTCTGTCTCAACAATAGAGCAACTCGTGACTTGGCTCTCGAGCTGCCGAAAAGAACATGACGTTTGTAAACGCACGACCTTCACGGGTTCTCATCACGAGGAATCTACGCCAACTCTGCCGACAAGAATTCTTGATCTTGGTGTGACAAAAGAACTCACAACAATCCGTCTCATGGAAACACATGGGATGGTCGGTGAGTATGTCGCACTCAGCCACTGCTGGGGTCCGCGCGATAAACAGCCTATCCAAACCACGCGACAGAACTATGGAAAACATTGCCACGATATACCCTTCGAGGTCCTTCCCAAGACGTTTCAAGAAGCTGTTGTGGTTACACGCAAGATTGGCTTTCGGTATCTCTGGATAGATTCTTTATGTATCGTGCAAGATGACATGGAAGATTGGGAGATGGAGGCACAAAGGATGGGAATGTTGTACGAACGGGCGTCACTCACAATTGCTGCCTCTGGAGCTATGGACTCGTCGATAGGCCTGTTCATTTCGAAGAGCTTCGGCCTTCAGTCTGAGGGCCTACCATTCTATAAGAGTGTCACAGACGAAAGCCCCACTGGTCAATTCTTCATTCATCAAAAGTTCAGCACGTCACCAGTGTGGGGACCTCTTTGTACCAGAGGCTGGGCCATGCAGGAGTGGACCCTTTCACGGCGGATTGTATTCTTCACCTCAGGGGGCATCAGCTGGAAGTGTAAAGAAGTCCAGCTATGCGAGTTCCAAGGCCCCACAGACCTTGAACAATACCCGGGATGGGACGCGCTGCTTGAAAGGTATTCGGAAACGGAATTCACTTTTGAGAAAGATCGTCTCATTGCGCTTGAAGGACTGGTATCGCAGATGCGGAGGTCTCGGAACGACGATTATCATTATGGTGTCTGGATGAACGATTTAGCGACCCACATCGCGTGGGTCAGAAGATCGACTTGGTTTTACGAGGGTGTCATTGATGCACCGTCATGGTCATGGGCGTCGAAGAACGGCATGAAAGGGTTTGTGGCCAGATTCGATGACCGGGACACTAGCCGAGGTGTGGAGGCTCGAAACACGAGCATTGCTGCCACAGGAACAATGACTGTCAGTGGGGCGTACTTGAGAGGTTGCACTGTCCTTCAAGGAACAGACACGATCGATGACAGTTGTCAACATAACGTTGAAAATCTCATGGGAGCGTTAGCTTCTGGTCTTGGTTATGACTCAGATCAAATTGAGGATGCTGCCTCTGGCGCACTCATTGGGGCGGTTGTGTTGGATCACAAAAATGACTTCAACGAAGACAGTTGCTCCCATGATGAATCGAGCGATGGTCTAGGACAGGAGACGGATGAAATGTCTGGGTCTGACATGGTCTGTTTGTTCCTCGCCAAGAGCCGCGTAAGTTCCTTCTTTGCAAGCTTCTCAACAGTCAATTATTAACGGAAGATAGTGGCCAGGGAGTATAAGTGACAACCCCAAATGCTTCTGGATTCTAGTACTCGCCCCAGTTCCAGCGACTGAGGAGGGCAGTCACTGCTACAAGCGCATCGGCGCCGGCGCAACGCTCACTGGTCCCCAAGACGGAGATTGGACACAAGTTCCCAAGATTCACATCATATAAGCCATGCGGAGACTGCCTTCACGTTGGCAGCATGCACTGCTTCTCCTTACACAGTCTTTGACATCTCGAGTGTTTCCCAGTTTAACACCTACAACCCAATCATTACTCCACGCTCTTCGAAAGCTCAAGATAATGTACGAACGACGCTCAGCATTCACTATCCTCACTTGGACACCGCTCAAAATCTCGCCAGCACCAAGCCAGGAATTAGCTACAAGCCAGGAATTAGCTGCCGCAACCCTTCCATTTCTATACTTCCCTATTATCCATAGAGATAAAACAATCTTCAGCTTCAAATTGGCTAGCAAGCCCTTTCAAAGCTTTCCATAGCGAAACCACATCATGCCACCATAAAACATTCCTGTCCTCAATCCATAGTTCCCATGAAGCTGTCAACCACGTGAAGATCTCACCCAAACCCCGTGAAGCTTTCAACACCTTTAAAAACACCTATAAAGCTTCTAACACCTACAAAGCTGTGAATACATATAGAGCTTTGACTAATTATAAAGCTTTTAAGACCTGGGAACATGTAAAGCAGTCAGCCGTCCCATCCCACTCCCACCCCTCTCTCAAAATTCTCATCTAACACCAACACCCACACAACCCTTACCGCCCCACAGCGATATCACCAACCGTCCCCCCTCACTCCTCTCCACCGCAAAAAGATTCACACCCTTCCACCTTCCACAGCCTGACCACCAATACCTTGCACCTTGCACATAGAGGACAAACCACACATCAATACATCTCACGCCACAAAAACCTGCGACAACTTGACGTGCAACGTGACCAGCATGCTAATCTAACAGTGCAGCGGAGTAACCAAACTTGACACGGTCGTCGTGCGCGGACGCTAAACTCGTTTTATTGCGTCATGGTAGACGAATCGAGTTCTTCTAGGCAGCTGTTAAGCGTTCTGCTTGCATTGCTGGGGAGGAGGAAATGAGTGGGCAGGATAGCACGTGAATGTACTGTGGAGGCTTTCAGGGATATTATTCAGCGTGATGTTGTACACAGCTCTTTGATCTGACGACAAACCGAGGAAACATAGCTACAAATAGCCATGTATGGTATATCCCCAATTGCTCAGAAATTACACATGCCCAGGGTGTCCTCCAAATCATGTCCTGGTATTCCACAATCAAGTTTCACAATACCACCCTGCGTGAACGCTATACCCAAATTCCTCAAGAAAACATCTCACGACCACGAGGTGCTCAAGCGTACCTGCCCATAGCACCCAAATGGTACGACCTGGTAATCGGAACCGTAAAGTGCTCGCCAGTCTTCATATCGTACTTGATGTTGTTCTTGGGCGGGTTCTCGAGGTACGCCTTGGCCTGTAGGTAGGTGAACATGACTTTGCCGCCTCCGATGTGGCTCCTGTGCTTCTCCGACCAATACTCTTTCCGTTGCTTGCGGCTGGGCTTTTTCTCGCCGTTGCTGGACTCTGCTTTTACGCGCTCGTGCCCCAGTCCCCTGCCCACCGCGGGGTTGCGCGGCTTCCTTGCGTTCCTGTCTGGGGTTGGCGAGTATCTCTCTGAGTCGCTGCAGTCAGACCATATGTCGGGGTACTCGAGGAATGATCGCTGTTAAGGGTCAGCGTGGTTCACTGGAGAAAAAGGTGCAAACACTGACGCGATTCTTCAAGGAGGATGGTTGCTTCCCGTGGCGGCTACTCGTGTAGTGATCGTCCTCATCGTAATCGTCCTCATCCTGGGTCAAGTCGACAAATTTCCTCTTTTTGCTCGATGCGTGGAGTTCGGCGACTCTATCGACGTCCTCATCGCCGGTGAGATCGATAGCAAAGGCACGATTACTACCATCCTTCACAGGAGTACCCTTTGCGACACCTTGCTGTAAGTTCTGCATGACCGATGCCGTCCATTTCTCAAGTGACGCCTTGTCCGCACCTTTGCAGATCTCTCGGATGTACGCGCCCACACAATTCGAGTCGAGGGCGGGCAACTCAGCGTTGCGAACCAGCTTTGTGAGTGTAGGAACGATGTCTCTCGGCCATCCTGGAAGGACACGCTCGGTATCTTTGTTGATGAATTTGGCGACGGTGTCTTCTGCTTTGACTTGGCTCATGATCTTGCGTACCCACAGCGTCATCTGATCAGTTGTAGCTGCATGGCAGGTCGCACTATTATTGAGAAGGAACGACCTGATATCCCAGTACCCATGCGAAGCCAGGCCAGCATTACGAACGAGTCCGACAAGTTCTGACACAATCTCGTCTTCATTCTGCGATTTTCCCTGAGCATCGTCTTTCGCGACTCCCACTTTCGTATCGCTGGACTTCGAAGCTGGTGCTGAAGCAGGCGCATGAGCAGTAGGGATCTTTGGGCGGATAGCTAGGGCGGCAATGACAGGCTGGAAATCCAACCGCTTGTTGAAGTCCTCCATCTCTTGCTCAGAACAGTCAACATTGAACGGCGCCCGTTTGTCAGCGCGCGCAACTTTTGCAGCCTCCGCAGGTCCATCCTTCTTGCCTGGCCGCTGTGTCGACCCATCGATGGAGATCTCTCTACTAGAGCGAGTCCGCATCGTGAAACCACACAATATCCTATGAAATATGAAGTACGCGGGGACGGGGATGTCGTATGGAAAGTCGCAGCGGCAACTGCGACTCTCCGCGACCGTGTAAGTACCTTTGGAGCAAGATTTGTGACTCGCGTGTCACACACCACGAACTTGATATTTTGTCTCGAGAGGGTTTGTGCGGGTTGAGATCGTGGAGTATGAGGTGGGTGACAACGAGTATTTGCACGCTTTGGCCACCAACAAACGACGAAGTAGGCAGGCGCGACCTTGACGAACGCGGCGCCAAAACCATAGTGGCGGTCTCGGTGAACGTGAATTTTTTGCATCCCAAAGTATGTGTGAACATGGCCAAATGCTTCATACGACCCTGCTTTGTCGGCCAGTCTTTTGGTTGAAGTCGAGCAAAGCTGCCTTGAACCCAGGCCATTTCTCGACTACCTTGGGCATGCCTTCTATTGTGCGTAGGTAGTTCTCAGGAACCTCGACCAGCCTCTTCCCCTTGTGCGGCCCCTTTCGGAATGCCCATGTCTCTGACGGACCTTTGGCTTTTTTGCGCTTCGGTGCCACTGGCAGTAGAGGTCTCGCTTGCGACTGAGGTTGTGCTTGGGGCTGTGACGTGGGTTTTGCTCTCAGTGCCCTTCGCGATGGCGGCGCAGATGCAGCAGTGCGTGCTTGCCCCGGCCTGTAATAATCGAATGCCTCTCGTAGACCAGGATGCTTAGGCTCGTATACATCCAGCTGTCCACCAATCGTGCGTAGGTAGTTTTCAGGTACTTCCTCGAACCGGACCCCAGAGTATTTGCCAAAGTCGAATGTGTAGTCCTTTCCGAGTCCCTCTTGAGTTTCATTAGGTGTACCATGGCTGGTTGCGCTGCTGCTCACACTCGGTTGTCGCGAAGTCAACGAGGGCGCATGCGATGGATACGAGACCGAGTCTGGAGATGCGAGCTCTTGGATTCCAAATCGCACAGCCGTCATATTCGGTAGAGGGAAGCCAGCCAGCCGTATCTCCTTGTAAATAGCCACGGCGCGCGGTATATCAAACATGACTTCTGCTCTTGCAAGTCTAATCTTGTTTCTTGACGGCTGGCTGACCTCGACATTGATCATCATATCCTGCGCCTCGTACATGTCCAAGTCGTCAACATCAATGTCGTCGCTGTCCATGTCGCTGTCGTCCGTAACCTCGCCATCTTCGAGCCCCGAGCCTTCCAGCGAAATAGGGTCATTCCTGCTGCCCGCGCCATTCAGCATGTGGAAGTTGTTGCCGCTGCCCGAGAAGGATGTGAAATCTTGCTCCATATTATCCCCGCTTGTCTGGTTCTTCTGCGAAAATCGGCCGCCCGCGTAGGCGCCTCCGCGACCGCGTCGTGCGTTGTGGATAGCCTTTTGGCGCTTTTTGTGTCGTATGGGAGGGGGGCCCGCTGGCTTTGCCTTTTGGTTTGCCGCGGCGCTGGCGCGCCTTTTCTGACACGGGCGCGGCATGTCGCAAGGGAGGCTCGTGTTCGAGGTTGTGAGTGAGTGGTAAGGAACGAAGACTGGATAAATTATGGGGTTTGCGGAATGACGGGCCTGCGCACGAACCACCACCTCGCCTTATCATTCATGCGAGGCGCTCAACTCACCCGCACCTCCTCACCACATCGCAACATTACAGACGAATGAGAGTATGCACGGAACTTACAGGTGAGAGTGAAGCGCTGGTGCTTGCGCCGAATGTTCTATGTGATCAGATTTAGAGTGCCTCCATCAGCCATCCCCTCTGTGACACCATCTACGCAAAAACCCAGCTCACTGGCACCGGAATGCACCTCCATGCTCCCTTTATTGGTCACAAGTCTTCCAATGTAAACATTTCTATCAAGTCTCGAATATGCATCACACCGAACCCCCCATCATCATCCTTCACCCACTTAGCCCCCTCTCTAACCCCCTCAACCACACCCCCACCGCATACGCTCCCGGATCCGGTATCCTACTCCTCTTCCCCCCATCATCCCCTACATACGTCGCCCTCCCAAACTTGGCCTTCATACCCTTTGTCTCATCCGCCTTCTTCTCTGCCACGTCCACGCTCTTCCCAAAGTCTTTGCTTTCAGCCAGCGTCGCGATAAACGGTATCAGAACATCCATGACCGTTCTGTCGCCCTCGCGTGCAGACGTATAATTCTTTAAATTCTCGAGCGCAGTCGTGGCGGCGCGGGCAATGGTTGTCATGTCAAGGGGTGCGTTGTGTTGCAGTGTTTCAACGGAGAGTGCGTTGGTGAAGGCGGTGACGAGGATGGAGAGGATGGCGCCGAGGGAACCGCCTACGTCTTCGACGTTTTCGCCTATGCTTTCGAGGAGCGCGAGGATGGGTGGTGGTTTGGATTCTACGGCGGAGATGTTGGCGAGGATGGATTTGCATACTCCTGCCACTGCTTCGCCGCAGTCACCGTCGCCCATTTGGAGGTCGTATTGGGTGATTTTGGGCTCGGCTTCTAGACCGGCGTTGCATGCTTTTCGGAGGGCTGGGATCAAAGATGGTGGTGTTTCGGGGCCCTTGTGTAGTGCAGACTTGTCTTCTGCTGCGGCGTTGGCCTTGTTACGGAGGTCTTCGGTCTCTTTGCTGACTGTGATGGGGCGGTATCCGTTCTTTGGCCATGCGGGCGCGTTGGTGGGTGCGTCGAGGAGTTCGATGACTTCTTCGTCCTTTAGATCCATTGCTTTTGCCATACCAGACATGTTGCCTAGGGTGATGCTGAAGCCTTGTCCATTCAGTGATGTCTCCAGGATTCCGGCATATATCCGCACTGGTACAATGTCCCAGTCGCGCTTCAATACTTGTAGGGCGAGGTTGACCATCGCGTCTAGCTCAAGGTTTGAGATACCACCGAAGTTATTCACTAGCATGACGATGTTGTCTTTTGAAGAGAAAGGCACGAATGCGCGATCTGAATCATTGGGATCGAGAAGAAACCTAAGCATCTCCTTGATGATGTCTTCTGGGCTAGGCATCGGCGTTATTGTTCGTAGACCCTAGATTCAATAGTCAGTCACATCGCGGTAGGCCAAAGCGGTATCAGCCCTTACAGGCTCGTTGTGAATACCCATGCCCAGAACACACGAATCATCTGGAACCGATTCAAATACCTCTCGTCCAGGCACGTGGCAATGGTCCAGACTTGTACCGATCGTTACCAATTGCGAGTTCCCAAGTTCTCCAATCTTCCTACACTTCTCAAACGCCCAGCCTTTCTGTGATGCAGCACCAATGAGCTTGATGACTGCGATCTGTCAGCGCCTATGCCTCAATTTCTCATCAGCAAGGCACATCTTACCCAGCAAATTACCGGCCAACCCTCTCCTCCCAACCTTTTCACTCTTCTCCCTTCCCAATGCTGCATCCTCGGCCATACACACAACATCGACCTTGTATCCCAACGCCTGCCCCTTTTCTCGTGCAAGACCAAAATGCAGCATATCGCCCGTGTAGTTTGTAATGCACAGTATGACCCCCTCATTGCTGGGTACATTCCTAATGCCCGCCATGATTTGTTTCGTGCTAGGCGAAGCAAAGATATCACCACATACGGCTGCAGTCAACATGCCGTCTCCAACAAAGCCGGACCATGCGGGCTCGTGACCTGAGCCTCCTCCTGAGATGACGGTGACTTGGTTCGGTGGGTGCGAGAGGTTGTAAACTACACGATTCGGTTCGTCGAGGCCCATATGCGCGTTACGTGTGCAGACAGATTGTAGCATGTGGACTACTACCCCCTCTGGGTTGGGGAAGAAGTGTTTGCGAGACATGGTAATGGTGGTAGAAACAAATCGGCTGACAGGCTGAAGAAGTCTTTCGCGCAACAGACTGGTACGACTTCTTTAAAGCAGTCTCTGAACGAAACTGAATTGATCTATGGAAATTCAGTCATGGTCATAATAACATAGTAGAAAGTGCAGCACAGCAGTGCACCGTCACAAATCAAGAGCATTTCATTGCCCACTTCGCGTGACAAGGACGTCTGGGAATACTCACAACTCAGCGAAATACACCGAATCAATTCAAAAGATCCCAGGACCGCGTCGTACCTTAAGTCCAGGCGGATCTCGTCCTCTTTAAAGCTCCCCGCGTTACCCCCGCAGGCCGTCCTGGACCATCATCCTGGACCGCGAACCCCGCTCATTCTCCCCACATCCACTCATCAACCACGTCTCTGCTTCAGCCACGATACTAGCCTTGTATGATACGTGAGAACTTGGCTTGTACCGGTTACTCGAGGAAACTTCAAGCTTGGAAATACTGCTTTAAGATAAGTCGAGCTTTGGTTTGAGAGGTGTGATGCTTTGCGCCGGAATTGCCGCTTTGGGACTTCCGCTTGAGTGACGGCTAAAGCGATGGGATGCTGCTCGCATCGGTGCCGGCTCCGAACCGCTCATCGTGACTTGTTGCGATACTCCAGAGGATTGGCTGTGCTCGCGTGTAGAGAAGTTGGTTGTGTAACGTTGAATGTATGTATCTCGCTTCGGCGTAATGTCAAGAAGTATCGCCTGAGATCAACACAATGTGACATCGGCCTCTGATTCCAACAGCACTCGGTCTGAGCAAAATTAGCAGAAGTATAGATCTACAGATCCCTCAAAGGGGATACACAGTAGGCCGTCGACGTGGTGTGGATATATTGATATTACTATGTAAGTGATAATGGTGTCGTGACAGTGCTTTCGCTATCGACTTGCAAAACCACATCCCCCTGGGATACCATATCATGATTCGTTCCTGGTACTCCAATATTTACAAACGTGTTACCAGAAATGACCAATGTGCTAGAGTGCAGCACTTTCATTATGCGCCAACAAGAATGCGCCGCAAACTCCTCCCAATGCTGTGAGACTGCTCCGTAGTCTCGCGTATATTGTATGTATTATATAAGCGAATTAATGGCCGACAGAATAGTGCGAGTGACGACCATAAGGCTGTTGATACATGGAGGGCGCGTATTCGGATTCCTGGTAGACGGTTCCACGCTTGTCTTCCTCGGGTAGGAGCTCTTTAACTTCCCAGTTGTGCTGCTTGACACCAACCGAGAACTCCAGATCCTCGCGAGTGATGGAGTCCCAGTACTTGTACACCATCATAACTGCAAGGAGGTTGCAGATGGTCGCGAAGAAGAGGCCATCGAGGTAGTGCTTGATCTCGTCGCAGATAGTATCGCTGAAGACATAGAGGATGACCTGGCCGATGACAAAGAAGAATATGCCAAAGCCAATGTCACCCAGCGGCCAGCGGTCCTCCAGAGTGCCGACAACAAGGATGATCTGGCTGACGATGTAGACGAAAAGGAAGATGGCGTTGACGATGTATGTAACCACAAAGATTCCGATTGGGTTCTTGGGGTCCAAGCCAGCCCAGCCCTTGAAGGTCAAGAGATTGACGGCACCGCCAACTACGAACATGGCGAGGGAGGCGAGTCGTATGAGCCAGACTGATAGTGTTGTGCCATCCTCGTACAGCTGGAATCCAACGAAGCCGTTGATAAGCAGACAGGTGCACAGGGCGGAGACGAGCCCGTTTTGCGCAGCGGCGAAATATGGGTATGCGGCGGAGCCTGGTGCAGCGACACCGGCATCGAGAACGAGCGATATGACGGTCAAGAGCAGGTAGATGTAGAAGAAGGACGTGATCTCTTTGCGCCCTGGTTGTTGGTGTTAGCATGCACGAACAAAGCGTGGGGGCCGCAGGGCTGCGACCAACGTACCGACAGCAGTGAACTTGGAGCGCACGTGAATAATCATAATGACCGTCATGACCAGGGCGAGAATGTGCATGAAGTCATTCGCCACCTGGAAGATGAGGGTATTGGCGACCTCGATTGTCCTGGCATAGCAGTTTGTCTGGATGCCAGGGCCGTCATTGATGGACTGGTGTCCCACAAGGGCGCACAGTGGTATCGACGCCTTTGTGCATATCGTCGAAAAGTCGCCGAAGCCCATTTCGCCGACGGAGGGTGAAGGGAGTCGACCGGGGTCACTGCGGATAGGAGGATGTGTCGCCGGAAGACGCACGCGCAGCAGGAAGCGGGTCTGGTGCTGTGCTGACGGTGAAAGACGATGCGCGACGGATAGCGAGAGAATGCACGCAGGCACACGGTAGTAGGTACACGGTACACGGCAACGAGGGAAGGCGCGGTGGGGTTGCGACGTGGGTCTGACCGGGTCGCTGTGGAGGCGGTTGTTAGGGGTGAATGTTCGATTACCTGGGGCAACGCCAAGTCGCGCTTGTAAAGTCTATTTTGGGACGTCCCTGCATCCCATCACCACATTGCAACACCATCATCACCTAACCGTGTATACTTTTTACAGCGAGGATCCAACGACGACTTTGATTGACATTGATGCAGTCGTGATATCTAATCGTGGGCCATTCACTCAGATGCTCTCGATCACATGGCCGGATCAGTTGGCTCGATCTCTTTGTTGCCTGCTATATCTCCCGCTCGGCAGCTCAAAATGACAATCTCTACCTCTAGGATTACTGTGTCCAGATTTGTTTGTCGCAGCTCGTTATGGATGACCCCTTTGATGGCATGTACCTAGATGATTCCCCAACAACACAGCAAGACTCGCAGTCAAGGTCAGATAAGTTGCATGCAGACGTCAACTGGGCCGAAATGTACATGCGTTTCTACCATGCTTCTCCACAACAGAAATGGCACGCAGATCATCTCGAGGATTGTCTGCCACCGCTCATTGATGATCCAGCTCCAGGCATGTTGCCTTTCATTGCTCGCAAGTGCACACCGTTGATGAGTGGTCAAAGGTATATCTTCTGACTACTAGAAGTTGGCTTGTCGGTGATGACTGAACTCAAAGTCGCTACCGGAGAAATCAGAGATTACCAGGCGGATCAGACCTCAAGACTTGAGTTGATTAGAGGCTTTCTGGCGCCCATGGATGTCATGCGACAGGAGCTTCGTACGCAGAGCGCAGCCCTGATGTTGCGAGGCGAGGTGGGCGTCATGCAAATCATTGTCGACGGATTCGCGAGGAAGACAGATGGTGAGGCGTTCTGGTCCTTAGTGGAGAAATTGCTTCAGCTCTCAGAGAGGTTCAGGAAGATGATGCACCTACAGTAAGACAGCCTCGTTTGAATAATACTTGGAAAGCGCTGTAAGATCAGCACACGGTAATGAAATCAGCATTATATATGCCGTTCCATAGCTTAACGACTCACGATTATGCTGCCTGGTGAAGTCGAAGTGAATTTGCATTAGGGCATAGTGTCCATCACGCTGCAAGGCTTTGGCATGAGGAAGGTATCGAAGTATAGTGGGCTCCTTGATGCATGATTTTTCACACACATCTATTTCAGATCCATGTGATGATGTGGACAAATTAATTACGGTGGCCACGAAACGCCGTGCTGACGCGCAGGTTCCGTTTGTCGTCGAGGTTTGACTTTCGCAAGAGGTTGCAACAGGCTCTGTCAGCTGATCACTCGAAGTGAATGAGCTCTGAGGTCACGCTGCCCGCACGGCGACCGCCTAAGTCCCGTAACCATGCTGCGTGTTCATATAAGCGTAATCAAGCCTCGCAGGTATGTATTGCAATAGTCGTGGAAACAATCTTCAATTGTTAACTATCAAACCTACACCCTCTACTGACAGCATCCTCACACGTAAAATGTCCCGGACACCACGCCAGAAGACCCACCAACACCCCAACGAGGATCCAAACTCGGCCTACTCCATCCTCCAAGATCTAAGAGAACACAACACGCCAGTCACACCAACCCAGGTCGGGGCGCGTCCAAATGCACATTCCACTCCCTCCTTTCGCACACTCATCACAACCTCCACCGGCATCCCCCATGCCCCTGCAGGCCAACTACCTCACCCGCGCCCCCTCCCAAGTCCACAAAACCCCGCCTATCCACCCGCGAACTACTACAGCACACTAACCCAACAACAAATCCTAACCCCCGACTCCATCACCACAGAAGCGCTGCAAAACCGTCTCGCACACCTCATACGAACCCAACTCCCCCGTTTCCAACCCGACGCCATCGTCAAAGTCGCCAGTGAGCCTGTCCCCCCTACCACACATTCCACCACCCCTCTAACACCACCCCCAGACCGCCTCACCCAAACCGTAATCTCAACCGGCAAAGCAGGAAAGCTAGGTCCACACGGTCTCTGTCAACTCTCCAACATCTTCACGTGCATAGCCCACGAGGGGCCAAAACACAAAATGTGCATTGCTGTTGCTGCACCTGGCGCTGGACACGTGAAGTTATTGTTGGTGGGCGACTTGTGTGAGAAGGACGGTTTGGATCCGCTGGTTGATGAGGGCATGATGGATTTGTGTCGGAGGGGGTTTGGCAATGTGGTCTTGGGGATGTACAAGTCGTTGTTGCCGGTGAAGTCGACACCGCCTGCACCGCCGACACCACCGACACCACCGACGCCACAGGTTTTAAGGTGGATGTAGGTGGCCTGGCTGAAGTTTCAGAGAGTTTTGAGATGGGTGGTGCAAGTGGCGTCGGAGTGAGATGGATATTTGGTGCTTTCTAAGAGTTGAGCTGGATTGTCTGGAATTGGGAAGTTGAAGCAAGGTGTATCTCTTTTTTGCAAAGAAGGTTGGAGTCTACATGGAACATCAGTGCTCGCCTGATTTTGTGGCAAAGCACGGCGGTATAAGTTAAAGTACACTTTCAGCACTTGGAAAGAACCTAAGAAGCTATGGGTATAGCCTTACTATGGTGTACTGATGCTTCACACGCGCTAGGAACCTGTTCTCTATCCCTAGTAATCTCTATAAACTATAACTAATTACATATGGAAGATTTCCTGCAAAAGTCTTTTGCTTTCCATGTACATCCAATTGCCCAAGCGACCGGGCTGGCAGGAAACTAGCCCAGAACCCTCGAGTACGATCCATATCCGCACTACTAACACAGCTGGTCTGACGTGCTCGCTCCATTGGCCAGCCTGTCGCAGGGTTGACATCCTGCTCTTCAACCTCGATGGCGCGCTTCGCCAGAAGCACATGTTGTTGAGCATCCCATAAGCCCTCAGGAGGAGTGTTCTGCTCCAGAATATCTACTGCGGCTCGACGTGTCACTGGGCAACGGCAGCGAGTTGCTACTATGAACACCGGAGGTATAATGCAAATCTCAAAGGTGAACCGTGGTCCCCGTGTGATAGTTCGGACCCGATGCTCCATGATTATCCTAGCATGATGAATGATCTTTTGAAACTGCTCCAGGTGGGCTTCGTACTCCATTTCAGTGGTGTCCAGTGAGCATGCAGTAAGAATGAAGGCTGTATCGAGTGACATCTTGATGGAGCTCATGGCCACTCGCTCCACTTTCGAGATTATCGTGCTTCGCTCAAGCGCGTCAACTTTTCCAAACCAATCACGGTGGTACTTGAGGAGTCGGTCTTTGCGGGGGCAATCTTCCTCAGATGGCGGTCGGCGGTGTATGTACTTCTGGCCCATGGTGTGAAGATGAAGTATTGCCGAGTTTCGAAGCTCATGGCCCGCCTGTTGGGCCTCTGTGATGCCTGTGAATGCTTCTTGGTGCAGCAGCGGGGGGGTCGGCGCTAGTACGTCCAGATTGTTCGTTGTATTGACGCCATACAACAAGGCCGATGATATACCACGAATGAACATGGGTACAAGCGTTGTTTCCATGACTGTAGTTGAGTTACGCGTGGGTCGCGGGAACTCGTGGAAAGTCACGGGGTGTGGCGCTGCAACGTCACCGCGCTTGACGTACTCAGTCGGCATGGGTTCAGTGAGGTGGGTGTTGTGGGTGATGCTCGTCGTTTCCTTATCTCCGCTCTCATCAGAGAGCGAGTTCCCAGGGGCGATCGCATGATGTTTCTGTCTTTCTGTGATGATGCTGAGACCGTTCTTCATGTGTGTAAAGGCCGTGTGGTAGTTGCCCCTCAAGAACTCCATGCAGGCGAAGAGCAGGCAAGTCACAAGCGCAACTTCGGACGCTTCATAGGTATTTGTCATGCGCTGGATGAGTGCTCTGACAGACTTGTTGTAGTGCGATAGAACAAACCTATCATTGTCGTCGACTTCCAACCTGGCTCGAGCATGCTTCATAGTCCCCGGCTCTGTCTGGCAAAGGAAACCAAGAGCAATCAACGCATGGCGCACGGCAGGTTCTGAATGTGCCATCTGAAGAACAATCTTAGACCAGAATTCGTTGTCGAAGTGGCTTGAAAGCGAGGGCCTCGCACATCGATGGTAGAACTCAAGGTATCGAACGTTGTCACCGAAGTCGGTGAATGCGGTAGTAGCATTGTAGGGACTGGGCTCGTGGCCAAGGCTCCAGACCTGAATCTGAAAGTCCGCTTTGGTCGGTACATACCCATCGCACTTGCGACCGGTACTACTACATCTAGTCAAGTCAGCCCAAGTTTCGGATCAAAATCTTGCGTGGATAGGTCTACCTGTAACAGTGTGGCTGCGCTTCATCGCATTTGATACACCTTATCCTACCAAAAAAGGTTGATCAGTACTATTCAATAAGACGCCTGGTTCCAATCACATACTTGCAAGTCTTACAACCTGTCTTGACTTTAGACGTCCGTCGGCGCGTCCGTCGGTCATGAAGACTCGTTTCACCCAATACCATCATGCACTTGATTTAGACCCTGAAGTGAGGTAACGGAGATGTACATGGCGAGCCACCGGGTGACGGTGTTGATAAAAGGAGGGACGAAAGTGGCAGTGTACGAAGCTGAGCGACCAAATCGGGTAACGACTTCTCGTATGGTCACGTGTGTGTACGATCAGACCTATCACAAGGATACACGACCCGGCTTGGGTGAGACGACTCCTTTCAGGCGTCCTAGACGTCCCGTTCCTCTAGGTACCTTACCGTTTAGTGATCCGGTGAAGCCATCAGTCCTGGTTAACAGATTTTTGCGTATACAAACAAGGCCTATAATCCAGCAATTGACAAGGAAGACTTTTTGGGAACCCATGTAGGTGGGTGCCAAAATCTCGAAGAGGATTTCCCGTATCAGGGCGCTGTCCAAAGTATGCAATTCGGAACACCATTTGTATGCGCCCTAAGGGACATATTTGTAGACGTTCCTGAGGAAGTCTGGGGCGTCGCAGAAGATATACTGCAAGCCATAGGGTTCGAGCTAAAAAGGAAGATTAGAAGGTGTGCCCCTACGTTGTTTGTTAGACTTACCGCCATTGTCCTCCACGTAAGATCTTGTTCTCTGCATTTGTTTTAATTACCTGAATTGCCCATGACATACCCATACTTCACTCTGACTCAGATGAGTCTTCGTAAAAGCCCTCCCACATTGGGCTCATCTCCTGCGAGAAATATGACCAAAGCCTACTCTTTCTTGCTGCCTTCCCCGTATCCCATTCTTTGTCGTGGTCTAGTTGTTCCGTCCAGCCGCGCTCTATCTCTTTCCGCCTGACTCCGTCCTTCTCATTCCACGCAGCCTTTATGTCCTTGCAATGCCTATTTATATCTTCGTCTTCCTTATCTAGACTTATTTGGCGCTCCTGGAACGCGGCTCTTAACCTATCCGGTACAAGTTCTAGTTTCCTCCACTCCATACAATGCTGCTCTGCTGCATGGATTGTCCACTCGCCAGCCTTAGTAAAACAAGCATTGCATCCGTGGGAGGGACATGCCAACACAGTGTCTCGGCGGTAGCCAAAGTGATGCTGGTCTACGGCTTGAAGCATAAGAGGCCAAAGACTGATTCTTTTGAAATAGGTTTTCATTCCTTTGTACTTGAATCCTCGGAACTCTCCAACTGGTCCTTGAAACTGCTTTGGTGGCATTAGAACCGTCCTACGAATCCCGCTTAGTTCAATTCGTTCCCATCCGCTATCTGCTCCAGCTTGATAAAGTGATCGCTGCCACGTTGTCTTAGGCATGAGTGTAGTGTTGCCCGTGCCGGCAGTGACGCTCTTTTCTTCTAGTATAAGGGTAAATGCCTTGATGTCTGGAGGACAAGCGTAAAGAAGAACGCGAAGTGGAAGCGGGACAGGTTCAGCATCTTCCCACCACGGAGGGATCCGCCGGTTCGCATTTATCACCACTCTCTTTGCATTAGGAAACCTCTGCTTCAGGGTGTTCCAGAAAGCCGTAATTCGATTTTGTCGGATCTCCACTTTCCCGTCGGGTCGTGGACAGATCGAACGGTCGTCTCCAGCAAGGAACTCGATTTCGACATTCTGAACACAGTCTTGGAAACTAGAGTCCCACCATGCAAAGCCAGGATAACTGCCTTCTAGGAGCCAAGACGCGGGGACAACGAAATACGCGTCTTGATTCGCCCAGAACAGTTTAGATGCCTCTGCGCGGACGATAGGTGACGTTTGCATAGCTTGGAAGAGAGTAGAGGCATCGCAGAAACTAAGAATTTGGATTTGAAGCTCTGATGGGAGTTCACTGAATCGTGGAAACAAGGAGCCTGATTCCTGCAAGCTGACCTCGGGGGTTTGAAGGAAAACGTGTGAACAGAATGGAATACGTCTCTCCCATTCTGCTGTTATTTGGAAGTCCCAGTCTATTCCGTCCCTCTGGTAGGTGGTGGACAATGTGGCGATCATATTGCAGGCGAATTGAGGATTCATTGTTGCCTTGCAGAACAAACACATCTGCGGGACGTTGGTAGTGTTCCGAGACGAAAACAGATGGCACCGTAGGATCAAACCCTTGGCAAGCACGCTAAAAGTAAGCGCTGAAGGCTACGGTGGTTACTACTCTGGTCTGTTCCACGACAAGACAACATCACAACGGTGTAGACCATATTTGACAGGGCAAACCCTCAGGTATCGAGACAGCATCACACTCATATGAATTTTAGAACCTTACGACAAAGCAAACACCACCCATCATCTACCCCCTCCAAACAACCTCCATAACAACCATAAACCCAAGCTCCTTCGCCTCCACCCTCACAACATCGAATCGCTCATCCGCCTCGCGGAAATAATCTTTCCACACCTGCACCGGCCTCTCCGCCGCATTAAACAGCGCCATCATGCGCAGATCCGTCGCGGTGCCGTACCCCCTGATACTCCTTGGAATCTCAACCTCAGACGGCTCTTGCTTACCCACATAATCGATGAACAGGATGCGCGCGCCGGGCTTGAGCGCGGGAATCAATGCGCGCAGGATAGCTACGGATTCGACCTGTGGCCAGTCGTGCAGGATCCATTTTAGCATGTAGATATCTGCCGTCACGGGTTGCGGATGGAACAAGTTGTGCGTGACGAAGCTAACGCGATCTTTTAGCTCCACGGGGAACTCCTTTTCAAAGACCGGTGCGACCTCCGGGAGATCCTGGACTACGATTTTGAGGTTGGGGAATTTCTTAGCGAGGACAGCGTCGTCGTGGCCTGCTGAGCCGCCGAGGTCGACGACGGTGATGGCGCCTTGGTTGGCCCAGTCGACGGCGTTGAGGACGAGGTCTTCCGTTTCGAAGAGATCTTTGATGTACGCCATGAACTTTACAAAGTTTCGCTGGCGCCAACCTTTTTTCTCGCCCTCGCCATCGTTCTCGATGAAGTCCCAGGAGTTGGCGTAGTCGCCCCATGCGCCACCGCTGTGGCAGAGTTTGAAGGCCGTTTGCGTCATGTCTGTTGTCAACTCAGGTTTCCCCTGGCTGAAGCGACGAAGGGCTTCTGGGAGCTGGAACATTGGCGGGCCCGTCTCGTCGAGTACCATTTGGACGAGAGCGGAGAGACCGGCGTCTTTTGCTAGAGCGGCGGAGCGCGAGGTATGTGATACGGACGTGGATTTTGGGTTGGATCTGGTGAAGAATCGCATTGTGATTGCGTGGTCCAAGACACGCTGCACAACCTCAAGAGGTAGTTTAGTGTACTTGGAGATCTCCTCGAAAGTAGCAGACCCATTCACGGGTACGGCATTCCAGAAATCGAACTGGTTGAGTACGTTGAGACAGGATGCGTCCGGAATGGCCATGTGCACGTAGTTGAAAACGCTCTCACTGGGACCTTGCGAAAGAATGTACATGTCCTTGAGCGCATCTTCGAGGAGAGAGCGCGTCATGAACACACCATCAGGAAGACGTTCATACTTGATAGGACTATCTGCCTCCAAAGTGACGGGCGGGACATTGCCTGCTTCGAGCTGCTTTGTCAATTTTGCGGCGAGCTCGCTGATCTGAGCCGCAAGGCTGTTGAGTGTTGCAATTTCGCGCTGGGCTACGGAACCCATCTTGACTAATTTCTGTATATGCAAGTTTGTAAAGAGAAGAAGAATGGCGAAAGATGTGGCAGTGTGGGAGGGAAGATCGGTACATATACCCCCCCCTTTCATCGTAACCTACCCACCCACTCCCACCAAATGATCTCCCACGAATCTTCCGTCATCGGCACTGCCAAAAAAACCTTTCTTGCAGTCCACGACAAGGTACTGCAGTCCCCTCGGGGCCATCCACAGTCCCACGTGACGCACACTAATCGTCGCTGGAGCATTGTGATTGGAGTAACGGCCTCGCTTGAGTAGATTATCTTATCAATCGCATCTGATCTGATAAAGAATTTTCCCTGTCATCTGCCGGGGCGCCAAGGAGCTCGAAAGTAGCAGCTGCCCGTTTAGGGCTTATTTGGTGATGGTGTTGTGGAGGGGTGGATGTGGATACGAAAGTGGGCGGACCTATCCGGAGGGGTCGGTGATCTCATTCGTGGAGAGGAAGTTGAGAAGGCATGGCCGGTGAGGGGACGGGTGCTCCTACTATTGGAATCGCGGAAAGTTTGCTCGATTCGACCTTGCGGCATTGAGATTGATATCGTTTACAAGTTCTCCAAGTTGAAGATACCGACGATCTTAGATGTGCAACAGAGTCCTCGGTAGGGCCGAGTGCGGGCTGGCCAATTACTCGGGGTTTTGTCGGTCCACAGTACCACTTTTTCACCACCGCGATCCGCTCCTCTGAGTCCTCACAGGGTTCGTGGCCTACCGAAGGGGGATAAAAGAGAATCTTTGCATCCTGACCCCCCTCTACACTCTCCAACCTCCACTTCCTCACGAGAATCCCAACATCCTGCACCCAAAGGTCGCCCTGTATCCTTTGTTAGTACAGCATAGCGAAAACCAGAGTGTTAATGTTGAAAATACCCATTCATCGTCATCTCTATTGTTGCTTAAATCTCCATCCCCATCATGAAAAATAGTCTTACTCGTCTCTACATCTATGCCATGCCATGCCATGAACTCCAACTCATATGCATCTATCCATCCACACAATATCCCTCCCACCCACGTACACACGCTCAAACTAACAACAAAATTATCAACCTCATATCTTCTCCCATGCTTTCGTCGAAAAACCCCAGCCAAAAAAATACGCAATTTTGCTTTGCTTCGATTCGAAAATGAAAGAAAAACGCCTGGGTTATGCTGCTGCAAAATGACCCCATCATCATTACAGATACGGATACGACAACTACTTTCTTCTAATCAACTTACTCAACCCCGTCTTCCCCTCCTTCCCATCCTTCTCTCTCGCATCTTCCGCAGCCCGCTCATCCTTGGTCGGAATCTTCGGTTGATCCGCAAAGCGAATACCCGGCGTTCTGACTGGCGAAAGTGGACCCTTGGTATCATGTGTGCCTCGTCCCGTCTCGAGTGGATCACCAGTTTCCTCGTCTTCAGAGTCTGACTCGGGGGTTTGCTGGCCACCTACGCCTAGGGCACCGAGACGACGGCGGCGCTCTGCTGCGGTCTCGCCTTCAAAGGCTTTGTCGTCTTCTGCTGTGTTGGGGGAGACGCCGCGGCGTTCTGCGGTGGCTGGTGGGGCAGGTGAGGACGAGCCTTGGAGGGCGGCGAGGCGGCGGCGTCGTTCGGCTGGTGTTTCTTCGTCGGAGGACTGCTCTGTTGCGCTTTCTTTGGGGGAGGTGACTTGCGTGGAGGATGATGGTTGGGAAGCGAGACGGCGACGTCGCGCGGCTGCTGTTTCGCCGTTGCCGCCCATGGAATAGTCCTCGAGATCTTGGCGCACGGAGTGGAATGGTATGTCTTCGTCGTTGCTGTCGACAAGTGTCAGGCCTTCGGGACCACGGGATCTTCCTTCGCGTTCTGCGGCTGGGGATTCGATTTTCTGGATCTCTGCTTCGCCTTCTTCTCCTACGACGGGAGGAACATTGGCGTTGGAGGCTGCGCCGCGGCGCTGGGCGTCGGTGTGTTCTTTCGCATCTTCGTGGGCGGCGGTCTTGACGGCTTCGGGCGCATTACTGCTTTGTACGAATTTGGCGCGGTCCTTGGGGTTCATCTGCGACATTTGTTGGATGAACTCTAGCTTGCTCATCCTGCGTCCACCAGCAGTAACCGTGAAGCGAAGGCGGTCGTCGTCTTCCTCTTCTCCAGGCTTCTTCTTTGTGGTAGTGCCTGTGCCTGAAGGACCGGCTTCTGCATGTTGCGGTATACCCATATGAGTTCCCATGCGCTTGAGACTCTGGATGGCGCGGCTGGATGACTCAATCATAGACTGGCCGCGCTGAGCTCCAGGACGTCCATCCTTGCCAGCCTTGGATGCGCTGGGAATGTCGTACTTCTTGATGACCTCGCCGTCCTCGTCTTCCACAATGATGGTGTTTCCAAACTGATACGCGAGAGCTGGTCCACGCTTTTGTTCTGGCTGCTTGGACTTGGGCGCCGGCTTCTCATCCCCATCAACGTGGTGGTGGCCAGAGAAGCTCTGCATACGTTTCCGCCAGGTCTTGTGAGGATGCTCAATGGCGGTTTCGATTTTGCCTGGCGCTTCCTCGAGCGGACCTCCATGCTCCTTCTGCGCAACGCCATGTTGTACATCCTCTTCTTTAAGAAGTTCTATGGCTCTTTCGCCATCGTGCTCCCTTCTTATTGCGCCGTGCTCGCCGTGATCGTCTCTGACACCCAAGACATTTCCTTCTTCATCCTCAATTATGGTCTTGTGGCCTTCTTGATAGATTTCCTCTTCCTTCTCCGGTCTCTGCTTCATCTTCTCTTTGCCGTTTGACGAACTATCACTAGTAGACGCAGCCATGGCATCGCCGAAAGTATCGTTGTCCTCCTCCATTGGTGTGCCCTCGCCCTTTTCAAGATCGCGTCTACCTATAGGACCAATAGCAGATGCAGAAATGGGTCCACCAGGTCCTCGACCAGCATCCCAGCGTCTTCTTCGAGTTCCATTGCGCGAGTTGGAGCGCGAATGTGTGCGGCTTGGGTTATCCTCCTCCTTTTGTCGTCGCAGAAAGCTGGTGCCGAATCCAAGTGCACCTGGACCCCCCTCAGACTTCTCGTCAATTTCAGATTCAGAACCACGTCGGCCCATGGAAGACCTGGATCGAGATTGGATCCTAGGAAGACGGTCCATCCAGCCAGGGCCGTCCTCATTGGCCTGAGTGTACGACATGGAAATTGTCAAAGTATTGATACGCTTGCCCAGTGTGAAGACTGCAATACTACTGCCGTGTACCAAAATACTGACGATGACCAAGAAGCAAGTGATTGGCCAGATCATTTCAATAATATTAAGGTGTTCGAAGCCCTCCGGTGGTAGTACAGCCAATGGCGTCGTTGACTCGGTCTCCAACTCAGCTCTCGCAAGAATGGCCACGAACAAGCCACCAACACCGATGGGTCCGAAATGTCCAGCAAAGGACGCCTCGCGCCAGGTCTTGATGTCAGGAATCACCGGTTTGAGTATAAGCATAATCGGTATACGGCGGAAGAACAACACCAAAAGTCCAAGAACCACCAGCCTCCATGGCGTAAGTCCGATAATCTCAGGGGAGTTGAACTGGCCCCACGGAATGATGGCTCCAAAGTAGACGAAGAATGCCAAGTTGATGAGCAAATCAATAACGTTGGAAACGTGCGATTCCTCCGTCTTTTCCAAAAACCATCCGTCATTTGAAAAGCCTACTCCGCATGCGAATCCTACGAGTAAGTCGTCTAGACCGAGTAATGATCCAGAGCCAGCGCACCAAAGTGCCAGGACGAAGTAGAACACCAGGAAACTCTCACGATCGATGAGATCCTTCTCGTGAGCCCATCGAATGGCACGGCGCGCAGCGTATCCGACGATGACACCGTAGAGAGCACCGAACAGACATTCGTAGAGGATGGTGTAGCAGATCCAGTGATAGGCGACCTTGCTGGCGTCTGGACGGTAGCGGATGAGGTAAACGGCGAGGTAGACAAACGGAAAAGCCATGCCATCGTTACATCCAGATTCCGCAGAAAGCAAATCTCGCAAGTGCTTGGGCACTCGCTTGGCGAATTTGCCCTTACCTACAACGGAGGAAGCCAAGACAGGATCGGTGGCTGTGACGCAGGCTGCGATGCACAGACTATCTAGCCAGTTAAGATGCGAATTGAAGAGACCCCAGATGAAAAGACTGGTAATGAGCCAGCCAAAAGTCATTACAGGAATGAGCAACAGCGTGACGGACTTCCAGTGCTTCTCCATGTACGCCCTTGGCAATTCGACTCCGACAGCGAAACATTGCACGACCAAGACGATACGCGAGAATTCCAGGGTAATCAGGTCGACGTTGCCCCATGTTCCGGGATCGATGAGATTGGCAGCATGAGGACCGAAGATGATACCACAAAGAGTGGCGACCGTGGCTTCACCAATGTACAGGCGCTCCTTGATGACAGACGAACATAACATGAACAGACTGGTGAAGCCGCCCAGGATGATGTACACCAGATGCGGCTTGGTGATGGAAAGGTGGTCCCACGCCATTGTGATTGGTGTTCCTGCGGTTCTTGGAAAATGGGTGGGGAGTCAAGGCCGCTTAAATCCTGCGAGCTTGTCGAAAAGGCTTGTACGGCAATTCTTTTCCGAGAATATATTCGGTGGGTTTTGTTTGGCTCGGTACACGTCAAACAATGGTTCGCTGCACGTGGAAACAAATCAAGGGTCTTTATATTGGTAGCGAGTTCACGCTAGATGGGCGGATTCGAGGCGCTGGGATCGCGCTGTCGAGAGTGTCGGCCGCACGAGGAGAAAGATGCAGTCGGACTTTGATGCATGTATAGGTGGATGCGCCCAGTCGCCGCTCCCAAGTGCCCTATGTGGCCGGTGACGTGAGGGGAAAAGGTACTTGGAGGCGTGGGCGGAGAAGATGTGGGGAAGGCGCGATCTGCTTGGGATGGGAGAAGCGTCTACAAGGTGACGGGTCAGTGATGCTTTGAGAGGGCAAGAGGTGGCTAGCAGGTGCTTCGCTGCGAGTATGGAGCCTACCTGGCCACTTGTTCTGCTGGGCGCAGGCTCTGCAAAAGCTTGGAAGCGCGAGGTTCAGCAGGCGCAAGCCTTCGCTGCTGGAGCCGTGATGCCGTATAACCGGATGCTGCTCTCGTCGTTTGGTGCCGCGGCGGCGTAGAGGGCTCGTTCAAAAGCACCTTACAACTGGATGGCGCTGCGATTGGCGACGCAGACTTTTGGGTAGCAAGAGACACGGGCTACAGCTTGCGGGCAGAAAAGCTGGCAATGGGCGCAAAGGTCCCGAGATGGATGCAAGAGTTAGCGGCTTGGGACTGCTTGGCGTACGCATAGGTCGGGTAGTAGTCGCAACGCCACCGTTGACTTCAACGGCCTTTGCTATCTCAGGCCGACTATTCGCCGATAAGAGGGCGTTTGCTGTAGAGAGATGATACTCTGCGGCATTGTCTGAGACTCTTGCTGAAGCTGGAGACGAGTGCGCAAGAGCAATGTTCGACCTCCAGCGCGGAGGCGTCTCGTCCCCCGATTGGAGCGCCCGCAAATGCTGTGCGCTACCACGCTTTCACTGAGCCTCTAAAACGTGGGGAAACAATGCCTTGTCCCATGGCCGTGGGCGCACCAGTGCTGACACCTGACGAAGACGCTGCACCGGACCATCACATGAAGGGCAATCGAAAGCATCTGTTTGGAGTGCTCGTTCTTGTCCTCTGCAGCGCCCGACTATCAATAACAAGGTTTGAAGCAGCGCATTCCCCACAGTAATCGCCAGCCATCACTCCAGTCTTGGCTCGCTCGTCCTCATGACAACACCATGATAATAGCTGCAGCCTGCAGCAGCTTGACGTCCGGTTGCGGAGTGCTGTCAAAGATGGACCCTGCATGAGGGTGTCGTAGAAGATGCATCGTGGGGTGTTGTATCACAGCAGCTGCAGTCACAAGTGCATACACTGGAGCCGCGGCGGGCAATAGATTCGAGTCTGTGATGGTGGTGGTGGTGGTGGTGGTGGAGACTTGACGCACGAACTACTGTACGTGATCACGTCTGTCTGTTGCTGCGTGGGGTGGGTGGTGCAAGTTCTCACCATACTTGAACAAGACAAGTCAGCACAAAGTACTACAACCCCACCAAGTCCACTGCGATCATCCATTCCGGGGGTCGAGTAAGGAATTCTGAAGGCCGCGTTGAACACTGTCGGTCTTGTGTGTGTGTGTGTGCGCGCGCGTCGATGCAAGCTATATTCACTACTGTACCTCTTAGTGGAGACCTCGCTATGCTTTCCACGACTGTAAACTCGTGCATCCATACATCTTCTACGTCGATCCCTCGAGGTCGGAAAATGAAGCTGCATCGGTCCATCCAGACTCACAAATTTTCTCTCGCCTAGTCGTCGTGGTGATATTCTTGTTTGTTAATGGTTTTGTTGTTGCCGTCAGGCATCACCGCAACTGTCAACATTGAAATGAGGCGACACCGCCAATTTCCCCTCCCTTTCGCCCCAAGATAGGAGAAAACAGGTGAGATGGATGCCCGTTGAACTGTGCTTTGGTCTGGTAGAATGTGTTCAAGGAACACCCTGAGTTACATCATGACACCGCACGACCGGAGGATACGAGCGTAATGGCGTCATTAGAGTAGTCAGTCGCACGTGGGAAGCAGTCAATCGCAACGTCTGTAAAACTTTATTGTTTTGTATGTATTGTACAGAGCTGCCCGTAGCAATGTCTCGTGTCGTGAATCTCATCTGCATTCTTTGGGCGACAGGAATCTGGTTTGACGCACTTTGTCATGCTCGCGCTTATCTTATGGTGAAACACCCGTTCCCGTTGCATTCGATCCTGCGCTTGCGGCTTGTTGCGACTGTTGGCACTGGATAAACCCTGATGTTTACCTTGTTGTCAAACTGGGTTGACCTGGTCTCTGAACCTAAAAGTGAAGCACGACACTAGCCTGACATTTGACAATCAAGGAACTTTTCATTTGCATACATACAACGGGTGCGTGCGTTTTTCTGCATATGAGAAATTCTATATACGTCATATTTGCAGTATCTACAATATCATGCCAGCAACTTCATCGTCGGGCGTCAACGCCGTGTGGTTCCACTTCCAGTACCGATTAGATCGCGAAATAGATGCGACTGCTCATGCTCATACCCATGTTCATGATCATCCTTGAACCCATCCGTGCGCCATGAAAGACTGGGGCTTTAACCTTCCCCGCCCGCCGAAATAACAGCGAACCAGTCTCGCAACGTGTAACTCTTTCTCGCTAAAAAAACATGATGCGATGATGAACGTGCTAGAATTTTTGACAAAATATGCACCTCGACAAAAATGTATCCCTGTCCCACAGAAATGTGAAGTGGAGAGGAATAGTATGTGGGATTGTATGCATGCCCCAGATGATGGGCCCAGAAGTA
Source organism: Plenodomus lindquistii (assembly GCA_025504975.1). Lineage (NCBI taxonomy): Eukaryota > Fungi > Ascomycota > Dothideomycetes > Pleosporales > Leptosphaeriaceae > Plenodomus > Plenodomus lindquistii. The sequence continues at coordinate 407,400 of JANUWI010000016.1, forward strand.
AAGGAAAAATATATACAGAGAAAAAAAGCATGGAGGCGTGCACGTTTGTCATGTCGTCATAATGTGAGGGCGAGTCAGGAGAGCTTCAGCGACCGACGGGTAACCATGTTCGTCGCTCGTCCATGCTTCTGGCTGTGCGACCGCCAGGTGTCAAGGGAATCTCAACACGCCCGCGGTCGTTGGGCTCGTGATCGCTATCGTCATCATAGGCTGACAATCGCGAGAAGTAATCTGCAAGTCCACTTGTTGGCGACGCGATGGTTTCGTATAGCGGAGGTGGTGTCTCTAGTGGTGGAGGTGGCTCCTCGTCGGTGAATGGGGGAGGATTGAATGAAGGTGCTCGCATGAGATGAATGGGCCGTTGAACTGCTGTGTCGGTTGGTCCTCCGATGTGTGCGGCTTGAGGGCGTGCGAGGATAGGCGTCGCGATTGCTGCGTCTGAGTTACCTCGGGATCTACTCAGAGAGCCCAATGTCGGGACGAAACTAGAGGGTGATGTGCGTCGGGTGGGCGCATTTGGACACCCGCAGTCGGGAATTAGGGTCCTACCAATAGCCGGCTCGGGGGAGGAGTAGGCGGGTAGGGCCGTGTTTGCTTGTGTCGCTTGACACGAAAGGATGTGAAAGGGTGAGTCGATTGAGATTTCGAAATGCCTTCTCTTAGTCGGGTCGGTGGCGTCAGGTTTTGAAAGGCGCATGACAAGCTAGGAAAAGTTAGTTTGGCTGAGAGCATATTGAAATGACGATCTTACCTTGATCCAGTGGTGCACTTGGATGTTTTGATACGTGGTATCAAAGTGGAGACGCGATTGCTTGTCTTTGTCCTTCATGTTGTGACAGCTTGGCAGTTGCACGTTGAACTCCATTTCCGTTGGACCGATATTGGCGTCACCACCAAGATCACCCAACAGGTTGGTGGGGTCGGCAACTTGGACGTCCTCGCCACGGGATGCAGCAGCTCTCTGATCGTACGGTACACCTCCGCCAGCCACAATCCTCATGGTACTACCTGGGAAGGCACTTGTTGGTGGGCCGTCTGCTCGCTTCTCAAACAACTGTACTTTGCGAACGGGCTCCATGCGATGTACTCGCTTGTTGTTGCAAAAGTACTCGATGTTTTCTGTGACGAAGACCTTGATGCGGTGACATTGGACTTTGGCGAGAGGCGTGAGCTTGAAAGCAATCGGGACCTGTGCACCGAGCGGGAAGGACTTTCCAGAAATAACAATGTCGTAGTGCAACTGGTCTTCCCAGCTGCGACTGATGGCGATGGGCTCGACTTGCTCCAACGAGCCTTCCGAAGGTGCGCGAATGAGTTGAACCTCCTTAGTGCCGATAAGGTTTGTGCGGAATGCCCCAGCGCGTTCCACTGTTGCTTCAAGTTCGTATTTAACAGAGCCAAGGTCCACCTCGATGGTCTCAGGAAGGTGACTGTCGAGGGGCAATTCAAAATTGTACATGTACTCGCCCGGGTTGAAGGTTCTGTATCCCTTCTGTGCTACTGAGGGTCCGCCTGAAGGGGACTCACCCTTGCCAAAACTGCGCGATTGGTTGACTTGCAACGACAGTCGCTTAGCTTCTTTCGAAGTTAGGTTTAGGGAGGAGTTGTTTGGCGAGTTGCCGAGGTTGCCGTTATTCTTGTAAAGCTCCACGCGATCTGCGCCCGTGCCAGTCTCGGCCGTAGGAAATTGGGAGTTGAAAAATGGCCAAGTGTGGCTCATGAGGATGTCGACTTCCTCAAAGTCGACTTTCTTTGGCGGAATGCCCTCTGGCCATTTCGTGGTCGCCTTTCCGCGAAATTTGAGTGTCACTGCTTTTATTTTTGTGGGTTTGGTGACCTTCAAGATCATGCTACCCCGAAGCATTGCAGTATTTCGCTCGGCGTATTCGGCTTGTTCAAATCCTCTCAAGAATAGTACTGGCTCTGTGAGTTGGATGTTGACATTGACACCACCTCCAGAAGCCACCGGCTTTTCCTCTGGCATGCTCTTGACGCTTGTAACGATGCTCTTTGCGGAATTTCGTCCAGATGACCAATTTGATTCTGATATTGAGGGTCTGTGAATGCCGGCTGCGGCCAAGGTGGTGCCTATTGCGCCCACAGCGCTCACAGCGCCTACTGAGTTTCTTTGACTCGACCTCATCTCGTCTGCTCCCCGTTCGGGTACCGACGCAACTGAGTTTCGGTTGCTGCTCGTGGATGATCGCGGCGTTACGGTGTCGACAGGATCTTGGTGGGCAGTGAAGTGTGAGTCGATAAAGGAACGAAGGAAACGTTTCGCACTGTCGCGTGGAGTCGCCAGCTTTTCGGTGAAGTACGACTTGCTGGTCGTCTGTCGTTTCTGACAGCGGAAGAGAGTTGGGTCGGGGGCGACGTGCGCAATGTGAATGCGGTGCGGCCGTCGATTCCTCGCTTGGAAGATGCCTCGGTTGGATCTGGTGGGATCTTTGAGGTGGTCAGGTACGTATCGCAGGCGGCCACGATCAGAGTAGACAGTACGGTATTCTGTCATGGCGGGGTGTAGTGTTAGTCGAGTTCAATAGCAAGACGTTGAGCGGCAGTAGTGCTGATGCATAGGTGGGGTTGGAGTGGGCGACGCCTTATAAAGAAGAGACAAAAGTGAGGTGGAACGCGAGCTACAGGATCTTGTGCGACTTTGCAGAGTCATGGGGAGGAGTACAAAGGGCTACCTTGCTAAGGTAACATAACCATGTCTCCAATGTCCTTGATTTGGGAAGGAGCAGCGCAGGTGGGAGGCAGCCTTGCAAGACAAAGGGCCCAAACACGGTGAAGGAAATGAGACAGGGACTCACGCGTTAAAGGAAGCTACTAAGGCCTGCTGGGTCGATATGAGAATGCAAAGTTCAAACGCGATCGTCGACGTGCGCAGCGGTATGTGATAGGGCTCCAAGTGGAGCGGTCAAGTGGCCGATGTGACGGAAGCGTGCGGGAATCCCCTGCTGTGGGGAGTCTGCGTTGGCGTGGGTGAAGGCTTAGCAGGGAACACGGCTGTTTTGACATGTGCCCAAACTAGCAAGCAGGCATGGGCGATCCGTAGACACAGTCAGGCTAAGCCAGGGCGCTGCACGCAGAATGGCCGTTGTCGAAATGTACAGGGCCCCTCGGCGGGTGACGCGGAGTAATGATGCTGCAATGCGAGGCGGGGGTGCAGCGGGCAGTGAGGATCAGATTGCAGTGCTCAGGTAGGTAGGTGTCTGCTGGGGGGCGGGCGTGAACAGCGACGGCTCGAGTCAAATAGTGCAACAACGGGCAACGTCAAAAGAGTGCGCGGCTTCGAGGCGGTTGTGCGGTGATCAAAGGGACCTTCTCGGCCATAATCTCCACGGCAGACATGGCGATGCTCCAAGCGTGATAAAGCAGAGCTTTGGCGGAGCGGCGGATGCATTACATCACCTCGAGGTCCAAGGCTTGCTAACGACGTCGCCAGTCGCCAGTGTCGAGAGTCTGCAGGGCCGATGCTGCCAGGCCTGTTGCAGGCTAGCAAGCGACTCCCGGCATTCTCGGCAAGGTGCTGCAATCGCCTGAGCCTCGTCTGCCCAGTGCCAGTGCCAGTGCCAGTGCCTCGTAATACCTAGCCAGCCCCGCAGTGCACGAGGGGTGTGCCGGCTGCTGACAGTTGACAGACAGTGCCTCCGAAGTTAGTCGGAGGCGAGCACAAGTGGTGAGGAGACACGGTGTGTACCCAAGTACTGACGGAATGAGGCATGGGCGGGCCAGACCTGCAAAGATGATACACCTACATCCCGGCGCAGTACGTACACAGTACATGGTGAGATTTGCTGTTTCTTGATTTCGGGCCATGATGCAGCCCAAACCGGCGCATGCACCAGACAGCAGATGCATAGAGCAGGTCATCCAAGGTGTACTCCCAGACTGCCGTACACACTTGTTGGCAGTCATGTCGACTCCTGCTGTGCAATAGTTGGCAGTGGCAGGCCACCCCACGAAACATCGTTGCTTGCTTGGGCCAGACAAAGATTGCACAGCACCGAATCGCGTAGCGATCGGCTCCCCAGGCGTCTCAATCTGGACCACACACGCAGCGGCGGTACAGATCGGTTCGCACCACCTAATCGGCGAGCAGCACGTCGTAGACTAATCAGCTCACCGCAAGAAGAAAGTGTCCGTGTACCATCATGGCCGCCGTCATGTGCAGAATCGCACGCAGCAGCTCGCGTGCTCCACGGGGAGCAGTCGGCGAAAATGGACAGACGGCGAGCCTCGTTTTGCTCTTGTGTGCGGCGGATCGCTGCAGGATCTCCGGGCTGTGCCTGTGCGTGCGGATGAGCAGCACGATCGTCCAGGCGAGGCCGCTCCATCATCGGCAGTGGCTTGCGTCTCCAAGCCTGGCCAAGTGTCCCGTCCTGTCCTGTCGCACCCAGCACGTGACGCACGCGAAGACTTCCCCGCAACGCGCCACAAAGGACAAGGCTTAGCTCGGAGCGCGTGTCCCAGTGGCCAAGGCAAGCACACGACCGCGCGACCGAGTACATGCGCCAACCCCGGCCATGAACGCGACTGATGGAGGCTATGGTGCGTGGACGAGGAATCCATCACGACATGGCCGCATGCTTACGGGACATAGGGACAAGTCAGCTGCCCCTTGCTGGGGCCATTCTCTGCTGCACCTCAATCGCCCCCGAGCAGCGCGTACGTCTACCTGCTTTCACGCCCCCATGCTGGCCCCCTCTGACGGTCCTACATAGACCCAACTCGCCGCTGTCGGCGCGCAGATGGGTGCGACCATCAAGCTCGACCTCACATCAGACGTAACCCACCTTATTGTCGGCAACACCGACAGCGCCAAATACCGCTATGTCGCCAAGTCTCGCGACGATGTCAAGGTCCTCTTGCCCGACTGGCTGGAGGCCCTCCGCGCAGTGTGGATGAGGGGCGACGATGATCTGGATGTCGCTGCCTTGGAGGATGAATACCGACTGCCTACACTGTTCGACCTGAAAATCTGCCTCACCGGCTTCGATGATCGTACGCAGATTGCCCCAGCACACACATCGCCCACTGACAGAACGCAGCGGAACAACGAAGGCATATTCAGGAGACGGTCACCAGGAACGGGGCAGAGTACCATGGCGACCTCACCAAGGCTGTCACCCACCTCATCGCGGCTACGCCATCTGGCAAGAAGTACGAGCATGCGCTGGGCTGGAACATGAAGATTGTCTCATTGGAGTGGTTTGAGCAGAGCCTAGAGCGAGGCATGGTACTGGATGAAGCACTGTTCAACCCAACACTGCCTGTTGAAGCACGAGGAAGAGGCGCCTGGGATCGCAGGTCCGCGACACCAGTACACGGCAAACGCACACGGGAAGGAGACCAGAGCCAAGCGCTCAATCCGTTCAGACGAAAGCTACGCCGTTCAGCGAGTACCAAGTTTGGAAATCAAAGCGAGTCGTTATGGGCTGGCATTACGGCAGTCAACTTGGACAGACAACAAGACGACGGAGACGAATGGAATGAGCCCACCATTGCTCAGCACGCTGAGTCGAGTGCACATACGCCGGCATCGCGGACAGGTAGCGCGCCGACTCCAGGGGATACCACATCATTTGTCAATCCCGCAGACGCTCCAGTATCTCCTTCATGCATCTTAGCCAAAGCTTCTTCGGCCGACGGTCTGTTCCAAGGGCGTGTCGTGTGTCCCCACGGCTTCGACAGGGAAAAGGTATGGCACAGCCATGTAAGCATTTAGTTGACGCTGACGACCCGACTAGACCAATATCTTGCGCCAACATTTGAGTAGTCACGGAGCGCGTGTCCTTTCCACTAGCGATCTCAACAACATATCGAATGATGACATGACACTTGGTTTTTTGATCGTACCGCATGATGCTGAGGTGGACCTCGCGCCTATTCCGGATCGTGCCGGATCACTTGTGAACATCGTCAGCAATTGGTGGGTCGAACGCTGTCTCCACGGCAAGCGTCTGATCGACCCCGCGGATGATGTGCTAAGTCGTCCGTTCGGAAAGCTTAGTGTGAGCGGCAAGTTTCCTTTCCGCTGTAGATCTTATTTTGGCAAAACTGACGTAGCAAGGATTCTCTGGTTTGACAGTCAACTCGACTGGCTTCGCCGGCATCGAATTGCTCCATGTGACGAAAGTTGTTGCGCTTTTAGGTACGGTAGTCGAATCCACGCCTGCCAATTGGTTCTGACTCTTGACAGGTGCCACCTATGACGAACAACTCTCGGCGCAAACATCGGTCATTGTTTGCAACTCCTCGGGAACAAATGCTCAAAAACTCAAATTCGCAGCTGAGAAGCGGATACCGGCTGTGACGTCGGCATGGCTCTCAGATTGTGTACGCAACGGCCGTCTGCAAGCCTACGATGAATACAGATTCAGCACAACACCGACCCCACGCATTCAGCATGTGAAGCCAAAGCCTCGTGCCTCTCTCGATGGGCGGGCAGGTGCTGGGGTGGAGGACGGTGGCAGCAAACCCCGTCCACGCATATCTCAAACAAAGATTGTGACCAAACCCCAAGTGCTTCGAAGACCACGTACTCTGGAATTGGCGCCATCAGCTGATGCCACACCAACCCAAGATTCAAATATCAACACTCCTGTCAATCAAGACAATTCCAGAATCCCCAACTTTGACGGCGCTACGTCCCTACCACTCCAAAACATCAGCGTAAACTCCCGCCGTCCCTCCACATCCTCCACGTCTTTAAAATCCGCCCCACGCGCACGAAGTCGCAGCTCCTCCGCCGAATCCCTGATTCGCGCACACCCTGCCCCAGGTTCACGCCCCTCCGCCACCGCCCGAAAAACTTCCCCAGATTCAGTCATTCCAGCGGACTCCCTTGACCAGACCGTGACTGCGGTTCCGCCGCAACCTCAACCCCAAGCGCAATTACCGCCAAAGGACGTCCCTGCCGCCGACAAAGATTACTCCGACATCTTAGCTCAGCTACGTGCAAACCGCAAGACTGCACCTGAATCTGCTGATGCGGCAGAAGGTCAGGGACGTAGGAGGAGGAGGCAACTCGGACGTGCAACAAGCACGCGGTCGAACCAGAGTGCTGCAAGTTCGGGAAATGCCGGGACTGTGAATCCGAGTCTGGATAATAATGAGGACGAAGAAGGTGAGAGTGTGCTGGTGGAAGAATATCAGCCGAGTCAGCAGTTGGGGTGGGAAGAGCCGGGTGCGGCGAAGGCGAGAGAGGCGATGATCAAGAAGCTGGGAGGCACGATCAAGGAGAAGAGTGTTGCGGTGCAGGGGATTGGGGTGGTCACGGATGAGGGAGGGGAGAAGGAGGGGAGGAGCGTTAGGAAGAGGAGAGCATGAGTCGTATATCATTTGATTTGAACTAGATTCAACGCGTTGTATAAACGCACAGTGGCGCGTGGGTTTGCATGAGAAGCATAGCATAGCATAGCATACAGTACCGGCGTCCACAGTTCAAACAAATCTCTACAAGTGATAAAAACCACCCACCATCCTCCCACCCACCCCCTCAAATCCCATACGTAACCTTCAACCTCCTCTCCAAATGCCCCCTCGCCGTCAAAACCTCTCCCTCGCCCTCCCTTAACCCCAACCTCCTCCTCTGCCCCTCCAACTCCTCCCTCCCCTCCTCCCCAAACCCCTCAATCACCCGACTCGGCAAACCACCCAATTCCACACTATCAAGCGGATGACAAAAATACGCCATACTATACCTCTCCTCACCACCTTGTCCTTGAAAAACAACACGATGCACTGTACTCTTCAACAACCCGTTTGTCCAAAAACTCAGTAAATCGCCAATGTTAACCAGGATAGGGGGGTGGGACAGGATATCCGGAAATGGGTTCACGGGCACGGGGATCCAGCCACGGGGTGTGAGGAGTTCGAGGCCTGGTTGGCCGGGGAGGCGGAAGAGCAGGGTTAGTGTGCCGTAGTCTGAGTGGGCGCCTGCGCGGATGGAGGGGGCGTTTTGCGTGGTTGGGGTTGTGGGGGGTTGGGAGGATGGGGGGTAGTAGAGGAGGCGGAAGATGGTACCGCTGGGCCCGAGCGATTGGTCGTGGCGCGTGGTGAAGTAGTCGTGGGGGGAGATTTCGAGGGCGATGTTGAGGAGGGAGAGGAGGGTTTGGCAGAGGGTTTGACAGGAGGTTTGGAAGCGGGAGATTAGGGGTGCGTGGGTGGAGAGGGGGTGGGGGAGGGGTTGGAGAGTCGGGTGTGGGGGGGCGATGTTGAAGGCTTCTTTTGGGTCCTGGGTCGAGGTTAGATGTGGTGTTGGGATGGAGAGGAGGGGGTAGAGGAGTGAATACCTTTTGGCCGTCTGGGTCAAGGGATTCACCTTGCATGGAGACCCAGCCGCGGTTTATGCCGCCGGCTTTTTCGGAGTGGATTGCGTATTCTTTTCTTTGCTCGAGGGGGGAGTTGAAGAAGTCGCGAGACTGGTTTTGTTAGAGATGAGACTTTTATTTGGAGGGGACGTTTTGCGGGAGTCGGGTTCTCTGACTTACTAGGTTGAACATGTTGTCGATGTCTTGAGTGGAGATTGTGAGGCCATCGCTTTTGATGTAGAGAAAGCCATGAGTAGATGCAGCGTCGAGGACTTGCTGAGCCACTTCCTTGGACGGGTTGGAGATATCGATGACTGGAATGGTCTCTGGTGTACTTTTGGGTATGGCCATGTTTAGTCGCTTTGAGAGACTACACAGTACAGTGGATGGAGGGGAATTGATCACTGATAAGGCCTTTGGTATCGAAAGCTTGGTAGAACTAGCCAACGAAGCAAATTCTCATGTACTTTTCAGAATCTCGAGGAGGAGCGCGAAATAGACAATAGGGTCTGTCTGCCTCACTCAGGATGCTTACGTTGTTATAGGGCAGTGACACTTGACTTGATAGTGTACCTGAGCTAGTGTGTCCGTAATGGGTATAGGCGAGGCCGCAGGGATGGCATGCTTGGCGTGTGGGAGCTGCCGCCCGCAGCTCCAATTTACATGTCTCTGGTTGCCCTGCATCCCCGCATACAAACAAATACCCACCTTCAGTGCACCAATTGTCTGGCAGGACTCGTTCGTTCAAGCCAGAGCGCCCAAGGAATTTCGAAGCCACCGCCAATATCCCCACCAGCCATCGTCCCAGCGCCAGCAGCGACACGCGACGCTGACCATGATTCGCGACTTCGTGCAGTGGACGGCCACTTTCGCGGAGACAAGCGACCTGGAACAGCTTGGTGGCTGTCGCGTGGGTGTCGAGGCCGCCGACTACCTCAGCCAGCGCATCCTGAACCATGCCCGCGCCAAAGAGCCGCTCGTCCCCGCGCTGGGAGGCCTGCCATTAGCCCTCAAGCAGCACATCGAGGAGGACTTGGACACGTTCCGAAAGTTCGATATTGAACCGTGGTTCGTCTTCAGCGGGCTGGACATTACGAAACACGACAACCCTTTTGGGCACAAGACAGATGAGGCTGCCGTCAACGCCAATGCCTGGAACTTGTACGACAGCCATCAGGCCGAGGCGTCAGTCGCCAAGTTTGGAGAGTCCAGTAAGCCAGGCCATGCGAGTCCAATTGGCCCTGTCACTTACGCGCTGCAGCATACGTCACCCCAGAAGACCTCTTTCGCGCGTTGCAGTCCGTCCTCACCGAGCGCAACATTCGCTTTACCGTTGCGCCGTACAGCGCCTGGGCTCAGGTAGGCAGACTTACCTAGCACCCACCCATGGCCGCTAACATGGAATAGCTGGCATATCTCGAAAAGTCACAACACGTCCATGCCATCTCGGGCGCATCCGATGTCCTCCTCTTCGAATGCGACAAAGTCATCACATCATGGGAGTTCGAGGAGCGACAGTTCCGCTACACCAGGCGGGAGAAGTGCAGGGCCGACTTGGAGAAGTTCGCTGGTAACGTCAGGATCACAGACGAGATCTTCGTCGACGCATGCATTCTCGCCGGAACACCCTTCCTCCCCACCCTTCCCAACCTCAGCTCGCCCAATCGAACCGAGCTCTTGAAGCCACACAGCGCCATCAAGATGATTATGAGCAGCGGCAGGACCGGGTACTCGGTAGTAGTGAACAACCAGGACGACCCACGGTTCAAGGAGATCGACTATATTGCGCGCTACCAGAAGGCACGCTTGGCCGTCAAGAACCATCCCGTCTATACAGAGGACGGCAAGATCGAACCCCAAAATTCCCACGAGCTGCCAAACGACGCAGTACAGTACCTGGGCCAACGACTACCCGATGAACTGTTCCACTACATGTCAAAAGGCCTCATCGCTCCACGCATCCTCCAATGGCGCACAACCTGCGAAGTCTTTGAGGTGCCGCCCATGGACGGAGGCGAGTCCATAGAGTACAAGAACTTGGTCAGCAATAAGCTGATTCCGCTACGAACGACTGCTTTCAACTTGCTTTCGAGCACACTACACAACTGGTACAGGCATAAGGATCTAGAACAGAGATGTTGGTTCTCGGACGCAAGCAACAAGCAGGTCTCGACTACCATCCGGGTAGAGCGATCATCAGAGTCGCAGACTCCAGCGATAGTAGAAACATGGAACGTCAAGGAGGCCACTTTTAGAGACGCTGTTTCGCAATACAAGGTGGGATCAGTAACTCAAAAATGCATACATGGATTAACGTGTGATAGGATTATGGACACTTGGGGTCCGCGATACTGGCGCTGCAAAATTCCGAGTTCACCTCAAAGACCATTGCTAAGAAGGACCCTGGCAATGTATTGAACACAACCGACGAGATCCTCTACAACTCAATATGGCGTTTCCTTGCCCTACGCGACTATGTAGACTCGGATCACAACCTAAAGGACTGGGGCAAGGTCCTCGTCAAAGTCATTACTGCTCTCAAAGGCAAGCCAGAGCTGGAAGAAGCTGCAGTGTTGGCGGTAGAGTTGCTGCGGATGGGAGTTCTTACACCCGACATCAACATGTTTCCTTCTTATAATGGCGCGCCAATGCGCGGCAGCAGTACGTATCCAGGCTCGTCTAGCAGAACCCTAGCTTACATCTCGACAGCGCAAGATCAAAATGCCAATATGTTGGTGTCTCGTGTAGCCGGACTTGGCACCCTTCGTCATAGACCGATCGGATTCACAGGGCCACTGAGCCAGCACCTGCTTGGTTACAACTCTGTCATTGATGTTGTCCGCCAGGCATTGCGTGACTTGGTGGAAGTGGCATCAACTCACATGTTCTTGACAGGTTGCTGTAATCGACATGTGGACCTGCCATCGATCGCAATGAAGTATGTGTCCGCCCTCTCACGCTCTTGCCTGTGCTAATTATTTTAGACTACCCTTTCTTCTGCCAAACAACTGCGCACTGAGCATTGCAGTCAAGTCGTATCTTGACGAATTGCTCAGCAATGATGCGGATCCTACCTCTACCAGCACCAAGATCAGGGTGGTCGAGACTGCATCAACACGCTACTTCCCACAATCTATCGACTTCCCAGGTGATCTCAAGACAGCTTTCCAAATTTGGGATGCGGTCTACGATGGAGTAAAGAATGGAGGTAATGCGGTCTCCGCAGCGAACAAGAAGCTATGGAGTGAAACCAACGATTGGTTGGCCGCACGACGGTAGATTCGTAAGGCACACAGAATCAAGAGGATTTTGGAGAGGCACTGGCGTGGCGAGGATTAGGTTTTGCTTGCTTTCTGAGGTGCGACCTCGAGAATGCTTGCTGGCCAGCTAATGTCTGAATAACGAACCACTCCAGCGATATGCAGGTGAAGCAAGCCTGTGGCAGGCTATCCTCCTGTTATACATCTATCTCAACCATAACCTTGACCTATAAGCAAAGTATCTACATGCTACTTGGTGTAGCCAGGGATAGCAGGCAGACTGCAAATATAACATTACAAACACGCACCGCCTGCATCGAAAGGACAGGATTGCCAAGCGCCATCTTGGGCCGAATAGCACTACAAAAGACTTGAGACAGCGGGAAAGTCATAGGCAAGTGGCGAAGTACAATCACAACACATATCTATACCACAAACGCTACATCACCGTATAAGATCCGTTTTCCGTGTTCACGTTCATGATTCCCTTGGGCTCTTGTTGTACGACTTGGCGAACGCACGCCATTTCATCCTTACATATCAACACAACCCCCGCAACGATGAACCCAGCATGAACATCACGACAAGCGGTGCCCATGTTTTGGTAAGGCACGATTTAGCATCAATATGGAGTGATGGGCTCATCTCCATAAGCTCTCGCGAATCAAAATGTGCATGCACAATGATACCATACATCGACTTGGAGTATCATATCCCGTCCCAAACAGTATGATTGCTCAGAAGTGAACTACTATACATCAAGGCTCTGCATGAACCCACATACCAACTAAAGAATCATTGTTCGAGAGTCTTTGACTCGTTGAGAAGCGACCATAGCGACGGAACTCCTGACATCTGCGTCTTCTCAAGCCCAAGATGCTCCGACTACGACCCCAGCCTTAACTGGCTACCCCCTCGCACCGCTGGATCTGAAATATGTTCTAGAATCTTATCAGGCCTTCAACATTACCCCAGTCGTTGGCCGAGATTTCGTCAACGTCAATATCAAAAACTAGCTACATACTCCCAACTCTGACAATTTGATCCGCGATCTTACTATCGCAAGTAAATATCCAATCCCGCTTGGTGAACGATGGATGCACTGACACGACTCAAATTTTCCCAGCGTGGAGTCGTCTTCTTCCGCAAACAAAACGATCTCGACAACGATCTGCGGGAGGAAGTTACTCAGCGTCCCGGCGATTTGACCAGCACCCTGAACATCCAGACACCCTCTGAGCCTCCGACTACGAAGTCTACCACCGTCTCTCCCCTCCATACTAGGATTTCCGCGAAAGCCTAACAGCCACCCACCCTGTACTCCGCACCAGCCTCGTCACAAGCTGGTCCGTATACGCCCCAGGCCACCATTCTTCGCACATCGACCGGCTGACCAAAAAGGAGAGCGCGATTGCGGCTAGATTGCCATGTTCAGGCAGTTGACTGTTGAGAAGCACGATTTGCAGGTCAGATATGGGTAGGTAGGTGGCAGGATGTGAATGATTTGGCGGTTTGGGAGGCAGAATAGGGCAGCGGGGGGTTAAGTTTTGGGGAGAAGCTGTGTTTGGATCTGGAGAGTTCTGGTGGGAGGGAGGCGCTTGGGGAGAATGTGGAGAGGTAGGATTGGGTAGTTCAGTTAAGTTAGGGGTTTTTACAGATAGTCTTCATGGCGATGATTTGAGTTTCTTTGAAGTGCTGGCATTTGTTACGTGTCCAAGCTCTAAACAGATGACAAAATTACTACAGTCAATGGCTTTAGGAAATATATTGAAATCTAAGTTGTATGCGCTACACACAGCTGATGGCGAGTCACAAATAGTGTACATCGATCAGATTTTCTTCCCACTACTTGGAGGATCTCAAGATCTGTGCTCTTGTAGTTAAATGAGCATTTGGCATATGTGATCTCCTCTTGCTACAGTCTCGGAGCGTCGTCCAGTATCGCTAAAGCGTCTCGAGTGTGACTGGAGTTACAAGTCGATTATGCTGGGGCTTGAAAAGGCATGACCAAGTCGTGAGTTCATTCACAGAAGCTAAAAGAAAACACGGTGTTCGACATTTCTATTTGGTGTTGAGTAAACAAGTGCCAATCCTGAGGATCTCATTGGCCCAGATTGACGACATTCCTCTCAACTTCACGACATAAACCGCCTTTGATTCTACAACAGCCACGGCGCACCCTGGAATTAGAAAGCGCAAATATCTTGAGCGGTTGAACAGTCGATGCAATCAAGACTACGCTTTATCATGCACCATTGCCCGCCAGCGAACGCTGCACGGTGTCGCGAATCGCCAAGCTTTGACGCGATTCTCCGCATAGTTGACGTGCCAGCAGGGGTGCGTTTTCATGATCGAATACCCCAGGCTTTCGTCGCTGCGGGTGAAAGCATACCAGCTCGTAGGAGAGATCCCAGTTTTGCTGTTGGTCGTTAGCCGATGCGACTCTGTTCTCAACATTGCGCTGTGATTCCTGGTACGAGATCGTCAGATTCCATCTTTTACAAACTGGTCAATACCCTTAAGTTGAGCCGATCCCAGTGCCGTGGTATCGATCCACGGCCACGTTTTGACATCGACAACCCAGCTTAAAGGGAACTACCCGTCTGCTGCCAAGTCTTTCGTGACGCCGCCATGTCCTTTCTGTTGCCGACGGCTCTTCTTCTGGGTAACCAAAGCTCTTCTTAGCATTAATTACCCAATCGTAGACGACTCTGCCCTTATCAGTGGGCTCGATAGTGGAAAGACACAAAGGCGAGTCCACTTCTAGATATCCTAAACTCTTGTACCTAGCAATGTTGTCAGACATGGATCCAGTTGCACCATTTTGAGGCGCAAATCTCAATCATGAGCATCTTCGACCCTATAAGGTACCCATCGAAATGTCCTACCAAGTTCTACCAACCTGGTCCAGCGGCTTTTTTCTACCATCTAGTTACGAGACGACAAATTCCTTGTCGAATCAACACTGGTATCATGGCCGCGCTCACACTGGACTCCAAGCAAGTGCCCATCACGGGGCAATCTTCCGACACAAGCTCCTCACATACCTTGACGAAAGAGATCCCAGAGCATGGCTCGTACGATGACCATCCGTTCAGCGACCCTGCAACAGCGGACCACTGGCGCAGAATCTACGAGGCTGCACAGTATGAGGGACGACATCGGTTCGATCCGAATTACACGTGGACCGCCGCAGAGGAGAAGAAGCTTGTCCGCAAGGTCAGTCTGACCACCACTTACAAGCTCATCGCGAGGTTGCTAACACGATCAAAGTTGGATTTGAGGATCACGCTATGGGCATGGATCATGTTCATCTCTCTTGATTTGAACCGCAAGAACGTTAACCGAGCAATCTCCGATAACATGCTTAAAGATTTGGGTACGTGACAAAAGGTTAATATCGAGATGAGGGTGCTGACATGGGCAAAGGGATGAACACCAATGACTTCAACTATGGACAGACGGTATGCTTCAGTCAAATATCCATGTCACTAATAAGATCTAAGACAATGTAGATCTTCCTCGCGTCGTTTCTCTTTGCCGAGCTTCCCAGCGGCCTCATCAGCAAGAAGCTTGGTGCTGATCGGTTCGCCACTTCTGCTGCATTGTCCCCTCAATTGATCCTCTAACCTGCTGATAGGTGGATCCCGACCATCATCTGCGCTTGGTCGATTGTCAGCGCGTCACAATGTGCAATTAAGACGAAAGCTCAGTTCTACGCGCTACGTTGCGTATTGGGTCTCTTGATGGGCGGGTTTATCCCAGATATTGTATTATGGCTCACCTACTTCTTCAAAGGAAGGGAACTGCCATTACGGCTGGCCTGGTTTTGGACTGCGCTGAGTACATGCAATATTGCTGGATCCCTCCTCGCAGCGGGTATCCTACAAATGCGCGGACTCAACGGATGGGGCGGTTGGCAATACCTGTAAGTTACTCACCGTTGAGGACTACCACAGATGCTAATGTGCATAGATTTCTCATCGAAGGTCTCATCACCCTCGTTATTGGCATCTTCTCATTTGGCCTTATGCCCCCAGGCGCCTGCCAAACCAAACATTGGTTCCGTGGCAAGAACGGCTGGTTCAACGAGCACGAAGAGCACATCCTTGTCAACCGCATTCTCCGCGACGACCCATCCAAGGGTGACATGAACAATCGCCAGGCTGTTGGTCCATCTTTACTGTGGAAAGCTGCCTGCGACTGGGAGCAATGGCCACTGTACATCATTGGTCTTCTCGCCTACATTCCTCCTGCCCCACCAGCGAACTACCTTTCCTTCATCCTGCGACAACTAGGCTTCTCCGTTTTCCATGCCAATCTTCTCGCGATCCCGTCGCAATTTCTATACGCCGTACAACTTCTCATTGTCACATGGCTGTCCGATAAGTTCAAGGAGCGCAGCATCATCTCCAGTCTTTCCAATGTCTGGATCTTCCCCTGGCTCGTCGCCCTCGTCGCACTTCCCGCCGACACAAATTCATGGATCCGCTACGCGCTCCTCAGCGGACTGCTTTCGTACCCCTACTGCCATGCCATCCTCGTTGGCTGGAACGCAAAGAACTCGAACAGTGTGCGTACAAGAGCCGTTTCCGCCGCTTTTTACAACATGTTTGTGCAGTCTGGTAACATGATTTCGTCAAACATCTACCGTGACGACGACCAACCGCTATACCGCCGGGGAAACAAGATTCTGTTGGCCATTTGCGTCTTCAACATCTTCCTGTTCTACGCCGTCAAGGCGTTTTACATTTGGCGCAATAAGGTCAGGGATAGGAAGTGGAATGCTATGACGAAGGAGGAACAGGAGGACTACGTGACTAGTACCAAGGATGAGGGGATGAAGAGGTTGGACTTTAGGTTTGTGCATTGATCATGTGAAGAGACATTGGAAACGGCGAAGAGTGTACTGTGACCGCACGATAACGGCCAAAACAGGCGACGCATGTTATAGCATCCGCAGGCTGGCAAACCTTAGCTTATTGAGGTAGCTAAGCCGTTAAGCAATGATCACCATTCCGTACACACAGCTCGGACCATCGTTCATCAAGAAACAGTCTGCTGTCATCCGTGATCGTGCTTCGAGGACCCTGAACGTCATGGCTGCGCTTTCGCTGAAATGGACATACCTAGTCGACGCGGATGTGGCCACGCTCCCTCAACAATGTGGTTCACCATTGATGAATCACCATCATGTTTGTTCTTCTCCTACTCCGCATTTACTGCCTGGGCAGGGCAGGTTCTAACCCACCACGAGGCCCCACGTGACCATCCTACCAGTCTCAGCGCTCGTCTTTCGCACCTCGCCCTCCGCCACACCTTCCTTCAATACCCCTGCGACTTCCCGTCTCAAGCTAAACACACTAGTGGCTGTACTCCAAATCACACATCAGCCAAACCCTACTACAGAATTAAGTTACTTCTAGCACGAATGGACCTTGAATTGCGCAATTTTAGTTTTGTCCAAAGTACTCTTCATGCTCAAGCGAAACTCTATTTGCTCCCCGGCCCCAAGGTCGCGGCTCCGCACACGAGAGCAAGTGGCGCTCTAGTGTACTCGAAAAAGCCTAGAAACGGGATGATGGTGTTGTGCCTTGATTTCTCAGCCACAACATTGTACGTACTTTTGAAAAGTCTGCGAAAGCTTGGGTTAGCTCTGGATCATGTTAGGATAGTCTTGGACTTATTGAACACGGCTTGCAATGGTGTCGCAGTCCGACGGCATGATTGTGATGTTTCGTTAATTCCGGCCTTCTCGGCCGGCCAAAGACTCGCCGTACCATGCCGGTATACCTCCTGAAGTTGCTCAACGCCACTGCACTGGTGTACTAGCATCAAGCTCTCACGAAGTCAGCGAGTACTCGGTGTCCTCGAAGCTTCCACCAAATGTCAAGGCCTTGAGCAACAGTCTGCACCCTGAAGAGTCGAAGATATAATTGAATGGCCTCTGGTTGGACTGCTGAGGCGGAGTCAAAGCCAAGATAGGAGAGAGTTCAGACTGCTTGATATCTGGTTGCCAGACTTGGCATCGTCATTGTAAACACCGTGTCGATTCACGCATGTTGGTCAGCCACCAGAACACCATACTAGTAGTATTCAAGCAGGACCTCGCTAGCTGGATCCCCTATTTGATGGAGTTCGCTCATCGTTATGGCATTCAATATGCCAATTTTCAGAGTACTGCGGCATGAATCAAGCCACCGACGCCACACATCGTTGATTGGTTGACTATTATCCGAGTCCGGAACCAAGATCGACGTCGGGATTCGGCTCCGTTCGGCTTGCTTCCCCGATCAAGTTTGACAAATCAGTGCGGTGAATTCTGGCCATGTCAGCACGCTGGGTGGTCGAGTCTTAAAGGTAAGCGAACCTAATTGACTACCTTCTAATTTACTTCGAAAATACCCACTCTTCAAACTCAGGACAAACCTCGGAAGGAAAGGTGACCACCCAGGAAGCTTCAAAAGATGGTAGTAGAGCGCTTGGTGCGTGTTGGCTCACGTTGACACAACACATGACTCGCCCAGGCACGACGGGGTAGGGAATCCAGCAGCCGGAGTTTCTTCACATTTTCTCAAATAGCGCTTTTACAGCCGAAGAAAGATACCGTCGCACGTATTGAAAGACCGCATGCATTAGTAGGTAGACAGTCGAACTAGTTACACACGTATGCATACCGAGCCTTTGAGCAATGCGCAGGGTCCCGACTACTATTATAGAAGACTGCCAATGAGTTTGTTCCTTCCGCGCTTGTCCACACTATATGCTAGTAGTGCTTCGTTGGTCCGGAAATCAAGTAACTAGGCGAATTAGAGTTTTGGCCCTTTGTGTAGTGCACATAGCCCTATGGAGCCCGAGACGAACAATGGAGGCTGGAACAGTCAGGGTCATATCGCCCCGTCACTGTGCAGGATCCCTGTAGTGAACCTGTTGCAGCGGATCTACATCCCCGGCCCCAAGTCGATTTGAGGCCGAATTTAATCAAGGTACCCCAGCTAATCCTCCACTCAACGTTGAGCCCGAATCCGGCAAACCGTTTAAGACGCGAACCTCTGCTCAAAATTTACTCGACCACGACTCTGCCCGATCGGTATCATCAGAGAAACCGTCATATCGCAGTCGAAATGTCCCTACCCGGTTCCATCGTCGAAGCCTATGTCGAGTTCTCCATTGCCATAGCTGTATTGCTGGTACGACTTCTTTGGCGATACCGTCAAAGGCACGTGCGTGGACAACATTGGGCTGGCGACGATTACTTTGCCATTCTCGCAATCGTATTCATCGGCGCTGGCATCACTATTATCGAGCTGGTCAGGACAAGAGGGGCCCTTGCTGATGTAGCTGAAGAGACCGTTCCAAAATTGACCTTGGACCAGAGACAGAAGATTGTGAGTATTGCGAGGACGTTTGGAACTTGCAAGTGCTGACGACGAATCTTCCTAGAGCGAAGGCAGCCAGATCTTGTTCGCCGGATACATTGTATACACAACCGTTTTATGGTGCCGTAAGCTCATTTCCCTAGGAGCTTGATTGGGAGAACACATTATTGACTGTGCATGAACTAGTGAAGGGATGCATGGTCTGCTTCTACACGCGCCTTACGTGAGTACTACCCAGCTCCAGTGGAACCGGCCATGGCTCTGACACTATACTTTCTAGGCACAATGATGCACAACGCAAACTTGTCAGGCTTGCCGGCGCTGTCTGCGTTTTAGCTTACGTCGTGACGCTAGTCGTCTACTTTACGCACTGTCTACCTCTATATCGGCTCTGGCAAGTCTCTCCCTACCCAGGGGAGGGCTGCGCCCGCAATACGCCAAATTATATCGCCCTTGTCGTTACGAATACCTCGTGAGTTGGCAGTGAATGCAAGGACTTTGGGAAAATGCTCACTCTAACCCAGGACTGATTTTATGATAATGTACATCCCCTTACCCATCCTGTGGGCTGTAAAGCTTCCCATACGACAGAAACTTATACTCGGGGTTTGGCTGTGCTCGGGATTCTTCATCATCTTCGCTTCTATCATCCGGTGCGTCATTTGTCTGAGAGGTACAGATAACCTGTTGGAAGCGACCATTGTATGGTCAGTTCGCGAAATTGTACGTATTCGTATGCCAGCAGCTTGGGTATTTGGAGTTGCTAATTCGGTCATTATAGTTGGTTGGGGTTTTTGTCGTCAATCTCCCCGTCATGAAGCCCATGTTGGGTCGCTTCAAGAACAAAGTCTGGCCATCAACCAACTCTGGGTCTCCCAAGGGCAGAAGCTACGGAGATCACCGATTGTCATCCATGCAACCATCTGCAAAACGGAGTGGTATCGAGCGCGTCACGGACCTTGTCATCACCAACTCCAGTCAAGAACAAATTATAGACCCGGAACCCGGCCATTTCGAACGTTGGTGATGAGACCACAGAATCGGCACCATACAATCTGTTACGAACAGGCGCCAGGAAAATAAACAAGAGCTTCAGAAGACCGAGTTGTGTTTTGGTCCAGCACGAGCTCTACAGACCTATGGAATGGTCTTTGAAGAAGAGTAATGGACGAGACCTTTCAACAGCCTTCCGTCGATCGATTCTCAAAGCTGAAGCTCGGCCTAAATCGAATTTGGGTGCGACATGGTATCGTTCAGGGGTACGATCTCCATCTCGTTTAACGGTCTGCTGTGAGCGCACATGTCACTGACGACAGTACACTCGGAAGTATTGCGACAACGTCGGAGCTTCTTAGGCTGTGCTTCACACAATTCATGCAGTAATCTACGCCTACCCCAAGTGGCAGCGTATATTCTCAAGGCCAACTCGAATACAGCAGGCCCAGCTTTCCGTGCCCTGGGTCCTCCACCGAACGATATATTGCTTTCTTGGGATTGCGAATGAAGGAGAGGACCTGCGCTGCCTGAAATGCTGTTGTATCAACGAAGTGCAAGATCAAAAGGATTGTCGGGTTGCATAAGGACATATACTGCCTCATTATTGTCCCGCAGTAGTTGAAGAGGACGGGACGGGCTCGCGGCTTGCCTGACGTGCGCCCGACTGCAGTTTCATGCTGATCGCCTATAGGGGTACTAGCTTGTATAAAATGAGCTTATCGATAGAACTTGCCCAAGGACCTCTCGTCCCGCTTCGAGTGGCAGCACTTAGCGGGTTTGCTCCACCAAATAACACATGAGGTTACCATCGACATGCAATTCTAAGAAGACCGTGTTCAAAATACTATAGTCATGATGCAGACCGGGAAGGATTGACGATATTTGGGGGGCAGTGGAGGCAATCGGGGTTGTCAGAGATCTCGGGCCTTCCCACACCCCGAGACCGGACGTCTTTCATCCCGAGATTCATTGGCGTTACACCTACTCGTACATCACCCTCCGGATTGTATTCGCACGGTTGCCTGTCCTGCAGGTCAATGTCGCAATGAAGCATATTGTGGTGAGATGTGGCTTCAGCAAATCCCGCAGGGTGGCGTCTGTGAGTTGAAGCGGTCATACGTGGCGTTGAATATGACCGCATTATTGCAACTTGACCAGTAACAGGATATTATATTGCGTCACATTGTTGCACGCCTCCTCAAGCATCCTACCAGTGTTGCGCCTCATCACTACAGTTAGGGTCAGCCATGACGCGTATCCAAAATGCAAGCGTCAACTGTAAATGTTCCCTTGCAATAGATACGTATCTCTGTACATAACCACGTCTCCTTTGGTTCAAATCCATCTCCTCATAGATTCATATTTTAATCACCATGCCCGTCGCTCTCAAACTCCGCAGCATCACTCGCCCATTCATCCAACAATCAACACTCTTCAAACAAACTTCAATCAGGATGTCTTCCACAAACCAGCACGGCCAGGGCGCGTCCCACGCCACCGGCGAGTCTGCAGTCCCCAACAAGGTCCAGGAGGTCGCACCAAAGGGTCTTGAGGACGCCCTCCCCGAGGGTGTAAGTTCTGCTATTGCTTCTGTGTTATTTACGGGGATACTGATGATGAGTGTTCAGGTTCACCCCACCGGCTCCAACCCCAACAACCAGAGTACCAACCAGACCCACGCAAAGGACGGTGGTGACGCTTCAATCGTCCCCAAGAAGATTCAGGAGAAGCTTCCCGAGTCGGTTGAGCGTGCTGTGCCCAATGTCATCCATGATACTGGTGACAAATAGAGACATCGCTTTAGCATGAGGAGGGAACAAATTGTCCAATTTGATTGTATATAACAATGATGAAGCATTAAACAAGAATACGCATGTGATTAGATGTATGGTATATTAGCTCTGCATGATGCAGCTTTGAACTTAGTGGGAATGTTCTTTGTGTCGTTGCTGACTACTGATGACAATCTACCAGCTGATTCCCCATTGATCAAACAAGTGACATGTATCCATTCAAGTCACGACCAACAACTAGCCTCGTAGTGAACCATGGTTCACAGTTCAAGCGAGTCGTGTCTTCGGTTGATATGACAGCATTACTGTACTTGAGATGCTCGTGTGACGTTTCTGTATCGGCCCAACCATTATAGTGGAATTTTGAGATTCTGATATAATTTCTTGTGAGTTTAAGATAAAACCCCGCGATCGGAATGAACTCGGGGATGGATTGTCGGATTCAAGGTCGAAAGATTGTACCTGACGCTAGTGGGGTCCTTCGGTACGACGCGCCTTCCACCCCGCCATCCCGCCAATAGCCACGACTTTTTCAGAACATCGCCTCAACACCAGACTTCACTTATACTGTCGCGGAGCAATCAAATGCACAATGGCCTCTGCGACCACCACAAGTATCGATGCGCCTGCTCAGGCGGCTCCACAAGGCTTGAGCACGTCCGCCAGCACTCAATTCCCGCCCATCAACATCGGCACGCGCAACTCGGTGTTGGCCCAGATCCAAGCACGTGCTGTAGAGAGATCGCTCAAAGAAGCGCATCCAGAACGGACATATAACATCTGCCCCGTCGTCGTGCAGGGCGACAGAGACAAGACGACACCGCTGCAGCAACTGAGCCGAGGCGAGAATGCGAAGAGTCTGTGGACTGGTGAATTGGAGAGCATGCTGGAGTCGGGCGACTTGGACCTTATCGTTCACTGTCTGAAGGGTAAGGAGATGTGGTTTCCGGTTTTATTGACAATTGGCTAAAACCTAGGTAGACATGCCTACACAACTGCCAGACAACCTCGAACTTGGCGCTATTCTCGAGCGCGAAGATCCTCGCGACGCCCTCCTCATCTCCCCCCGTCTACCAAAAGAGACCACATTAGCAACGCTTCCCCAGGGTGCCACGATTGGAACATCTTCCGTTCGGCGGTCGGCCACGCTGCGAAAGCTGTTCCCACACTTGCAATTCGCAGACTTGCGCGGCAACGTGGGCACACGACTAGCAAAGCTCGACGCTGAAGATTCGCCATACTCGGCCATTATACTGGCTGCGGCTGGCTTAAAGCGCATGGGGCTCGATAACCGGATTACTCAGTATCTGAGCAGTACCAGCGGTGGTATGCTACACGCCGTAGGTCAAGGCGCTTTGGCCATCGAAATCAGAAAAGGCGATGAAACCACAAAGGCAATCCTAAACAAGATTCGATGTGAAAGAACAACACGTGCATGTTCCGCTGAGCGCGCGCTACTGCGAACATTAGAAGGTGGATGCAGTGTCCCTATTGGTGTCGAGACATCATGGCGTGGCGGCCGTGGTCTGGCAATAGGCGCTCAGCCAGCCAAGGACTATGACAAGCATGGCAATGCTGTCGAGGAGGGGGAACCAGATATTGACGACCAAGAGCTCCTTCTCAGGACCATCGTTGTTAGCGTAGATGGCACAGAATCAGTCGAGTACGAAGTCGCGCAAAAGGTTCGGTCGGCAGAAGAAGCGGAGGCTATGGGGAGAGAAGTTGCGCTGAAGTTGATCGAGAAGGGTGCAGGCAAGATTTTGAAGAAGATAAATATCGAGAAGCAGTGGGCGGCGAAGAAGCAACTTGAGGAGATGGGCAAAGCTACGACTACTTCATAGTATCAGCCATCATCACTGCGATAGATGTCACGCTCATTGTATCCTCGAATCACAATCAATGACACGACCCCGGTTGTAAACGGCGAATCGATAGTCACAAAGCCGCACACATACATTCGCGTCATCAGCTATTTGCAGATCCTACAATCTCCCCTTCCTGGGCTCAGCCACCCTTAGTGATGCAAAACTGCTATTCCAAGAGCATACCATCACAACAACACCACACCATGCCATCGCACCATGTGAACGATTCAACCTCGGCGTCTCCACAAAACCCCCCTCCGCCCTCCCACACTTTCCTACTACCACAACCAAATCCCCCGACACCAACAACCCACGCTGCAAAACAAGTACTAAACTCTACAAAAAGAAATACAACTACAACTCACAAAATGTGCAAAATCACATATAAACGCTACCGCGACTGCGGCCACGAAAAGCTAAATTCGAGACGCTACACTATGTGTGGCCGCAACATGACAGGAGTCGAATCACAGTGCAAGTATTTCGATGGCGTGAAGGCGCGAGATACGCAGGAGCTGAGTGCTTGTCCGGCGTGTACGAGCGGGGGCGTGGTGCAGGACGAGGGGTATGAGGGGGGGAGGAGGGGGTGAGACTTCGGATAAGTATGTGCAATGTACAATAAGTTATATTCGATGTTGATGTGTGGTGATATTCTGGCTTGCTGCGTGGAGATGAGGTGATTGAGGTGTGATACGCGATTACTGCGGGTTGTCTTGTGTCTTTGACTCTTTACTTTGGTGGCGTGGTTCCAGTGACGCCGCTCATACTCAGCTGGATATCCAAAACACTGGGGGACCCTCCGGAGAAACGTAGGCAAAGGAGTGTTTGTTATTCTCTATTTAACCCCTTAGATTAATTATACTATAAAAAAAATTTGGGATAGAGGGTATTCGTACGTGTGACTGCCTTCTGAACAGAAAGCAAATCGTAGAGTTCCTTGAGCGACTTGGTGAGTGTTGCTTATGTGGCACGCGAAAGATGTGAGGGTCTTGATCGATGCCACCACAGGCACTAGTCCCCAATAACTAGCATCGAGCACATGTATCCATCTGTAATTCTCTGGTACTGCAAGTCCGGACTGAAATTTTTTTCTGAGTGGATTCCATAATGCCGTAGGTTTCAATACTGCAAGACAGAATACTGGCCACTCGGCTCCTAGGCTTCTGCACGATTGCTCACTTCCGGATCCATTATAAGTTCCTGGCTGGAATTTGTAAAGAAGCGAATGTCCGGTACGGGGACTTGCTTGCTGTATGGATCGACAGTGGAGAGGCGATGGCTCGCCGCACTCTTGCCCGCGCTATGTTTTCCCACGAAGCCTTGATCATGATCTGTCGCAAGCAAGCGACTTTTATAATGGTCGAACATCGGCTTGATGGCTGGAAGATTTGCCACGAAAGTTGACACCAACTGAGTTATGTTAGCTGTTGTAAAGGCGATGTGAGTGGGCGGAATGTGTATTTACGATCTCGCGAACGGACCATGAGGCCGTATTCCCTAGTTGCGCCGCGCCGCGCAAGCAGAGAATGCATCGTATCACCGCGGCGAAGATCATGAAGACTCCTGAGCAAAGCCAAACAGCCAGAGTGAGCTTCTTCGAGGGGGGTAGTTGAAGCTTCCACAGGAGAGGCATAGGTATGTATATGATCAAGAGGCCTGTACTATGAGGTGATCAGCCCAACACATGATTAAGGGGGTGTATTGCACTCACCCGACGTTGGTGACCAAAGCTGCAATGTAGTTCGCTGTGTTGAGTGCGCACTCATCACCAGGGTACGGATAGACTTGCCAAAGTCGCTGCATCGGGAGACAATGCGTGGTATACACTATGAGCGTCGCGAAGTAGGAGACGATGCAGGCGAGCCCTGTGAATCTGACCAGGCTGTGCTGAGTAGAATTGAATCTAGGTAAATAAGCCAGGTTGTTAACCAGGGCTTCCGGGAGATGCATACGTCAAACGGCTGTAGAAGCATAGCATGCCTCCTTTGACTACACAACTCGTTAGTTGCGGAGGCAGTACGGCGTGGGAGACGTACTGCTCCATAAGCACGTAGTGTAGATGAACCAAACAGCCAATACATATTTACTTCCGGCGGCCTTTGTGCTCAAGTGATCAGCAAGCATTACCACTGTATCCGCTCATGCAACTCACCGCCCGTTCCCTCTCGGTTGGCGTCATTGCCGCAGCTATCTCATTGTTCATTCCTGTGATTGTCGGGCCTATGCTCATCTTGTGAACTAATGCTAACGCCACGGTGATGGATATGATCGTGAGAATCGCGAAATAATCATCCCCAGCCCACTGTTGTCCGGGATCGTGCCTCGAGCGAAAGCGCCACACAACTCGCAGTATCAGCACCACCATACTGACGGCGTACTCAATCCATGCTTCAATCATAAATCCCGGAATAGTCATCGTTGAGTTGAATTGAGGGTCTGCTCTGTCCGTGAAGATGCAGCCTTTCATTGTGAGACGCAGAGTAGAATGTCTAAACGGCCGATCTCTATAAGCAAAGCGACCGTGAATGCCAATGACTCGCTATGCTGCCTCCAAAAGGAACTCAGACCACACCTGAACGGCGAGCGACGTGGGGCAGAGTTGCCGGCATGTGTGCATCAAGTCAGTCGGCAGGGTAAGGATCCCAGCTCCCCGAGCCAGTGAGGTGCTACTTAGGTAGCTGATCACCGCGCACATGGCCGTCACGGTATGGAGCACCGCTACTGCCACAGGTGGCGAGTTAAGGACCTCTTAGATTGGCGGAACTTAAAATCCTTCGCTCTATGGATAAATTTCATTGCGTCCGTGTTGTGAATGATTGCAGCGCTTCTGAAATACCATCAGTAAATCAGGTCGGTCTAATCACAGGGCGGGAGGTCCGAATGGAAGACCAACTTAAGGTTTCGAGACGCTTGGTTGACGGCACATGCGCTTCTGACATCAGTCTGCAACCTTGCTTTTCTTTAAACTTTGACAGAGGACAAGTTTTTTCTTCGTTCCAGATGCAAGAACCATGTGCAAGGCTTCTCGACTTGAGGTCATGTAATTGCGTAGTCCATTATATCATGTCGACCCTGGACCACAGGACGTGTCGATCTCGCGACATCACTTTGTTCCTGCATTCAACTTGGGCCAGCAATGAAGCTCAGCAGCTTATGCTGAACTCATACTCGAGCGAGCAGCGTATAACTTGGCTAACATTTGGAGGATCAGCCTGAGATGAAGAGATCCGTGTGGATGTTCCGCGTCGACTGCATCAAGTACGATAAAGTTTTGAGTTTTTGACGTTATTCAAGCATGCAGCGGCTGAGCTAGGCGGGCCTCTGAACGGAACGGTGGAAGTGGGTCTTACAGCTCACTAGCACGAGAAGCGTATGAACTCCGGCGGCATCTTTATTTTAAGGTGCTCACGGTGTCTTTGCACGTCAGTTCGCACCCTAGAAGACATACGAGTGTCAAACTTACGTCTCCTTCATGCTGGCAGTGATTAATACTTTTCTGCGTGGCCAGTCTTCAATGGTAATACTGACAGCGGTCCAGGTTTTGTTTGCCCGAAAAGCGCGACCGTTAAGCGAGCCAGAATTTATAGGCAACGTCTAAACGGGTGGGTCATGAATATTTTCGGGTGGGTGTTTAAAACAGATACGCCGCGCGGTACTCACGCAACCTAGCTAGCTCTAGAGGTAGATATAGTAACTCTACACTTCTCTTCTCTACACAATAAGTTTTCTTAAAAAAAAAAAGGGGGGGGGGGGGGCTCTACACGTGGTTATTAAGAAAAAATGTAGGTAGAGAGGGGGGAGCAAAATCCGTAAACAGTAAGTACTGTATAAGTAAGCTACGTGTAAGCAGCGAGCGCTTAAGCGTACAGGATTTAGTGTTTGTAGGTTCCACGCTAGTGGCCATGCTGCTGTGTATCTTTTGTCCAGCAGGCGTGCTATCTAGAACGCCCACCCGAATATATTCATGACCCACCCGTTTAGACGTTGCCAATTTATGTGGACATGGAGACACTTGTTTGCGTCCGATCATAGTCGGGCTAAGAGAGAAGGTCATCGTTGTCTTGCATGTTAGGTGGACCCGATGCCACATATGTGGCTTGGTGGCACTTCGCTGTCTATGACCAGCTGCTGTAGCCTGTCTTGCTGTTCCAAGACAGCTGGCACGCTGTGAAGGCGAACGCGCCTATAGAAGCATGGCGCAAACATCCGCGCATTTGCCAGCTTCCCTGGATCAAATCCTGAACTGTCAAAAAACAAAACCAGGTCAGCTCTTTCGCCTAACAATACTTCCTTGTTACAGCCAATAAGGTCAAAGGCTTATCTGAAAATTCGGTAGCGACGCGGGGCGACCACAAAACAACAACCAGAACGCATCCGCCATTCGCGCCATGTGCACAATTACATGGATCCAGTTCCGCGAGTGTGGCCATGAAATAGCGGGGACCAAGCAAACAAGTCGTTGCAAGAGCAACATTGGTAACTGGGTGTTGTGGATATGTCCAGACTACAAAGAGATACCGCACATGGTTTCTGAAGCCTATCCAGGCGCATGTCTGGTGTGCCAGGCAGCGGCAATAGAGAGGGGAAAGCAATTTGGAAGGCGGTGAACACGTTGCTGGCGCTGTGTTCCAGTCATTTCCTTTCCCGGTTCATAATACGTTGCGCGCTTGTAATTGTACTCTGTAGGCACAGTGGAAATGGCTGCTTTTGAGGATTATTCGAAGAGCAGCCAAGGGGAAGATGTAATTAGATGATGTAATGACTCATGTAGCCGCAATCGTGCTTACTACCATACCTAACCGGCCGTTCCCGCACCGTTGCGGATGTGACTTTGAGCAACACCACAAGTTTCACCAGACAACGACAGTCAGCAGGCATCGCCCTTGACGTGAAAATGTACCACTCCTGGCCCATGAATGTCAGTCCTGATGCGCAGTCGTAGGTCGACCAGGTTGGGTAATGTGCACCTACCTCTCCACGAAACCACGGTGCCGCACCTGGCATTTCAGCCTCGCTGCATCTTGACCTTATGTAGATTGCATGTCCATAAGTAGCGGATCTGTGTCGTAGTGCGCTTCTCCACACGTTATCGACCGTCATGCCGGCAAAAGCTCCCTCAGATCTGTACCGCTCTCTTGAATATCCCGATTCTATCCGTCTTCTCGAGGTACATTCCCACACAGAAACAAAGGATTCTTTGCTCTCATGTACACTTCGAACCGAACGCCTCACAGACAACGAGTTGGATTACTATGCGCTCTCTTACACTTGGGGTGATCCTTTCTTCCGATATCCATGGGATCGAAGTAAATCTAAGAGCTGGACCAGGGACGTTCCCATTCTATGTAACGACATAAAAATCAACATAACTTGCAACCTAGAAGCTGCGCTAAGAACACTGAAACAGCGATGCAAGGCAGTCCCCGGGTCACATGCACGCCCTCGACGCTTGTGGGTCGACTCGCTCTCCATCAATCAATCCGATGTGGAAGAGCGTAACTCACAGGTCAACATGATGGGCGAGATATATCGTAGAGCATCATGTGTGATCTCGTGGCTTGGTCCGGAAGACGATGACAGCAAAGTTGCGATTCCGCTGATGCGGCGCCTGCTGTCTCTGCCGCAGGCTTACGACATGATCACGAATGAACCTTCTTACCTGCAGGGATCGCTTGTTCTAACTCCACGCCACATACCGAGTAATGGTTCCGCATTAGCTATCATAGCCGATGCTTCGACGAGTTCACTTGTGGATGAGAACATGGACAGCGTCGATGCAGTGGAAACGGCGCACTACGGGTGTCTGGCTCGCTTCCTTGCCAGGCGTTATTTCTTTCGATGCTGGGTACTGCAGGAGATCATGTTCGCCAGAGAGCTACAAATGCTCTGCGGTACGCAAGAAGTTCAGCACTCGGATCTGAATCGGGTCGCCTCAGTCGTCTCATCTCTCAGAAGACTTCGCGCCAACGGACCGATCGCAGAGGAGCTGTCGCTTCCAATCCTTGGTCCTCGAAGCTTCGAACATGAGCAAGCCGTTAGAAAGCTATGGCACTACCGACACCAGTTAGTAGGGAGCACGCTTTCCGGTGTAGAGCCAAAGTCTCTCCCGTTCGCGAATCTGCTCGCACTTTCACGAATCTCAGGCTGCCAGGATCCAAAAGACAAGGTTTACTCACTCCTCGGTTTAGTCAACCGTAGTGCATTCAGGATGACCCCAGACTATGGCAAACCTGTGGCGGAAATCTACAGCTACGCGACGCGATACTGGATCAACGAGACGCGGTCTTTGAATTGCCTAAGTTGGGTCTTAAACGAAACGTCCTTTCGTAAATCAGAGTTTCCAAGTTGGATCGGGGAGTTTGAGGATACCTTCCATCAAGAAGAGCTAGCTTTCACCACGTTGCCCTATAAAGCAACTCTGGATTCCCGCATTGCGCCTCTAATTCCTCTCGGCACCGAAGACTTCAGGACACTACCTGCACGGGGCTTGAGCATAGATTGCATAGCTGAGTTGGCGACGACCTTCGATTGCAGGGGCTTCACTACGGACTACCGAACTTGGAATCGCATCGTACTCCAGCTGCCCCTGATATATCCATTTACGGGCCAAGCCCGAGGAGAGGTGTTGTTTAATACAGTAGTCGGCGATCAAGTGGAAGACGTACCCTTCAACAGCCTACGGGATAATCAAGACTTCAAAGCCAGGGTGCGCAAAAATAGTGCTTGGATATACATCCGTGAGCTACACAGATGGAGATGGTACACAGCAGATGGAAGTGATCCGGTTTCCTATGCTGAACGGGCTCTGGACCTACTACGAACCCTCGATGCCGTGGCTATAACAGACAACAGCGGCTTCGTGGCTTCGTGGCACGAGGTCCTTGAGACGGAAACGGAAACCTGTACCTGTAATGCGAGGCTCTCATACCTTTCATCCTCAGAGGACGTACAACAGTCCTCACCAGACCTAGCCTGTCCTTATGTCAAAGATACAAAGCGCAGATTGGGAGGCAGTTTTCCTCACTCCGATGATGCTGCGCCGGACCTGTCTTCCTCGCCTAATTCTGTACCCGATGCGCACAATTGGAAGCGCGACTTTATCAGCGCTTCTGATCTCAAGTTGTATTCGCGTCTGCTAGCACGTACTGAGAAAGGCTATCTTGCTTTAGTACCAGCTGGCAGCAAAGTGGGTGATGCTGTCTGGTTGCTACAGGGTGCTCGAGTTCCGTTTGTCTTACGGAAAGCTGTGGACACCGAAGTACAGAGCGAACATATCCCTGATGATACAGAAAAGAGATGGACTGTCGTGGGTGATGCATACGTCCACGGAGTAATGCAGGGTGAGGTCTGGAAGAGTGTACAAGAGGAGCATTTGGAAGACATCAAGCTGGTGTGAGAGGGTCCATGTCTGGGCCTTAGACCTCGCACATCATCACATCTCTCCAACGCCGGCGGAGCCATCTTAAAGCTTCAGCCCGCCATGATCACTCCAGTGTCTCAAGTCCTCGAACAGTAACCCTGCACATTCATCGTTGGCCTTCGGATATCTAACTCGAGACACCAGGAGAGCCCAAGATCACCACATTGATCCAGACCAACATCTCTCAGATCATGGAATCTGCATTCTCAATACCCTCCGCCCCCAGCCGCCACCGCCAGTAACCTCGGCATCAGCAATGCAGGTGAACTTTCCCTCTGCCGCACACTGATGGCACTACATGCACATTGGTGAAGCCCATGCCCACTGCATAACCCAAGAAAACGCCCACACTCCAAGCGACCCAGCAGTATCCTTGTCCACCCTCTGGACGACCAAAACCCAAGAGGCCTGCGGCGACTCTAACCAACCACGGCACTGGAACACAGGAACAGCCGGGTGTGTAACGTTTGATACGGGTGTTAGGGCGCGGGCAGAATATATATATGCTCAGATTGATTGTGGTCGGGGATGAGATGTGAAGGCTAAGGAGGAATGTAGGAACTAGAGGGAGAGACGTGTGTGAGGTTGTGTGGATTGGTATATATACGACATGTACTTCTTTAGTAGTAGAAGTGTGCTATTGTGAGCCTATTGGTGTCGATGTGGTATGGCCTGGAAAGTGCTCTTGATAGACTATGCAGGTTCTCAATAGTTCCCTCAGCTTGCGTTCGTGCTGTATAGCTACGACAACAATCTCTTATAACGACAGTACATCCAACGCCAGCTCCTCTGCATACGAACTTGATAATCACGATTTCAGCAGTGTCAAAAAAGTCAAACTCATCTTCTAACCGTCTTCAATTCAATTCTACGGTATCCAATCGCTAAAATGGGGTATATCATAAACACAGCAAACGTTCCGAAGAATACCTTTCCCGTCTCTTACTCGTCTTCATCATCGTACTTTTCGTCTACAGCAGCCCAGCCGCACTGCCACCTCTTTCCTTCTCCCTCACCACCGATTCTGAGATCCCGCGCCTCCCTCCCCTCTTTCCACCGTCGCACGCGGAAGTCATCGCTAACGCTGATTAGACTGCCATTGCGTGCCCACGACACGCTAGTCACCTCAGCATCGTGACCTCGCACAAGTGGTGTGCCATGCTCGTAGATGGGAATACTATCTGGACAGCGCGTGTTCGTCGATGTTCGTAACAGTGATAGGCGTGATGATTTGCGGGGATTGATGTTGAAGTCTGGGAGATCATCTGCGTCATCGTCGTGGTGCTGTGGTTCGCGCTTGAGGAATGTCTCATCTGTTGCAAAGAGTACAGGGCAACCGTCTGTGCTGCCAACTGCTAACAACTCTGGCTGATCCCTCGCAGCCTTTCGTAAGGATGCTTTCACGTAGAATGATCCAGCGTGGAAGTTTTGATGTCGGAAGCCGTAGATGGGCCCGAGACCTTCTTGACCAACTTGACAATATTTCTGTTTTGATGATGATGTGGAGGATAACTCAGGGGCGACGCCGAGGATGAGGTGGCTGGTGGAGTAGGCATATACGGTGTTATCTTTGCTGAGGGCGTACAGTCGGGACGCATCGCCGTTCAGGGTGAGTGAATTGATGGCGAAGTGGCGGTGGCGGTGATGTGATTCAGGGTGTCGGGTAGTAGCAATGGGAATAGCCGGGCCACGTAGTGAGTACCGTCCTCGGATGTCCCAGAGCTTAACACAAGTTGACGCATCTGATGCAGTCAGGAGAAGGTGTTGGCGACCTTCAGGGAGGAAGGAAAGCGCAGTGACTGAGATATCGTTGCGGCGATTGACACTTTCCGTTTTGCTGCTCGCCAGACTCCTCGTGACTGAGTTCGGGGTTCCACTTGTAGTTGCGACACTGTTGTCTGCATGTGCTGAAGCCAGTGTGCGGATGACACTGGCGTACGGTGCGTCGGCGCCCCAGGCGGAGTGTACAGACCCCTGGCCACCCTTGCATCGCAAGTCCCAGACCTGCACAGCACCATCACGGCTAGAGGTAGCCACGATCTTGTCGTCGCCTGGCTGAAAACGGACCTGCTTGACTGAAGACTTGTGCTTTGCAAGCACAGAGAGAGTCTGTTGTGTACGAACGTCGACAATTTGTGCAGTCTGGTCGCCAGACCCTGCAGCGAGATACATGTCATCAGACGAGAATTGCACGTCCATGATGGCGTTAGAGTGGGCCTTCCAGGTGACGTGAGCCTTTGAGAAGTCGCCCTCCGAGTCGAGCAGGTGGATGTATCCGTCCTCGTCTCCAATTGCAAGCATTGAGTTGGTGTTGCAGCTGGCCGTGCAGAACGGCGGCGCACCCTGGGGTAATTGATGCATGTCGTCTGCACCACTGTAGAAGTCTGTCGCCTGCTCCTGCCATGATGTGCAATGGTCTCTCCGGAACCCTCTGCCGACACTCAGTATGCCACCAAATGATCGCTGCAGTGTCCTCGACGCTCCCCCTAGCGTTTTTACTCGTCGGATAGGGGCGGGATAGATGGCGGGCTCATCGAATGCTGGCGAGTCCTCGAGTATCGCGAATGTCTCGGGAGTGACGTAACGCGACCGTTTCGAGGGCGACGATTGTGCAGGCGACGTCTCGGGCGACAGGTAGGGGCCCTTCCTCTTGCGAGTACTAGACGAGGGCGTCTGCATGGGGTTTTCGATGTCGACGAAGTTGACCGTCTTCTTGGGCGTGGTCTTGTGCTTCTCATGGCTGCGGTTGAGGGCTGATCGTGTGATGTCCTGCAATTGGCGGCCAGAGCGCGACAGGTGGGTGCGCGACGAGCCATTCTTCGAGTTTCGCGGGGTGAAGAAGCGGGAAAAGCGTTTGGGCGTGATGGGCGGCGGCCGCTTCTGCTTTCTCGAGCAGGCAGCTGCGCTGGGTGCTGGCGGCGATGACGAAAAGATGTCGGGTGTGGGCTCTTGCAGCAGCATGCTTCGAGGGGCACATGGGGAAGACATGTTGCTGACAAAACATGTACAGTCTAGCAGAACAATGGAACGTCAAAGCAGCAGTGCATTCGAAATGGAAAACAGGCACACGACAAGCAGTAGCAATGGAAGTAGGTGTGATGTGATATAGAGAGAGGCTGGCGCGGCGGTCCTAGCGCAATTCGCGGTCGCGCCTGCTTTCGCGCGCCGACGTGTAAAGTAGCTTGCTTGGCTCGTGCCTCGTGCCTTCCCCGACCGGACCATCGGCCGCCGACTGAGCCCCAGTTTAATTTTCTCGAACTCTTGGCAGCAAAGGTCAACAGCTGCACGCTTCACCCACGCCCCAGTCCGACAAGCTATCATGGGCGCAGTCAAACGAAAGGCCGACCAGGCCAGTGCGCCCGCAAAGAAAGAGAAGGGTGCATCAGGCGACCGCTCCGCGAAGCGCCCCAAGCCCGACGCGACGACCGAGCAGCCTGCCGCGAAGCCAAAGGCAGATGCGCCCAAGAGCGTCTTCAAGGACGAAGAGAAGGCCTTTCCCAGGGGTGGCGCAAGTGTCTTGACGCCTCTAGAACACAAGCAGATCCAGATCAAGGCCAACCAAGATGTGCTATTCGAACAGGCTGGGATCAAGCGCACCAGCGGCGGCGACGATGATTTCAGCGATATGGGATCAGAAGACGACAAGGAGGCTGCCCAGAAATCCGCAAAGAAGAAGACGTTCAAGAAGAGCAAGAAGTCACACGACGACGGCGACAAGGAGCCTACCATACGCGCTGAGGGTCTGAGCTACAAGGTGAGCATGAAAATGCCCCGACCTTCAAGCGTCGCTAACATTACCAGCGACTGACCCCTGGAACCATGGTTCTCGGTCTGGTTACCGATGTCACTCAGCAAGACATTGTGCTCGCGCTCCCAAACAACCTCGTCGGCTATGTTCCCCTCACTGCTATATCCGACAAGCTCAACGAACGCCTGGAGCAGCTCATGAAGGATGACACAGACAAGGAGGACGGCAGCGATGTCGACGAGCAATTCGAGGATGTCGACCTCCAGGACATGTTCTCTGTCGGCCAGTACCTCAGGGCATGCATCACCTCCACAAACGAAGAGACTGTCAGAGCTAGGAAGAGGCTGGAGCTGTCGATCGACCCCAAGCTGGTCAACAAGGGCCTCACCAAGCGCAAGCTGCCTGTAAACAGCATGCTCCAGGCTTCAGTCCTCAGCAATGAAGACCACGGCTTGGTCATGGACCTGGGGTTGGGAGACAACAAAGTCAAGGGCTTCTTGCCAAAGGGCGAGCTGGGTCCCAAAGTCCAGCATGCGAAGGTCCAAGAAGGAGCGGTCTTCATGTGTCTGGTTACTGGCACCAACCCTGATGGCCGTATCGTCAAGCTCTCAGCTGATCACGCGAAAGCTGGAAACCTGACCAAAGGCAACACCCTGATCGATGCACCCACGATCGACGTCTTCCTGCCTGGAACTGCTGTCGACGTTCTGATCGCCGATTCCACATCGAGCACCATTACTGGCAAGATCATGGGCCTCATCGACTGCACCGCTGATGCCTACCACTCTGGAGCCACCGAGAAGGGAGCCGACGTGTCTCAAAAGTACAAACTTGGCTCAAAGGTCAAGGGCCGTGTCCTTTTCACATGTCCCGACTCGGATCCAAGAAAAGTAGGTGTGTCTCTTCTCGACCATGTTGTGACACTCTCCACCCGTATGTCAGGCAAGCCAAAGGAACGCAAACCCCCCCTGGAACTATTACCAGTTTCTACCATCATCGACAGCGCAAAGGTCATCAAGGTTGCACCTGCGATCGGTGCCTTCTTTGACCTAGGTGTTCGAGATGTTGTAGGATTTGCGCATATTTCCAGACTTGCAGACGACAAGGTCGAAAATCTCTCAGAGGACTCCGGCGCTTTCAAACTGGAATCAACTCACAAGGCTCGCATCATCGGATACAACGACATCGATGGGCTTTTCCAGCTCTCCCTCGAGCAAAAGGTTCTTGATCAACCTTTCCTTCGCATCGAAGACATCAAAGCTGGTCAGGTAGTCAACGGCAAAGTGCACAAGCTGATCGCTGATAAGAAGGGCTCCACTGCTGTCCTCGTTCACCTTGCTGATGGCATCACGGGCCTGGTATCAGAACTGCATCTCGCAGATGTGCGCCTGCAGCATCCAGAACGCAAATTCCGAGAAGGCGTAGCTGTCAAAGCCAGAGTATTATACACCGAGCCTGCACGACACCAGATTCACCTCACGCTGAAGAAGAGTCTTGTTAACTCGGACGTGGATCCCTGGACTGATTACAACAAGATCAAAGAAGGAGCCGCCGGTCCTGGTATCATAGCGAACGTGCGGCGAAACGGCGCAACAGTGCGCTTCTATGGAACAGTGAAGGCATGGCTGCCAGTCGCAGAGATGAGCGAGGCCTTCATTGAGGATGCAACGAAGCACTTTTCTGCTGGTCAAGTAGTTAACGTTCGTGCTGTTTCAGTCAACTCCGAGGAGCGCCAACTACTCGTTTCTTGCAAGGATCCCGCCGCAATCGATACGAACAAAGAGGCAGCTTTCAACGCGCTCAACCCCGGCGCTATCACCAAGGGAACCGTGCTCGAGAAGACAGAGGAGACAGCCACTCTAGACCTCGGCAATGGTGTCAAAGGACTGCTTCGCATCGGTCACCTTACGGATGGCTCTGCGAAAAAAGACATCTCTACCATGAAGAAGATTCGCGTTGGTACTACACTGGATGATCTTGTTGTCCTCAACAAGCACATCAAATCGAAGACTGTCACAGTGTCCAACAAGCCCAGTTTGCGAAAGGATGCGCAGGCTTCGAAGCTAGCTATTAGTGTGGAAGACTTGCAGGCTGGCGAGATTGTGCATGGCTTCGTGCGTGGCATACTTCCTGACAAGGTCTTCATTGAGCTTGGCAACGGCATCAGTGGCCCCATCTTCAAGTCGCAATTGACTGAGGAGATGCTATCTGCCCCCAATTTTGGCCTCCGCAAGGACCAGTCTGTCGAAGTCCGCGTATCGCACGTCGACACTGCCAAAGGGTTCTTCTGGTTATCCATGAATCTCGAGACCGATGCGGATGAAGTGGCTACCAAAACATCTGAGAGTACCGGGCAAGCTCTCGAAGAGCCCGTCGATTCTACCATCACGTCCACTAACGACATCAAGTACGGTACCACTCTCAATGTCCGCGTCAGGTCAGTCAAGGGCACACAGATCAATGTCGAACTTGCAAAGAACGTGCAGGGACGCATCTCTGTCGCAGAGTTGTTCAACTCCTGGGACGAGATACCAGATAAGAAGCGACCTACAGCGCACTTCAAGATGAACGAGACTATCAAAGCAAAGGTCTTGGGTCGCCATGACGCTCGCAACCACCGCTTCCTTCCTATTACCCACCGTTCGAGTAACAAGATTCCGATGTTCGAGTTGACTGCAAAGAAGAGCGCTCCCAAAGAAGCCGATCTTCTGAGCCTGGATAAGATTACACCCGGCTCATCACATGTTGCTTTTATCAACAACGTTGCAGATCGTTATGTCTGGGTCAACATCTCAGCTAATGTCCGTGGCCGTATCGATTTCTTTGATCTCACCGACGATCTCGAACAACTTTCAGCTGTTGAGGAAAATTTCCCTGTCGGCTCTGCTCTCAAAGTCCGCGTGAAGGCCGTCGACGTGGCTGCTGGGCGACTGGATCTAACAGCCGCATCTACGGTGACCGGAAAGACTCTAACACTCCAAGATCTCAAAGCGGGTTACGTCCTCCCTGCGCGTGTCACTAAGCTGCATGACGCATCGATCGTTGTGCAGATCAACGAAAATATTGCTGCTCCCATCTTCTTGGAGCAGCTTGCGGACGACTACGACAAGGCAAAGCCATCCGAATTTAAAGTCGGTGATGTCTTGAGGGTCTGCGTCATTGACGTTGATCTGCCAAACAAGAAGCTTAGTCTATCCGCAAGACCATCAAGAGTACTGAGCTCTACCTTGCCAGTCAAGGACCCCGAAATCAAGGACCGAAGTCAACTCAGGGTCAATGATGTCGTTCGTGGCTTCATCAAGCACATCGCCGACAATGGTGTTTACGTTCGACTCGGCCCTCATGTCGAAGCCTATGTCCGTGTCAGTAACCTCTCAGACGCATACATCAAGGATTGGAAATCGACCTTCCATGTTGATCAAATGGTTACCGGTAAGGTCATCTCAAACAAGGAAGAACAACGCAATCCGCAATTGAGCTTGAAAACTTCGATCATGCAATCCGACTACAAGGAGCCAATCGAGTTTGGCGATTTGAAGGCTGGCCAAATCGTAACGGCCACCGTCCGACACGTACAGGATTTCGGTGTCTTCCTTGTTGTGTCCAACTCCAACAACGTCAGCGGCCTGTGCCACATTTCTCAATTAGCCGATACTCCCGTCGATAAGGAGAAGGTCAAGGAGATGTACAAGAAGGATGACGTTGTCAAGGCCAAGATCATCAACGTTGACTCCAAGACACGCAGAATTAGTTTTACATTAAAATACTCTCAAGTGAAGGGAAAGGACCACGACAGCGGTGATGATGAAGAGATGGCGGACGCTTCGGATGAAGATTTGGCAGACGGCGCGGACTCTGATGAAGAACTTGAAGATCATGATATCGACATGAGGAGCGTCAAGAGTGCTGAGAGCGAGGACGAAATTGATCTCAACAACGATGACGACTCAGATGACGAGGTGGATGCTGCTACAAAGCCAGCGGCCGCCGGCCTCAGCACATCTGGCTTTGACTGGACAGGCGCTACACTCGACTTTGGTGAGCAGAAAGCCGCCCAAGATTCCGACTCCGACGATGCTGCGAGCAAGAAGAAGAAGAAGAAGTCCAAGAAAGCAACCATCAAGGAAGATCGGACTGGTGATCTTGACGCCTTTGGTCCACAGTCAGTGGCGGACTATGAGCGCCTTCTTCTCGGACAACCAAACAGCGCTGAGATGTGGGTGCGATACATGGTGTTCCAGCGTGAGCTTAGCGAGATTGAGAAGGCGCGCCAGATTGCTCGACGTGCCCTCGCTACTATCAACCCTCGTGAGGAGAAGGAGAAACTCGATGTCTGGACTGCATTACTGCATCTCGAGAACGACTTCGCCACGGATGACGCAATGGAGCAGATTTTCAAGGAGGCCTGTCAGCACAATGATGCCCGCGAGATGCACGAGCGCATGATCAAGATCTACATCTCTTCTGGCAAGCTAGACGTAAGTCATCCTACTACAAGCGTTTCGAAATGAATACTAACAACCTCACAGAAAGCAGATACCCTCTACCAGTCGATGGTGAAGAACAAGTCCTTTACATCCGACCCCCAATTCTGGCTCTCATATGCAGCCTTCCTCATGGACGTCCTCTCCCCACCGTCCCCATCCCGTGCCCGCGCACTCCTCCAACGCGCCACCCAATCCGTCGCATCACGCGAACACCGCTACCTGACGCAAAAGTTCGCCGCGCTAGAATTCAAATCACCCAACGGCGACGCCGAACGCGGCCGCACCATCTTCGAGGGCCTGGTCAGCACCTATGCCAAAAAGGGCGATGTCTGGGACATGTATCTCAGTTTAGAAATGAGTCACGGTAGTCCGGAGAATGTACGGGACTTGTTTGAGCGCATGACCAAGACGACGAAGAAGAAGAGAGCGCAGACTTTGTTCGCGAAGTGGGCTGTTTGGGAGGCGGGAGTCGGGAACAAGAAGGGTGTTGAGAGGGTCAAGGCGTTGGAGGAGCAGTGGAGGGAGAAGAAGGCGGGTAAGGAAGACGATGAGGAGTAGATGGCATTGTATAGCATAATCGGCGCAGTTTCGATAATGGGAAAAGCATAGTTTATGGATTGATGATTGTTGTGGAATGGTGGGTGTGGAAATGGTGATTTTGTGGTGACTATAGTCTCCATCTACTCCCAAGGAAACATGAAAATGTGGTTCGAGTCGACCCAGGGAATGAAAACATGACCCAGTCCAGTACTACAAGGTGTTCAATGGAACCGAAGCAAATGTTGCGGACTAGTGAACGTGCAGAAACGTTAATGGGTAATTGAGTATCGCGGTTTGTCCAAGCATGAGCTAAGCCCACATCGTAATAGCAGTACAATGGAACCAAACGAAGTGACAGTCATTCCATTACAGTTCCACCTCCTCTCATACACGACGGGCCATACAGAAACACTATGACCAACGAACCCCAAATCTGACCGACTATTCAATCGCCCAGATAGGACTCAGGCTCCACTTTCCCCATCCACTGACACCCACGTTACGAATGCCAGAGCCTCATCTCCGCTGACCATACCGTGTGGGCGCAGCTTCCTGCTCGTCGATCTCTAAACACCCAGACGTTAGCGCCTATCTCAAAAAAAGAAAAAAAAAACTACAGCTCCCTTGACAGAAGAATAAGAAAACGCATGGCAGGATTCATATATTCGTACTCAATCGGTGGACGACAGGGACCGAGCTTGGTGGCAAGCTGCCGTATTCGGTGATGACCATGTTGATGTAGTGCGCGGGGGTGACATCGTAGAGCACCTGGAGATGGTTCAAGTTCTTGTTGTCTTCGATCCACTTGAGCACATCGGTTGTGTCTGTCGCGACGTCGTCGGAGCCGGTCTTGTCGTCGGTCTTTGAGGTGGGGAGGCGGGACTTGAGTGGGAGGAGTTCGCGGCGCTCGGCTTCTGATAGGAGTTCCTCTGCGGGAGCAACTTCGTTTCCGACGATGGAGTCGAGGGCGACTTTTTCAGTGAATTTGACGGATTGACAGAGGACGATGACTGGGAGGGAGTGCGCGCTGGCGAGCATGGACACTAATGCGGTTCCTACGCGGGAATACAATCGTCCATTCGACATCATGGCGTGGGCGCCTAGGAAGACTTTCGTTGCGTCTTTGATGGCGTGCGTTGCGCCGGTGATGAGATAGTAGCGCACGCTGACACCCTGGTTCGCGAGTTTCCTGGCAAGCTGCTTGCCTTCGAATAATGGCTTTGAGTCGACCACAATAACGGAGAATGGCGTGCCGATCTTGTGAGCGTGGAGAATAGTCTGTTCGACGATTGAGGATGCTGCGTAAGTGAGGATAACATCACCGGCTTGAATCTTCGTGGTTGCTAGGTCGCGAATGAGGCGATCAGCAGCTGAAACACGCTCACGAATGAAGATATCGATCTCATCGATGAGGTCACGTTTGGCT
This sequence comes from Plenodomus lindquistii, assembly GCA_025504975.1. Classification (NCBI taxonomy): domain Eukaryota; kingdom Fungi; phylum Ascomycota; class Dothideomycetes; order Pleosporales; family Leptosphaeriaceae; genus Plenodomus; species Plenodomus lindquistii. The sequence continues at coordinate 448,632 of JANUWI010000016.1, forward strand.
TCGTTCTCTGGCGTTGAAGGGTCGATCTTGATGATGACTGTACACAGGTTAGATGATGCTCGAAGTCGACACAGCAGAAGGAGTAGAATTTGGCGCTTCCCATGCTTCCAGAATAACCAATAAAGCAACTTACTGTCCTTCAGCCATCGAATCGCATTTCCCATACTAATACTGAGTGGTCTGCAGCTCTTCAGGAACTCAATTTGAGGACCGAGGTGATGGCTAGTGAGATGTCGGGCCAAGCTGTTTCCAGGCGGCGTTTGATAGGATTCGATGACTGTCTTGAAGACCAGCAGCATAGCGACCATACGCGCTGTACTGCCACAAATAGCGTAGCTACTATATTGGAGTCCAAGAGCAAGTACAGCGGGATGTACATCTTTTGATGCTCCCACCAGTGACTGCTGCTTCTGCTGACTGTAAAGATGACCAAAGAACAGTCCACTCTGCTTTGGCTCTTTCTTAGTCTTCTTCTCCGGCTCCTTGACTGCAGGCACATTGGACTGCGACGGTCGCCGCCGCATAGGCAACGGTCGCAATTTATCATCTTTCGATCCTTGCTTGGAATCCTTCGATTGCTTTTGACCATCCTTGCTTGGACCTTGTTGCTGATTTGGCACGCCACTTGTCGCCTTTGCTTGTGCGCGCTTTGCTTGCTTCTCAGCCTTGGCAAGTTTCTTCAATTCCGCAGGTGACAGCTTCTTGGGCGCATCTGTTGTTTCACCATTCGGGGCAGCAGCCGAAGTGTCCTGAGCTGGCTGCTCCACAGGGACGGGTGCCGACACAACTTCAGCGGCTGGAGCCTCAGACATAGTGGTGATCTCGATGTTGGGCTCGTTGTCGAGATCGCTGGGTGAGCAGCTGGGCTGTGGTGGGGTAGGTGTCGATAAAAGACTTTCGATGCCACAATGAACACGAAGTGATTTATCGGAAGTGATTTCAAGGAGTCAGATTACTGCTCTCGTGGACATGTGATTAGTTCAGTACGTGGGCGGAATTTTGATATGTTCATGAATTGAGTCAGAAAGCTGTTAACCCAATTACGCACTAGCGCGCCAAGGTGGAGTTTGTCCCGCACTAGACCCCTGCAGGTAACTGCGTCATTGGACAGATAGCTGCTGCGCCTACAAACAAGACATGAATGCTCTTGACGTGTGTAAGATTCTGGATCATTCACCATTATTTACATTCTTGTCCTCGAGGTTGTATCCGAGTGCACCGCACTCCGCTCTGTGTTCTCATCATGGCGGACAACGTCAGTTCCATCACTGATCTCCCTCTCGATATTTTGGTCCTCGTCTTCCCATATTTGGATGCCAGAAGCTTTCTCGCGCTGTGTAGTACGTGCAAAGCATTTCAGCAGCCTTCGATACGACTTGACCCAGCATACTGGAGTTTTGCGACCCGCAGCACTTTCAGAGTCCCGAATCAGCCAGTTGTACAGCATGATGGTGTACGATGGCAGAGGATGTATCGCCGCATGCTTACACAGAGCCGGGTCTACACATGGGGATGTAACACGCACAGTCGGCTAGGTCATAGCTACGCAGACCCGCACCCACAAGGACTCCCCGTTGCCCGCGTTTTCCGTCCAGGCAGAGCCCGAGCACACCTCAATATGAATTGCCCATTCCCTACAGAGATGGAGAATACACGACAGCTAGGCGTCATTGCTGATATGCAGTGTGGGTAAGCAGTTGAATCGACGCCGTTTGATATGATCGGGTTCCTGATAGCGTTTAGTGGCTGGTCAACAACCCTCCTCACCGCGAAAGGCTCCCTTCATACCGCTGGTGTACTTGACGGCCAGAGAGTATATGGGTCGACCGATCGACTACGCTCTCTTACCTTCCCAGCAGGCTACCCTTCGTCCTCGGCTGAATCACAATACACCGAACCGACGGTAGCTATTAAGCAATTTTCCTCTGGCCGATCCCACGTACTGGCCCTCTCCGACAGTGGTAGGATATGGTCATGGTACAATGTAAAGAAACCCGCTCTACAAGTGAAATTCGCCAGTCTCGATCTCAAAGAGATGTCTCTCGAGGACAAAAGCAGTACTGCCTCGAGTTATGGCCAAGTGAAGCAAGTTATAGCTGGATGGAGTCGCAGCTCGGCTTATATTCAAGAAGTAGGAATTGTTGTCTGGGATCCGGTTGAACGAGACCCAAGAGATGGAGAAGATGCCGAGACGGACACGATGCTCGTCTTGGACAGCGCGGAGGTGCCCAGGACTGGATACAAGCGTGTACGAGATGCGCATGGAGAGTCTGCAGACGACAAAGCGCTCGGTGAAGAAGTTGGGTCCGTTTCAAACTACATCGTTCTTGAGCATTTTGTTGTCTTCGTTACCGACATCGGCAAAGTCTTCTGCGGCAGATTCGGCGACAAGAACAAGGTGGAAAGCATACTTGAGCTTCGACAACTGCGCAACGAGAAAGGCGCCACTCTTGACGTCCAAGGCTCATTTCGCCGCTTTGCAGTATTTCGGAATGACGAGGTTGTCACAACCGATCAAGACTATCTCGAAGCGTGCTGGGCAACTCAACAACACAATCCTGAGCAAGAAGGTGTTGGCGGGCTCAAACGGATCCCTGCTCTTCAGCGTAACGACGTGATTTCTGTTGCTTTTGGTGACTATCACTATCTCGCGTTACACTCCAATGGCAAGATTACGTCTTATGGTACTGAGAATCAAGCATGCGGCGCGCTAGGTCTAGGTCACGAAGGCGCTACAAGTGGTCAGGCTCGAGGCATTGTTTACGATCGATTCAGCCACAACGGAAGACTTTTACCCCATTGCTATACCCAAGGTCGCCAAATTTGGTTTGACTCAAAGAAGCGAGATTGGGTCGAGCACATTGTTGCAGGTCGGGCGGACGAAGACGAGAGCAAGGAGCGTAGGGAGCTGTTTGCGAGCGACCACAACGTGCAGGCTGAAGTGAGCGAGTGGATAGAGCAGGAGAGTCGAGCATGGAACGACGGCGATCGAGAAGATGGCCTTGGGGCTTACTTTGCCTTGCGGGTCAGTGCTGCAGGCTGGCACTCTGGTGCTCTGGTGCTGGTCAATGAAGATTTGGCCGGCAAGGAGCCCGCATACAAGTGGGAGCATAAAAACTTCCCAAGACTCCGATTGGCTGATGGAACTGAGATGCCGGGACGGAAGGATTTTGACGAGTGGAGAGAGGGCCGACCAGACTGGAAGCTGGAAAATGAGACCTGAAACTAGTCCTGAGTAAGATGTGGCTGTCAGAATCATACCATCGATCCCCTTATCAAGCTCTCTTTAGTGTGTCAAGACGGCTAGATTTCAGTACTCGTAGCGTTAGACTTTGATGTGTCACTAACGCTATAATCACCTTAAGCGTCTTGACAAGCTCTATTTGGGATACAGCCTGTCAGTACCTGAGCGCACTCTAAGCATCTACCTGCATACTTGGTCTTCTGACATCGTGATTGTTCATCTGAGAAGGCGTACAAGGCAAAATCTTGTTCCTGCACAACTTGCTGCTAGTATATACATCTCGAGGATGAAAGCGAGGTAGTTCCAGCCATCGTTAATGCGAACATTCAGGGTATATGCAATTGTCCCCGTAACTGCATCAAAGAATGTCACTCACACCACGAGGAATGCCCCAGGTAACTGATATGCCACTGCCGAACAGAATTCTTTCGATTTCTGGAGAACTTGGGGATTTGTTCGTGAAGTCACTTGAAACACGTGGAGCGAAAGGACGGTACTAAGCATTGAGTCACTGCTGGGGATCGGTCAAAAAGCGGCCTTTACTTACAACACACCAAGTTTTCGACGCTTATCTCTTGAGAATACCCTTCCCCCGCTTACCTAAAATATTTCAAGATATGGTCATGTTCGCTCAAGGCATTGGAATCGGCTATGTCTGGATAGATACACTTTGCATCATTTAACAAGATGCTGAAGACTGGGACTCGGAAGCAATAAAGATCCAGTAAGTGTACCGCAATGCGACTTTGGACATTTCAGCTTCGGTTCGAGAGGATTCACCGGGTAGACTTTTTATTTTAGATCAACCGGAAGCAGATAACCACAGAGTACCATTCTTCTAGCATGGTGTCCCTAAAGGATCTTATAAAATCGCCGCACTGCCACTAGGACAGTCACATCAAGCGCCGGCCCCCTGTGTACGCAAGCATGGGTAAGTGAATCCCAAGGCAAGGGCATCACTGTGGAGTAGGGCTCTTTCTCTAAGAGTAACCTTGCATTGCACCTGTTATGCACTTGAGGTAAGACGTGAACTTAGGACATACATGCTTACACAATATGGTCTTAACTACTTGTGGAGCACAAAGGTAACATTTGAGGACTGTTATCAAGTTCATAGTGAGTTGGGTTGACTGCGATGAGTGGAGGCTCATGATCTCGAGGATCCACAAAATCATGCTCCCACGTAGCGTCGACGGATCTTGATAGATCGACAACAGCAACGCTGATTACCTGACTTTGGTCCTGACCGCAGAACTATGATAAGGATATACGCGCCAGTGTCCGTTCACCCTGAGCCGCCGCTTTCCGCTGTGTGATCTGACTCTGCACCACACCAAATACCTCCATAGTGGAATAACACAGCATAGCACCTCCAATTGAGTCTTCGTTCCCGAGAATCTCATTGCAGTAGGTTTCCCTCTACATTTAAATTGAGACCTTGACTTCATCATGTATCATCGACAATATTGGTGTAGTTCGCGAGGGGGCGATGCGATTGGTCAAGGACACGCGATCCCAAACAGGACCGAATATGCCGGACGATCTTGACCCCACATTTGTTTCTTTATTGAACGTCAGGCTTGCCGCGAAACGCCGTTAACGGACGCAGGATGTCGTAACTCAGTGGGTGCGACGTTGCATGGTGCACCTTGGAAGGCGGAGTGTGGACGCGCTGCTGGTACCACGGAAAGGAAGGAGGGGTGAACTTAGATTAATTGGGTAGATAGGTTTTCATCACCAAGACGCATTCCCAGTTATGAACAAGATCGATGATTGAGAAGGCAACGAAAGTATAGTGACACACGGTTGAATATGAAGTAATTTCATTCTATCTACAAAGTAGCAAAGCGTAGCCATGCAAAGAAAATGATCGAAGAAAACGCTAAGACTCAAAAACTGGGGGTCAATGCCTCTCCCTACGCTCCAGACGCCTTACAATGCAGCCACACCATCATTCATTAATCATCGCCATCGTCATGCCCACCGCATCTACCATGCCAAGTCGCTCTTCTCGTTGTCATTGCCGCAGGCGAGGCCTTCGCAGAAGTCCTCAAGCTCATCTGTAGCGGCGTCATTGCTCTGCTGCTTCGCAGGCCAGATCTTCTTGCCCTCGCGCTTTTCGCGTGCACCATGCTCGAGAATGATTTCACGGCAGCGCTTCTGGAAGAAGAGGGGGCCCTTCTCCATGTGTGGGTGTAGCTCGCCGTTGACAAAGACACCAGTCTCAATGTTCTTCTGTGCGCGCTCGCAAAGGACCTTGTCCTCGCCCATGACGCGCTTGTAGGTGTCGCTGATGAGGTGGAAGTCCTCGTCGGAAGAGTTCTTGTTGCGCCATACCTCGTAGTACATGACTGACTCGGTAGGTGTCTTGGGCATGAACTTCTGCATGAAGAGGAAGTGTTGTGTGACGGTGAATGAGGCGTTTGGGAAGCAGTATGTGGAGCAGATTTCCTGGCCCTTGTCCTTGAACTCTTGGGGTGTCTGTGGGTCGTGCTGGATGTGGTCGGCGTCGCAGTGGACGTCGTAGCTCTCGAGGTTGACTAAGCCGGTGGTGAGATCGGGGTGCGTGCTCTTGCAGTGGTAGCACTCGTTGAAGTTGTCTGCGAGGATCTTCCAGTTGAAGGGTCCATCAAGGTTCCATGTGTGATCGAAAACATAGTCATCGAAGTTGAATTGGTCGAATCGGGTTTGCTCGTCGACATGGTCAAACTGTGACTCCCATGAGACCTCAGGCTCCTTCTTTGAGTCCATGTTGATCCAGACGAATCCGTTGCGGTCGATGCGAGTGTGGATAGGGTAGAGACCGTTGCTGGCCTTATCGAATGTAGGAAGATCTTGGTAGCCAGGGGCCTTGGCCAGCTTGCCGTTCAAGCCGTATGACCATCCGTGATATTTGCAGGAGAATATCTTTGCATTGCCCTTGTCACTCTCGACGACTGGGTAGGCGCGATGCCTGCAGACATTGTGGAAGGTGTGGATTTCGCCAGATCGATCCTTTGAGATGACGATATCATAATTGGCGACGTTGTAGCGAATGTAATCACCAGGCTTCTCTAGTCTTGACTTATGTGTCATGATCAACCACCGACGGGTGAAGATGGCACGTCTCTCGAGCTGGTACATCTCCTCTGAGGTATACCAGTTGGCGGGAAGGGCACGGACTGCCTCCTTCTGTGGTGGTGAAGCGGGGGCCGAGCCGCCCAGGCCAATGTATCTGAGAAGTGATCCAACCATTGTGCTGGTGGTGTATGTGAGTAGAAGAGGTTGTAAGGGTGCTTTTTGCGTGATGGAAATGACTATCAGGTTGATATGTCGGAAGTGTTGGCTGAGGTTGATGGTCTTCAGCTTATGGGTGGCCGAAGTGTAATTATACTCCCACCATGTCACAACCGTGTCACAACTATATCCACAACCTTATCAAGTAAAACAACTCCTAAGGCCCCATGGGGTAATGGCTTCCATACGTTACCAAGGCGTGGTGGCCAGTGGGGCTTCGGGGACGTAATCTGTTGGTGAATGCTCTGCCAGCGCCACATGCATGTGCTGCATCGAAGGGGCCTTTTGAGACTGTCGTATTGCCATCGTGATCAACCAGGACCGACCAGAAGCGTCTAAACAACGAGCTAGAACCCAGCGGCTTCCCATCACTGGCTACCGACCAAGCAAATTCTCTGACGGTGCATGAGACGCATGCAATAATCATAGTGACAGACCCAAGGACCGTTCTCGTCAACTTGCCCCTCTTGTTGGCACGGACTTCGAATGGATCTGATTTCCGAATGTGGACATCGGACGCTAGTCCGAGGGTCTACCAGACTACCAACTTCAACTCCAACGGAGCCACTCCGGTCGCATTCCTGGGCCTTATCAGAGTCTTATCGAGTTTATCTGTAGATACTTGTCGATCTCCATGCAGAATCTGCAACGATAACAAACATTATCGCGATGATATTCCGGGAGGGGATGGAGAGATGCGTATCACTGTGATAGCAGTGAAACGGATGACCATGCAGCACTGAAGAGCACAGTCATACTCAGCTCCAGCGGACAAGAAAGCGCGTACGCTGGTTAGCCCCGGTATCGTTGGGAAGAAACGTAAGCGTGATGCCGCGTCGTCGCGAGCAGAGACGTGTGATCTGGCTCGACCGTCCGCCACCATTGACTCGGTTCGAAGATGACGATAGGGTCTCGTCGCACGGCCTTACCCCTCATCAATCTCTGCGGTACTCTTTTTCAGGGGGGCTTGGGTGCTTTCGGCTGTCTCGCTCATGTCAAGCCTTTCCAGGAGAGGCATTGTAGAGCAGTGATGTGTTGCATAGGGGCTGCACTGACCTTCGGGCTCGTTGTGAGTTTCCTGGTATAAAACTTCATCCAACCTACACGGCAACAGCACTCTGATCACCCTGATGGGTAAATCATGAGGTCGTGTTCTCACAGAACGGCTGGGCTGCAAGGGGTTCTGGGTCTGCTGTGGCACAGCTGGGTTGTCGACGCATCGTCAGTCGCGACAAACAAGTCATCGCTTGATTACCCATCAAATGGCCTGTAAAGACAGGCTTGGGGTGGTGCTCTCGGATGACCCCGGGATGCCGATATTGATCTGGTAGTAAGGGCTTGTCGCAATGGTTTGGTATTGGAAATGTGCTGCTCAGGGTGGCCGCGAGAGCCTGTCGCGAGGAGAGTCGCCATGCTTGTCGCAAGGATCGATCATATATGATCACCGTCAAAGAACTGAGGCAAAAACACTTTGGCTTGTGTGGTGGGAATAACAATCGAGTTGATGTTAAATTCTGACAATGCTCAATAGAGCAAAGTCCTAGTCGCAGATTTGGGTGGGAAGTGGCTGACTTGCTGATACAAACCTGACGCTGTGGTCGCTGGCAACGGGGAATGTTGCAAGAAAAGGTGGGAGTAGGGAGCGGGCACGCGAGGCGGGGTCGCTGTAGGATATGTAGTCCCATGCGGTTTGCCTCCTTGCGGTCCGATAGATATCACTAGGCCCAATATGGCAATCAGGACCCTACATCCACGAGAGGTATTCGTCCCCACCAATTTCGTAAGTTCCGTATGCGGGGTGGTGGATTTTCTGTCTGTCGCGCTGCCGTTGCCATCATCATGGGAAAGCTTTCGCCAGATCGAGCTCCGTGTCCACGCTTAGATTCGGCTTCTTAGTTGGAACAGAGCGGCGACATGGTCCGTTATCGCGGGCGTCAATAGCCTTAAGAACAGTCCACCTACCAATTTTTTGGACAACTCATCAATTCTTTGTTTTTTTTCAATGGCGACCTCACAGCGCGTTCTTATCATTGGTGCCGGCATTGTCGGTACTAACCTTGCTGATGAGCTGGTTTCGAGAGGATGGAACAATATTACCGTCATCGAACAAGGTCCGCTGAGCATGCCTGGTGGTTCAACATCACATGCTCCCGGACTTGTCTTCCAAACGAACCCATCCAAGACGATGACCTTGCTCGCAAAGTACACAGTGGAAAAGCTTCAGGCTTTGGAGAAAGACGGACAAAACTGTTTCAACCAGCTTGGAGGCTTGGAGGTGGCGACCATCCCTGAGCGTCTTGAAGAGCTCAAACGCAAGCATGGCTACGCACAGTCATGGGGTATCGAGGCCCGTTTGATCAGCCCGGAGGAGTGCGTGGAACGATATCCTCTTCTCAATAAAGACATGATTCTCGGCGGACTCCACATTCCAAGCGATGGGCTAGCTTTGGCAGCTCGTGCGACGCAAATCCTCATCGAAAACACACGCAAAGCAGGCGTCCGATATCTCGAACACACCGTCGTTACCGACATCGAGCAGGCTGGCGGGCGCGTCACAGGGGTGACTACAAGTAACGGATCCGTCCCAGCGGATATCGTTGTCTCATGCGCCGGTTTTTGGGGCGTCGAAATTGGTGCCATGATCGGATTGAAAGTCCCTCTCCTACCTCTTGGCCACCAGTATGTCAAGACAACGGCCGTGCCTGGCCTTCAAAATCGAGAAGTCAACTCGAAGATCAATGCCATGAACGCCGAACTTCCAATACTACGACACCAAGATCAGGACTTGTACTACAGAGAGCACGGCGAGCAGTTCGGAATCGGATACTATGGGCATCGGCCAATGCCTGTCAAGGCTTCCACGTTGGGTGTCACACCCAAGCACGTTGATGAGAAGCACATGCCGTCCCGTCTTGAATTCACGCCAGAGGACTTTGAGCCAGCTTGGAAAGCCACCAAAGAGTTGCTTCCTGTCCTGAGGGAGACCGAGATTGCCGACGGTTTCAACGGCATCTTCTCCTTCACCCCCGATGGCGGATCTGTAGTGGGCCAAGCGCCCAACTTGGACAACTTCTGGGTGGCCGAAGCTGTCTGGGTCACCCATTCTGCTGGTGTAGCTCGTGCAGTGGCAGAGACACTGACTGAAGGCCGTTCGACCGTCGACATTGCCGAGTGCGAACTGACACGATTTGAAGAAGTCCAATTGAGCACAGAGTACGTCAGCGAGACATCGCAGCAGAACTTTGTCGAGATCTACGACATCATACATCCTCTCGCGCCCAAGGAGAGCCCTCGTAACCTTCGCGTCAGCCCCTTTTATCCCCGACAACAAGAACAAGGCGCCTTCTTCCTTGAAGTTGGAGGTTGGGAACGTCCACACTGGTACGAGGCAAATGCGGATCTGGTCAAGACACTGCCTGCCGAATGGCGGCCAGTAGACCGCGACGCCTGGTCGTCGAAGTTCTATTCGCCAATCGCTGCCGCCGAGGCCTGGAAGACTCGCAACGCAGTAGCCTTGTACGACATGACAACGTTCCATCGATTCGAGGTATCTGGCCCAGGTGCAACAGGTCTGCTCCAGAACTTGACGACAAGCGACATTTCCAAGCCACCTGGTACCATAACACATACGCTACTAGTCAATGCTCATGGTGGAGTGTTGAGCGATATCTTTGTGTCAAGGCTTGAAGATGATGTCTACCAGATAGGCGCAAACACCGCGACCGATCTTGCGTACCTCGCACGCCATGCGCGCAGCCAGAGCAAGCGTACACCGAGCCAATGGGCACAGGTACGCGATATCACAGGCAGCACATGCTGCCTTGGTCTCTGGGGTCCACGGGCAAGAGATGTAGTCCAAACGGTCAGCTCCGACGACTTCACTAACAAGGGTTTGCCATACATGGGTGTCAAGAAGACAAGCATAGCCGGCATACCCGTCACCATGTTCAGGAAGTCGTTCGTTGGTGAATACGGATGGGAAGTTCAGACAACGCCTGAGTATGGTCTCCGTCTTTGGGACCTCTTGTGGCAAGCAGGGCAACCTCAAGGTCTTGTTGCCGCTGGCCGCGCCGCTTTCAACGGATTGCGGATTGAGAAGGGCCTCAGGGCTTCCGGAACAGACATGACATCGGAACACAACCCTTGGGAGGCTGGCGTCACCTATGCCATTCAAATGGACAAGAAAGCCGACTACATCGGCAAGGCTGCACTCGAGCAGCTGTCGAAGAAGACAGCCCCACGCAGGCTCCGATGCCTAACAGTCGACGATGGTCGATCTATGATCCTGGGCAAGGAGCCGGTCTTCGTTGCCGGCGAGAGAGCCGGCTATGTGACCAGTGCTGCCTTTGGCTACACGGTACGGAAACCTGTCGCATATGCCTGGCTACCGGGCAAGATCTCTGAAGGCGAGTCGGTAGAGATTGAGTACTTTGGCAAGAAGATCCAGGCAACAGTGACGAGGGATCCCTTGCACGATCCGCAGGAGCGAAGTCTTCGAGGCGAAGGCTCATCACGCGAGCCCGAGCTGCAAAAGAGGTTGAAGTCGTTGTTGTAGAAGGGTGGTGGTAATGACATTTACGAAAGGCTGCATGGGAGTTTGGCGCAATTGACAAATTAATGTCCCTGAACTGGCGCATATAGGAACAGTCCATAGCATTAGCGACAAGAATAGTTGTGTGAATGAAGTCATTTTTTTGCCTGAAGAAAACTTGGCAATGACAAGATTTCAAACCTGCACCATGAAGTGTTTGAGAGAGCGCATCGAATACGTGAAATTGGATAGACGAAGAGCGATAACGCGACGCGTCTTCGCTAGTCCGGGGAACCAAAAGCACGTGACCGCTGAATAATGCTGCATCTGAGGTTCGACGTCATTGCCTCGGTGGTCCGCAACTCGATGACAACCACACCAAAACACAAATATTGGGCCAGCATCCTCCTTATGGGCCTACTAGCAATTGCATTCAAGCGTTCCGTACCATTGTTTACAAAGTCGAAATCAAAGGTACTGTTTGGGTCACTTCCGTGCCGAGACAGACTGCTGATGTTGAATAGCCATCCATCGCTCGAGCAATGCATATCCAATCGATTCCCATGTGTATGCAGAGTCCCGAGCACTACATCGGAAGGTTACCTTGCTGATGGTGTCCATAGGGGAGGGCTCCGGTAACAACTACGCCTATCTAGTATCATGCGAGGCGACCAAGCAGGCTACTATCATTGATCCTGCCAATCCACCAGAGTCTGTCTGCACATCAACTTGCATTTTTGCAATCAACTAATCCTATACTGTATGCAGGCTCTGGCCAGTTTTGGACGAAAAGATTGGGCCACAGGGCCTGAAGTTGAAGAACATCATCAACACACATCAGTATGTTCGCTAGTGTGGAGTCATCTGACGTTTGGCTGACAATACAAAATAGTCATCGCGATCACGCTGGCGGAAACGAAGACCTCGTAAGCCCCAGCAACTGTTCGTATGCGAACCTCCTCACTAACATCCCATCATAGAAAAAGAAGTTTGACGTCCCCATCATCGGAGGCCGCGACTGTGCCCTAGTCACAGAAACACCAGCGCACAAGTCCACCTTCAACATTGGAAACATTAAATTCACCGCACTACACACCCCCTGCCACACGCAAGACAGCATCTGCTACTTTGTCGAGGACGGCCAGGACCGCGCCGTCTTCACCGGAGACACACTCTTCATCGGCGGCTGCGGCCGCTTCTTCGAAGGCACACCCGAGCAAATGCACAAAGCACTCAACGAAACACTTGCCTCCCTCCCAGACGACACAAAAGTATACCCAGGCCACGAATACACAAAGGGCAACGTAAAATTCGCGAAAAAAGTCCTCGGCAACGACGCTGCTATCCAAAAACTAGACGCTTATTCCCAGGCGAACAAGGAGACACAGGGAAAATTCACAATTGGCGATGAAAAGGTGCGTTCTTTTTTTATTCCCTCCTAATCTTGCGATTTTTTCCCTGCTGCTGTTGTTGTTGTTGTTAGTTGTTTAGAGAGAGAGAGAGAGAGAAAGAAAGGCACACAAGCTAATTTAAGGCTCAACAAAAGCAACACAATGTTTTTATGCGCCTGGATGACCCCGAGATCAAAAAAGTCACGGGGAAATGGCAGCCGGTTGATGTCATTGGACAACTTCGTGCAATGAAGGATGCTTCTTAGGAGGGACATAGACCGTATTGTCAATCCAAGACTGGCAATTTGTATGAGATTGATCTTGCCATGTGTATTCATGGGCGGCAATGCGGTCAGTCTGGGTAGTTAGTTGGCTTGTGGTTGCTTGGAGGGTGACGTCTAGTCATGAGATGGCGAAGCGGTGGATTATACTGTTGTAGGGATTCGCATTAGGCTATGCAGATATTGAAAGCTTCATCACTATGCCCAATTTTTGCCATTGATTGGCGTACTCATTGAAACTTGCGATTGTAGTTCTACCCTGGCGCTGGCCCTTATTTGTTCGAGGTATATCTACATTCCTGATATAATCCTTTGAAACACCAATTTCGTCCACGATGTCTAAATTTCCAAAATATGCCTGCCCGAGGCCTGCACCTCGCACTCGTCGAAAAGATGGCCGTGTGCGTTTGCTCCCACAGTTCTAGGGGTACCGCATATTCTCCGTGGAGCTCTAGCATCAACCAAATCGATCCACACAGAAACTACCGCCACCTGAGGGTTTTTGACGCGTCGTTACCGTCAATAGAACGTCTTGCTCGAAGACCCTGGTGTTTCCTCGACATTTGTTGGACTCACACAGTTACTCCTGGCTCCCCTTCAACTCGTTTGTGGCGACGGGTTGGGCTGCAGCAAGAGCATGCATAAGCTGATCTGAAACCATCATAGTAATTGAAGAGTCAATACTCAATCTGGTGGGCCTTTCAAGGTTCTGCTCCTTGAAGGTGTCGTCGGCATCCGCGCGTTCTCAGAGAGTAGCAAACTCCATTCCAAGGTAGATGGTATGCCATGCATCTGGGCATGTGGCCCATGGGCGACCAATCTTATGACAAGCTGGGTTGTTAGACCGTCAAGTCCTTGGTGTTGTTAAAGTTGAACTCAATGACTGAACAGAATTGTGCCGAGTCCTGTTTGACATTGGTTCCCAATCCATTGTGCGCTGCTGTGGGGCCTGCCATGATAAGCCAGGGCCCGATCAAATATAGCCCTCTTGAACGCTTGCTGAGTTCTGAAACGAAAGCGGTAGTTTCATCTGCGGCATCTTCCTTGGAATTCATTATTTCGATAAACTTTGTTCTGTTGGTGACATGGGCTGCTCCTGCCTGACCTGCGGTAAGTCTTTTCCGCAGAGTCCCCTCCGGTATATCCGCCGAAGCTGTCGGTGCAGACGCTGGGGACAGTGTTAGGTTCGAACTCTCCATTATGTTTGCGTCTTCCTTGTTGACCTCGACGGGATTGATCTTGGCGTGTTACGCAGGTGGTGTAGGAGTGATGAGGTAGAATTGTAGGTGATTCAGGCAGACAAGCTCGAGGTCACACCACCCCACGAGTCCATCCCCAAGGCTCGTAAACATTTTCAGCAACTGAAATCCTGACAGTCTTGGACACGCCAAATGGTGTTCTTTCTCGGCCACGATGGTTGTAGGCTCGGCCTTGTATGCTTCCTAAACATTTATCATGTGACTCATGCCCAGCAAATGTGTGATGGCGTGTACACGATTGCCTCACTTCTCTTCATCGTAGGTGATCTCACAGGCTTTTTCTAGTTCCCTCATGACGACCTTTGTTCCTTTGTTGACAACCTCTTTCGGTATTTTTAGATCGACTTCTGGTCCACCTTCCCCATCATCACCGTCTGCATGGCCGTTTCCGTTGGTGTCGGCCTTGCCATTCATCTCGCTCATGGTTTCCCTGATCTTCTCCATGGCCAATCTGTATGCCTCCTCAGCTGTTGTCGCCTGTCCTGAGCGGAAGAGATAGGTAATGTATGTTTTGAGGTTATCGCGGAAGCCAGAAGAGCGAAGGGATTCGTCGAGGGTAGCTTCGATGTTACGAATTCCAGGGCCAGAGAGCAAGGCCGAGTAGATGTTGTTGCGGAGGGCAAGTGAGATTCCGTTATTGGCTTGAGCGGGGGTTACTTGGACAGCCATGGTGGTGGGGGGTGGGTATGTGATTGGACGTAAGAATGGGGTCCTCCTCGGATGGGAACGTGGGTGGATTACTTTGGTGTGGTGGAGGTCGATAAGGCACGAAAACGGAGGCCGGAGACGGCTTGGTTGCTAGACTGGATTCGGTGCTCAAGATGTCCGATTTCGAAGGGGGGGTTTGCTAGCTTATTTGGAGGATGCGGGGATACCGGGTCCAAGGGATAGCTTCCTTGTTGGTGGTGGGGGCCGGGAGTTGGGCGGAGTGGTGTACCGTTGTAGGCACAGTATGACGCGAATCGATATTTGCTTTGTCAATAGACTGATATTGCTGGGCTCGGCTGCGTTTGTCGGTGCACGTGAAAGGGGAAGGGGGGAGGATGTGGGGAGGCAATGTCTGGCACAGGGGAGGGGTGGAGTGGAGGACGAGTGTGCGGTTGCGCGACTGTTGGCCAGCTGGCAAGAAAGAAGGTTGTTGCGTTGCGTTGTTGTGTGCAGCTGAATGGGCGTGCTGGCGTTGGGCTAGGATGGGCAGTGGACTGGGCGGTGAGGCGGGCGGTACCTGAATGCTTCATCGGCCAATATTGGTTCTCTGCGCGGTGCACTGGCCTCTTTCCCGCATAGGCTTTCGGTTGCTGGGCTAGCCGCCGGTCCCATGCCAGCCATGCCAGCCATGCCAGTGCCATACTTGTAGAGTAGCAGCATGCCCTACTCTAGCATAGCCTTCAGTCTTCATCCACGACAGCCTTGACGTCTGCACCCAGTCCCGTGCACTGCATTGATCCCGCTGCATTTGCTGCACGTCTGCCTGTCGCTGTCGTGAGCCCGCCCTGCCTGTGTAGCTGCCCGCCTCGCACTCGTAGTCGCACGCTGCCTTTTGCCCTGCCCTGCCTGCCCTGCCTGCCCTGCCCTCCCGGCGACCCTCCCGTCTGCCTCGAAACACCGCAGCTCAATCTCGCTTCGCCGCAAGACAGGGTCGCTCTCCACAAGCCGCAACCCACCACAGCTGCTGCAGCACACTGGGCACAGCCTCGAGCATTGCGCATCCACTGCCAGCCCTAACACCGTCGGTCCCTCCACCACCCAGCTGCACGGCCTTGGCGCCATCACCTCACTCTCCCCCGGCGCCCGCCCACCCGCCACGCTGCCACCAACCCGGCGACGACGTCATCCGCCATGGCCTACACTACAAAGTACCACGAAGACTCGGACGCCGACGACGAGTTTGAGCGCCAGGGCATCCACAGCCCCACCCTGCCCGTCGAGTACGAGAGCTCGCCCACCAGCTCGGGCCCGTTAAGCACCGAACACACGCCCACCACCTTTACACACTCGCGCGACAGCAGGAGCCTGCCCACCGATCACATCATGGAGTGGTCGCCTGACCAGACGGCCGACTTTATAGCAGATTTGGGCCTGGATCAGTACGCTGATACCTTTGTCGGTACGTCACATCGCCAGCATACGGCGGAAGCAGAGGACTAATCCCGTCGGTCAACAGAGGAGGGCATATCAGGAGATGTATTGGCCGCGCTTCAACATTCAGAACTCAAGGAGATGGGCGTAGGCAGTGTGGGGCACCGTCTGACCATACTCAAGGCCGTCTACGAGATCAAAGTACGGCAGAATGTTCCCTTGGAACCAGATGATTACATCCCCCTCTGTAAGTTCTACCAGGTCGTGGAATCCCGTCTGCTCTAACAGAGACACCAGCTGCGGATACATCGGCACAGGAAGCCCCACCAACACAGGACGACTTTGCAAAGGTCATACGGGTCGTGCAAGCGCGGGACGAGCGAATACACACGGCCGAGTCGGAGCTGCGGCACCTGCGAGAAGATCTCAGCAGAGTAATAGACGAGAACAAGCGATTGCGGGAAGAGATACTGCCATTAGTACGCATGCTGAAAGACAGCCAACCACTCCCCACACCACACGAGCACAGTGTCACCTCACCACCAGCAGTCCAGGAGCGATCTGGCGGAAGCAGTCTGTCGCGCAAATTCTCCACCAAGAAGCTGTTCCTGGGTTCCGCTCCCAAGAACCCGTCTCCGACGATCCAGGAGCACCGTGCTCTCGTCGACCACTCTTCCCTAGACCCCTCAGCCGCCGCCATGGCAGCCTCGTCACATCTCACAGCATCTCTAGGAGGTAACCAGCAAATGTCGCCAAACTCAATTGCGCAACCATCACCCACATCACCTGCATACACACAAGGCCAAAGCCGGCAACAATACAATCGCGAACTTCCACGAGGCGGACACGATCACGAAAATAACCCAGGCTGGGGTCAAACCAACCAATGGGCCTCGGACAGTGCGTCCGTCTCCGACCGCAACCGCGACCCCCGCGCTACTCCCGCACCATTATCCTCCAGACCGCTGCGAAACAATGCTGCGCCCACACCGAACCCTGAAGATCGCGAGCGCGATCGCGACCCACCAAACTCCGCGGGTTCAAACACACAAAACACATCCTCCAACTCGGCCGCTCCGCCGCCGTCGACGAACCCACAAGTCGAAATTTTCAAGTCGTTCCGCGTATCGATAGACGACCCCTGCCACAAAGTCCTACCTGTTGCGCTGAAGAAGTACAACATCACAGCAGACTGGCGGCAATACGCATTGTACATTGTACACGGTGATCAAGAGCGCTGCTTAGGATTGAACGAACGGCCTTTGATTTTGTTCAAACAGCTAGATAAAGAAGGTCGGAAGCCAATGTTCATGCTTAGGAAGCATGCTGCACCGCAAGAAGGCCACGTTAGCACAGTCGGTGGAAACGACGTGCGGCCGGTGCCACAGGCGGAGAGTTTCGGGTGGGGCAATCAGAATAGAGGGACACCGTTACCGGGAGGCGTGTTGTAAGAGCATGTTAAGAAGTTGGGACAATAAGACGACATTTGGCGAGAGGCGGCACAAGTCTCAGCGGCGAAGAAGAGACCTTTGGGGACCAGTGGCGTGCACAAGTGTGCATTACCTTTCCAGACGACGATTCATCCAATGAGGTCGAAAAAGCCCTTTGGTTTGACAGCATTAGCAAGTCGAGCGAATTTCCCTCGACTTCGAAGCTTTACACAAGAGGAGAGCAGGACGTCGCCAGGAATCCAGCCCCGTTCGCACACCCACGCGGGATAGTGGCTGAACGCAGGACAGCTCACAAGGCCTGCACTATCCTCATCGACGTGTGAGCGTCAGCGTCGCCGTGGAATAGACCAAAGTCGTCTTCGCATCGTGTACAACCACGCAAATAGATGTCCCTTTGAGAAAGGGAGATGGCTACTCATCACAACACACATGTGCTTTACCACATGACGCAGTAAATCGATAAAGATACATAGCACCCCCACCCAGCCAGACATCATCACCAGCGCATTCTAGCGAGCGGGGGTGTCGCCGCTGCTTACACTGTAGAAGAAATTTTGAACAAAAAAAACAAAAATGAAAATAAAAACAGACGCAATTTCTTCACTCCAAAACCGTTCAAACCGACCCCTTTTCTTTTAATAGGTTAAACGCTAGTGAATGGCATGTACACCTACATAACTCGTAATTTTTTTTTTTGGTTTCTCCTGCCTGACTGACTGAGAGGGGGAGGGTTTGCATGTGCCCATGTGCCCATGTGCCATGTTCATGCCGAGTCATGCATCTTGTGACGTTCCGTGACGTGTGATGTAATGTAATGTGACGTGACGTGACGGTACCTGCATATTACTTTGTGTTACAAACTATGTAAAGGTTTTGTTTTTTTTGTAGATTGATCAAATTCATGTGTGTGTGTATGTAGATGAACGATAAATAGTTAGATAAGAGTTTAGTGAGAGAGAGAGAGAGAGAGAGAGAGAGAGAGACTGGCTAAAGTCTAGTTGTACACGGGGCGTGTGCGCGGGTCGAAAATTAGGTGTAGATGCAATGTTGAATATCTCACGAGAAAGATGCCATGTTTGGTGGATGGGTTGAGGGGTAGGAGAAGGAAAAGAGGAAAGAAGGGGGGGGGTGGAAGGGAGGGGGTGTAGGTGATTAGGATGGAGGATGGAATTTGCCGTGGGATGTGTGAGACTGACTTGTGCTTATTGGGGGGAATCATGTAGTCTAGTGTTCACTCTGGATTATTTTGGAAAGGGGTTTTTTGAAAAGTTGGCAAGGGAGAATGCAACGATGGTAATATGCTAGGCATATTTTCTTTCGCTTGTATGTTAAACTGCTTTCTCGGGGGGTATCATCACAGTACTACCACGCCTTCCTGCCTTCATGCACTCTCTCCCCCCCCACACACACACACAAACCCCTCAAAACGGTTTCGCCGCCTTCCTCCTCTCCCTAACCCCACTAACCGGATCAACAAACTCCCTCCAACTAACCGGCACCATGACCCTCCCCTCCTCACTCCTCGCAAGCACAACACCCAACTCATTCCGCTCAGTCGCTACATAATAATTGCTCTGGTCCCCCAAACTAATCACCACGCCGCGGACCAAGTCGCCCACGCGGAAACAGTCTTCAATACGTATCTTGTCCTTTTCTGTGGCGCGAATGTCTTCGCGTCGGATTTGGCCTTGGAATGCTTCCCGGCACACGATTGAGTCGATTACGAGGATCTCGCAGGTTGCGAAGCGTGGGCCTAGACGCGTGATGCGGCATAGGACGATGGAGGATATGGTGGGGAGGAGGGCGGTGCCGCCGCCGGAGGAGGGGCCGAGGATGCCGGGCGTGGTGGTGGGTGGGGGGCGCGAGATGGAGAGGAGCGGGGTGGAGGGTTGTTTCGAGGTGTTGGTCGTGGAGGAGGTGGTTGTGGTTGTGGATGTGGATGTGGATGTAGATGAGCGCGGTGTGGGAGAGGATATGACGGGGCCGGCGATGGAGGCGTAGATTTGTGAGTCGTGGATGTGGGTTCCTGGGCCTGGCAGGTATTTGTCTGTGTGGCCTAGCAATTGACCTGGGAGGGCGAGCGAGGGGAGCGCCATTGTGGGTGTTGTGGTGATGATGGTTGAGGCAGTATTGTAGGTTCGGCTTGTGGAGGCGATCCTTTTGATCTGGGCGTGCAATTTTTTGGGTGTGAAGGTGGTTGTAGGCGCGGTATGCGACTTTGGTATGAAAGAAAGTCGGTGATGTCAAGCTGGGAACTTTTTGGCTCGGAGGAGCTATCTCGCCTATTGTTGCCCCGCCGCTACAACCTGCCCAAAGTATAGTTTCCCTTGCATCCGGCTTTCACCCTCACATCAACGTTGGTAAATCATGTTCCAATACTTTGATAAGACACTATGCTATTGTGTGGATAGAGACCCCATCTAGGCGGTGTCTCTCGCGCTCCAGCAAAAGATATGCCCATTGGGCAGAGCTCTCAATACGCCACTTCCAAATCTTACAGGCCAGCCCTTGCGCAAGGTACAAAGCTACAAGTAGAACGCCAGGTGATGAACCATCCATATATGTAGAGTACCACGTTTTGCTCCAATCGCCAAGTATCATGCATGCCCGCGCAAGAAAATCATCAAAGTCATTCGCTCATAGTAACGTTCCGGTAGAGGGTGCGTTCGGTCTGTCTTTGGGGGAGGGGAATCCGCGTCGTCTCTGTCTTGGGTCTGACTTTGCGGTCCGGCGACTAGACGGCCTGGTAGAGGAGGAGTGGCTCGCCGACGTTTTCTATCTCGGGGATTGTGCACTTTAAGTCGAAGGCTTTTGACAGTACGATCTTGAAGATCTGATAAGCGTTAGCATGTGCTTATGCTAGGTCACAGCAGTTGCCTACCTTTTGTACGTTAATGCTATGGCTGGTACTGCTGAAGATGAGACTGGCTTTCATTGCCCTCGCAAATCGCTTGGCCTGTGAAAAAAAGTCAACTATCCGTAACTCGAGTTCTGACATCTTTGCGTACCTGATTCGATATCTCCTCCTGCTCCTCTCGTGGAAAGTTGACAAAGTGATCGTACTTTGTGCCAACGAGGAATGGGATCGCGGTCTTGTTGAATCCGCGACCCTGCCTATACCATTCCTTGATCGAATTCAAGGTGCTCTTACGCGTCAAGTCGAACATGAATAGTATGGCGACGGCGTCGTTGCAGACTAATGGCAACATGTTTACGAACTCGCGCTGACCGCCCAAGTCCCAGATGGAGAAGGTGATTTCAGTGTTTCTGATTGAGATTGTCTTCTCCATGAAGTTGACACCTGCAAAGCGTTAGTCAGACGCAGGTGAAGAATAATAGCGCACTCACCCAATGTCTGAATGTAGTCTTCGTCCCAGCTGCCCTCGACGTACTTGACCATCAAGCTGGTCTTGCCAATCTGTGCATCTCCGACCATGCCGACCTTGATGACGACGCTGGCGTTCTTGTTGGCCGCCTCTTGCTGCGGTTGTGAGCCGCGCTGGTTTTGATCCTGGTATGAGTTTGATCTCGAGCCACTGTCGGAGGCTGGGTACCGTCCCATCTGTGAGCTTGGCCGTGAATGCGACTGGCCCATGTGCGTCTCCTTGTTGCCGTCGTAGTATGCTTGCCGCGGCGGTGTGTCTGCATCTGAGGAAGCATTGAAGCGCGAACCGTTGTGGGTGGTGTACTGGTAGGCGGTGTCGGAGTAGGAGGTCGAGGGCCGGTGTGGTTCTGGGGTGTAGCTGTTGGCGCTCTGGCTGAAGTCGGGCATGGGGGCCACCGAGGCGGCGGTGATGGTCGTGTTCATGCTGCTGTCGTCGGCGCCGTCCATGGTCTGGTCCATGTGCTTCTGCGCTTCTTGTCCCTGGGCAGCGTGGTACTGCGCCACTTGCTCTTGTACGACGTGCGGCTGTGGGGCTTCTTGGGGAGCGTCGGCCTGGGGAGCATGGCGCTGAGCGTACGGGTCGGCGGCGACGTGCTCTTGCGCGACTTGAGTGGAGGCGAATTGGCTGTCTGGGGGTGCAGAGTGGTTGTCTGGGGCGTTGTTGTGGACGGGCTGGTCGTGCATGGCGTGGCCGTTTAGGTCTGGACGGTAGACGTCAGGCTGGTCTGGCTGCATGTCCATGGCGGTGTAGCGGCAGTGTTTGTGTATGCGCCTGACTCGGGGGGCTGGGATGTCGAATAGGAAGGGCACAAACACGCGTGTGCAGGCGGATGTTTGAGCGACTGGAGCCCCGCAGCCGACTCGAGGTGGAAGCGCGCACGCGTCGAAGGGGGATGCAAGTTGCAGGGAGACTGGCGAGACTGGCGGGCACGTCGGGGGGCCGGTTGCGCGTGTTGGCGGAGGGCAGGGTAAGGATGCGACGCGCAACAGACGGATGCAGGCGCTCGCTCAGGAGGGAGTTTGTGTGTAGACTGCGGGCCAGGATGCTCTTTGTCGTCTGGCTGGCTGGCTGGCTGGCTGGCTGGCTGTCGGTGGTGGGCTGTGATTGGGGATTGGCTGGGGTAGCGTTGTACCTTATCCCGATGGCACGCAGGCGGCCCTTGGCCCTTTGCCAGGCGAGGGGCTCGTGGGCGGCTTGGGCTTGGGGGATGATGCACTGCGCACTGCAGCGCTAATCTAATCGGCACGCGCAGAAACACCAAAAAAGTTCTGGCGGGGCCGGCCATTGGCGACCAAGACACCACCACTTTGCCCTGCACACCACCCACACCACCAAAACTATGGCCAAGCGACCCGCAGACTCGGAGCAGGAGGTCGAGGCGATCAAGAACGGCCATCGTCCCATGGAAATCGACCAAAATGAGGCCGGTGACTTCGAAGACGAGTTCGAGGACGAGTTTGAGAGCGAGGACGAAATATTCGAGGCGGGCGTAGATGGGCGGCCAGACGAGGAGAGAGAAGCAGAAGAGCGTGAACGTACAATTGCCCCATTCATCCCTTGATTTCCTCATCCTGACAGCAACCAGATGGCATGGACATCGACCAGGACACTTTCATCCCAGGCCGACACAAGCTCTCACCCGGCGAGACGCTCAATCCCGATCTGTCCACATACGACATGCTGCACACCCTCGAAGCCCCCTGGCCGTGTCTGACCTGCGACATCATCCCCGACAACCTGGGCTCCGACCGCAAGACATACCCCGCGACCCTCTACGCTGTCGCAGGCACACAGGCGGCGCGAGGAAGGGACAAGGAGAACCAGATCATGGTCATGAAGATGAGCAGTCTGTCGCGCATGGACAAGGACGACGACGACGAAGACTCGGACGACGACGACGAAGACTCAGATCCCATTCTCGAGACAAAGTCAATACCGCTAAACACGTGCACCAACCGCATACGCGCCCACCAGACACCACAAAGCACATCAGCCCAACCGCCAAACACGCTTGCCGCTGCCATGACCGAGTCAGGCCAAGTCCTCATCTACGACGTCACCCCACACCTCACAGCCTTCGACACCCCCGGCACAGTCATCACCCCCGCACAAAACAAGCCCGCCTGCACAATCCGCGCACACAAGTCAAACGAAGGCTACGCACTCGACTGGTCACCCCTCATCCCCGAAGGCAAACTCCTCACCGGCGACATTGCCGGCAACATCTTCGCAACCACACGAACACAAGGCGGCGGCTTCGTCACCGACACAACCCCCTACACAGGCCACAAGGGAACAGTCGAAGAACTGCAATGGTCGCCCACTGAAAAACACGTCTTCGCATCCGCCTCCAACGACGGCACCGTCAAAATCTGGGACGCGCGCTCAAAATCACGAAAAGCCGCCGTCAGCGTGCAAGTCTCAAAAACAGACGTCAACGTACTAAGCTGGTCGCGCCAAACAGCCCATCTCCTCGCTTCAGGCGCCGACGACGGTGAATGGGCGGTATGGGATCTGCGGCAGTGGAAACCCTCGACGTCCATGGCCAGCGAAACGAAACCCACGCCCGTCGCAAACTACACGTTCCACAAGGAGCAAATCACATCAGTGGAGTGGCACCCCACAGACGACAGTATCGTGCTTGTCTGCGCGGGCGACAATACCCTCACACTCTGGGATCTGGCCGTCGAACTCGACGATGAAGAAAGCAGGGATACAGCAGGTGTGCAGGATGTACCGCCGCAATTGCTGTTTGTGCACTACATGGATCAGATCAAGGAGGCGCATTGGCATCCGCAGATTCCAGGTACCATTATGGCGACGGGTGGGTCGGGCTTCAACGTGTTCAAGACTATTAGTGTGTAGTTGTTACATACCCAAGGAAAAAGCAATGATTGAGATGATTGACAAGAACGCCGGAGTTTGCATTCTTTGTGTCTTGGCCACGTTACCTAGTCCAGCGCAGCCCTTGAAGTTGTGCAGTGTATATTCCGAATCCGGCCAACAAAGAGAAAGCCCAACATGTTTGTTTGCAACCATGACCTTCACAAATACATGCTCTTCAGCCCCTTCCTTTCAAACTGTATCTATATCACCGTGACGTCCCCTACCCGGAGCGTCAGTCCGTCCAGTAACCATATCGCTTTCATACATGACTCCTTGAAAACCATGGCCCAAATCCAGCACCACAACACTGCACCAGTCCATCTCCAACACCAATACCACCACCGCAGACAAACTCCCCACCCAGCAAGTTCAGCATTATACACCGCGTCTCAGTCGATCCCAAGCAAAACAGCAGCGCCGACGACGACGACGACGACGACGACGACGACGTCCCAGCACTCCTCCTCTCTCGCCCGCCCGTCAACACCCCTCCCTGCACCCCGTGCACAACAAACATCGCACCCGCTCCTCCAAACACAAACACCACACATTACGACCCCGTCGTCGATGCTGAAACTCCCAGTACTGAGTGTCTCAGATATCACGTATCCCCTGTCCTACCTCCGCACTCCTATGCCGCATCCCCATCCCCAACCCCAAGCGCAGCCCTTACCGCCGCGACTACCCCCACTACCTAACTACCCTCACCGCCGTCTTCCACCTCTGATTCAAACCCCCCGACCTACGTATCCCTACCCGCAAAACCAAAGTACCGTCAAAGTTGAAAAGAGAGAGATTTATATTCCACCGCCGATTTGGGAGGAAAAAGGGCCAGCGGTTGGAGGCGGGGTTGATGGCGAGGGGGAGGTGATATTAGAGAGTATTGAGGGTGGGGAGGAGGGGTTTTGCGGGGGCAGGGTAGGGAGTCCTGGGGCGTGGAGAGGGGTGTGGGAGGGGGGGAGGGGGAGAAAACGGGGAGGTGATGAGTGGGTGGGTGGATGGGCGGAGGAGTATAGAGGGAAAAAGAGGAGGAGGGGGCTCTGAGTACACACGGTGATGTAGGGAGAAGACTAAGATGGAGAGAATGGTTTGTCATTCGGTGCTCTTGTGGGCCCTTTGAAAGGATTTGTCTTGGTTGCAACGCTCTATGCTAGAAACGGTTCCATAACCTTATAGACCAACTGCCAAAGCAGATATAACGTCTTAAACAAAAGTGGACAGTATCATGGCGTAGATTGAGTTCGTGTGTGCTGTCCACGTCAGTCTACCATGCGGCAATGCAAGTCCTTCTTGCCAATGATAATGATGGTCGTTGTTGGAGCAGCTCTGTACATATAACGGATAGCCATCCGGATAATTGGAATTTGTCGAGTTTAGACTTGGACTGCGGTAAGACGTCGTGCGGGTTATCCGGTGGCCCATTCGAGCACCTAATATCAAAGAATGCCCTCATGACACGTTGTATCCCCCAGTCCATACCTTCATGTACAACTGACAACGAAGGAATCTCATGATGGCCGTTGTATAGGTTGTACCGTGGGTTTACCAGGCATGGGAAACAATGGCGTGTTCGCGTCGCCCATTTCGCGGATCTTTCTAATCAAATTGCTGTCTTCAGGTCAGCTACATTTCCATCTTCATCTTCACACAGAGAACATACCTGACAGGCAAATGCAGCTTATCCTGTTCGCGCCACAGGATTCCCACAAACTTCTCAGTACCTTTGGCGTGGTCCTCAAGATGCTCTGTGATGAGCTGTCTCCCAAGCTCTTTGCTGCACCCATATATCCGCTGCGAACAGCCATCGAAGCTGCATATCCACGAGTCGCGGGGTCCATTGGGCTCGTATGTGGGAAGTGGCGTCGATACCAGATGCGTTACCACGCCTGGTTTACCATTGGGTTGTGGTTTGCGAATCGGTAGTGGAGGCACTGCTGTGGCCTTTGCGTCTTCATCACTCGAGTCGGTGGATGATGGAGGTGAATCGGGTGTACTGAGTGCGCTATTAGCACGTTTCTGCTGTCCCTTTTCTGCCTCCTCATCAGCGCTGTCATCTATCGCGCCGAGCTTTCGCTTCTCTCGACTTGGTGATAATGCTTGTGTTGGTGTATCGATAGACATGTCGTCGTCGCTGCTGCTACTCTCGCTCTCATCAGAAGTTTCGCTCCGTTCTCCTTGATCGAGTACGGGTGCCTTGCCCTTGCCAGCCTTGCCTTTACTACTCTTTGTACTTTTCCCTTGACTCTTGCCGGAGAAATTGCTGCTCCTGGGTCGTAGCACTGATAGTCTTCCTTTCTTCCGTCTGCCCGGAGGTCGACGAACCGGTGTCGTTATTGCGTCATCTACCTCATCATCAGAGGTATCTGAAGAGTCGCTGGCGTCGCCTCGAAGTGTCGCATGATCCTTCCGCGGGCGTAGCTCAACACCCTCCGCTCGTCTTTGTTCAGCTGCAGAAAGATTGTGACCTGCAACGAGTGTATGATATATAGGCTCAGAAGCGAAATAGCGAATGCTTTTCCGCCTCGGATGGGCCATCATATAACACAAATTCTGTGCATGGACTAGTAGGACTTCTCGTGCGGTCTGTACGTCCTCGATCTCATAGCGTCTGACGATGAGTTCTGCGACTTTGTCCAACGTGATGTGGTTCCTGCCGACTCGCAGAACACGCTGATTTACAGCTTTCTGCATGAACTCAAACAAAGCCGCCGCCTCCCACCAGTTGTTGTCTTTTTTGGGAGCTCCATCTGCTTTGGGTATGATGGCCTTCGCCGTGGGGGCCCGTGGACGTGTGGAAGGAGCGGCATTCGCGGCGGCCGCAGGTGCTGTCGCTGGGGCAGTTGTTGGCGTCTGTTCGTCCGTCGCGCGACCTTCATTACGCGCCTTACACGTCTCGAAGTCTTTCTGGTCGGTTGTTAGCATGTGGAATACGCATCCGTCGAAACAGCCCTACGGGATGCCTTCTTCTCCAGTATTGATACAAGGGTGTATTGCTCCACCCAATGTCGTTCGCTCGATTGAGGAAGCACATTATGAGGAAAATACGATGCTGGTCGAATGTCGCCTCCGCTGTGGCAGGGTCGCTGCATGGGAACCGAGGGTCTTCGGCATACTGGGAAGAGTCAGATGTATTGCTCTTTCTACTCAACGTATTATTCGCTGCCGTTTAACTCGCCTCTTTAAAGATCAATTGAGCACTTGGTCCACCTCCCTTCTTCCGTGGCTCCTTGTATATGTCGGTCACGAAGTAGAGGATCTGCACCGCGGTAGTCATGCCCTCGTAAATAGTCTCGTACTGCGGCGCAGGCTGTATCTGGAACCATCCTGCTCCGCCTTGGGCCCAGATAGCCACCGTGCCATCATTCATTTCGCCATAGGAGAAGCGGTTGACATTCCGGATTTCAATTTCCGTGGGTTTGTATGGTCTCTTGACCACTATATCCGCGTCAGTGAACGCCTGATAGACTCAGGCTTATGTGCCTTTCACGGAGCATGCCTGCAAGACTCACGGTAGTGTGATTGAGCTCTGTCTGGAGTCTCCAGTCGCCCCTCTACCTTCAAAGGCGTGCCTGCATACGCAGCCAGCAGACTCGCTGGTTTGCCATTGCTTTCGTACGCGACACGCGCATTGCTCAAGACGAATATGTCCCAGTCGTCCGAGTCAATAATGGGGGGGTCGGCCGGTTTTAATACAGCTGCTTCCGGAATAGGCATGTTCTGTCATATACAGCGAAGACTCCGCTTTGGCGACATGTTCGGGGAAGCTGGGCAGCCTTGTTGCTATCCTTACAATGCGGGCGCGAAGCAAGCGGGGAGGCGCGTTCGAGGCGGTGCACGTGCACACGTGAACTCACGCTACCGGTATTGATAGCCCGCTTCACTTACCTCCCTTGTCACCTGGCGCTGGCTTTCACCTGGCGTCAACTCTTTAGCTAGCCTCTCTAGAGCCTCTTCTTGCGTAAAGGATGCGCCACAACTAGTCAAACGTCCAGCTCCGTAGTTGAGGAACGCATTCGCCAGGCAAAAAGGCTGTAGCAGGCGTCGTAAAGCATGGTTACTAGCGACAGCTGATATAGACTTCCGCTCGGCGCTTCCATTCTCCACTTTACTGAACTTGTATGGATGATTCGATTCTAGAGAGCCATTTCATGAGGAGCCGCCGCTTTAGCTCAAATGAGTAGGTCCGCACTCAAGACATTTCCATGTCTGTCAAGCATATCTGCAGTGGCTTGGGAACAGACTATTGCCAGCCTTTGAGACTGCGCACTAGATCTAGCCCTAAAGATGGTTCCAGAAGCCGCACGTAACGAACGTTCAGTGCATCTCATGTGCTCTCAGCCTAGTTGAATCGCACATCATGCGGATGCCGGTGGCTTTGAATAATGAATCATGGTCAGGCGAGGGTATTGTCGTCCCGCGTAATTCATCAAAGCAGCTACATGAGCTGGTTCTGGCGATTGGCATAATCTTTGATTGTATTGCACTTACGCCAGCTACGGACACTACATATCTGCTCAAGCTTACCAGAGGTCATACAACACTTGACTGTTGCCGTACACTGAGTATTCTCGCAGCGACATTAGCTCACAATACGTGTGTACTATAATTTGTTTGTACTGGATGCTATTGTGTATGCTGTGCATGATCAAGTTCGTCGCATACTGTCTCTGACTCTAGAATCACCCTTAAGTTTACATTCCGAGGGCAAGGTCACATGTGGGCACAAGATACGCAGCCTTGTAGCAGTTCATACATTTCCAAAAAAGCAGACTAATCAAGGCGGGACATTAGACATGAAAACAATTCAAGAAAGCCAACTCCGCACTCCCTCGTCTCGAATACGTCATGAAGGCCAAATGATCAAGTAGGCCGAGGGGACTGCCTAGTCCCTTTCGGACAAAAAGTGCATCCTACGTAGCCACAGCTCCCGGTTCTTAGTATACAGCCTCTTCAGCACAAGTAGCTGTCGTGAAAAAGTACGGAACAGGGATCCATCTGTTGGCGTCCTGTTGTCCCTGCTTATTGTAGTGGTGCAGAGGCTGGAAGCGCTTGAGCTGACCGCCAATTTGGTCCTGACAATTTTTGAGCATCTCAATACGCCGAATCTACTGGACTTGAACATCCTTGTGAATTTTAGTGGTGTCGGCAGCCTAGAGGGTGTACGTTTTTCTATTCATGTCCCAGCCAGTGACAGAGTCTACGGTGTGCGGTGTGCAACCCTTCTCGAGCCGTTGCTGAATCAAAGCTTTCTTCGTGGCAATTTGATTCAAGACGTGTCGTGGGAATATCGGCAAATAGGGATTGTCCAAGGCCGTCAGGTCGTGTTGTGTCCATTTGATATCCAAGAACTCCAGTTCTTCTTCAGGATCCGAATCACTTGGAAAGCCGAAACCATCATTCTCCAAATCTGAGTCGTTTGGCAATATGAAATTGTCATTATCTGGCGTATAGTTATCGCTGTCACCACCCACACCGTTGTAAGACAGGGTGTTGGCGTCGTCCGTGTCGCTCACGGAAGCTGCACAGGCAATGATGTGTGACATCATTAAACGGGATGGAGTCTTTGCTGTTGGCGATCGAGTCGACGAAGCCGTGAGGCGGTTTTAGCGATCAAGTTGTTTGCGTCTGATGGTGGTGACAAGGTGCAAGGTGGGAAAGAGATTATATAGACATAGTGCTCTAAGCCGCTGTTCTTTCACAGGCACAGCCTGCAGCGCACGAGCCCTAGGGTGTGAAAGCTATGAGCATAGTGTACCCATGGACGCTCTCGTGGCACCGAGAAAGGACAAACGCGCTAGCGGCTCGAAGGAGTGAAACGGTCACCGCGCACCGTAAACTCATGACATCGTAGAAAGAGTGAACGCAGACGCCGAGACACTGCGTATTCCTTGTTATTGAACGAAAATGCTCACCAGAAGTAGCTATAAGCATATATTCGAGTTCGACGCCGTCGCGTTTTCGAGTATGGTAGGTTGGACATCATCGGACAAGGAATTGGTAAAATTGTAGACCCAGGAACGGTCAAATGACCACTATGTCTGCTTGGAAGGCATCGAACTCAGGACTCAAAGTATACTGCTGGGTAAATTCAAATTATGTACTAATTTCATGGCCTTCAGTTTGGCGTTTGATGCGTCGTGTACAAGGCAGCTGTACTGAAGTGTGTGAAACAAATACCACAACAAAGACCATGGCGCGAACTCCACATAAAGTCATATATCTCAACTCGTGTGCGGAGCGACTCTAACGCACGTGGATACATTATACCTTTTCCCAAGCGCCTACACTTGACGTTGCCAACTGGCTCAAGAAATACGATCTAAGACACAAAACTCGTAGATTGTTGAAATGGTGTGTTTGAACGCGCTATCCTGTGTCCGGTGGCCATTCAGAGGCTGTATTGCTTACTAGACATTCGTTTTTTAAATCGACAATGCACCTAATAGTGAAGCATTATAGCCCGGGCGTTTGCTGATGGCTCATACGACAACCAGCCGGGAGGGTAACTGAAACTCATACTTAGAACAAGAATTCCACATTTCGTTCGCATCGGGGTGAGGAGAAAGTTCGCAAGTTGCTTAAAACACTTTTCTCTCCCTCGTGTTGAAGTCGTCCAGCTTTCGTTCGACATCTTGATTGTACCACGAGTCTTCATCTGTTTGGATTGGACGGGGCTTCACCAGAACGTCTGCGTCTGTCATAGCGTCGTCGCGCGATCGGTCCATGGTATTGCCATTCAGGACAGTGCACAATGATTGCTGTACCCATCTCTTCTTGATCCCCATTTCTTGCTTACGCACGATACGTGCCTCCGAAATATTGACATGGGAACGACTGATGGAACAACATAGGTGCTAGCACTCACTTAGGAGAGTTTGCTTTCGCACAGTCTCAAAAACCAAGGATAAATTGTACGTGGAACATGTAGAAACTGTGGAAGCTAGGTGAGAGAAATAATCCGAGTCTGGGTAACAATTACGAAATTTTACCGCTTATCGTGGTCAACAGAACTCACTGAAAGCTAGAGAAGTGTTCTCAAACTCTCCTTGTGTTCTCCACGAGTAGTTAGAACTATATCATGTAGGCTCCACGTGCCTTTGTTGTCCCCTTGCTACTGCAAGGTATCAAGCGTTATGCACTCAAGATAAGGCGTGGACTTGAGACCGACGTCAGCCTTGGTAGATACTTGATTGTCAAGACGAGCCTCGACGTGCGCATACCGCACAGTCGCACTACACGCACATACTGATGGTCAATCACTGCCATTAAATGCTGATATCTACGTCATCTCAATCCCTCTTTCTCCCACTCTCATCCTTTTTGACCAATGTCTCGTCCGAGCTTCTCGCACTATTATCCGCTGTACTGACGATATGAAAAGAAAAGTCCATCTCCCCTACTAATTTCTTCACCGAGATGAGCAACCGCTCGATATCCATGTGAATGCAGCGCGTGCTGATCGCCATGACCTATATGTTATTAGCGTCTCACACTTGTTATTGATAGATGGTTTAGCAATGGTCAACTTACAGCAAAAGCAGCATACCCCGGCTCAGCCACATGTCTCAAGCTCAAGATCTCGGGATCTACAAGTTCCAGTTTGCGGTTCAGGCCATAGAGCGCGGGTGGTTTGAGGTAAGGCGGGAGCGGTTGACCGTTTGTGATGCTGGATGATAGCATGGCGAGGAGAGAAGTGATCTCGTGCGATGTAACCCTCGCCTCACCAACCACACGGCGAAAGTCTTTGAACCATTGCTCTGAGACTTGGCGTGGGAAGGGTTCCATGGTCGAAGGAGACATCGGCGATGTTGGATCCACGTTCGTCGGTGTCCTGGTGAGGTTCGGGTCTGCAAAGGCCTGGCTCGCGTAGCCCATTAGGGAAGTGTAGTTTGTGATATTCTGCACATATTTGAGGATCTTTGCGTACTCCCGAGGAAATTTACCACCAATTGGGATATCCCAATTAACATGAGCTGTATGGATTTTGAGCCCTTGGAAGGTTAACATCTGCTTTTGGAAGACTTTGTTCCTTGCTTTGGCCAGCGCGAATCCGGGCGATGCTTTGTCGTTCTCATCGCCAAGATCACCCCGAATACGTGCCATGACTTGCTCATGCATGATACTGTAAAAGTTCGCGCTGAGATACAACGCCCCGCCTAGATTCTGCCGCAGTGCACTGTGTTCTGTGACGGGGAAAGGAAAAAAAGTCCACACGAACGCCACGGCCAATCCGCCTATTACAGTCGCCAGCCGATATGGTCCAAGTATATATATGGCATAGGCAGGTTGTCCCGATGCTTCGGCCGCTGCGACGCCTAATTTTGCGACCTGCATCTCGTAGCCAACGATCATGGTGGCTGTGACGACGCTGATGAGGCCAACGATGACAAGGTCGAGACGCTTGAGCGGGATGTAAAACCCAATCGCAACGAAAACAAACACCATTACGAGGATGCCAGCAGTGTTCTCATCTGGAATATACCACATCAAGAAAGCAGCGACCATGGCAATAGCCGTACCAACGATGCGTAGGAAGAATTGTGAGAGCGCTTGACCGGCCGTTGGTGTCATGGAGATGGCGACCATGATGAGAGCCCATACCTGAAGTTTTGTCAGCGCGCGCCTTAGAAAGAGAGGCCCATGCAATTCGCCAACTCATGAGGACGGGACACCTTACTAGACGGTGGGTGACGAAGAAGGTTTGCGTGTCGCGAAGGAAAGCAATAATAGCTATGCTCATTGTCGCACAGGCCGCACGAAAGCCGAAGCTCGAGGCAGGACTCCCCAAGAAATGCGAGAAGCCGCGGATGACATTACCAAATTTCTCCCAGGCGTTGGCAGGAGGAAGGTGCTCCGGATCTTTTCTAGTCTTGTAAGCGTCCCCCATGTAGACTGTTGTACTGTTCCGATCGAACCCTGCGCTCGTCGTCTCGTCTTCGGTATTCGAGTCCTGGTCACTGAAAATGCTCTTTAACCACTTCTTGAGGCGTTTGGCACCAAGTGAAATGAGCTTGTTCTTCTTCTTCGCAAGGTCGAGCTCGTCCGAGAACCTGACGAGGTCGAGTATGGCGGAGCTGATGCCATTGAGTAGGAACATGATGTACAAGACCATGAAAAGTTGACGCTGATCACGCTTACGAGTAGTAATACTGGGGAGTAATTTGAGTGCGTCGTCATCAATAGCATCCGGGTCGGAGAAATAGTCGTCGCGAAGTGTAATTCCTTTGCTCTTCACCCAGTGGCGCAGCGTGGGCTCCTTCTTGCTAAAAAAGATTGCGGCCTGTCTCTCCAAGTGTGCACCAAAGCCATCGTCGCCTGGCTTAATCGTGTCACCTTTAGCCTCTGCGTCGGCTTGATTTTGTCCTTTCTTCTTCTTCGGTGGCTTGACGAGCTCCAGTCTGAGAAGCACGTGCGCGAGACCGTCGTCGAGAGCCTGGAAGATGTTGTCAAAAGGTTCGTGTACGAATGAGAATAAGTCGTTCCATTCCGCGACAGCCTTCACACGCTCTTCTTCGTCGTAGTCGGTATCAGCGCCTTCTTCCCAATGATTCAGCTCGGACGCGCGCACGAAGAGGTCTATGACAGATCCTAGGCCAAGCACAGGCAGAAGAATTGACCTCAACTTCTTGAAAATCCCTTCGAGATCGTCAGCAGAGAGTTTGCCATAGGCCGTCTCTCTTTTTCCAAACGGAAGATCAGCGGCCAACTTCGAATGAATTTCCTGCAACTTCCCGGTCAACTCTTTGACTGCCGCAACCTCGGGCTTGTCTTTTGGTTTGCTGCTCTTGTCGTCCTTGCTTTCGCCCGCGTTGGGAAGGACAGTCTGCGCAAACATGTCCCCACCCTCCATGGAATGGATGTATGCCTTGTGCGCTCCCAAGGCCCCCCTCAGTAACATGAGATAGCCTGTAGTCTCCTTCAAAACAACCTGCCGCGACGTGACTGGGACGATAAAAAGCGATACACCTGTCGCAATTCCAAAGCCTGTCAAAAATGCTTTGAGCAGTTGTACAACGAAAGCCTGGCACTGTGGCGTTGTCTGGAATAGGAATCCGCTGGTGGCCGCAACGTTGACCTGTATCGCATAGATTATCGTCGGGAACGCCAGTTGTGGCAACTTGGCTTTGATAGCATTGATCGCGTAGATCTGGAAGAAGAGCCATACGCCCAACACGGCAGATTGCGAGGAGTTGTAGCGCTGAGGAGGTGCTCCCGGTGTCGTCGTATGCTCACGCGCCTTGACGCCAGTCCAAAGCATGAGCATGGCGAAACCGGACCCAATACAAGTGCTGATAACATTCATGGTCATGGTCTGTATGAACTTTGCGCGCGGCATGATGCAGAAGCCGAGAATCGAGATGATGGCGACGAGATAGCCCAGCGTGGAAAACTCTTGCGCAACGGCATCAGATTGCAACATGGCTAACGCTATCGTGGGCGGACATGCTGCCTTCGCCATCATCAGCAGTGTGCCCGTGTCAAGCTCTAGCTTCGCCCATGTCTTGGAGATGAAATTCGGCTTCTTCTCTTTCTTCTTGTCGCCTTTCGCGTCTTCAGTGAGACTCGCGTCTTGTTGATAGCCATTGCCCTGTGTTCCACTCGTACTCGAATTCGTCTCTTCCCTCCTAGGTGTATTTCGGTCCGTCGCGGAAGACATTGCGACGCTTCGACCTCCAAATAAACTCGCTTCAAATCATGCAAAGGACCGAAAGGAAAGTAAGAATGCGACTCGATCGAAACTGAGATTGTTGTGACAATGTCGCAGGAGGCATTGATCACCGAAAGGAATCCAAGCCCGACCCTCCGGGCGCCGAGTCACTCACAAGCGGCGGTGTTGACGGAGCCATGTGGTCGCGGCATAAATACGGGCGCGAGAGAGATCAACGTCATCCCTTGTTGTGTGAGTGGATGAGATCAATGCTAAGACGGCTTAGCGCCGATCATTCAGCCCGCCCGCCTAGCCTTTCCGGGTAGGGGCGGTTTCGTTCATCCGGCCGGACACCTAGATGTTCAACGTAAACAACTCGTAACGCAACACTTAGGACTTCTAGTGACCTGTAAGGAGCAACATTAGACCCCAGAGATGACTTGAATGCGCTGTATATGCCTCACAATATACTTAGAAAGCACCTTCTCGATCCTGTTAACATATTGGCATGCTCTCGCTGATGCTGATATGATGTGTAAAAATCACAAAAAGCCCATGCACCGAAAAGAATTCCAGATTTCCGAAAATCACGCATATGAAACCATCGCCTTTAAGCGCCAATAGCAACATTGTTGGTCTGGCTACACATATCTACTGGTCTGAATGTAGCGCTTATACAACAATCCGGTCCAAGCTATACTTCGGTACCCTCTTGCTAATCAACATACCCATCTCCCTTTTACTGCGCTCCTCCTTCTTGCCACCATACCCCTTCTTCATTCTCTCGATACCCATATCAGCCTTGCCACCGAGCGGTAGCATGGGCAGATTCTCATCCCTGCCCAGCTTCTCTGTGACCGGAAAAGGCTTTCCTTGCTGCTCCAGCTTCTTGCTCGGTGGCCGTTGTGATTTGGGAACGGTGGAAGCGTAGCGCAAAAACTCAGACAAAAGACCGCGCATGTATCGCGCCTCCCAGAACCCGTTGAGCGCTTCCGAGGTGTCGATGTGCAGCGATTGGATGATGTCTTCGCTCGTTTCTGAGGAGAGGTTGCCGACGGAGGCAAGCCAAGCGCCAGCGCCAATGGCATCGAGCGTACTGCTAAGGAGGGAGGCAATGATCGCAACGGCGTGATCATCAGGATCATCAGAAGTGCTCTCAGCAGGCGCAGACTCAGAATCGGCAAAGTCGTATGTAGAGGTCCATCCTCCGTTCCTCAGCTCAGAATGGAGGAGGCGGATGAGTGACTCAAGGTCTCGTCGTGGCAGCAACGAGCGCAGTGTTGCGCTGACAACCGATGCAGGGAATGTATGTAATCGAATGAGCGCGGGACGTAGTGTGAGACTGCGAGTTGCAAGTCCGTGATCGAGGACCGCCAAAGCATGATCAATCTCGTGAGACGCGGCCTCTAATTCAGAAGTGATGTCTAAGTCCATGTCATCTTCGTTATTACCAGAAGTCAGCAGTTTCATGGCTTCATTTTCCTCCTCGTTATCGTTTAGACTCTGCATGAGAAGCTTTATCGACTGTACTACCTCACCTGCTGGCAGAAAGTGGCTGTGGTTGAGTACTGCGGAAAGAATGTCGAGGTCAGGATCGAAGTCGACCAGAGCTTTCACGATGTCTCCATCACTAATCATGGCTGCCGATTGGATGCTTTCCGGGTACTCCTCGATGATGCCTCTTCTGATAGACTCTTTCGTCAAGTGTCCGATCTGTAAGAGCCACTGAAACACGTTTCGCGGGAAGAATTCGACCTTGAGATGTCCGCGTGGCTGGTCCTGCAATGGTTCGGCGGGTATCCAGCGAAAGATCTTGCTCAAGGCAAAAAGTGCGTGTTGTCGATATTGTTGCTGCTGGTTGTGGGGCACCTTCTCAGGCATTATCCAATTTCGTAGCTCGCCATCCCCGCTTCCAGCATCGTTGGTCTGGTCAATAGCTATAGCATCTTCATCAGGAATTTTTGGTCCAACTCCGTTCGTCAATGGTCCACCGCTCCGCTCATTTGATTTCTTACTGGCCGAATCGCCGCTCTCTAGCTCAATGCCCAAACTTGCAGCTAGAGCCTCCTCAAATTTGGCGATCTTCCCCTTACTGACATGCTTACTCAGCTTGGCTTTCTTGACCTTCCAAACCTGCATATCAAGGCCAGCGCTGGACTTTGGGTTGGGTACAAATCCTTTGCCGATAGCGTCGATGAGCAGCGGACCATCTGTCTTGACTCGCTTCCGGGAGACTGTGCTGCCATACTGCATGCCAAATATCTCGTCACCCCTTGCGGCGATCACCAAGCCCAGATCGGTATGATAGGCGATGAGACTACATGGTGAGATGCCCTGTACAGTGTCCTCTTGTGACATGTGCTTGCGTTTCTTCGAAGGGCTAGCGGGATCCGACGAGGGCGAGCTGGCGTCTACGGAGAGCAGCGCCTGCAGGGAGTTATACTTG
The DNA here is from genome assembly GCA_025504975.1 of Plenodomus lindquistii. Lineage (NCBI taxonomy): Eukaryota > Fungi > Ascomycota > Dothideomycetes > Pleosporales > Leptosphaeriaceae > Plenodomus > Plenodomus lindquistii. Next base: position 485,510 of record JANUWI010000016.1, read on the forward strand.
GTGTCGAATACTCGGCAAGTTTGCTGCGCAGTTGTGAAAAGTACGTCTTGCGAGACGCGCAAGAACCCATCCAGGTTTGTTCCGGGTATGCTAAGCTCCGAAGTGAGCTTTGGCACCGTGCCTGACAAGTCATACGACGAGAGTGAACCGTTGTCCAGGAGATGTAGGACACCGCTTGAAGCATGAATCGTAGAACGGGGTGCATCTGCTGTAGGTGCTGGAGGTTTAGATGCGCCGGGTAGGTTCCATGTTAGCAGATGCTTGATGGGCGAAAGACGGCTCGTGGCAAGGTCTTGGGAGCGGGGCTGGACTTGGAAAAGTGCAAGTATACGGCGGCTCCGGTCACTGCGACCAACTAAACACAACACTTGGGTAAGATCTAGAAGGTCTGATGCTGGATCTGGTGTGGGATCAAGGATAGCAGCAACATCCTCACGGCTCCGCAATAGGCCTCGAATGACTGCTCTAGCGGTCGCCAGAGACACATGTTCAATCTCGATGCTGGAGTCCTTGCGGGACAGCAGCGACTTCAGGTTTGCGGACCATCGCTCAGTTTGCAAATCTGCTGAGAGACATGTGACATTTCCATTGTCAAACGTGACCAGGATGTCGTGGGTCGTGGCATTGGTGGAGCCACCAGCAGGGACGGGCAACGACTCAAGAGTCGAGATTCGTGCAGCGGTCGGCGGGGTGTAGAAGGTCTTGGTAGTCTCTGTGTGTTCACCCAGAGTCTTCTCGTGGAAGCAGACCAGCTGCGGCTTGTCGACCGAAGTCGAGCCGATCAAGGAAGCATAGGTGAATCGCCGTGTGGGAGTTCGTGAAGCGCCTTTGCGGTAAATCGAGTACGGCGCAGTGTTGAAGATTGCGCCGGGGGGGAGCGCATACGAAGTGACGAGTTGTGGGTTTTGCAGCTTTGTATAGGTTGAGCAATGTCCCTCACATCAGAGGGGAGAATGCGACTTACGCTATATATAGAGACGCCTTCTCCATCAAGGCCGATTGCAATCTCAGTGCGCTTCCTCTTCTTGATTCCGCTAATGCTGCAGACACTGGCGGCATGTACCCGTCCGTGAGATGAGGCGACAGGCTTGGGCAGCGTCGCCAGGGTGAAAGGAGCGCCAATGGGTTGATCAAACGACATGATGGAGTTTGCCAGACCTGGGCGTGCGAGTATTGGAGGTCTGCGTGAGCCGTCGGTCGAGGCGCGTGACGAGATTGGACGGGCGACGGGCGCAGAGAAAAAAGTTGGAGCTTGGGCAGAAAGCGCGAGCGGTGAGGCGGGAAAGCGCAAATCTTGGCGTGGGCGGAAGTGCAGGCGGGAGTGTGTGGCTCGTGCCCGGCGCGTCGTCGGCAGGCGCGTTCTTGACGTCTGGTCGCGTTTAGGTGCTGCCGTCATTGTCCTCGCTCCTTCCCTCTACACCCGCTTTCACCCTCGATACGGCATGCACGGGTCTCATTGAAGATTACATCCCAATTCTCGACTCTAGACTGTGCACTGGAAATGCTCTGGTAGGCTTCGGTGTTGCCTTGTAAATGGCCGTCGCTGCAGTGCAGACTGCAATGCATCTAGAGGCAAAGAGCCTGCATCCCTTCTTCTCCAAGGCCCCAAGTATGACCACATCACCCTGCATGGTCCGGATGCGCTTACGAGTGTGTAGAAGAGACTACAAGCGAAGAACAGCAGTCAACGAACGTAACGGCCACCGTCGACGAAGCACACGATGACCCAGAATATGGAGAGACAAGCGCCCAATTGGTCAAGCCACGGAAGAAGCGAACAAGAAAATCTGGCATGTCAAAAGACAAAATATCCAGCGAACTAGCAGCCAAAGGACAAACTTCCCTCGAGAGGTTTGCTCGTTCATCAAAGATACACGAACTCACTGAAAGTGATGCGAGTAACAGCGAGACTACGGCAGATGTCTCACTGGAAGAAGACCCCAATCAAGAGCGAAGGAAGAGGCAGAAGACTGTCTCGCCACCTCCTGTCGCGGGGCAAGCTTCCTCGGCACAATCCAACTCCAACGATCTAGACTGGCATCGACAATTGCAGGTGGAGGCAGAGGATCCTCAGGGCGAAATTGTGGAAGATGTGTCCATGGACAACACTGTGGAAGCAGAAGCCCACTGCGATGCTCAAGAACCTTCATCTCTGCCGAGACCGGCCGATTTTATAGGAGCTTCACACGCCGAGCAAGACATTGATCGGACACATGATGAAGTTCTTGAAATGCAGAAAACCACCCCCAAGAAACAGATCAAAGTTACGAAAAGTGGCAAGCTTGTCTCCAGTCCACCAAAAGCTGTGCCTGAGTCGCCGAAGAAGAGAAGAGGTCGACCACGAACGAAACCCAAAGTCTCTCCAACCGTGACCGTGATCAAGTATGGTTCTGGTGCAGACCTTGAACACAGAACCGCTTTCGGCCAACAAATCGAAGAGATCCTCAAGGGACCAAGACGTCCCGGAAGACGTGCCGCAAAGATCAAGGTTGCCACTACCAAACCTGCGGGTCCCCCGAAGCCGCCTCACCCCTTCTTTACCGGCAAAAAAGACGGGCCTCCTGCAAAGGCCGCTCCTCAACAACTTCCCCCAACCCCAAGGAAGAGCGCCTGCACACCAGGCAAGCTACGCGCTGAGGCTCGTCGCGATCGATCACCAGAACCCTTGCCAGCTTTTGGAGTGCACGCGAGAAATGGACGGGGAAACAAGCAGTCTGGATTGTACGAAGCCTCCTGGCCTACAAGCGAGACTGCCCACGTTCGTAACATGCACGAGCACCGCCCAATGCGGTTACATCAGGTCGGGAACGTGCAACTGGCGCTCAGGCCTCGCAAGATGAAGAATGCTGTTGTTCAACTATCACAAGAGGAAGAGCTGGTGGCACGCTTGGCGCAAAACCTGTCCGACTACCCGCCGGACATATCAAAACAACACTTGTCCAACTTTGAACCTCCCGAGGACGTTCGATTACCCACACGTCTACTTACTACAGGCACAGAGATATCACGCAGGGTGCGCGAGCAGGTGCTAACACGTCTAGGAGACAATCTCACAGATGTCACACATCCGCTGAGTAGTCTTCCGGTCGCTCGGCTGTTCTTCGATATCCAGAATGCCCTGACTCCATTCGACGAGGGCAAGTGTGAAGGACAAACGTGGAATCAGAAGTACAGCCCCCAATCTACGGACAACGTGCTATACAACCTTGGGGAGGCAAAGGCACTCAAGGACTGGCTTGAAAGCCTGACGATAATGGCTGTCGGTGGCGCCCTTAAGGCTTCTGCATTGGCTGATGCTAAGCAGCCACCGCGTAAGAAGCGGAAAAAGGCCGTGGATGATTTCATCGTTTCCGACGACGAGGTTGACGAGGATGAGATGATTGAGATACCCAACGTCCAAGTTATGCCTCATTTGAGATCATTACGACTATCAAGCTGGAAAAGGAACAAGAACGTCATTCTTATCAGTGGGCCTCATGGTTGTGGGAAGAGTGCTATGGTACACGCTGTCGCAAAAGAGTTGGGGTTCGAAGTGTTTGAGATCAACTCTGGCATGCGACGTGCAGGTAAAGACATACAAGACAAGGTCGGCGATATGACAGCAAATCACCTCGTCAACCACAAGCAAAACGCAACCTCGATCAAGGAGGAGGTTGCCACGGCAGACAATATCGACACGGAACAGTTCGATTCAGCTCTGCAAGACGACATTACCAGCGGACGACAAGGCACAATGACTTCCTTCTTCCAAGTGAAACCCGCAAAACCAAAGTCTACTGCCAAACCCAAGCATCCGGTCTCAAAGCCACCAGACGTGAGGAAGACCACGGCATCAGCAGCGCAAGCTGTGCTACCCATGATTACAGGTACTCGTAAGTCTCAGAAGCAGTCGTTGATATTTATTGAGGAGGCCGATATTTTGTTCGAAGAAGATCAACAGTTCTGGGTTCAGGTTACGAAACTCGCCCAGAGCTCGAAACGGCCCATTGTCATCAGCTGCAATGATGAGACTCAAATTCCAGTGCACGATCTGCCACTCGCGGCTGTTCTTCGCCTTCAACCGCCTCCGATTGATCTCGCGACAGACTACTTGCTAGCGCTTGCCGGTAGGGAAGGTCACATACTGGAGCGCAAGGCTGTCGAGAATTTGTATAATGCGAAGAACCACGACTTGCGTGCGAGCATCAATGAGCTTGATTTTTGGTGCCAGATGTCCGTCGGGGACCGAAAAGGTGGTCTAGAGTGGATGTACCAACGTTGGCCGCCAGGTAAGGACCGCGATGAGCATGGGGATACATTGCGTGTCGCGAGTGAGGGTACATATCAATCAGGTATGGGATGGCTGTCCCACAATGTCTTTGAGACCCAAGCGAATGCCGTGTTTGATCAAGAGGAAGAGCTCCTGCAAGAAGTCTGGACAGACTGGAGCATCAGTCCAAACGAATGGACGAAGCCTGTCGGCAGCTCACCCCAGAACGACGTAACTCAGCCACCCGTTCCGCCTTCAGATCTAGCTATGCTTGAACGACTCGATAACTTCGTCGATTCCCTCAGCGCCGCAGATATTTACTCTCGCATCGGCTTACCCACTTATCCACAACACCACCTCGAACCCACTGACCCAACACTCCCACCCATTCCCGAAAAAGCACGCCTAAGCTACACTCTGGCTGCGCCACTTCTACAAGTCGATCCCCGCACCGACTTCTCATCCCTCGACACAAGCCTGTACATCCAATCCCGGCTCCTCCTTTCCCGCGCATACCCAGAGTTCTCACCGCCTTCTTCCACATCTCGCGCCATCGCCTCAGAAACCGCATATGCAAACTCGATCCTGGCAAGCAAGAATATTCCCCCACACCCACAACTCCTCACTCGCTCAGCCTTTGCCTCCGCACTCGACGCCCTGGCCTCACCACCCGATGCATTAATGCCCGAACGTACCTCCTACAATCTCAATCTGTCATCCTTTGACCGCACCTTTGATATCATAACACTTGATCTCGCACCCTATGTTCGCAGTATCGTCGCGCATGAGCGGGAACTCGAGGCAAAGAGAGCGCAAGTGAGCAGTTTACTTTGTCTAGGTGGGGAGAAGAAGCGGGGACGGAGTACAAGAGCTGCGCGCACGGCGATCGAAGGCGGGGTTAGGGAAACGAAGAGGAGGGAACGCTGGTTTGAGGGCGTGGATGTAGATGCTGAGAGGGTTTTGGCTACGGCTGGAGAGAGCTGGGCGGGAATGGGGTGGAAGGGTGAACCCGGGGAGGTGCAGGAGGGCAGCCTAGCTGGAACGTTGGATGGGACGGGGAGTGAGGATGGAGGGGTCATGAGTGGGAGTCAAGATGTTGTTATGGAGGATCGTGGGGTGTATGGGCGGGAGATTACGCTTGACTTTTCGAAGTGAGGAAGATGCGTGTGATGGGGGGATATTTATGGGTAAGATCATGTTGGCGATATATGATAACGGCGACACATGAGCATGTAGATGGATGGCATCATAATAGAGAAGCGTAGTAACGCAGCACCACGAAGCACGCAACCATCGCAATTTTCAGACCTATATAACACCATGTGATTTACCAAGACCATTACACCTACGACGTCAAGTCCTCTCGGGCCCCAAGAACAACCGCCAGCATAGCCACGCGCTGGCGGCGTTTTAAAAAAAAACTCGGATTAGAGCTATATGCTCTACTCATAATGTTTCAAAACCATCTTGTCATCTGAATACACTTTTCTGCTGTTGACTGTCTTACAGAATGAAAGGACTTTTACCCTGTGTTGTAATACCGATTTGATAGAAACGAGCTCCATCGAACTACAAAGGGGGTTTGTTTGTTCCTTTTCAATGCCTTTGTACACTCTATACTGTACTCAAAACATGACATACACAGACTGCCAACACTTCTGTCAGCCTCTCTCCATGCTTTCTTTCTTCATCACACAGACTGGGACATTGTACAAGTAGCGACATGATGGAATCTTGGGGTATTATATACCGGCGCTCAAAACTGGTACAAATGATACCAAAATGAATACAAAGCCAGACCTGACCCTACAGTGTAAACGGGCAACAGGTATCCGTATCCTGCCTAGACACCAAGTTGCGCCAAATCAGTTTCAAGTACATCGTCATCTTCATCTTCATCCTCGTCCTCGTCCTTTTCCCCATTCCTCGCCCACTTCTCCGTCGCTACCATTAAACAACATTAGCACATCTCCTTCCTCAACGTCCTCCACTCATCTTTCAATCTCCCTTGGGCAGTCCTCATCCTCTTCGCTCCGCGCGCAATCTACGTTGCAGAAACTAGGGGGAGACTCTTGCGCCCTCCCTGGCCGCGGCGTGCACCCGCTGTGCGCATGAGGTGTGGACTGATTTGCGGGATGGGCGTGAGTTTGGGGGTTGGTGGGGCGGGTGTGTCGGTGTCGGCTTCGGATTCTGATGTCTCGGAAGGTGTGGGTTGTGTGGCCTCGTCTGACAAGGTAGTATGAGTGCTGGGTAACGATGAGGATGGTGATTTAGTTGCTGGGATGATGGCGTCGCTTGTATTCGGATTAACATCGACGACGGGGGCGGCGATGCTGGAGGGTGGCGTGGTCGGTTCCGATGCGGGGTGTGCAGTATCCTCCCCTACAGCCAGTGTCGAGGGGATAGCAGGAGCAGGTTGTGCTTCCGGCAATAGTGTTGATTCTTGATCGAGCAGGTCATCGTCGTCGGGCAGCGGCACGTCCGCGGCGTCATCGACGGTGATGAGCTGAGTAGCAATCGGAGCTTCGAACGGAGGCAAAGGTGCATCCTCGGGAATAGGGAGCGTCTGCGTGACACCAGACTCCACCTGTGGCGGTGTGGAAACAGGATCGTCGAGGCGCTCGTAGAATAGCATGAAGACATTACCTTGGTGCGCTTCCCCCTCTGGGATCGCATACACGCTGTCATCGCTGAATCGCCACCACTGCTCTTCTTGCGTCTCTTGCATCTCGACTGGCTCTTCTGCAGGCTCTTCTGCACCTTCTGTCGTCTTTCTGATTGGCTTGGGGTGCGGTCGATAGCAAACATAGTGTCCACTGCCATGACTTCCGTAATGCGTCACGGCCGCTCGTAAACGATACTGGAATGGTGAAGCCGTCAAAGGCACACTGCCTTGAACTGCCAACATCGATTCTTTAGGGTCTCGTGGCCACTCCTCAAGCGACATATCTGGGTGTTGAGATCCGCTCGGTGTATTACCCAAGCACCAGTTCCCAAGATCCAGGATCATAGGATACCAAACACCAGCGGTATTCTTGTACGAGTAACCAGTCATCTCGTTGAAACTGCTCCTATTGACGTGCAACACCAGCGACTTCGGGGCCCGCGCGATTACGATTTGCTTTGACTTTGTGCTCTTCACCCAGTTCTTCTTTGGGATGTTGAGCGTCTTGATCAAGGTCTTATCCTCAAAGTCTTCGTCGTCCAGCACCTCTTGGACAGCCTGAAGCTTAGCAGCGAACGGCGAGTCTGGCTTGTTGGTAGCAAGCGGAGTCAGAGTGTTCTTCAGCTTAAGAAGTGTGCACTTTGCGCATTCTACGCCTCTAATGTACTCCAAGGCTGTGTACTCGTCGAGGCAATCTCGGACGTCGTAGTTCGAGTCCTGACCTAGCGATACCGTGATACAGTTGAATGGGATCAGCGAAAGGCCCTCTGAGTAGCCGCAAGAAGTGCACCCGACGCGCTGTGCATGTAATCCGTCCAGCGGGTTCGGTGTTATTTTGGGCTGTTCCGCCAAGGGTGTGGTAGTGGTTGTTTCACTGTCAGGCTTTGTGTTCGATTTTGTATCGCCTGCTTTCTCTTGTGAGTCACTGAGGCTCTTCGTTGCTTCTAGCCAGGAGACAGAGGTTCGTCTCTTACTACTTGAAGCTTTCTTAACCTCCTCATCCATTGCATCCAGAATCTTGCTGTAGTACTCCTGCGCATCTTGCTGCTGGAATATGCTCATCGACTTGAGCTTTCCTCGTACCCAGAAGTTCTGGCCCAGGTTCTCGGGATCGTTCAGTTGGTTGAGCATGTCGTAAAGTGCACCGTTCATGGAGTCGTTGGTGAGGGACGAGTGTTCGGATTTTATTGTTGAAAGGTAATCGCGTAGTGAAGGAAGGGATGCGAGACCCTGTATGACGCTGTTTTGGTAGCAAGAATTGCTGATGTTGCCCAAGCCTGGCGGGGTCTGGCTGGGGGCTCTCGACAGGGCACCTGCGACCCCTCGTACGCCTTTCTGTAGTAGACTGCCAGGACTCAGGCCGAAGAGACTGCCCAACATGCCTCCGCTGCGCTGCATCGTGTCGTCGCTTGCGTCCGAGTCGGATCCGTCTATGGATGCGCCACGCAGGCGAAGTACGTCGGCTGTCATGCGTGCAAGCCGGTATAGCCAGCGCCCAACGGGATAGCCGAGGAATTCAGAGGTTTTGAAGAGTGTGTATGCTACAACGACCGCGCCAAGTAGGATGGTAGTGAGCGAATGTGCGCGTGATTCGGTTGAATTCAACCGTTGTTGAAAAGCGTCGAATTCTGGATGTACGGAGTAGCCCATAGCTATAACCTTGCAGGCTGTGTCGCAGACAGGGCTGGCGGGTTGGTGAAGGTGAACAGTGAAGGCTTCCCAGTAACGTCTCGTTCAGTCTTCAGGCCAGCGCATGGACAAGGTCTCACAAAGCAAACACGGGAGTGAAGAATGTGCCTGCGACATGGATAGGAAAGCGCAGCAACGGAGAAAAGGACGTGGGCGGGGTGAAGGCGACGTTGGGTGGTGGCGGAGAAATGGCGTGTTGAACATCGAAGGCACTGGACGGGCTGGTGAAGAAGGGCCATTAGTTATCGGCGACGCTGCGGGAATCCGCCCAAGTCGGTTAGCGCAATTATGTGGGCCCTTGAATTTCACAACATTCTGGTGGGGAACTTTATTGCCCATAAGCACTCGACAATCTAGACACAAAGTGAGAACAACATCCACACTTTGACCTTTATACCCCTCTCGAACAGAGAAAAGCCTCAAGACACCTGAAACCACGATACCCGTCCTGACTGGATCCTTCTCCATCACACCTACTTCACAATGGCCAAAACCGCAAAAGTCAAGAAGCGCCGTATGCCATCCCAAACTATGCCAACTCCAGGCAATCCTAACCCCCCTCCAGAAGTAACCGTCCACTCCCGCGCCGCCCGCCGCGCCGCCTCTCCCTCCCTCAACCTCGACAAATCCGTAAAAGCGCCCGCCCACACGACCCGCGACTCAGCCTCGCCATCACGGCCCTCGAATGCGAACCCCCACGCCCTCGCCGCCAAAGACGCCGGCATAATCAAGAAGCAAAAAAAGGGCAAACTAACACGTGCCCAACGATTGCGCCAACAACAAGCTCTGGACCGTGCGGCAGAGAACATGGACAAGCTGGAGGCGAAGCGGAATAAGAGTTTTGTCAAGGCGAAGACGATCACGGAGAGGGCAAAGGGCTGGGAAGATGTCAATGGCGATGGGTCAAAGGTGGTTAGGAAGAAGGAGAAGAAGGATGCGGACGCGGGACTAGAGGATGCAGGCGGATGGGTGGTGGACGAGGACATGGATGAGGCAGAGGCGAATGTTGTGGTGCAGGATGGAGAAGTCAAGGGTGAAGGAAAGCAGGTTGACGCTGCTGTGGAGAAGAGCACGGTCATGCCGGTTGGAGAGGACGAGCTGTTGTAGCGCAACAGAGTGTAGAAGGGAAGTGGAGATGAGTGCTGGCTCATTGCGAGCTGGAAAAAGTCTATGATATGATACCCATGCATTACGAATGAATTGCTTCAGAAGCATCGAAGAGCTTGGTAGAGACTAGATGTGTAACGGTAGATATATGGAAGAGTAAGACGAAGGCGATTGAGTTTGGGCGAAAAAGCGGCAAAAAATAATAATAGTGAATTGGAAGAAGGGGACGTCTGCTCGAATCACTGTAGGGCCCAACTGCTATTGTAAAGCCCTTGCACTACAAACCCCCGGTCCCAACAACATCATACCACGCACCAACAGTACGCTCTGAGGACACTGTAGACTACGCAGCTATATCTTAGTACAATTCTGTGTACGCGTTCAGGCCCGAGGAGCCTATGACATCTCCTCACAGCAGTGCAGCAATGCATTAAGGAGGGATGATTTTATTTCAATCACCACCATATCACATCGAATCCAAAGTCATGCAGTGAAAACACATATCATACAGACATACATGATCCCCATCTCCCGCCGAACCCTCCCTCCCACCAACCAAGTCGTCACAACGCCGAAGCGCCACGCCATACAGAGAAGCGGGGGAATCAAAACAATTCCCCCCCTTCTATCGCTTGCAAAGATCCTCATCATAACATACAGGAAACGGCGGATGAACATGAAAAAACCCCACAACTGGCGTGCAACAAATACACTCTTGTCCCCCTCCTCTCACAGTTTTGCACATATTGTAAACCCCCCGTACTCTGATTAATCCCCAATTACACTCTCATCATCCGGTTCAACGTCTCCATTGAGCCTCGTTTCTTCTTCTCCCGCCTCCTCGACATCACGCATCTCTTCATCCTCAATCTCATCACCCTCGACTTCTCCATCACCCTCCTCCTCCTCTTCCTCTTCCTCCGCATCGCTAACCTCCACAACCTCCTTGCTCTTCGCCGGCTTAGCAGCAGCTTTAACAGGCGCCGCCTTCTTCCCCACACTCTTCTTCGCCTTCGCATCATCAAGATGATTGATAACTTCCTTCCACGTATTGGTCAATTTCGCCTTGTTCCGCTCAAGTCTCTTGCGCACTGCTTCGCCTGCTGATCCAAAAGCACCGACTAGCACCGCGTGTACCATGCGACCGCCAAACGCGCAGAGACTGTTTTCAGTGAGGAGGGCGCGGACTTGCTTATCGCTTACGCCGTCCTCGGTCGGTTCGTCGTCTTCGCTTTCTGGCTCTTCGTCGTCGGGGTCAATGGGGTCGTCGTTGATGTCTGGTTCTTCGAGGCGCTTGTGTATGAGTTTTGCGAGGGCGTTTTCTTGTGCATTGAGGATTGCAAGGAGTGTCTTCACGGTGTTGCTGTCAATGTCGCGGCAAAGGGCTTCCCAGTCGTCTGAGCCGTCCTTTGTGGTGGTGGTAGTGGTGCGTCGACCTTGGGTTTTCTTGGGTGTGCGGATGGCTTTGCTCTTGTTGTTGTTGTTGTTGTTTTTTACGCGGAGGATGTGGAACATGCTGTAGATGTCTAGGAGTAGGTCGGCGGCTTCGAGACGGACTTCGTCAATGCCTTTGCGGGTTTCCATAATGGACATTAGGCTGGTTATGCAGGTGTCGCGGCGTTCGACGAGGACGGTCAGTTCGTCGTCGGACATGGATGTGCCTTCTTCGATGTGCGTGGCGCGTTCCCGCGATTTCCAGAGGAAGTATATTAGCATTAGGGACATGGCGTGGCGTACTAGAATGTCTTCTGCTTGATCGGTCTCGGCATCAAGATCCTCGACTGGGTTGCCGCGGTCCAAGATTTGCAGGACAGCTTCGATGGGTGGGGACTCCAAGGTCGCTTTCTTACCCTTGCCTTTTGTCTTCGCTGGTGTTGTGATGTGGTCGAGCACTGCTGCGTCCGACGTTTTGGCCAACTGTGCCATTTTCAGTACAACGTTCGATACGCCTACAAGAATGTTTTGGTCGAGGCTGCCTCGCGTCGCGAAGTCCCGGTCGCGGCGAAGGACATCGAATGTGTTGATTAGATCATCCCAGAGAGCCTGAATCTTGAGACTGACAGTCTCTTTAAGCTCGTCATTGTCTTGTGCATATCTGATTGATTCAATGGCCTCGATCAGCACTCGCTCATTGTGATGGGTGAGGAACTGTTTGTTGATATCGTCCAGCAGTGCTGTTAGCGCTGCATTTTGTCGCAATTCTTGGAAAACTTCGAGATTGAGCTCGCGCTCCAGACGAAGGCACAACGCAGCCGCTTCAGGAAGCGCGCCGAACTTCTTCAGTAATTGGGGTATGAGTAACGAAAGCCGTCGAGCCATATCTGATTGATCCTCCTTGTCAGCATCGCGGTGTGCCTTGGTCTTTTTTCTGTCTTTCTGTGCCTCTGCCAGTCGATGAAGGCGCAGATGGACTGAGGCATTGAGCACGTCAAGCAGGACGGTCTCGTGCTTCTCCTCAATTTGGCAGTTTTGACGGAGCATAGCCTCCGCATCATCGCTCGACCCGTTCTGTGCAGCCTGCGAATGATCGTACAGTAGGTAGCCTGCGAGGACTTCCCATGATCTTGTCTCTGGTATGGCGTCATAGAGGGCTTGTGCAGCAAGAGAGCGCCGCGATTCGACGCCTGCGGTGATGAGACCCAGCTCTGCACCACTTGCGGAGATGCGCTGAATCTGAGAAGGCAACTCAGCTTCGTCTTCATCGTAAGAGAGAAGCTGATCTACGAGGCACTTGAGCTTCAGCCACTCTAGTCGCGGATTGTGGTATTCTTCATCGTCTTCGTCTGGCGGTGCTAAGGCTTCGTTGAGAGCTTCCTCACCACCCATGTCTTCGATGAGCGCGTCATATGCAGCATTCACATTCTCCGCGAAGAAGCCGACAACAGACTTGCGAACCTTGGCGTCTGAGTCGAAGATGAGCTTGCCGACCGAGTCGATGTCGTCAGGCTCCAGGAAGCCAGCTTCTCGTAGAATATCTAGGAGCTCAACTGCCGCGGCGCGGACGTTGTTCTCGGCATCTTGAGTAGCAATCTCCACAATGCGCGGTCTGAATCGTTCCGTGAATGTCTTCAGGCCGGCTAATCTATTTTCGTCTTTGAATAGTCGAGCAAGTTGATGCAGCACTTCAATGCGCGTAGGCGGGTTCGCGTCTGACAGAACCCATCCCAGATACCGGAGCTTCGTGCCGTCGAAGAACTTATCAGGATATGTGACGATCCAGTCTGCTAGCGCCGTTACACTATCGATTCGAATCCTAGGGTCAACATCTCGGTATCGGTGTACGTAGATGACGCTGAACCAGTCATCAAGAGTGCTGTCGACGAACTCGAGTTTTTGGTCATGCTCAGCAACCTCCTTATCAGCGGCAGACACACGAGCCTTGTTGACACGCGCCTTCTTGGACTCTGCCTCGCTTTGACGTAATCGCCTGGCCTTGTTCTCCTGGATGCCGGCTGCGACCTCAGCCAATGCTGTTGTGATTGCTAGTGCGGCAACTGTGCTTGTGTGTCGGAAAGGTCGATTGCCTGTCGAAGACATGGCCCCCAGCCATACGTATATGTTCTCAATGAGCTCAGTCTTGTCGTACATGAGCCCTGATTCGGCTACTGTTCGTACGAGAGCTTTGAAGAAGCCTTGGAGCGCGTTCTTGAAGGCATGGCCGCCACCGTCTTTGGGTTTCGCGATGAGCGGATAGTCTGTGACTTCATACTGCTGCTTGTTAGCATGAATTCGACTTAGCATGTTGTGCGTCACGCACCTGCTGGAACTCTTCCTGTATCTCTGCCACGCGATTCGGCACATTGTCTGGATCAGCTATGTCGTGTTCGTTTATCCGTACGTCACAGCCGGCAGCTTGAAGCACCAGATTGATGATCTCAGCCAGCGCCTGTGCCTCGTTCTCGTTGAAGCGCGCCACCCAGCGGGCCGTCACATCTTCCAGTCGATCGCCACTGGCAAACACGTCGGCTGGTGCGCGTCAGTCGCCAGTCATACACGCGACAGCTGGGACAACGTACCATAGAGTCCTTCGGTCTGCTCTGGAAGCATGCTCTTGCGCACGGGTGCCTTGCGCGGCCGCTTGGTCCCTTTCTTCGCCGCATTGGCGGCGGGGCGCATCGCAAGACTGACGCTCTCGCCATTGGTCTTGGGCTTCTTTGGTGCCGACTTTTTCGCAGCAGGCCTGCTCTTCTTCTTGCGCTGGCGCTCTCTCAGCTCTTCCTCATCTGGCTCGCCATCGCTGCTCTCCAGCTCCTCTTCGGATGACGGCGCGTCCGCGTCAAGCCCGCTGTCGTCATCGTCGCCGCGCTTTCGCTTCGCGCTTCCAGTCGGACTTGCTCCAGGCGCGAACTTCTCGGGTTTCTTGGACACGCGTCCGGATTTGCGTCGCGTGGAGGCGGCGACGTCACCAGCCTGCGAGGCCGAGTCCACGGTGCTCATGTTGTGCGCGCGCGTCAGGGGCCTATGTGACGTCGAGTTGAGGAGCGTTTGTCGGGTGGCGCGTCAATGGCAGTTGATGTGCTGGGGCGGGGACGGCTGCGGGAGACGCGTTGGTAGTTTTGGTGCTAGGATCTCGCACGTGCCCGACTACGCCATCGACGTGTTCGCGTCTGACATGGCATTGACAGTAGTCAAAATGGCAGACAGTGACTGACTTTCATTTTCCTCGCCATGGATGTGTAGAGATGAAAACGCTGAACGTTAAGCTCGGGACTGCCCAGTTAGATTTTCATATGCAATCCGCTTGCGTCAACATGCCCCTGTGAATGTGCATATCCACCATAGACCGGATAGAAAAGCATTCACAATCTGCAAACTTAGAAGCTCGAGAGACAAGGTCGTGTTCTCTTTCGGCAGGGTATCACTGGTCAGTGTTTTGCTTGTAAGCTGGTCTTTGTGTGTACAGAGGTCGCATACAGACTGTGTCTGTTCATGTAACAACTGGCATCTTCATATAGCCGTTAGTAGCACTTTCCATTGTCAACCTACCATAGCTTACCAGAGCGTCATCTATTCTCAAGATCGTTCGTGCACCAGCAAAACACCGTCGGCCAGACTTCGTGGACTTGCTCATGTAAGAAGGCGAGCGTCCACTTCCAAAAGTACATGTCATTTCACAAACGAGAAGCATCCATTCCCAACGAAGTCATACAGCAAATAATCCCGAGGTCCACTGCTCTGCCTAGACCAAGGGGATCAACGACGCATGCGAAATCCTCGCATTCTCGCCAGAAGTGTTCCATCGGGTATGTTACATTCAGCTTGAATCCTACGTATGATTACATCATGGAGAGACGTTATTTCCTACGCTGCCATTTGGAAAATGGGTAATTTCAAGAGTAAGTGACAGACAGATGTCACAGCAATTCTCCTAGTAGGATTTTCTTCCGCCACGTTCCTACAGGTCAAGTAGATACGTCCGAAAGACTCCGAACCATCGTCTGTTCTTTGACCTTGTACTAGATTATCTACCATGATCTAGAGCTTACAAATAATGTCGGAGTGGATCATGGAGAAAACCTGCTGGTAAAATTAGTCGTGTAGCCAGTCCATGGAGAAGTCTCAACGCTTATCCGGTGGGTGCCGTTACACGCTACGAGAGTGAAGCTGAATCATATAGGATTGTACATCGCTCTTGTTCGCTATGTCGCGGAGATGGAAAGGCCAGCGAGGACTAATACCGTAATCATCTTTACTGGTACAATGCGACTCCCGCCTTGAGTAGAAGATGTTATGTGAGAAGTTGTCGCTACGAAGTCGCCTGTGCATGTTGGCGTATTGTCAACCTTATGTTGCCGAAGACATCCTCAGACCAACTTAGCACACTTCTCCGAGAGCGTGATGGGTGTGTTTTGAGGTAATGCGGTGGACATTGAGAGGAGGCTGCACATCCACCGCGGGTCGTCCGCGCCTCGGTGAATTATTTAGACGCGTGCACGCGCAGAATCCATCGCCGATTGTTCCAAAATGTCAGTGTTCGAACAAACAAGCTTTGTCGTGCTGTAATCGCTTATTCCAGTACGTTTAGGTGCCGACTTCCTTCGGCCGTATGCGAAAAATTAACATGGGTGACGACTTGCAGCTTGTATCAGTATGGGATGCTCCAAACCCTGCGGCTAACAATGATGCTGACCGTTATGCTCGTAATGCGAACCGATCGTTGTCCACCTGCTCGGTACTGACGATCGTGCTTGTTCTAACAGAGTCTTGGTCGTCAGTCTTGGTACATATACGGTTTTCTGGCGATGATAAGCGAAACTTGGGAGCCGACATTGAGATGCTCACAGTACGCTTTGCCGGGTTGACCACGCAAAGTCGAATTTTGAGTATAGTGTAGTGTGCTCACTGAACATGGATCGTTGTCGCTCTGAAGTGGTGTCACCAAGGCCCATCCGGTCAGTCAACCACTCCATATTCCAGCCCTACAGAAGGCTTCACGTGGGGTAGCGACCAAGCTTCGCCGGAAGACAATCCGAAGGAGGCCGCTCGCTGCCGTCTTATCCGAAGCTTGATCAGAAGAGTGCGATGAAATTGTGTTGACAGCTACAATTGAGCGCGAGGCGAGTGTCGTCAAGCTCGATAAAGGCAAGCGGAAGATGCTGGTGCATTATCGAGTCTGGCCGGGAGAAGGTCCGGAATACATTGCTGGTTGTTGTGACAGGCGTAGAGAAACTTGCTCATCTGGGGGGACCAGGAAATTTGGAAATCAAGTTATTTGATGAAATGGGGTCATGTTGAAGTGCTGTACAGGCTCGGCCACTGTCATGATGCAGTGGTGAGTGGAGATGAAGCTGTCATGGAGGGTTCCAGGGGAATCCCTATTTACCAATGTATTGTTTAGTTATCGACGAGCGATGAATCTCGATGGTGCAGTGCTGACTCTGCAGCACAGCTCATCACTGTACCGGTACCGTATGGTGGCCTTGACCTCGGCGGCATCGTGAGAGGACAGCCAGACTGGGCAGGTGGGTGGTGTGTTGAGCCAGGCCAACGTCGTGCACAGAAAATAGCCCGGGGCCCCGACTTCAGCCGACGCCACAATCAGCATACTGTACATACTCTACAGTACGCTGAGACTTGAGGAGATGCGAATAATGCGCCCTCGACGACTGTGCAGTGCCATGCTGATGGTTGGTCGCACTCGCAGCAGACCCGCCATGGGGGGGCCATTGGAGCAACTGGTGAGGGCTGGCGTGGGGTTTCGGGGGCTTGGTGGTCAGGTTTGGGGCTAGCCGAGAGTAGGCAATGCGGGCATGGTTTGAATTTGGAAGGCCCGATCGCGTGCGTCAGCCGAATAATGGGCGGGTGGCACCTGCTGTGCGCCGCTGGGTCAGCCAGCGACGAGCGTGCCTTCGCCCGCCCAGCGGACAAGCTTTTGGACTTGGCTCTTCTCTGCTGTGCCTCGACGCTTAACCACGACCCGACGCCCTCGCATTCCCACGCCCGCAACACCGTCCCCGGCCATGTCACGCGTCTAAACCCCCAATGGGCCCCCTCTCCAGGACACCCGCTGCTGCTGGATCAGTATAGTCGCCAAGCATGTGGGCGCCCGACCCGTGGGACAGCGAGTCGCTGCAGCGTCGCGACTCCAGCATCCCATATGTGAGTACCACGCCTACGCCCACGCCCACGACCGCGACAGCGCCCCTCGAACGCGACTGACCCCCAGCAACAGCACTGCCCCTCGTACAAACTGCCTGCCCTGGGCGTCATCGAACTCAGCCCGGGTAACACCATCACCCTCGACTCCAACGCCGTCTTTCGTCCGCGATGCCTCACCAACCACGTCCCGGAGGGCTCCACCGA
Organism: Plenodomus lindquistii; assembly: GCA_025504975.1. Classification (NCBI taxonomy): domain Eukaryota; kingdom Fungi; phylum Ascomycota; class Dothideomycetes; order Pleosporales; family Leptosphaeriaceae; genus Plenodomus; species Plenodomus lindquistii. The sequence continues at coordinate 503,023 of JANUWI010000016.1, forward strand.
CGACGGCACCGGAGGCCTCACGAGCATCGCCGACATTCGCGACCCCTTCCACGCCTCCATTACCCCCCAGGCCTATGCGACAGGCGCTGCCACGGTCATTGCCTGGATGCTCGTCATCATGCTCATCATCACCCCGCGCACCTTCTTTGTGGGCAACTCGTCGGGACGATCAGGACTCATGGGACGACGCGGAATAATCAGCGGTGCCACCGGCAGCGGTTCCATCATCGGAGTGGGAAGTCGCCCGTGGCTGCAGAAGGCTGCGGCCCTGACGGTCGCCGTATCGCTGACACTCGCCACCGCCGACACCTTCAAAATCGCCTCACGCCAATACGAAGACGGCTTCATCGACGCCAAGGAACTGCGCGACCAGGTCGTTGCAGGCATGGAAATCAAGGTCTCGCGTGTCATCTCAGACATCTTCCTGTGGCTTGCCCAGGTACAGACCCTGATCCGCCTGTTTCCCCGCCATAAAGAGAAGGTCCTCATTAAGTGGGTCGGATTCGCGTTGATCCTCCTCGACATCGTCTTCAGTTGTCTTAATAACTTTGGCCCCTATGAGAGCGCCCGCCGCCCAGTACACTTTGACACAGCCATCCCAGCTCTCAGCTATCTTTTCCAATTATCATTGAGTATGCTCTATGCTGCTTGGGTCATGTACTACGCCATCACCAAACGACGATACGCCTTCTACCACGCTATGATGTGGAACATGAGCGTCGTCGCCCTCCTATCCACTATCGCCATCCTTACACCCGTCATTTTCTTTATTACCGATATCGCCAACTACACCATCGCGGGATGGGGAGACTACTTTCGCTGGGTCGGCGCCGCTGCTGCCAGTGTAATCGTGTGGGAATGGGTCGAACGAATTGAAGCACTAGAAAGAGAAGAGAGAAAAGACGGTATTCTTGGAAGAGAGATTTATGACGGAGACGATATGCTCGACACTACCCCATCGTCCTCAGATTCGCGTTGGCCTTCCAAGCAACGAAGTCAACCGTCCGAAAAGGAAAAGAAGAATGGTGGTGAAGGAAAAGGCGGGTTTGGGGCATTCGCCAGCATCCAAGCCATTCGTTTCAACGATCTAGCACATACGTGGGGCCGTAAAATGACCGAATCACCGCGCGCTGCGGCGCGCCAGAAGAGGAGTATACATATCCCCGCACCAGCACCAGTCCTCCGTCGCTCAGACGCTGCGACACATAGGGATCGGAGTTCCCACACTTACCAGCGCGTGCAAACCCCCCCTCCAGTTCCTGTCATCTCATCCCCAGTAAGCCGGACAGACACAACGAGCGCCGACTCTACTGTATACACAGTACGATACCATCCAATCAGCGAAACACCGCCTCAACATCAGCATGCTCCAATTGGACAACGATTAGCCACCGTAGGAGAACAACCCTCAGCTCCAACTGAACCTCAAGGACTCCCGCGTCAGCCAGCTAATGCCGAAGACCTTGAACAAGGCCATACGGAGCCATCAGAACCCGTTACTAGCAGAAGCAAATGGCAATGGCAGGCAGTTGGGAACGCATTCCGACGAAAGGGGCGTACACCGCCCCAGGAACTTCAGCGTGGCAGGGTCATTGAGCCTCTAGGAGTCGAAGATGTCGTTGTCCACATTCCGCCACGGAATTATAACGGGCTTGCGTTGTCAGATCGACTGGGAACATTTGCTGCACAGTCAGGAGAACGCTTTCGGTCCAAAAGGAAAGCTGGTCCACACCTCGAAACCGGCTTGCCAGTGACGATCATACCGGCTCAGCCACGAGGTCAGACTTGGTCGCCAGATATCTTGCGCCAACAACAAGCTGAACAAGACGACTCGCCGATGGTTGTCGAGGGCGAATCGACTCCATTTTCTTCCAATACGGGAGAGGATACCACTTCTAGCGAAGTCGTCCATCCATCATCGTCCCCTACCCAGAACCGAATTCGCTTTACTCCCGAGTCCTCGCGTGCGCGTCAAAGAGACAATGGCTCGCCACAGCATCCTTCTGTCTGCGACGTACTTGGTGCAGAGGTACCACGCTCACCAGCAGCTGGCAGCCCGCTTCCGCCTGTGCACGAGTCGACGGCCACAATGGACTTCAGTCTACCACAACATCAGCCACCTTCCACTCTCCAGAGCCAGCATTGATTTGGCTCTTTGTTTCTTTTTGTTTATACTCCGAGTTCTGATAGCACGTATATACCCCATATTGGCGCACAGGTGGCATTGGAGATGATTTCGTGGTCTATTATACCACATTGCATGAGATGGCGCTTGGCTGGAATTGGAAAAGGATGGGAAGGTATTTTGACGAAGTATTGGACTCCCATGGATACCCGCCGGCTACCACGTCTGGCTTGTTTGTTTACGAAGGAACCACGCAGCAGCGTTGTCAGAAGTAGGCAGGGCATTGAGATGTTTCCCAAACCATGGAAAAGCTACATAGCCAGAAACATGGAACAATAAACATATCAGAATAGTCTGACTCAGGTACTCGCGTCGTGTCGACTGCAGCCAGCATCCCAGCCACGGTGCCACGACATCGATAAGCATGCTAGCGGGAGCTTGGGCCCGGCGCTTCTCGGTGGAGGAGCTCCCGGTTCGTTGCACCCGCCGCATGTCCAAGCTTCATGTTATCATCACGCCCAGCGCCTTTCATCTGAAGTGACACTGCCGCCGCTGCTCTCTGTTGACAGCGTGCAGGTTTGGACATTATAATTCATACCATTGCGCATAGACTTTGGAGCGCCCCAGACCAATGTCTCTCTTCGGCGAAGACGACGTGCCCGCGCGCGCGAAGCAGTCGTCGTCGCTCTTCGATGACGATTTGAAGCCTGCGGGCAAGACGGGCAACAGCTTGTTCGCAGACGACGCCGACGCTGGGGGCGACTCGCCATGGGCCTTCCCCACGCCCAAGAAGGCTGGCCGCGCTGCGCTGGTCAAGTCGCTACTTCCTGCCTCGGACGTGCCCGACTCGTACATTGACGCGTTTGACGCACTGCTGGACGCCGGCAACCGCGAGGGCACCGGCGTCAGTGTCGGGAGCGTGAAGACGTTGGTGACGTCGAGCGGGGTGTCGAGCGGCGACCAGTCGAGGATCCTGGAGATCGTCTTCACGTCCAGGCAGGAAAGCGCGAGTCTGGGACGGAACGAGTTCAACGTCGTGTTTGCCCTCATTGGGCTGGCGCAGGAGGGCGAGGACATCACCCTGGACAGCGTCGACGAGAGGAAACGAAGTGAGCCGCCGGCCCATCCTGTGTCCTGTCACGTTTCTGCACAGCAGCATTGACGTCACCCCCAGATCTTCCCGTGCCCAACGTAACGTTGCCCAAGCCCTCGAAGCCCGAGACACAGGCGCCTGAAGCTTCGCCCATGGCCCAGCCCGGCGCTCCGCCCTCGCAGCAGCCCGCACCCGCTCGGTCGCGTGCACCCATGCGCAAACAGTCGTTCGGCGACCCAGAGGCGGATCCTTGGGGCAGCCCAGACCTGCACAGAGGCCACAGCCATGCGAGCTATACGAGCGTCCCGCCGCAGTCCAACGGCGCCAGCGCGCCAGCTCCTGCGCGCACAACGAGCCAGTTCACAACGCAGTCGGCGACCAACTCGACGCCGGAGCCAGCCCAGCCCAGCTCGCTGAGCAGTGAAGGCGGATGGGGAGGCTACAACGGCGGAGGCAGCGCGCCCTTTGCAGCACCGGGTCTCGCTGACGGTGGCTTTGGAACACCAGGAGCAGCAGAGGGCGACTCCCAACCCAACCCCGAGCTGGGCAGATCAATCGGCCGGATCAATCCCAGTGGCAGTGGTTCAGAAGAAGTCATCTCCATCACTGCTCTGACTGAGAAGGAGGGCATGTTCATGTTCCAGCACCGCAACTACGAGGTCGCCAGCTCACGGCGCACCACCAAGGTTGTCCGCCGATACAGTGATTTCGTCTGGTTATTAGACTGTCTGCACAAACGCTATCCGTTTCGACAATTACCCCTGCTTCCTCCCAAACGCGTCGCCAGTAAGTGAAAACCCCCCAGGAATCCTTGATATCTGTTGAGAGTTCTTAGTCAATGGTACACCAATAGCTGCGGACGCCAGTTTTCTGGAAAAGAGGAGAAAGGGTCTTCAGAGATTCACGAATGCCCTGGTGCGCCATCCTGTGTTGAACCAGGAACAGCTCGTTGTCATGTTTCTGACAGTCCCAACTGTGAGTCTCCCCTCGCGCCCTCCATGTCACACCTTCCTAATACTCACGTAGGAACTCGCTGTATGGCGCAAGCAAGCCAACCTCTCCGTCCAGGAAGAGTTTACCGGCAAAACCCTGCCCCCAGATCTCGAGGACTCGCTACCCAAGACTTTACCTGATCTCTTCGACACTGTCCGGTCTGGCATACGCCGTAGCGCAGAGACGTACATCACACTCTGCAACATGATGGAGCGCCTCACCCGACGCAACGAAGGCATGGCCGCAGAGTACCTCCGCTTCTCAACCGCGCTCTCCGGCCTCACCGAAGCATCACAGGACACCTACGCCGTTGATACAAACGACGTGCCACTGCTGAACGAAGGTCTCAACGCTACGGCGCGCCACCTCGACCAATCGAAACAGCTTCTTGAAGACGAGGCCAGAGGCTGGGAAGAAGGCGTACTAGAGGACCTGAAGAGACAGCGTGATACGTTGGTCAGTGTACGCGACATGTTTGACCGAAGAGATAAATACGCAAAAGACAACATTCCATATCTCGAAAAGAGAATTGCAAGCAACGAGACAAAATTGCAAAATATCAGGAACAAGCCCGCAGAACAGGTCAAGGCGGGAGAAAAGGAGAAGGTGGAGGAGGCAATCTTCAAGGTCAGTTCACACTTTACCACATTGCATTGTGGTTTTTTCCCCCTCTTGAACGTTTTTGAAGATTTTGGGCTAATGATATGGGGCATACAGGACAAGGAATCTATAGTCGCTCAACATGCCCGCAGTGTCTTCATTGTAGAGTGTATACGCGACGAGTTGCTCTTCTTCCAGAAGAGTCAGTACCATGTTACACGTCTGCATCAGGATTGGGCGCAGGAACGTGTCAAGTATGCAGAGTTGCAGGCGGATAATTGGCGTGCGCTGGGTGAGGAGGTGGAGAGTATGCCGAGTGCGGAGTAAGAGTAATGATTCGAGGGGTGTTTTTTTTGAGCATACGTTGGGTCTTGTGTTGGCGCAGTCTGTACAGTTTCTTTGGACTCATGATGGGGGGTTGTATGAGGATATGCATGTGTGGAGACCAGATTAGTATATAGCCTGCTGGAGTCTCGAGGGCATTAAGATGATCGGATGTGTCGTTTCCAGGAGCATCGTGTCTTCTGAAGAAAGTGATTGTATCACTCGCTCAGTTTGCCTTTTGCCTCGTATCTAGATGTGACCTCTGTCTTGTCGGCTATTCGTAATGGTCACTGTGCAGACATGAGCGTCTAGATGTAGATGAACTCGTGTTTGATTTTTTACTTTATCAAAGCCAGCCACCTTTCCCTTCGGACCATGAAAAGTAGTTTGAATCCCCAAAGAAGAAAAGCCATGCAGAATCGTCCTCCATGCTGACACCCATGCTACACGCTCTTCGCTCTCCTATGTCCGACGTTTCTTTGCCCGTGGGGTAGTAGAGTCGTGATCGTAGTCGTTCAGGTAATCATCGCGTCACACCGTTTGCGCCCTTGTCTACTCCGGCCCGTTCGTTGCCATGGTTGGGAATTTATCGGTGCTACGGGGAGTTAGTTGGGATTTCGTGAACTGCCATCTGGCGAGCGATGTTTGCGTGTCCGGTGCGATATTGAATAGGAACATGAGGCAGGTGATGCTCGTGGGAGTAGAGGATGTTCTAATGTATCGGGTGTAAAAGGGTCATCGTACCTTGACGAAACCAATGTCGGCGGACTTCTCACGGAAGCACTGACGGCAGATGTTGAGGCCGTACTTGCGGATCAGACCAGCGGGGTGGGTGCAGACGCGGCTGAGAGTACCATGTTAGCAACCATTCGCTCCCTCTAAAGCCGCTGTCCCATGTCCCATGTCGCCTGCTGCGCATATACATGCTGACTGCCCATCACAGTACGCAGATCGCGCAGCAGTACCGTTCCTTTGCTCGTGTATAAGAGTTCCAACGTACCACTCGCGGGCGCCCTTGCCGTAGGTCCTGGGACGCGAATACCAAACCGACTCGTGAGACATGATGTGTGGTTGTGGGTGAGGGTTGTTGCGGTGACGCTGGAGCTATTGGGACAATCAGTTTTGCTGTTCGACGACAGATCTCCCGAAAACCCAAAGGCTGTACTGACGATTAATTGTCCGGAAGGCGGGTTGTCGGTCGTGCAGTTGGGCGCTTGTCGTTCACGATTGTTGAAGTTGCTGCACTTTCCGAGAATATTGAACGGGCCATCCTCGGCGGGTGTGTGCTAAGCGAGGGTCCGTGCACAATCCGTGATCGCAGGGTCCGAACAACAACTCCCGCCAAACCTCAAGCAAACACTATGGATTACAGGACCAGGATATCTTATCGCACTATTCGCCATCGTATTGGACTACAATACTGCTGGGCTATGTGGTACAGAATCCACTAGTGGGCAATTGTAGTGTGAAACCGTTGCGGCTGGGATGTCGCCGAAGACTGAGTTTCCAGACACTTCTCGAAAGGGGCCAAATATCCACCATAATCAACGGTTCTTCCAAGATTACCACAAGCGGAAGTTTGGATTTCCATGCCATTGGGACTGCGGAATTATATCCCGTTACGACAACTGATCGCTTCAATTGCCCGAGTGGTCCTGGGCAGGGTGTGGGTATCCTTTTCGAAGCGTGAAGCAGTCGGTCACGTGAAGGGCCGTTGAGGAACAATTTCGCATTCCGTTCACTGCCAACGCTTTCCATACGTGCCAGTATAGACGATCGATTGAAGGCTTGTGGCCTGTCGCGGTAAGATGCATGTACTTTAATATGGCCAGGCATGCCTGAGAGAGCGGTGGCCATTCTTGATAACAATCTACAGATTCACTTCACGTGTATCAGGCCCAAATCATTCTACCGTGTCTTTTACGCTATCGCTGTTCTCGCTGCGATCGCACTCTGCCCCTTCAAGTCACACGCATCTCAAGTTCGTCGGCTCAGTCGCACCGCGGTCAATATCAAACTACGCCCGTTGCTGGTACATACAAAGTACTCCATATTAGGATTCTCCTCTTCAAAGCTGGGGCTCTGTGCTGTGCAGTCGTATCTCTTCGTCAAATACTATGTTACTACCTAGTCCTAAATTATTGTATTTTTGGGCATGTATTGGTCAACTTGCAGAGGCGTGAGAATGCTGATTTTATTGTAAAATAGGGTGGCGGTAGAAACTTTCCCCACATAGTTGTAGGAGGGGTGTATCTGCTCACAGAGCTGCGCGTTACCCGGGAGGTTGTAGGCAGGGTGACGAAACTTACTGGAACAGGTGGTGCGGGCGTTAACAGAGTGACAAGCCTTGTGATCTGCAGGATCAAAAAGTGAGATTTGGCTGCGAGTGACTATCGAATAGAACAACTCGTTGTGAGGCGCGACGTCGCACTGCATGTGTCCGGTGAGAGGAGGAACACCGGCGTTACATTTGCAGCATCACTTTTGGGGGCCAGTGATACAGTGATCTGCGTCTTCGTCTGCTATCAGCCAACAAAGATGTACGTAGGGGGCTAAGAACTTAGCCTGCGAATGCTTTCGCTGCGATTGACACACACTTGAGAAGGCGCAGTAATCTACGTAGCACCTGTGCTATTTAACAGGGGCCCTGAAATGCAGTGTCTTGAATGTAGTAACGGTCTACAGATTGCGATGAAGCAAAGGGTAAGACTGAGTGTACTCTTTATAAATGAGAGATTCGTCAGGAAGCTACGAGCACAGACACTTCCTAATCTCTTGACCTTTGTGGGCATCGAATATTACAAGAACAGCCCATTGTAAACTTACATGGACCACGATATGAGCTCAATATTTGAGGATTATCAGTTGACTGCGTCGTACTCGTCACAATCTCATCCTTCGGCGCACAACATGGATCAGACCAAAACGACGGGGAAAACAATTGAGGATATTAATTCGGGCAATTTGGAAGGGAAAGAGACATCTATCGAACTTGGGATGCTCTTGGAAAGCAAAGATCTCTATCGAAGCGATCCCCGCGCTGAGTGGAGTGTGCGGGCGCCCAGCGATATTGGAGTTGGCTCAAAGGAGACAGAAGACTCAGCTAAATTTGCGCTGATCGTAAAGCATGACAGGATACAGGAAGATGACGGCTCGTCAGCACTCAAACTCCACTCGATTCAGGTACAGAGTCCTCTCATCAAGGCCTTGCTGGGCACGGTGTTCGCAAACTACCCGGGAATCAAGACCAACCTGAAGAAACTCCTATTTCTCGCGCCGTTTCGAGAATTTTTCTACAGATGGAAGGAATTCCTGCAAGCGTCGGAAATCTCGCAGCAGGATGAAGTGCAAGCTGCACATTTCAAGCTTTTGTTCGACATCGTTTCTGCCGAGGTTCAACCTCATATCGACGAAGTCAAAGACCTTTTGGCAAACGACGTGATCAACTTTGCCAACTTGTGGGCAATCCTCGAACCTGACATTGACGTATACTCCCTCGTCGACGGACAGCATCGACTTTACCGCTTGGGAAGGACGAGCTACGCCAAGCTACCTGACGGCACCCAAGTGCTCCAACTGTCTTGTCAATTCGTCGACACAAATGGTGTCAATTTCGGCTACACTCCTACAATCTTGACGATTGGCGAGTTCGCCGACGTGGTACATGTCGTAGACCTGACTGTTGTTCCTGCACATATCAAACCAAACATCGACACCATCCGCACCCAACTCACAGAGCGCGGGAAGAGATTCGAATCACTGAAAGGATGCCATTATAAAGCCTATTCTGGAGACTACATTCCGGTAGATACGCTTGGGGGCAAGTCACGGAAAGTAAACGTAGGTCTTCTTCAATCATTCTCCCGGTCTTGCAATGACCGACCTCTAGCTCCGGAACGGCCGTATCATGATCGACGATGCCATGTATGATCGCTACAATAAATGTGGTGAGAAATCTCTTCAACCCTTGAATAGTTCGAACTTTGGGAGACTGGATGGGTCTTCGGGAACGATCTTTGACCTATTCGACCCAGATGGGTTTGACAGCCTTGGACTCTCACCTATGCACGATGACATGAGACAGGCCAGGCAGCGTGCGAGGCGCCAGAAAGCACAAATGCGGTCTCAAGCTGCCCGTAAGTCAAATTCACACAGCCGATCTGGCATCGACTAATAATTGAAAGGTGTTTCGGGGACCGACCTTGAAGATGAACACTATACTTACTGCACATCCATGGTTCGCGGCTTTTGCTTGACATCGAAGCAATGGGGTCGGTTACATATTCGTAAAGATTTGATCTGCATGAACTGACGCAGACCTGTGCTTAGTTTCACTTTACGTTGACAACGTCTCGGAGATCTCATGGAATTCAGAGGCGTTCGAGCGTCTGGTATTACCTCGCGATTATAAACGCCTGATAAAAGCGTTTGTTTCCACTCAACTGAGCGCAGTAGACGGATTCGATGATATCATGAGTGGCAAAGGTTAGTGTTGGCAACTTAGCATCCGGCTCGAAAAAATCCAGACGCTGAACATCATATAGGCCAAGGTATCATAATGCTCCTCAGTGGCGAGCCAGGAACTGGGAAAACCCTCACCGCTGAATCAGGTACGTCATCTGCCTTGCATTTACACAGACTCCTCCATAACCCTCACTGCAGTCGCGGAAGTAATGCGCAGGCCACTATACTCCATAGGCGCCGGTGAACTGGGTGAGTCTGCAAACGAAGTAGAAGGCCATCTGCGCAGAGTTCTCGAAATCTCCACAAAATGGGAAGCCGTGCTACTCCTCGATGAATGCGACGTCTTTTTAGAGCAGCGCTCGGCCAAGTCCATCCAGCGCAACAAACTCGTTTCTGTCTTTCTGCGCCTGCTCGAGTACTACCAAGGCGTCATGTTCCTAACCACGAATCGCATGGAAGCACATGATCCAGCCTTTGAGTCGCGCATTCATCTTACCATTCAGTTCTCGAAGCTGGATTTTGATTCCAGACTGCATGTGTGGAAGACCTTTGTGCGAGGAGAGCAGGCGGAGTCGAAATATGCGAGCATCGTCGATGAGGAAGGGTTGAGACAGCTTGCGGATCAGGATTTGAACGGGCGGCAGATCAAGAATGTGGTCAAGACGGCGAGGTTGTTGGCTGCAGCTGAGAACCAAAGCTTGGGGCTTAATCACATCGAGGCAGTATTAAGACTTAAATAACAAACGCCATCGTGATCATCTGCGGTCAAAGGCATCATGCTGGTCACGCTTTGGACGCTTGACTGAGGCACAGATGAACGGTGCATGAGTATCGATCACTTTCACATGAGGTGGGTGAGTTCAATCAAACGGTCGCCAGGTGTCATCACGAGTGCTTATGATATCGCAACAATTCGAGGAGAATCTGGACGAGTCAAACAATAGGAAAGAAGTGTTATGTCGGCAAGGCTCTCATTTTGCGTGGGTACCAAGAGCACCAATGTGAAAAGAGAGAGAGGGGAGGTCGGCCATTCTTTGCTCCAAGACATCGAAGCATTGCCTTGGCGAGGATGGGTATGGGCTTGGTGTGTTTACAATTGCTTTTGTTTCATGCACGCGACGTTTCATCACCGTACGGCGACTTTTTCGACTTCATGCTATACGTAGCCGTTTTCGAAAAATTGTTCGAACATCACTGGTGCATGTTGCGTAGATCTTGAGAATACCAAGCCCTTGGACACTCCACAATCAGTAGCGGTCTCGTTTGGAAGTTCAGCCCTGAATCAATCTTGAAGCGATTTGCCCTCATCCTTCCCGGGGCTCGAGATTTGAGAAACATTAGGAATCATTCCAGCCAAGCACTGACATGCTGATGTCCAGATTCAAGTAGCCCAATCACGAGCTTTGGCAAAATGCACCATCACCACGAAGCACAATGATTTCATATTCTTGTAGATCTACAGCTCCGCATGGGAGGATCTACACGCACTGATCTTGAACGAGCATCATTGCTCATTTGGCTACTAGATACACACCTTCAGCGATGCTCGTGTCTTAACGAACGCTCCATCCTTGACCTTGCCTTGCATTCACAGCCTGCCCCGCACTCGACACCTTTGACGCGCACGCCTCTGAATGTGCGTGCGTAACACCAAACAGCAAGCCCACCGCACTCATACCATTCCGCGCCTTGGCTGTATGCTCAAACCTCGCGACTCTGATCCCAAACCGTCACGTCAAAATACCATACAGATCTCAAGGTCATCATGCACACATAACATAGCAGTCACACAGGCGGAGAAGCAATCCGGGGTAACGGGCGCTATCTGCTCGTCATCTGCAGCTACAGTACCCCTGCGCCTCCTCGTAGTTCCGTAAACATCCACCATAGTAGTTAGATGTAAGATTCACGAAAATTACTCGGCAAGTAGGTCGGATCCGCAACGCGACACGTGTGGGGCACGCATGTGCGCTGTTGTTCACGAGAGCATAGGGTGATCGGTGGTGCGAAACGGGTAACCTGATATTGCGTTTGAATAGCGTTACGGTACATGGAGCTCAGGTGTGTGACGCGGCGCGCCTCGGTTGTGGATCCCGTGGGCGTGAGTCAACGGGTACCTGTGTATAAGAGCGCCGAGGCCCGGGAGCATTTGACTTGATCCTCATAACCGAATAGATAATCATCTGCGCAAGAACAAAAGCTTTGCAACCGACATATACACGTCCATCGACTCCATTGTTCAAGATCGTGCAACTACATACCTCCAACACAGCCAACATGCCGCCAATCAGCCAATTTCCACCCGCCCGCGTCTTCCTCAAAGCATCAGCTTCCTCCACACCATCATCCATTTCGACAACGGCGGCGAGAAAAGCATCGGTTGCTTCACCGTTGAGCCCGAGGTTCGCGACTATGGCTATGACGGCTTCGCAATCAAGACCACAAAGCGCAATGCAGTCGTCGAGCGCGTCGACGAGCTCAAGAAGAATGGGTACGTGTAGTTTACATGGTGTAACTCCTGGGTTGTACTAATGACATGTAGAAGCGCACTGAGTAGAGGGGACGTTTGCTTGGACGAGGACACGGAAAGAATGAATTGATAAGAAACTATGCAAAAGGGCAGCGGGAACATTGACCCACGAAGCCGAGGATTGCTGCGCAACCTGTGCAGGGCGTACTCGCATATCAGAAAGCAGGCGTTGATCGCGTAGAGCTACTACGGGCTTAAAGGTCGAACGACCGTTCGGGTGATCGCTGCTGGGAAGTGCGAAAAGCCTCTGGAACGAATGAACCGATCGTGTACAACACGTGCCGAACATGTTGCGACTGCCGTAAGGTGTTGAACATTGTTTGAGATTACAATGAGAAGCCGAAAGACGGCAAATTAACGAATGCAATTATGCTATCGACGAAGGTTATTCAAGCACAAACTTGTTCAAATCATGTCTTAAATACCATGGGTTGAGCGAACGCATTACAATTATGCCTCGATACTACTATCATCGTCGTCATCATCGTCGCCATCGTCGAAATCTCCATCGCTTCCTGTCTTTTGAACTCCCTCGCGCTCACCTAACTGTCCTTTCAGTCCCTCAAGAATGATTCCCATCCTCTCCTTCAAATCAGGATTCCACACCTTACCCAAGTGTTCCTCCATTTCCCTAATCTTACTCCGCAGTTCCTTCGCGACCTCATCGGCCTCTTCTTCGCCATCATCCTCCGCACCCTCAACATCTTCCACTTCAATATCCCCAAAAGCCTGTGCAAACAGCTTCGCCAAGTTCCGATTGCCAATCGCAAACACCACCTCCTCAATCTCAGCAAAACTCTCTCCCTCCGCATGCCCCCTCCCTTTACCCTTCCCGCCACCACCAACAGAAGAGCCATCAAGCACTTTCCTCCAAGCCTCCGCAACGTCCTTAACAGGACACCCATACGCCCCACACCCCCACGCCCCAAGCACCACCCTCTTCGCACCTTTCATCACGCAAATCCTCAACACGGCTCTCATCTTCCCCTCCACAACCGCCCTATCCTTTTTCCCCAACCACTTCGCTTCATCCTCACCCCCTTCCAGCTCAGGAAACCTCAACATGCCTGCACTAACTACATCGACCCACCACCGTTCCGCCCCGCCAAGTTCCCCTTTTGCATCACTGAGCGGCAAGGCGTTTCGAAACACGAGCACGTCTGGTGTGAAAATGCCGCCGTACTCGGGGAGTCGGTAGTAAGATTCTGAGAGTGAGGGGAGAAGTGTGGTTCGAGCGCAGAGAAACTCTTCTTGGGATGTTGCGCCTGCTAGGACGCCGCCTCCTGGTCGGAGGGGAGAGGCCATGTTGAGGATACAGGTGTTTGGCTGGGATTTGCGGGGTTTGTTGGGGTGGGTTGATGGGGGGAAGGTGAGGGTGTGGGCGGCGGTTAAGGTATCGGTTGCTAGGATGCGGATTGTGCGTTGTTTGGGTGGAGGTTGGGGGGTTAAATGGATGGTTCTTTCCATATCTTTTGACATGGTTTCGGTTTTGCTCCTGCGTTTGTCTGCTTTATTCCTTGGTCCCCCATCTTCCACTTCTTCGTTCTTGTTCTTGCGTCGTCCTTGGCCTTTTCGCTTGGTATACATTGCGTCTGCATCGTCTTTGGCGTCTTCATTGCTCTTGATCTCGGAGCTGCGAGTCACGGGACCAGGATTGGCGATCAACTCGCTACTCTCGCTGCCCTTGCGTGCCCGTGGATTCGAAGCTAGTATTGCAGGTATGGCCTTGTTGATGATCTGGCGGGCTTGCTTGGCTCGAACGTCTTTCCGAACGGCTGGAGGGGCAAGACCTTTTGACGTCTCTGTTCTGCCCATTTTCAACTAGATTGCCACAGACGTTGTTAGAGAAAAGAGATGGACTGTGTTTAGTGATCTGCTGAGTAACCACTATTACGGCGTCGGACAAAGAAATGACAAAGTGTCTGAGCACGACTTGGAGTACTCGCGTGTTGAGTATGCGAATGAAGTACCGTGTTGGAGGCTTGCGATGACTGAACAGTCTGCCATACGTTATTAACAGGGAAAGTTTAGCCGAGCGCTCGCTGCGGAGACCCATTTCGCCACCCATCGATCCACCAAAGACTATTGAGTAGAGAATCCAAGACACAAGCAAACAGGATCCACAAAATCCATCCCATTCACAATTACCAAAGCCTATAAGATGCCTTAATTCGCTGCTCCAGGGTCATCAACCAAATCACAAAAAATACATACACGCACAGCCGTACTATTGCGGACAAGCATGCATACGTCGGCTGAGAACACCAAATCCACCTTTCCGCGATGTTACACAACAGTCAGACTGCATTATCATCCTACACGCACATTCATACACGCAAATTGCCATCTCAGACCCTATATATCCATGTAAACTTGAGCAAAATTACACAAACCACCTATCCATTTTCTGCAGCACCAACCTTAAAGCCTTTCCCTTCCTACACACACACTAAACGTGTCATACCTCATTTACCTCCCCATAGTAAATTGCCCTCCCCTAACTTCCTACTACCTACCTACTAAACAGATCAAGATGGCAGACAGCAAGCAAAAGGCGTTAGCTGGGAAATGGACATTCATCGGCGCTGCGCAATTCGTCATGATAGAGGACAAGAACTTGATGTTTGAGGGCAGATCGTGTGTGATTGTGGACAGTGGGGGGAATCTGGTTGCACAGTATCAGAACACGCGTGGGAGGACACTGGTGGCTGTTAAGGAGGGATGCAGATGTAATGTGTTGAAGTGTTGGGTTAGCTTTGTTGGTGGGCTGTGAGGTTATTGTTATTGTGTCGAGTAGGACTTGTGCTGTAGCGAACCATCCTTCTATGATTATCGAGTCCAGTAGGCTGAGGCTGTTTACCATAGGAGCTTGATCAATTGCAATTGAAAAAAGCTGTGGTGTAGACACCTTTGAGCCTTGATGAGAGTGCGTATATGGATGATCATGGTGTGTCACTTGTTCATTTAGCGGACTACGAAGTCCATTGGCCCAATCTCATGCGATGTATCCGCTATGCTTTAATACCATGAAAATGCCATACAATCGTCAATCATACCCATCATTCACACATCCTGTCTATTTCGTTCCTAGCGATCGCGTTCCTTCAGCTCATCCGTAACAGCCTTGAGGCCAGCAGAATGCTCCTTGGTGACCCAATCCCAGTACACTGCCCATTGGCGCACATTCGGGTCGTCCTGGCTGCCACCACCCTCTGTTCCCATTTGCTTGTTGAGCTGAGCAGACACCTTGAGTACACCCTTGGCACCTTCTGCAATCTTCTCAACTTCCTGCTTGACGGCATTCTCTTTGGCCTTGATCGACAAGACAGCGCGGAAGTTTGTGGCGATGGGATCAAGCCGGGAGTGTAGTTGGTCTGGCGCAATGACCATGAGTTTTGTAAGCATGAGGTTGCATAGTACGCGGATGTCGTGTTCATCGGAGATACCTGCGACGATACGATCAAGGAAGTCTGAGACTTCGATAGGCGAGAGCCGAGTAAATGCCTTCTCTAGCAGAGCATAAAGGGTTTCGTAGGCGCTCTTTCGAATTTCCAGGCCATCGTCGACCTTGTGCTTGAATGGTCCCATTTGTACCTCGCGAATCAGTTCCGGCTTGATGATGGTTTCCTTCATGGCCAGGGGCAGCAACTGGTCAAGGGCTGGGAGGATGATGTCGGGTTTGTTGTGCATAGCAGAGTTGAAGGTCATGAGGGCTAGACGTCGGTTCTCCAAGTCGGGCTCACCGAGCATCTGGACAAGCATAGGAACAACGATAGGCCGGAGGTAGTCGTCGTAGGCTTCATCGGTGTCCGTAAAAGTGTATCGTAGCGCAGAGATGACCATACCGCGGGCACTTCCTTTGCGATCGTTCAAAAAGGCCTGTAATCGTTAGCATAGGAATCGAGTTGCAACAGAGGCAGCCTACCTGAAGCTGTGGAAGATATGTCTTCGGGTCGATGATGGTCAAGCGTCCAATACACTCGGCACCAATCGCCTTGTTGTCCTCCAGCTGCGAAGCGACGACGAGATTGTTCCACAGTGTCGAAGCAAATGGCATAATCTCAGATTCTGTATCATCTTGCTGCAAAATTTCTTTAATAGCGTGTAGAAGTAGGTATTGTGGGGCTGTGGACTGGCCCATGGTGGACAGTATAACTGGAAGGTATTTGCTGACGTTACCAGCACCTGCACGTCCGAGAGCAACCGCAGCCGCCAGCGGTACCTGTTCTGACTGTACGGTGAAGTACTTGATGAAGAGCTTTGGGTCGATGGATGACTGCGAACCTAAGCGCATAGCGGACTCACCAAGCACAACAAGAGCCAAGCACCTGCGCTTGTCGTCGGTCGCAGTCTGGAGCTCGGCGACAAATTGCTCGAGTTTCACACCAACGCTGTCGCCGCCGTATACTAGCAAGTTTCCGATGACTTTGCCGACGACCTCTGCGTGTCCACCAACACCTACATCGCGAAGTAACGACTGCATCAACGACTGACCAGAACGTTGCTCTCCAATTGTTCGCACAAGTTTGAGGAGAGCCTCCAAGGAGGACCCGCTGATGGAGCCTTGCACGACCTGACAAAGCGCAGCATTCAGATCGGGCGTCATGATGGCTTGTGCATCATCCTTGATAAATGTAGCGAGGATGATGAGGGCGGGGCCCAGGAGATGAAGATCGCTAGAGTTGAGTAGCGGCAACAGCATGTCAACAATCTGCGTCTTTGTTTGCTCATCAAGCTGGCTTCGAGAGTGTGGGTTCAAAGAAAGCGTACGCAAAGCACTGAGGCTGGCGCCACGGAGTGCGCGACTAGCCTTCCGAAGCTGCGCACCCAGCTCAAGAGCGACACTTCGAACCCATGTAGTTGACACTTCGTTGGCGGCCTTTGTGTGAGCAGCAATGGAGTCGATTGCACGAACGGCGGCAAGACGAGTCAGCTCGTTCTTCAAGCGCTCTCCCAAAAGCTCGAGACCGGCGGACCGCTTCTGCGCAGAAAGAAGACCTTCCGTTCCGGATGTGCGGCCAAGAAGCAACCCGAGAACATGGATTGCACTCCGTCGAACTTCGACATCAGCGTCATTCGCAGCTATCCGGTTTACAAGCGCTTCGTAGAGCTGTTCTAGATATTGCTGAGTCTCGCTACCTGTAGCGGCAGATCGTGGGGGCGTCAGAGCCTTAACGACCTGCTCTGTTGCAGCAAGTGCTTCAATGGAAAGCTTACTGTACCTATCCTTCACGCCGAGAAGCAAAGCCTGGACAATGGGACCAATGTATGGCTGGATAGCTTTCGATGAATGGGTATCCGCAATGGCGCCCGTCAACTGCAGTGCCTGTATGCGCAGGCTGTTAGCCGTGGCGGACGCACTACTTGTTGACCCGCTTGTTGTCCTGGCTGCCTCAACTACAGGCTCTATCAGCTGATTTAGGTAATTCTCAAGCCCCCCACGCTGAGTGATGACAATATCTTTGATAAGAATGATGGACGCTTGCTTGGTGGAAGGTGGACAAGACGACTGCTTGAGAAGCTGAGCCACGCCCTTGACGATTTCAGGACTGAGCTTGGCAAGACTGGCTCGAGGTCCCACGGGCGGTGTACCTGCGGGCGCTGGAGAAGCATAGCCCATTGACAATGATGAGCTGGCCTGGAGATCAAACATGCTCGCGTCGCTACCGCCACGTCGGCGCTTCTTGCTTGGCGGAGGCATCATGAGTCCGCCTTGAGGGAGCTCATCGGCGAACTTGATGGGGGTCGGACCGTCACCAGACTTCTTAACCAGGTTCGACAGGGTAGCGAGTACCTCCAGTCGTACGTTGTCCTCCCGTTCTTTGAACCGCGAGACAAGAACTGGCGCAACGCGGGTGTATAGTGTTCCGTCGTCAAGTAAATCACCATTGCTCCGCGTGGAAATTAGGGTGTAGAGGACCTTGGTAGCGCACCTGCGAACCTTCCAGCTCGCGTCTTCATCGTCATCATAGCCCGCCTCTTCTTCGAAGTCCTCTCCCTCAAGTGCATCGTCATCGTCACTGCTCATGTCGTCGTTGTCTTCGTCGTCGTCGTCTTGAGCGAGGTTGGGGTCGTATTTGATGTAGCGTGTGGCGGCCTCGATGCTCTCGTCGGTGTACATGCGCATGTCTTGGGAGCATGAGGCAAGGAAGCTGTCGAGCGCAATCAGAGCGGCTTCCAAGACCTCGTCGATTTCGGGATCCCGCTCGCCCTCGTCGTCAGACACATCCATCTCCTCATCCTGCTCCTGCGAAGTCAGCGCGCTGATGACGAAGGGTGTCAGTGTCTTGAGGTATGGCCCAAATTTGCGAGGAATGGATCGCGCCATGGAGCCAAGAATAGTGATGTAGAGTTTGCGCTTGCTGCGCGTGAGATGGGGGTCCCGCAGGAGCTCGATCATGCGCGAGAGGAAGCTGCTTAACAGCGGGTCGGAGAAGTAGCCCGCGAGGGTGGAGATTGCTGTGACCGACTTCTTCTTCATCATGGAGCTTGCCCGGTCGTTCTCGAGGATCTCAAATGTAATCTTCTGCAGCGCCTGGATCTCCACGTCCTGCAGCAAGGGCCCAAAGCAGCGGGCGACCTCGGTGAGCACGTCAATGGCATTGCTGTCGGTGCCCTTTTCCAGGTCGATTTCCAGCATGCCCCGGGGCGGCTTGGGCAGGCCCTGTTGCGCAGGGGCAATGACATGGCGGCCGATGAGACGCGGAATCAGCACGCGACTAACGGCGCTGTAGGCATCGGTGACGGCCTTGGTGCGCGCGAGACCGGCGACGGGCCGCGGGAGGGAGACGACGACTTCGCGGAGGGCGAGGGCGGGGATGGACTGGTCGACTGTGTTGTCCGTCTGCAGGTTGGACAGCTTGTCGATCATGGGCGGCAGGGTGCGCTCGGGGATGCGGTTGACAAAGGGGCCCAGGCACTTGACGGCCTGGTTCTGCACCTCGCCATTGGTGTCGACCAGCGTGGTCAGCAGGCCGTCGACGGTGCGGGCGGCGACGACCTCATCGTGCAGCAGCAGGCCGGGGTGGGAGACGACGAGGATGTCGTGCAGGTCGCTCAGGGCCATGAAGCGGAAGTCGGGGTCGTCATCGTTGAGCTTGGGCAGCAGCTGGGCGACATTGACGGACGACGGGTTGGAGGGGACCGACGAGGGCGCCATGGCGGCGGGCTGAGGGGGGGAGGGGGAGGGGCAGGTGTCGCAGTGTGGGCGTGGACGTGTCTAGGGGGGCGTGGTGGTTGGTGTTGTTTGCTGTCAATGTTTGGGTGGGTTGGAGGGCTCACGGCAAGGCGGGGCAACAATGGTGGGGTGCGTGGTACCTTGACAGTGAGCAACGCACCACTACGACTGGTGAGAGTCAAGTAAAAGAATACAATTGGGTTTAGCTATATATATATATATATATATATATATCACATGCAATTAAGCATTCAAACAGGCCACCGTCAAGGGTTGAATGTGCTGCAGTGGACATGATCTGGCCATAGTTGCCTGCGCAAGGCTGCCACTACTGCTAGAACATCTCTCTCTCACCGCCGCCACGCTTTTCGTGAATGCTGGGCTACATGTGAAGCTGAAGAAGATCCGCCTCGATGTAATTAGGTAAAACACGTCCATGTCCAAGAGCGTCATAGGCTACAACGGTGTTCTGGCTGATATTCGGATGACGTGACGTGCCGATGATTCTAGCACCAACTCCGGTAGCACGCCCACTGGCCTGACCTCTGTCTGTGACGACTTGCTGCTCCAAGCGCATCAACTCCACCACGTCTGCCATCAATCGCGCCCCGCCACAGCCAATTGGCCTCTCTGCAGCTTCACCATGTCTTTCCTGCGCACCTCCGCCCTGCGCGCCTCCACCGTCGCGCGTGCTGCCCGCCAGACGCCGCGGTACCTGCGCACTGCCGAGCTCCAGCCATGGCAACGAGCCGTCCAGCGCCGGGCCTACTCCAGTGCCCACGAAGGCGGTGCCCACGCTAAGACGAGCGATGTCCCATGGCAAGCCAGCTCTCTGCATGCATTCACTCGACGACTCTAACAGCAATACACAGGGCTGCTAGCGCCGTTGTCGGTACTGCCGTTGGCCTGTACATCACCTTGAACCAGGACACCAGCGGTGGCCACCACGAGGAGCACGGCGATGCGCACGCTGCGAAGCACCACGATGAGGAGGAAGAGGAAGCACCCGCTGAGGAAGAGTCCAAGGAAGAACCCAAGGAAGAGTCCAAGGACGATTCCAAGGACGACTCCAAGGACGATGCCAAGACCGAGTCTAAGGATGAGAGCAAGGACGACTCCAAGGATGAAAAGAAGGACGACGCCAAGGATGACAAGAAGAGCACCGAAAAAAGCAGCGAGGGAGACGACAACGTCTCACCCGACAAGAGTGACCCGGTATGAACTGTCAGCACGGCTTGACACGGTTTCGCTAATCCCACCAGGCCGATCCCCGCAAGACCGAGACCAAGAGCCAAAACGAAATGTCTGGCAAGCAGAAGGGCATGTCCAACGATGACACCCACCACTCCTCGCAGATCTCCAAGCACCCCGAAAAGAGCAAGAAGGGTGAGGGTGTTGCTGATACTGCCAAGCTTCAGGGAACCGTCTCCACCGACCGTCCAGGAGTAAGTGATGCTTCATCCCAGCTCTCCGTGCAAGTGCTAATTCTGAACAGACTGAGAACAAGGAAGAACGCGGCAAGTCTCAGATGAATAAGGATGAGTAGATCATCCCACTGTATCAACACTGTATACCATCTCCATTGCTATAGTAATCTAGCGGCAACGGTCTCGCCCGCCGCTAATTGTACATTGAAGTGGATCCCGTTGCATACATTATTCGCTCGACCGCTTGAATGCTCTTATGTGCCTGCTCAACGTCAACGCTTCAGCTTAGATGTTCAATCTGCAGTTTACGTAGGAGATGGCTAATTAATGCAGGAATAATAGCATGCGCTCTTAGTTGTGTATGATATACAACTAATTGTAGGGCGCTTCTGTATCTAAGAGTGTATGGTTGTTTCGAACTCCACTTTTGAAATCGTTGTGACCATCTCAGTGCCCACAGGTGCAAGATGAGACTGCCGAGAACATTGGCGATGTTGAGATCCACAATGTGGCTGTGCTTCTGCAATAAAGAGCATTCACATGTTTCGAGCGCAATGGCAAATGTATTGTGAGAATGGCATCCTGCGCAGCATCAAACAGAAAGCGAGGCTCGCGGTCCTCGGTGATTGGCCACCTGTAAGCGCCGACGACTCGCTGTCACACCTCAACACCAACACCAATTGGCCACACCTGCGCCTCAACTGCACGTCTAAAAAGAGAGTCATCTTACGGCGGGAGCTCTGCGAATCTCCTTTCGCTATGATGCCTGCCAGCCAGCTACATGCTAGGCTTGGGCCAACCGGAGTGAAATGGCAGACCCGATGCAGGGCCGATCTTCTTCACATCCTCTCACCCCGTGCTTCTGTCTGATATCATGCGCACGTCGAAAGACCAGATATCAGACCGCTTGGCCCCAGGTTGAAAGCGCCACACATCTCAGCTGCTTTCGATTCTTTATTTGTACACTACCTGTTTACCACTACTTTATTGCATAGCGATCACAGTTACTTCAGCGATCAACAAAAAGCATCCGTTCACAAGCCTGGCAGTTACGACCACCGAGTTTATTGCGACGAGAATTCATTTCAAGAATCATGGAGCATATTCAATACGGTCAGCCTGGACAGCCACAGCCTCAGATGAATTCGCATCAACACAACCGATTCTCATGGCAAATTCCATTGCAGGAAGACCCGCAAACACACAATGAACCCCAACAGCACATGCCTCAACAACCGCAACAGCAACCGCAACAGCCTCAACAACAACAGCCCAGCACAGATGTATCATCACGGCATTTTTCATACGCTCAAACCCCAGCTGAGCATCGCGCATTCGTTTACACATCGTCACAAAACGATCCGCCTCTTCCGCAACAGGCTCGCATATCGGTGGCAGCCTCATTGTTCACCCCAATTGATCCACGACCGCAGTCAATGCTGGACCCCAACTTTGTAGCCCCGCCTGTGCCTCAAATGGCTTACGTACCTCCGTCTTACTCACAGGATGAGAAATCACCTGTCTCGTTGCCCGCACACCATGACCACAACACACAGCAATACCGCCAACAGCAACATCCAGCTCAACAGATGGTAATGCCCCAGACTGCGCATGATCCACAACTCGACACCCAACAGAGCAGACACGCACGGCAGATGAGCAACCTCTCCCCTATCAACACCAATCTCACTGTACGGCCTATGCCTCCGATCCCACCTACTCCACCGTCTGGTACCCAGACCTCTCCTATGCCATACAAGAACCCCATCACCCCGATATCCGCGGGATCGACCAAGCGAGGCCTGACCCAAGACGGCCCAACATCGCCCTCAAGCCAGAAATCCTACGCCCACGAGCCCTACTCTCCCCACGGCTTCCCATCCAGCCAAACCAACAATTTCCACGCCGTCTTCTCTCCCGACGCCGCCCACGGCCCCAACGGCCTCGACTTTGCGCTCCACCAACCCGGCCAAATCGCGCACCCAAACATGGAGTCCGAAACATCGCACGAATGGACTTCGGGCCTCTGCTCCTGCAGCCCAGACATATCAACGTGTCTGACGGGGCTCTTCTGCCCCTGCATCCTCTACGGCCGCACATCCTACCGCCTATCGCAGAAATCCGCGAAAAAGGATCCCACAGATATGCTAGGGCATAGCTCGACGAACGCGCATTGCATGTTGATGAGTTTATCGTGCGGGCTTTGGGGCCTATTCCCTGGGCTACAAAGGACGAGGATACGACATGCGTATAAGCTCAAGGGCAGTTTGGTGGGGGATCTGCTCAAAGGATGTTGTTGTTGCTGTTGCGTTAGTGTGCAGAATGAGAGGGAGGTTAAAAGCAGGGAGGAGGCGAGTCGGCGGTGGGCGGGGCCCGCAAGTACAGATGTGTATACTAGGACTGGGGGCATGGTGTATAAACCTCAGATGCAGAATCAGCCGCCAGTTTGACGTGTGTAGTAAGTAGCTTGTAGGACACGCACTGCTGTGGCTTTTTCGCGCATATGCACATACTGCGGAATTAGCAATGTAGAGTACAACTATGAGAATTGCCGCAGTGTAGTCTGGGTAGGTACTCTGCTGTACCGTTCTGCCACCCGTCTAGACCCTCAAGCCAAGCCAAAGCCGCGCCTACCTAGTTAGTTCGTAGCCTTTTGCTTTCGTAAATCACGCTCCCAATGTACTGTACCTCCCATCAATAAATCAGCACGACCCACCCCATCACCTGACTACTCACTACATACCCTTACACGCCCGTATACGTACCAAACATCACCCCTCACCACCTCACTACATACCGTACCATCCATACCGTGGTACACCTAACCCCCCTCGCCAAACACCAACCTCGGCGACATTCCAGAACCCCACTAACCCCTTCCCCTTCCAGACCGCCCTGGCCCTGGCCCCAACTATGTACAAACTCCGTAGAGCCGCACGGCGCCCTTGCATCCTCATCCCCGTATTCGTATTCCAAATGGAGAAAGTCTGTCCGTCCGCTCGCTGGCTCTGCAGTACTCTGCAGTCTCTTTGTTCTAGAGTAGGTACACCATTTCACCCGCACACTAGACTAGGCATGTCGTGTCTTGGATAGGTAGTCTAGTCTAGTCTGCTCAAAGTCTGCAGATCTGAAATCGCGCAATGTCATGCGTGGTAGACTAGACTAGACTAGTGCGGCGTGCAAGTCTGATTGATGGATGCATGCATGGGGCAGAAGAGCCGCATGCAGGTTGGGTTGGGTTGGGTTGGGGAGGAAAGGCAGGGTACCGCTACACACTAGAGCTGGGCAGGGTTTTCTTTTCTTTTTTTTTCTTTTATGTGTCGTTTGTGGAGAGGGTGAGGTGGGTGTCTGTCGGGGTTAGTGTACTTTGATGGGACGTGGTTTTTCGTTGTGTGGAGGAATTGTTGGTTGGGATGGATCAGGTAGGTTGGAGAAATGAAATCGGTGCTTGTTTTGTGATGTGAGATGCTGTGATGATGTTGTTCTGGCTGAAGGCAAATTTAATGCCAACCGGGTAGCTCACGATTTTGGTTTCGATATAGCGATGAGTTTATCAGAGAGCACTGGGAGTGAATGATGTATGTGATATCAGAGTATAGTGATTATTAGGTTTCCACGCATTCCGAGCAGTGGTAGTAATTACTTGAAGCGCTGTTTCTATAGGCAAATTCCAAACTTTTTCGCAATCATGACAAACATGCAAGAGGGGCGCGCAGAGGGCTCAACTCAAGCAGTGGTAGAGACCCAATAACGCCGTACTGAGAGAAACTTGGGAAAGTGGTAACCGAGGCATAGTCCATACTATGCAAAACCAAACAAAGTGGGGTATATCCTACACAGTCCCATGGGACGTTCCAAGAGAAATTCCAATCCGCTGAAAGAGTAAGGAGATTCGTAAAGCTCCCTTCAAGGTCGCTATGATAGGCCGAGCACAAAAGATAAAACGTGTTGAAGGGTAAAAGCTTTACAAGCTGAAGCTACTGGAGCGCGAATCGGAGCTAGGGAATGGGTAGTCGCACTCGTCGACGTAAGTGGGAGGGCTGGCGGGGACATCCTCATAGACTGGAGGTTGCTCCTCGTCCCATGCAATGCCCATACCAGAACGTTCGGTGAGGACGAGGTGGAACTGGGTGCGTAGGACGCGAGCGGCGCCGGTAGGGGTGGCCTGGCTTAGCTTCTTCAAAGGAGCCCATTCTTCGGCAACAACCATTTCGATTACGAGGTTGTGCTTGACGCTCATGCCGCTTGGACTGTCCATATCGCAGAGTGGCTTTAGGCTGACGTCGCAAGCAGCATTGAACTCGACGTCGATCTCGCCCTTTTCGAAGTCGGTCTTCCAGCCGGTTTTGACTTCTTCGTTGGCAATGGTGCGAACATCTTCATGCAAGATGCCCTTGCCTTCACCACCGACTTTTGAAACGTGCTTGGTGCAGGCGGGAGCGATGAACTTCTGGGTCTCCTCAATGCGCCAGTTAAGTTTTCGCAGCCTCCATCGGGTCTGGGAGTCGGCCTTGTTTTGCACGATACCAGATAGACGCATCTCGATTGGGAAGTCGCCAATAGGATGGATGACTGGTGGCAACTTGACTGAAGCTGTCAAATTGGTTGGTGGGAAGATGCGGATCGAATGCTTCTCATTTCCAGGAAAGATGGCACGCTTGACTTCGACATTACGCTTGTAGGTGATGTTTCCGGATGACGTGGTTGCTACAGCGGAAAGGTAGTAGTCGAGCGACGCAAGGCTACCATGGGTAGTAGCGGGTAGATGGCCCGGGAGCAGGTGGCTGAATGGGAAGCTATGTGGGCCGTGACGCAGAGACGCAGGATGCGACAGGAACTCCCACTTGTGGATCTCGGTTGTTTGAGCGGTGCAGTCGGCGCAGTGGGGTGCGACTGGCTTCTTGGTGTTGACAACGGCCAAAAGGCGCATCTCGAATTTTTCGACGGCGACATGGGGTTCATGGATGTTCAGCATGAGCTGTCCAGAGAAGATGGCGCCAGTTGATGACTGTGGGGTGTTGAAGAAAAGAATGGGTGGGGATTCGACGTTCATGTTCAGCGACGCCACACCCTGAGCCTCCACTCTAGGGCTCTTCTTGTGGTCTTCATGATGCTTGTCGTGCTTGTGGCGATTGAAGATGTCCATGACAAGCGACTCTTGGGATTTTGCTTTTTCCTTGACTGGGGGGTGGACGGAGTAGACAGGGGGGAAGAGCGGTTGGGTGTGTGGCTTGACAGCGTCCGACTTGGGCAGCGGAGAAGGCGCTACCCTGACGAGGGTGTTGAGCAGGCGACCCGGCATTCTAGATTGGAAGCTGGGGGAGGCAGAAGACTGCGAGATAAGAAACGGCCCAATGGCAGTGCAGGGTGGATCCGGGGAAAGCGTTGTGCTATGCAGGCGCAGGCGCAGTGCAGGTGCAGGCGAGGGATAAGAGGGCAACCTTCACGAGTTGATCTTGTGCGAGTGCAGGTGATGGATAAGTGTTTGCGGCAGGAACATGATCCAATGGACGAGAATCTGGAGGGCTCGTCTGGCTGGGGCAGGGCACGACTTTATTTAAAGGGCGTGTTTGTTCAATTTTACATGAGAGAAACTCGATGACTGGGTGCCCCGATGCGTATAGCATGATGCCATCAACGACGGCGGATCCAAGCTTTGCACACGTCACGCTAGTCCGGGGCCGGCAAGCACGACCCTGGTCTGCAGCAATTTTTGGGTCAGGAGGCAGGTGCGCACGGGCTGCCGCTCTCGTGATCGCCCTGTAGTGAGGTTCTGCGTGCAGACTTCGCCAGGGCTAACGACGTGCCTCGCCGACGGGCACAAACACGCCCACTCGCACACGCATCATGCCAACGCCATTGCCCGCCGTAGTCTACACCTACGACGCTGGCAGTCTGGGGTCCCTCGAGGCTGCGGCTGGCTGCCCGCGCCGCGCAACACCATTCGCCGCCACAGCCCGTCACTCTCTTCCCCGCAACTTGGTCTCATCCTACCAGGGCGATCTGGGGATTGCCTTCACGCATCTCCGTGGAAGCGCGCACCGCCTGAGTGCCGCTCTCAGGAAATAACATCATGGGATTGCCGCCAAGCAGCCACATGACCTGCACGCGAGACTGCTCACCGTGCCTTATTTGCGCCTTCCCCTGGGCATTGCTAATTGTGCAACGTCGTCAACTCTCAGTCATACTGATCGTGCGATTTGTATGCCAAGACGTCGTCGTTAGGTAATGCTACGAAAACTCTTCTAGGCCCTCTCGACCAAGCACAACTTCGCCTGGTGCCCGTGCCCGTTCCCTGACTGTCTTCTCCACAAGCTCCCAAGATCTTTGCAGGCTCTTTACACGCTTTGGCACTCTGCTCCACTTTCCTTGCCAGCTTGGCGATGCCTCGCGGCAAGGCAACCCACATGTTGCGAGGCCAGAACGCCAACCGTCACAATGCCATGATTCCATTACTCGATTGCCCATGGTCCTTTATGCCGATGCGACTCCGGCCTGCACAAAGCATTCCGTCGGAGATGCCCGACTAGCTGAACAGATCCGAGCACACTCGGATCAGCGAGCCTGAAAACTCAACACTACCCCAATTCCAGCTCTGGGTGTTCACGATGTCTCGCTTATACCCGTTAATGTGCAGACCGTGTCCGCGCACTGGGCGATCACAGGCAATGTCCCTGAATGTCCCCAGCCCAACTTGGAAACAGACCTGCAATCTCTGCATGAAGCTTTTTGCTTCAGAGCTGAAATTGACCATTGTCTGCTCCGCAATCAGACTCGTGTATTTCGCCATTTGCATCAGTCACCTCGGCCAACGCAAGCTTGCTCAGCGTGCCACGTGCTGCTGAAACATCGTGTTGAAATTTTGCGTGCGACTGGCGCCATCCAACCCTGACTGAACGTGCCATGGCACCATGTTGGCGACAACGGACAGCATCTCACCGCTCCATCCATGTGTCACAAGTGGGTTCGGTCAGCTTTGACAACCTCCTTTCAGTCTCAAGGTCCTCACCTGCATGCGCTGTTGTTCTTCTCGACTTTCCAAAAGGACCGACTGGAAACGGTTCTCCACTATTGAATTCTTCTCAACCTTCCATCAAGCTTGTGGCTTGCCTTCTAGACGTTGCGCTAGTACGTGGCTGTCGCACCTCAATGTCCCGGATATCACAGGAGGCAATCGTGTCGCCCTGTTGTTGTAACTTCGCGGCATTGACTGCCGTACTCCAGACCTCTACTCTGCCGAAAGACGGAGTTCGGCGCCAACATTGCGGCGGACAGGTACCCGGCGGACAAGGAAAAGCCACAGACATTAGGGCGACACATTTAGGCGCTGAGGTTACTCGATCACATCGCGCAAAACCAATGCAGTGACTGGACTTCCTAAACCAGAGGCTAAGCGTCGCACTGTGTCATGTGCAGCGCATCCGTAGGCCGTCTGGGGACAACATGCTTCACGATTTTCTTATATTCCTAATGATTGGTACATGTCATGCAGGTAACAAGTTCCAAACGAAGCAAACGAGATCAGACTTCAGCATCGCAGAACCAAAAGCGCTATATCTGACAACAGCAACATATCAATTAAGACTGTGCTATATACCTAGTAAACTTCGCCCTAGTCTACATTCCCAAGTCCGTGATACCGTTCAAATCATCTCTTGTCATATGGGTATAATCTACTCGTCATCCTCATCAGCCTCGTCGTTGACGACGTTGAAGAAGCGGAGCTCGTAAACACCCTTGGAGGTGGAAACGACGCGGAGCCAGTCACGGAGCTGCTGCTTCTTGAGGAACTTCTTGGTGCTGTTGCATTGTCAGAATTGAAGCGTGGGCCAATACATGCCTCCCAATGAGTAAACATACAGGTACTTCAAGTAGCGGCCAGAGAACTCCTGGTGCGCAATGACCTCGATCTTGCCATCGCCCTGCTGGGAGATCTGGATGACATCGCCCAGGTTACCGGTGCGGCCCTCAACCTTGATGCGGTCGTGGAGGAACTTCTCAAAGGCCTGGATATCGAAGATCTTGTCGTTGACGGGCTGCGAGCAGTTGATGATGAACTTCTTGGTGACCTTCTGGCCCTTCTTTGCGCCGGCGGCGGACTTCTTCTACATGTTTCAAAAGTACTTAGCCTACTGTTCTATGCATGGAGGGAGCGCAGTTGCTCAGCCCAGCGGACAGCAAAGCGGTGTACGTACGGTTGCGGGAGCCATTGTATGGAATGTGTGAGAACGCAAAGAGGTGGATATCCTGCGTACGGCGAGTGTGGTGGGTGGTTTGAAGGCGTTGTCGGCTACGCGCAATTTTGCGACTTCGCGTTGTGTGAGCTAGCCCCAAACGGGGTTAGTAGTGCCAAGATTTCGATCTCTTTCGTCTTCTTATCTCATTGGTTACGTGCTGCAGCCTTCAACTCCCTGGACGGTCTTGAATATCGCCACATGGAGTTATGAAGTCTGCGAAATTGCAACGATTATATGAATATTATACTTTCATACAGTCCGCATCTCATCTAAGAGCTTGACTCTTAAGAGAGGAGTCAAAACTCATTAGAAGCGTGCGAAAGTCGTGTAACACGCTGCTTACTGCTCGTTGAGAATACAGGCTCTATCTAGGTACTTCTTACGGAGCTCTAAAGGTGTCAGATTTCCTTCAGCCGAACATTCCACAATCAATGTCAAGCGCGGTATCTAGGGAATCTCTGAGCCGTTGATATGTTAGGATACGAACAGGCACCTCAATTCACTATGTACGTTCAGAACCAGCTTCCACCACTAGGTTGAGATCTTCTGACCAAAGCTACTTCGGGCGATCTGATGGCACATTAGTATGTAGATCAGTCACGTACGAATTCATTGGGTATGACTTACAAAGCTTCTGAACCGCTTGCCAAACATGTACGCTGGAATAGTCAGGGCGCACACGCCCACATTGATCACGGTGATGACATCGAACACGCCACGCGGTCCAACTTGTACCAGCCAACCATGTCCATAAGTCGTCGCAGCGAAAGTGAAGACAGCCTTCGCAAAATTGATAGTGACAAACGCCTGATTGGCATCGCGAGGATGACAGTCAATGACGTAGGTCAACGACGCAGTCGACGCGAACGGAACCGACAGGGAATGGACGGACATGAAGAACAGTGGCCATACGAGTGGCAGATGTTGTTGCACGCTTATACCGAAGCCAAGAAAGCCCACCGTCGCGAAGATCGTTGCTGGCACCATGAGTACCAGACGGAACTCTGGCTCGAAGACACCTTTGTTCCTGCGTGCCATAAACTTTGCGATCGCATCTGCGAACCAACCGGAGAGCGGCGAGCCAATAAGCGCAACCCCCAGTAGTGGAAGGTTCGTCAATCCCACCTGCGCAGGACCGAGAGAATATGGCGGTGCGGAGAAGATGCTGACGGAGAGTACCGAGATAGTGAGGAGCCAGGCGAAGTAGGAACCGTAGACTACGGTCGAGAAAAGTACCGCGGGGTACGCTATCAGGGGCACTGGCTTCCAGGCATTCTTCCAAAAGGACTCCTGCGATAGACGGCCTTGGAATACGCGTAACTTTCGACTATACGTGTGTTTTTGTTCTTCTTCGTTGATGGAAGATATCTCTTTCTCACTGAAGGTAACGCCATCTTTCTCATTGATAGAAGACACGTCTGTCTCGCCTGACACAATTTTCCCAGTCGACCGGGCTCCATTGTATGTTGTCTCAGCCACAAAGAAGTAGATGCCGACCAGGATAGGAATGAAAATCAGAGCTGAGATACCAAAAGTGGCTTCGAAGGAGACGTTCTCGATGATCGCCCCGGAAATCGTTTGACTACGATTGTCAGTGGCCTCCTGACACGATGTTGATATTTTGCTCACCCAAGAAGAACGCCGCTGGCAAGCATACACCCCCAGATGCTGATGCGGGTACCTCTTTGATGAACAAAGTACATGTCCGAAACGGTTGATGTCACCAGCGTCTCGAGCGGTGCCGATGCCATACCCTGTATAACCCTCATAACAGCCAAGGATGTAAACGACTTGATTTGTATGTTAGTTTCTGCATCGACTGACACGTTTGACAGTATCTCACCGTTGTGAAGTAACCCCACACGTTCGTAGCGAGCAAAATGATGGTTGAGATGACGAAGAATGGACGCTTGCCCCAGAGGTTCGCGCCTGCGGCTGTGAAGAACGTTGTGAACCCGATCCAAAAGGCCAGAAATCCGATGAGGAAACTGGCTACCATGTCTACGCTGACGTTGTACTTCTCCGCGACAAGGGGCAGACCAGGCGTTACCATAGGACCTAGACTGTGTTGATCAGAATATGGAGCGGAATTTGTAACGGATCTTAATTACGCTGTGGTCACGCCCGAGCTGAAGGCCAGAATGACCATAATGGACTCTTTCCAGATAGGTGACCTAGACGAAGTTAGCCAAGTCTCTAGATGCTGCGTCGAAACACTTGCCAGTTGAGTGGGTCATTGGGGCTATCTGATGGTTGAGGCTGCAATATGACATCGCCATCACGCTTGAGCGCACTCGTCTCCAGAGACTGGTCATCTAGAATTCATCAGCCCGAGCTAGCATTGCAGCTCGATCTACCGACTTACCTTTCCCTTCCACTGCGTTGATGGTAGCGGTGCCTGGAGGCATCGCCATGTGTTTGTCTTCCAGAACTCCGAACCCCATTGTCGCGAATAATGGCGTGTTCTTGATGGTTATAATGGGATATTGGTTTTGAGATTAATGTCTGCCGGCAGACGTGAGGAAAATAACGAAAAACGTATAGAGGAAACGATAGACCGCGGGAAGTATTCAAAAAAGGCAACAGGAGTCCAGCTCTGGAGTACCATTCAGTAGCGTCTGCCTGTTCTCAAGTATGTCCCTCAGGCGTCATGTCAGGCACAAGGATTGCCATGTTGTAGCGAAACCCCAAGGGAGTAACCCCTGCGATACTTGCTATCCAGATTGGAAAATCACAAGCATATTACCTATGGAGTAACTGCCGTGATTTCAAGATTTCTCCGGCGGTTGCGTAGATCGGATGATCTTCCTTACACTGTGGGTTTCGGCTCGTTCGAGCATCCTTGTCCATGCCTCATGCGCTACGAAAAGCAGTAGGACGCGTAGTCTGAACATACATTGGACCTATCGTTGTAGCAAGAGCTGAAGCTGATCAATGATAAAGTTCGGAACTTC
This sequence comes from Plenodomus lindquistii, assembly GCA_025504975.1. Classification (NCBI taxonomy): domain Eukaryota; kingdom Fungi; phylum Ascomycota; class Dothideomycetes; order Pleosporales; family Leptosphaeriaceae; genus Plenodomus; species Plenodomus lindquistii. Next base: position 534,947 of record JANUWI010000016.1, read on the forward strand.
CCTTGTCTTGTTGTGTCGTTGCGTTCAAGTTTGGCGATCATACTGTGGATGATCCCTTACTTGGTGCGTGCCACCTGAAACGCAGGACGTGATCTGAACTTGGTGTTTGAAGTAGAGACGTACACTAGCTTTTGACACAATTGACATGTCAGTAAGACGCAAAGTTATGGAGAAACAGGTGACAACAGCGTGACCGATTTAAGCCAGCCACTGGCTGCAGCTCCATGAGTCGCTTGAGGCAGTGCAGCCATTTAATGGAGAAAGAACGACGAGTCAACGGAGACGCCCGCGCATGAACTTTCTATCCAGAGAAATTGTAATCCAGTATTGGAAAGGCTGAAAGAGTCATAATCGCGTATTCCTGCTCTATCTAACAAGTAAACTACGAGATTTTGCTTTATTTTGCATCATGTCACCTTTTCAAGCGAATCCCCCAAGTTAGCACGATCGGGGTTGGTCTGAACCTTGGCTTTCTTTGACTGTTAGACATACCATATCTAGAGAAGTGGAGCAAAATGGTCCGCGGTGCAGGACTGTTCTTCCTACTTAATTTGGTAAACGTCCCGACGTCATTACCATAGAGGGGTAGCTGCTTCCCCACAGCGGGCTGAATATCGACCACAGCGCAGTAGCGATCGGAAGAATCAATTAAGCTACCGCTTAGACATTGGTTTTAGCCGTGACAGAGCCGTGTTCGACGACGTGAGAATAAAGTCACGTCGCTTTACGCTGAAGAAACTTGTAAATCGGTAGCCTTTCGGTGCACTCTTCTGACTATCGGTACTAACTAGCACCATTTTCGCAAGACCTCGAAAAAATAACACAATGCCTTTCGGAGTTGCAATCATCGGCAGTGGCATCTTCGCCAAAGAAGAGCACCTCCCTGCCATTCAGGCCACACCAGCACTCAGCTTAAAAGCCGTATACTCGCGCTCTTCTAAATCCGCTCAAGCTCTTACCGCAAGCTTCTCAGACGTTGCAATCTACAGCGATGACTCGTCCGAAGGCAACAAGTACGAAGACCTGCTGAAGCGCGACGACATCAAAGGAGTAGTCATTGCGTAAGTCATCCATCGAAATTGCCACCACACGGTCTCCAGTGCATCATCCCTAACAGTGTGGAAAAAGCCTCCCCATCCTCACACAACCAGAATACATCAAAAAAGCCCTCGCAGCAGGAAAGCACGTTTTGGCCGAGAAACCCATCGCCAAAGACGTCGCCACAGCACAAGAACTGCTCTCCTGGACCCAGGACTCTGCAAACACAAGCGCCATCTACACCGTGGCTGAGAATTTCCGCTACCTCGATTCTTTCATCTACGCGTCCCAACAGATTGCATCACTGGGCCGTATCCTGACTTTCCGTGCGCGCGTCGCTGCATTTGTGGAACCCGGCGGCAAGTATTACGAGACGGCATGGCGCAAGGTCCCCGAGTACCAGGGCGGTTTCTTGTTAGATGGCGGAGTACATTTTATTGCTGCGACGCGGTTGATGCTCCAAGGCGGCGGTGAGAAGATCGCCAGCGTGAGTGCATTCACCGCGCAGTTGCAGAAACACTTGCCTCCTGTTGATACTTTGAACTCAACGTTGAGGCTCGGAGGTGGGGCGTCGGGCACGCTGTCGATTTCTTTTGGGACGACGGACAAGGGCTCGGAGTATTTGGTTGCTTGTGAGAAGGGGAGTGTGCATGTTAGTCGGGGCAAGGTTACGCTTGTGAGGGAGGGGAAGGAAGAGGTGGAGGAGTTTAAGGATGAGGGGAACGGTGTTAAGCAGGAGATCAAGGCATGGGCGGAGAGTCTGGAGAAGGGGAAGAGGAATGAGGCGCAGAGCCCAGAAGAGGCGCTCGGTGATTTGAAAATTTTGGAGGCGTGCTTGAGGAGTGGAGAGCAGGGTGGGAAGCCCGTCGACATTCAGTGATGAGGATGCAGATGTATCTTAGGGATATCATTGTATTGCGGCCATAATTTCAAGATCAATTTCAACGACACTGTCATCCCCGCACCCATCAATCAGCGCCCACCTTCTTCGTCCCATCTAGTACATGCGCTTCCTTTGTTCCTAAGGGCCACAGCATCGGCCCAGGTGCCGTATAATTCGTGATTCTACTCCAGAACTCCGGTATCAAGACACCAGTCGAGTTCCACCGATAGCCTCCGGGTAACCTAATCGTAGGTTCAGGGGCACCCGTGCCTGTCCCAGTAACCTTGATTTGTGCACAAGCAACGTAGAATTGCGCCTTATCGGGTTTGTGCGCAGCATGGAGAGCAAGACCTTCAGCACGAACAAGGTATTCGCCAGCTGGGAGTTCAGAAGGCAGCTTGAAGTTGAATGTGCGCGTCCGGTGCGTAGCCCATTTCAGCAATCCATCGCCCGCACCCTCGCTGCCATTCAGCGAATACGTCAGGCTGTAAATCCTTGCCCAGTCACCGCTGCCGTCATAATCAGCTGCCAGACCGGGTGCTCTGGAAATATAGACCTGTTGTGGGCCTGGATGTCCGAATGTGTCATTTATAGCGAAGCCAAGATTGGCACCAGCGTCCACTGTGTATGTTTGCGTGTTGAGGGCTGTGCCAGAGGAGGCGCCGGCGTTACAACGTATGTCTGTGGAGTTGACATTTTCGAGGGGCGCGTTGGTGTTGTTGGTTTTACGGATGTATTGGTATGGCGATCCGATGATTTCACCGTTGACGATGATCCTATCGTAGTTCCAATGACCGAGGACTTGTGACACACCAGAGATCAGGACGAGAATGGATGCAAAATGTTTCATGTTGAGGCACTCTTCGTGTGTGGTGAGAAAGCTAGGAGGATGTCGACGAGCGTACGGTTCATTGTTAAGCCGGAAGACGAGCCAGCTTTTAATAAGTCGAGTGCTGGGATGAATGAGGGAAATTTTGGTTGATGCTGACCGAGTGTGATAATGTCGATGTGGGAACCGTGACAAGGATATTGATTAGTTCCCGAAATTACATGCGCATGTAGATTGGAAGTGTCTCTGACAATCAACGACGTTCCCAGTGCAGAGGGGCGCTCGTTCTTCCAGAGCACTCTGACTACAACCTGTCTCAGATTGACAATGAAGCTTTGATAGTGTCTGCAAATCGTCATAATAGATCAGGCATAGTTCGCACGGTCTGTAGGCTTTGGTATCGATCTCGTACAGCCATAGCAAATCTGTTGGCTTGAGTCGACCGATGCGAAGTCAACCCCATCCTGTTGATCACCACCCCAGCCATGTATGCCGAATTTACCGCCAGGCACTGGCATGCTGCATAGGCTACAACATGGATCTGTCTGTGCGTCTACCGGCATCTGGAGCTTCCCCGTCGTACGAACCACGTTGGAGACTATGCTTGGAAAGTTCTCCTCGACGGACTCGAAGTATTGTTTCATGAGATCGTCAATGGTGGTGTTCTTGGAGCTGGTGGAAGCCTGAGTGGCACCATAAGATGAGCTTTGTACCAGGGCTGACAGCTCAGGTTTCGCCATGTCGATGTACGCCACGAGTTCTTTCTTCAGAACATCCCGGAGAGGATAGTGGACATTTAGGCCAAAAGGAGACTCCCCGTCGGTGACTTGCCATGGCAGAGAATAGCCTCGACCCTTGGCTGTCTCGGAAAGGGTCTTTTCGGCGAGCTTTGTTGTACTGTCGCCCCAGAGGAGACTTTCGCATCCGGTGGCCTTTGCGTGTTCTACGATGAGCCTGGTTCTAAGCGTAGACAGGACGTCAGCTCTAGCTGTAGCTGAAGTGAGTGAGGCCATGAGTTGTGTGAACTGCTGTTTTGCAGATAGTTGGGCGTCGTTCGCTGCACTGAGAGTGGGTACAAGGGCACGTAGTGATGCGTCTACTGGCGTTATGCTAAAAACATGGTGCAGCGGAAGTGACGCGTATTGATGATGGGGATATTCGGTTTGAACTTTGTTGAGAAGGTCCTGGGCCTGTGAGTCCTGGTCGGACTCATATATGTGAATGACACTGATGGTGAAGCCGGTGCGGCCGGTTTTGCTCTTCTGTGTCTCCAGATGGAGATTTAGGATGTGCAGGAGGGCTATGGAAGAGACACCAAAGGAAAGCGGTACAAGCACTCTACGCTGAGGGGCCGTAGCTGCAAAATTGACGCGGAAGGACTCGAGACGTTTGATGCACTTTGTGTGCACATAGCGGGCAAAGCATTCACTAAGCACTCGACTCAGTACGGGGGACAGTCATGTGAGGGGCGCACTGACTGGCATAGCGGCTCCGAGCGCACAACGAGGACAGATGGGGAGTTGTGGCAGCGGCGACACGGCTCACTGGAGCCCTCTGCAGTGTGTTTGCCTGGCATCTTGACCGGTGATCAGAGGGTTCCAAGGCTGTGGTGGTGGGGGAATGTGGACGTGTAGGGCTGACTTTTCGGGCGTGGCTGCCTTCTTGGGGCGCACCGCCACACGGGAAGTCGCGCTAAGGCGGGCGGGAGTGACGGACGCGCATACCATACAAATGGATGGATGCTGCATACGAGAGTACAAACGCAAGGGAAGCCGAGCAGAGACGACACGGTACAAAACAGCACCGCACCGCACCGCACAGCACAGCACAGCACAGCACCGCACATTGCATCCGCTGTGCATTCCTGGTCACACCACCACCATCCATCCGTCCTTGAAAGCAGCCACATCGCCCAGACGTCAGCTCCATCTCCGCCAGCTGGCCTCGGGCCGCATCCACACAGCACAGGATGAAGCCATGGTCGCGCGCAGTCGCGCTGCTGTCGTTGCTGTCGGCGCTCACCGCAGTGGCCGCCATGGACGTGACGCTGAGTAATAGCGACCGCCAGAAGTGCTCGGGCATGTACAGCAAGAAGTCGTGGGGAGGAAAGGTCGACCCCTTCATCCTCGTCAAGTTCCTCAACAACGGCGACCGCAACAAGGACATCGAGAACCCCACCGTCGGCGTCGTCATCTGGGAATGGAAGGACACGCTGCTGCTGGGAAAGCCCTCGGATGTGCCCGTTGCAGAGGTGCGTGCCCAGTTCTATTCATGTCCTGCCGACAGCCAGCCCTACTGCTTCCATGCCGAGTATGCTAACGTCTGAGACAGCGCGAGTACATATGTAGCGACGACGCCATTGATGCCCAGCTATGCAATGCCACCCACAAGGGCGAATGGCTGCTCGCCGACGACGTCGATGTCGTCTCCCAGATGCACGTCCGCACAGCCGCCATCAACCTCCACGACCCCAAGCCCGTCAACTACCCGGTCGCAGCCGGTGAAAAGAAGCTCAACATCAAGACGGGCTACTACTGCGTCGCCGCTGCATCAGACCGGGATGATCTCGAGTACGAGGCCATTGTCACCTTCCGCAACGCCTATGGAGAATTGCAGGCTGCCCAAATCGCAAAGCTGCCCTTCTACGGCGGCATTACCATCGTCTACTTTGTCGTCCTGGCATTCTGGGGCTTTCTCTACTTTCAGAACAGACACGATATTCTCGCCGTCCAGAATTACATCACCGCCATCCTGGTGTTCCTCGTGGTGGAGATGCTGATGACCTGGGGATACTATGACTATCAAAACCGCCATGGAAACAACGTGGGAGCCAAGGCCCTCATGATCGTCGTCGCCGTCTTAAACGCCTTCCGTAACTCTTTTTCCTTCTTCCTGCTCCTCATTGTCTGCATGGGATATGGCGTTGTGAAGCCCTCACTGGGCAAGACCATGACCGTTGTCCGCTGGCTTGCAGTCGCACACTTCGTCTTTGGCGTAATATACGCTGTCGCATCCCTCACAGTCCGCCCCGACGATGCCGGTCCGCTTGTACTGCTCGTCATTCTCCCCCTGTCAGCAACTTTGACGGCGTTTTACATCTGGACATTGAACTCGCTGAACCTAACTATGAAGGATCTCATGGAGCGGAAGCAACACGTCAAGGCGACCATGTACAAGCGGCTATGGTGGTGCATCCTGACCAGTATCATTGTAATCTTTGGTTTCTTCTTCATCAATAGCTTCACATTTGCAGGAACGTCGACACCAGACTTTGCCCCCACACATTGGCAAACGCGTTGGTTTGTGCTTGATGGCTGGCTGAATATTGTGTACTTGGCCGATGTATGCTTCGTTGCGTACATGTGGCGGCCGACAGCCAACAATCGACGATTTGCCATGAGTGACGAGGTAAGTCTTTGCTGCAACACGTTTTCACTACGTATATATACTTACAACTCGACAGATTGCGCAAGACGACGAAGGCTTCGAGATTGCCTCTCTGCGAGACTCACTTGACGAAGAGGAAGGTCCAAACGAACAGCCACCGTCTTACGATCCAGCTCCTAGGACACACGGCAACAGTGCGCGCGATGACTCGCCACTACCAGCACCACAGGCTCAGAAGCCTATTGTGCCACCCAGGGAGAGCCTTGATGGTGACACCATTTTCGCAGTGGGCGAGGATGATAAGTGGAGCAGTGATGATGACGACGATGACGACGACAATGACGAGCCTGAAAGTCCTCGGGGAAGAGAAGACGAGTATTCGAAGTTGACGGGTCCAAGTCGAAAAGATGATTAGGTGTTTGTTCGATATTTTGAGAGAGTTGGCGGCATTGGTCACAGTAGCTGCTCAGATTGAGCATTGGCGTTGAATGGCCACGAGACTTGTACTGTATGAGAAGGCTTTACGTCTCGTAGCACAGCTGTTGTATGCATTGTTGGCGTTCCGTGTCGTATTGTTACACGATGCTGCTAGAGCAGATGGTGCGGGAATGAAGAAGCCACAGATGGAGTGTACAATGTTCGTGTCTCCCAAAGCGGATGAACCGAGGCAACTTAGCGTCATTTACTTTAAACATTGACTGATGACCAAACATTGAACATGGCAGCAACCCACATTCAGCCAAAGTCAAGACGCCATGTCGACACTTGCACCCCGAACACTTGCGCGCAAGTCGATGTATGTGTGTGACTCGTGTCTGCGTAGCGCACGCATTGTCCAGAACCCATGGACCGTCACAACTGCATCGCACAGGGCTGTCACTGCGTCATGGCAGCATGGCGAGAGCGATGCGACGCCTCGTGGACGCCCAACATGGGAAACCCTCAGTCCTGCGCCTAGGCCGGGCTATCGCTTCTACTCGACCACGCACCCTCGAATCGCACCTCGCACTTCCGGCACGACGCCGCTTGCGCACCGCAGCCTGATCTCGCTCTCGGGACCTGACGCAGTCAAATTCCTGCAGGGTCTCATCACCAACAACGTCGATGCGAGCCGTCAGTCTCCCTTCTACGCAGCCTTTCTCGACGCGCGAGGCCGAGTGCTATGGGACGTTTTCGTCTGGGTGTGGCCAAAGCTGGTGGCGGAGCAGGAAAACTGGGCGTGCTACATCGAGGTCGATCAGACGGAAGCAGCAGCCCTCAAGAAGCACCTGAAGCGGCACAAGCTGCGCAGCAAGGTCGTCATAGAAGATGTTGGCTCGGTTGACGTTTGGGCTGCCTGGGGCGATGCACCCGCGCAGGTGCAAGCGGAGCACGTCTTGAGTGGGCTGCAGGATCCACGTGCACCAGGACTACATCGATATCTCGTGGCGAAAGGTCAGACCTCGCCATGGGATGGGGCCGAGATTGTTGATACCAGCGAGTATCATCTGCAACGCTACCTGTGTGGTATACCAGAAGGGCCAGTCGAGATTCCACGAGAGAGCGCATTACCAATGGAATGCAACATCGATCTCTCCTCAGGCATAGACTTCAAAAAGGGCTGCTACGTCGGCCAAGAGCTTACCATTAGAACAAAGCACACTGGCGTGGTGCGGAAGCGCGTGCTTCCCGTTCAGTTGGAGTATGCCAGCGACTCGGCTACTCCACCAGTCTCTGGCACAGACATCAAGCAACTCGACGATGATGGAAATACTAAGAAGGGCCGCGCAGCAGGTAAATTCATCGCTGGCGTAGGACAGGTTGGACTTGCCATGTGTCGCTTGGAGATGATGACCAGTATGAAGATTAGCGCAGAAGGTGGAAGTTGGAAGCCGGGAATGCAATTTGGTCTTGAGACTGATGCGGGTGTTGTCAAGATTAGGCCTGTGCTGCATGATTGGTTTGTGCTGAGAGAGAGGGATTTGTGGGATAAGAAAAGGACGCGTATATGAAGATTGAGTATCATCCGGGTTGTACATAATGTGATGCGATCAAATGTATACTATGAAATGAAAAACAAGCACTTGGTACGAAATCTACACCGACACCCATTGTGGATGACTAGTCTAGTCTCATCAAGTATGCCGGTGCAATGGGGCTGAGCTATCGTGGCTTAGCTCTCTCGCATCACCTACAGACTCCACAACTCCCATCGCCTTCCTCAGCCCTGATATCACCAAACATCATTCTTAAGTGCACGTGAGCTTCTGGGTAGCCATCTTATATTCCTGTACAAACTGTTTGAGTTTATCGAAGAGATAATCCTGCGCCATGGCTACCACCTTACCAAAATCGTCGAACCATCACTTCTCCATCTCAAACTTGATATCTCGCTTTCGATCCAAGAAGAGAACAAAGCGCAACACACTCACATACAACAAACCGCAAGAAGTCACGCCAGACACGAGACCACCGCTCATCGCCACTCCGTTACCATTAGTCCTACCAGAACATCAACACACCCTATCCACACTCGGCTGGACAACCCTCACATTCCCCGGCCCCGTACAAGAACATCAATCCACAGACATTCCAGATCTCCCAGCAACACCAGCCCCGCATCCCCTACAAACAGCATCCTCAGCCCTCTTCGCCGCAAGCCAAACCTTCTTCGCCCTCCCAGACTCACAAAAGCAAACCTGGAAACACAAACTCGGCTCCGAAGAAGGCTGGTCCAAAATCCCCGGCGAGAAAGAATTCATCACGTTGCGAACACTCGAGTACTGTCCTGAGATGCTGCGGCAACCCGCCCAACGGTATTGGAATCTCATGGGTGCGCAGTTGTCGAATACGCTGGGGAGAATATGCACGACGTTGGGGTTACCGGATGGCGAGGATGAGGGGCTGAGACAGTTTGTTGGGCCGTGTGGACGAATGCAACATGTTGATGCGATGAAGACGGCGACCATGCTGCGACTTTTCCGGTATGAAGGGTGGGAAGCCAAGGAGGTTGCTGAGCCGCATGCTGATCTTGGTCTTTTGAGCGTCGTCGTAGGTGATGTTCCTGGCCTGGAGGTTTGGGACGGGTTTACCTGGTTTGAGTGTGAGAGGGAGGTTCAAAGGGCGGGGCGCAAGGGCGCGACGGTGCTGGCGGGGAGGCAGCTTGAACGGCTTTCTAATGGACGGTATCCTGCGGGTGGGCATAGAGTCGTTTCGTACGGAGAGGGAAGACAAATGGCTATGACTACCCCTGCTGGGAATTCACAAGGCGAAGAGAAGAGTTATCGGTTCTCGATTGTGTTTGTACTACGTGCTCATGAGCCGGTGGTCATTGATTCCGAGGACTTTGAGACGGATGTTACGGGCAAGTGGCTGGAACCGATGAAAGGGGTTACGGCGGGGAAGTTCTACGAGCAGATTCGAGGTAGGCATTTCAATATCAATATTGATGTGGATGAGCGCGAGAAGCAGAGGAGAAGACTTGCGAATGAAAAGGCCAAGGAGACAGTGGGAAGCGGATAGTCTGCGCATGTTCGTTCCATCGACATGCAACTACCAACTTTGGTCAATCAAGGATGGGCGGTTGAACACCGACGTACAAGTCATGCGCCAAATTTCCGGAAAGATATTCCAACGTGTATTAATTGAAGTGTAATATCCGCAAACACAGGTATCTCTCAAGAATCGCACTCGGGCTCCAAGGCCTCAAATCCTTCAAACCCATGCCATAGCTCATTTTCGAGAAAGGTGCTCATTTCCTGTACCTTCTCCTGTGCGCCTTTTCGCCTCTGTCGTAGGGCGTTGCCCAGAATTTTTGCTGCTGACAATGCCATGTCAGACTTCCTTCCCAAATACCACAACGCCTTTACGCAATCATCAGCTCTTTGAAATGCATCGTGTCCATTCATGTCGGGATAAAATGAAGTTGTTTCCTCCAGCTCCAGCAACACAACACCCGCCTTGGCGAATGCACGTATGAGCACCGCGGTCCACGGTTCTGTTAGTAGCGCACCCTCGCTGACTGCGAAGTGAAATTCTCCAGACTGTGAAAAGGTTGCGTCTGATCGTGGGCACGCGCATCTCGCTAGATCGGAAAGCGTACGGCAGTTGTTCTCGCGAAATCGCGCAACAAATTCACTAGACATTCGGACAAGTCTGTTCGCTTCGAGCCCGAGCCCAGTGTCGTCCACAACCTCGACAAGGTCGACAAAGAGCAGTGTCGCAAGGTGCCAGTGGCCTGTAAGACACGTGTACCAAGATTGGATGCGTGGAGGTAGTCGATCATGGTGCTGGATACAGTCCTGAATGAATGGTGCGTATAGTTTATTCCAATGTTTGCACACGTCTAGCGCGGCTTCGATGGCGTTTTCTATCATGCCACCGCATAGATTTCGGGAGAGCAGTGTTTGGATGCGCGTGACTTTCCGGAACAAGAGGACCTTGACGGGAGCAGCATCGCAAAGTACAGCCGCAGCTTGATCAAAGGAGCAAGGCCATCTGGTAGGGTGTCTTTGTAGACGTTCTTTCTGGTGAGCAAACAGGTACTTGTCCCAGAGTCCATCGGTTGTAGGCATCACTTCTGTACCGACGATCTCTGATTCTGGACTTTGGCCGCTCTCACTGGGATATATGTTGCTATCTTCGTCTGAAACTACCAGCGGTCGACGATTCATCGCCGCGGAAAGCGTATCGAACATGACTCCTAGCCAGAATAGTAGATCAACGGTTGCACGGTCAGCGGCGTCGAGGCGGTTGGCCACAGATCGATATTTCGTAGTACCTCGTGAAGCCGCAGAGCCGGTAGGCGCACTTTTGCCAAGCATTGCCATCCTTGATCGAAGAGAGTGGATTAATCGCAATCCCTTTTCGAGGTGCACCGGGGGTCCTTCTGTCTCGATGGCGAGATTTAGCTTCGACATCAGATCTACACATTCGTTCTCGTCCGATGCGGGCTCTGTGTTTGGAATCGTTCCGTCAATGTCCGGCTGGGGCGACTCTGTAAGATCAGTAGGCTTCTGTGTCAATGCAAAGACAATCTGTGCAAGTACAAGGCGAAAAGACTCTATGTCTCCAGCCCCTTGCAATGCATTGCGAGCCTCGTACCACGCATTTGTCTGAACAACGTGATCGAATTCGAGAGCAGCAGATACATTGTTGTCGTTAGTAGCATTCGAGAATGCATATGTCTCGTTGTCAGGCGCGCGGCTCTGGTATGGATACTTAGTCTTACTTCGTTGGCTGGATTGGGCCCATTGGCTGGCAAAAGCATATATCGCCAAGTTGAGACATCTTGTTGCTGCCCTGTCCTCGGAATACGTTAATTGACGTCCTCTGATAGCTGCTGTCAAGCGATCTAGCCGAGAGACGCGATGATAGATTCGATTCCAGTCTGGTGTTGCGCCGTCCGCTATTGAGACATCAGTCTTGGCACTGTATGGGCATGTACGTTCTGTCATCCAACAGGATAGGGCATTTTCGAAAGAGTTTTGGTAGATTTGCAGCAGGCCTTCTGTCAGGTAAGCGCTGTTTGTCGATGTGAAGAGATCGGTATCGAACGAGATGGCTGGGTATTGATGCACACCGTTTGCGACCAATGCCGAGGATGGAGTCCGCCAGCGTCGCTTTCGATTGCTGTGGACCATGGGGCCGCTGATATCGGAAGAGTGTGTGGAGCCACTCTCGCTAGTGGTGCGCGATGTGTATCGACTACCACGGTCATCCATCTTCTCGAGGTCTTCTGATAGCGTGTCCAGCGATGACTGTTTGGACGAGTCGCATTCAGTGGGCGTTTGATTTACGTCAATTATATCGGCAAAGGTACCCAGGTCATGTTCCCGTGTTTGAGATTCCCCATGATAAGGAAGCGATGTTGCTGCTACGTGCAAGGCGGACAGGTACGGGTCTGCGTCAAATGAAGAACCACAAGCAAAGTCTCCAAAGGTCACGCCGAGCTCCACTGGAGCAGTAGTTGTTGGAGCGTAGGCCTCGATGCGAGGTTTTGATTCGAGTCGGTCGGAGACTCGCTGGGTGGATGGCTGTTCAGTTGCATGCCGACTCTGCGTGCGGCGACGCTTCGCCGGTGGCGTTGGTCCCGATTGCGGTTGCAGTGCCTGCGAGACGCGTTGTGATCGAAGCCAGTCAAAGGTGCACGACTTCTTGGTCTTATCGCAATTACTACAAGCAGCCAACGGGCCAAAGACGTCTAGCTGGTCAGCCACTAGCGCAACATGGCGAAGCTCGGGTGCAGCATACCGCTATAGTGGAATACAGTGGGATTGCTGCCAGACTTTGTTGTATCCAACAGCGTATCCTCGAGGATGGCGGCATCGCACGCCCGCTTTCCCTTTCGACATTGATCGCAACACCTGTTCTGCTTCCTGCCTGCTTTGGAGGGTTTAGCGGCCTTGGTCGCACTTGCAGAAGGCGAGGTCCAGGCATAGTCGAGAAACGATCTGGGTTGGACGTCGACGAAGTTCATGGCTACGACCCGGACTCTATGGCAGAAAGAGGGCAAAGCAAGAGAGGTTCGCCAGCTCTCAAGCTCGAGAAGGCGCACGGTGATATGCACACCCCGCGCCCAACGCCGGCTAGCTGCACATCACCCCCCAGCTCGGAATCGCGGGGAAACAGAATGCGTCGCTGCCCACGTCAGACGCCTGAATCCCGAGCATCCCGTGCCTCGATCCTGGAGCAGCTTGCATGGGAGTAAGAACTATAGTGCTGCTCCCCCAAGTCCCACGATTTGCGGCCACAAAAGCGCCTGTGTGTGTCCGCCTCACCGAGACAGGGAATTGACTTTGTCAGCGGCGCAACTGTTCGGGGCTATTCATCTCCACTGTCTTGAACTCCGTGTGTGTGTGTGTGTGTGTGTGCCAGAATATGTTACACTCTCCTGCCAGGAGGTCCATCAAAACGAAGCCTACAGGGTATTGGCACGTCGGTTCGCACCCCGTGTTAAAGTTTAAACAAATCAGCAATCTGATCTGGTCGACTTTCAGAGCTGCTATTTGTCGAACTTTAACAAGGGTGTGAACCGACGTGCCAATACCCTGTTCCCAAGGACAGGGGTGTTCATGTTGACATGGTATATCGACCGCCAATCTGGTCGAGGCAGCCAAAGCATGAACTCTCGTCAGAACTGCCCATAGAGGACATCAGCTTCTCACTTGATACTTCAGTCTTCAGGGATAGAGCAGGCACATTCCCGTCCTCCGAGTTTGTGCGTGTCGTAAACTTTCGGCCGTCCTACGAGTCAAGTTGTCTGTCTCTGACAGTAATGTCGCCGAGAGCCTCACGCACCTGCGCCTGCTGACACCCGCATCCCTCCGTCGCTGGCGACCTATCAGCTAGTGACAAGACAGCATCGAGTCATTGCTAGTTTGTCATGTAAACTCAAGCGTTCTGATCTCCTTGGCCATGACAAGTTGTCCTGGCTTACACGAAGAGCTTGGAATGAATCGGAACACCACTCACTGTTATCAGCTCTTTTATTGTGCATTAAGAGTACCATACCGTGTACAGCAGCTCCCTCTCGCATGAATAACCACCCTCAACTAGGATTCTACCTGAATAGTGAAGAGCATGTCAGTTCAACAGTATACCCCATCAAGTGAGCCATTCCGTACGCTGTGTCTCCTCAAGCGCTTATAGCCTGATAGATCTGCGTCTCAATGTCAAACCACAGCCCAAGTACCTTTGCATCGGCGAATGGTAGGATCTGACTACACACAATACCACCTACTCCTTTTTCACGATCGCACCACCACCAACAATTGGGTAGGCCTGCCCAGAATCCTGTACTCTTACTTCTACCCGTGGGGCCACCATTCGATAACATGAAGGTTAGTCCCCAGCCCTGTGGAGGGTTGCCCTCAACAGGATAGATCTCTGCGAGCGGGTTTGTGAGGTCAGGCTTCGCATCCGGTATGCCCTGGAGATATTATTTTTATGCTCTATCAGTAGCCCTTTTCGGTCTGCTACTCACCTGGCGCCCAAAATTGGGGAAACTTTCTACCTGGTTGGTGAACATGAGATCCACCGTCTCCTTCTTCAGCAATTTAGCGCCGGTCGTAGGCGATGTGCCGTTGTTGAGTAGCGTCGCGATGATTTCTATTAATTTGTCAGTTGTTTCCGCATTCCTGTCCTAGCGGCTATCAACATACGCGCATAGTCCGAAGGCGTTGCAAAGGCACCCGCGCCGGCACTGTTGAAGACCTTCTCAGCATCTTCCGACTCCACAACCAGAGGCTTGCGAAGGAGGTGATCCCTTCCGATTATTGAGCCGTCTGGCTTTCGCTGATGCATATAAGCTAGCCTCTGCTTCATTTCCGCAGTCGGAAACATGGATATATTTTGCAAGCCCAAAGGTTCGAAGATGTTTCGGTGACAGTAGTTGTTCAGCGATAGACCAGTTACGCGTTCAAGCGCTAGACCAGCGAAGTCGATGTTCACACCGTATTGCCAACCTTCCCCAGGCTGAAAGGTCAATGGCTGGAGAATGTCCTTGATGTCGCCAGAGAACTCATCAAATCCGACTGGGTGCGAAAAGTCACGAAGCTCATTGTTAAAGAACGTATATCCGAAGCCAGCTTTACATGGTGTAAGTACGGACTATAACGCGATGCCAGGGTTAAACGTACCAGTATGTGTCAACAACATTCTCAGTGTGATTTTACGCTGCTTCTCCACCAGTTTCCCGTCTTTCTGTAACACTTTCAGACCTTTTAGCTCGGGGACTAGATTTTCCAGCTCCTCTCCATCGTCAAGATGCAGTTTGCCTTGTTCCACAAGTTGCATACATGCCAGACCAGCGATCATTTTGGTACAAGAAGCGATCCAAAAGACATTGTCCAAAGTCATGCTCTCTGACGTGTTCGCTCCTCTTTTCCCAGCGGAATGCGCAAAGATCTCATTGCCATCCCGGTCAACTACAACAACACTGGTTCCTGGGATATCTTTGTGCGGATCTGCACACGCGTTCTCAATTGTTTCTTTCAGCGACTTGACGACACCTGCAGAAAGTGGCATGATGAAAATGTAGATTAATCTCCTCAGAATGGTATTTGCAGAATACAGAGATGATATGAAAGTTGAGCAAGAGAGTGTTACTTGGGAAACGTGTATGCGATCTTGGTAGCTGCGGATGGCAGGCTATAAGGCCCCTCTCTGTCGTTGCTCCAATCCCTTAGCGACACATTGTGGTATTTTCCGTTGTACCCGTCCCATTGGAAGAGCGGAATGCTGAGTAACACGATTGGTTAAAGCTCTGTCGACGTCTCTGACGGATTGCGGTTGCCAACAAGCGGAGCCGCCGGTGTGTACCAAGTAACTAGTGTTCAGTGCGGGGCTTCGGCGCTAACGCAGTGCACCCCCTCACGTGCCCCTCAAACCAACCGACACCGATCCTCTCCTCCGATAGGAATAGGTAACATCATTCCGAAAGTGATTGCAAGTGACGATGGAAAGGCAGTCGATGGCGGTAGCCGATTCAAATTTGAGTCCCACCTCATGGATGTGGTTTGATCTAGGCGATACCAGATACGGTCTTGCGAGGAAGGCGAAGATGCAATTGCCGCAGGTGTGGTTCATCAGGCCAGCAAACATACGTGAGGCGATGCCAACATCAATGCTTTTGCTACTTTATCGCAATGCTTGTTCATAATATACAGTAGTTACTTTAAGCTTTTGGGACACGCGCCCGGTCTCCATATATCCATGACATCCCAAAATCATTCCCTGAAAAACACTCCCCATCAAGTCTATCATGCTAGGAGCCAATCGAGAAAGAAAATCGTCGGCTTGGACGTGGTCGATCGTGTAGGGTGACAGGTCTATCCCATGACCATACCCTTGAGCCCAGCCATGTCACCCTCCTTGGCTGCGATCTCAAAGTATCCGTAGATGATGGTGACAGCCAGAAGGATACCGGTTCCGCTGCCAAGTGCGCCGAGGAGATCACTGCCGACGGAAAGTGCACCAATGCAGGCACCACCAAAAGCGGCGGCGGTGGGGATGACACGCTTGAGCTCCTTGTACATAGATTCCTCGCGGTGGCCAGCCATGACAAGACCTTGTTCCTTGAGCTGCTTGGCGACATCGCGAGGGGAGGAGCCAGAGACTTCGATCCAGGTCTTGGAGAAGACGGCGCAGGCGACAAGCATGTAGACGATGAAAACGGCGGTCTTGAGGGGGTCTGAGAGCGCTTCCGTGATGCTGAGAGGGGGGGACCTGTGTTTTCGTTAGCAACAACGCAGTGGTCGTAAAGGCGCAGACGTACATATAGTAAGCGATGCCCGAGGTAGCGAACAGCTGAGCAGACCCCTCCTTGGACTCCCAGACACCGAGAAGCTTGACAAGAAGGTTGTCGGAGAAGCGGCTGTAAAGCATCTGGCTAATCAAGAAGACGTTGGAAGACAGAGCCGACTGCAGCATAATGGGCATGTTGGACGTGTAGAAAAGACGAACGGGGTATGAGCCGCGGACACCACGCTGGCGGGCAGACTTGACGGGAATTTCCACGCGGAAACCCTGAAGGTAGATGACAGCGCCAAAGACGATGACGGTGGAGATGAGGTTCATGACGTTGGGGAGGTTCTGGCGGTAGAAAGCCTCCTTGAGTGCGACCGTCTTGTTGGGCCAGGTGAAGAGGAGGTGGACGAGGGCGATGATGGCACCTTCAAACTCGGGGCCACGACCAGTGTTGATGGTGGTGGGGGAGAAGGCCTTCCACATGATGGACTCGCAGATATTGGTGGCAATGAAGAGCGAAATGCCGCTGCCGAGACCATAACCCTTCTGGAGGAGCTCATCGAGGAGGATAACAATGAGACCGGCAATCATAAGCTGGATGACGAGGAGAACGCAGATGCCGGCACCGAGGTCGGAAGGCTGGCCGTAAAGACCAGAGATGACGTAGACGACGGCCTGACCAAAGGACAGGAGAATGGCCAAAAGCTTCTGAGCAGTCTGGTAGAGCTCGCGGTCGGACTTGAGGTCGAGGTTGACGTCGATGAGGTGGGTTCCAGCGAGGAGCTGGAAGACCATGCCGGAGGTGATGATGGGCGTGATACCCAGTTCCATCAGGGTACCTCTGTTACTTGCCATCATCATGCGCAGCCAGTAGAGCGGATCCGAGGTGTCGGACGACACAATGCCGTACAGAGGCATCTGGCTCATGACCAAGAAAACGAGGAGGGTGAGACCAGTCCATACCAGGCGGTTGTTGAAGGGGACCTTGCTCTCGGGCAGCTGAATTTCGGGGACGAGAGGCACAAAGGGTTTGACCAGATCGAGGAACCGTACTACCGGCCATTGTCAGCGAAATGTCTTGTGCGCTGCGGCATGCGCTGTGCGAGGTGGGCATGCGACTGCTGCGCTGCCATTGCAGATGGCTCGTCTCTCTGCCATTGCGGGAGCATGTGAACTTACGGCCGCTCATGATTGCGATCTATGGTCCACGGGGACGAAGGAGACAGAGAAGGGTGAAGGAAAAGGCGGTTGTGAACAGCACCGGAAGATGGGAAGATGGAGAGGGGGATGAGTTGAGCTCCTCGTTCTGTTCTCGCAACGTGTCGCTGGGGGAAAATGTCCGTCCGTGCGCGCCAAGCTGCGGTAGCTCCATCCCTGAGCCATCTCCATGGACCATCCACCGCCTCCCAATCTCACAAAGGCCAGCTGTCTACTCTAGAATTACCGCGACCTTGCGGGCTACGCTTGTTTCAGCTGGCTACATGGTGCCGTGTACGCCGTCAAATGCGCTGCTCCATTACAATGCTATATTTGTCCCAGTCCACGTCCATCTCGACCAAACATTGTCGATATCCAAAATGTAGACATGCATACAATCAAACTCCCCAGAATGCTACATGAAGAGCTTTACACCTAGCAGCTACTCTCCACAGGGTATCATCGCAACACCAGCTTTCCCAACATGACTCTCAACGCCTCGGCTCCTTCTCTGCCTTGCTCCCCTAGTCTCTCCTCGACGCCTCTCACATGCTCTTCTGTCTTCGCTCTCAACTCGTCCAGTACGCGTTTGCTGTACTCAAAACTGCCTTTGCTTTCCATGTATCTCAGCGCATACCGCTTCACCTCTTCGTCTGTCGTCTTTTGCTTCAAGATGCTTGTCAGGACTTGGTTGGATGGGTCGGCGCGAATGGCGTGGATGACGGGGAAGGAGAATTTGCCTTCGGTGAGGTCTTCACAGAGGCCTTTGAGAGTGGTGTAGCCGGAAGTCGGCGAGAGGTTGAGGTGGTCGTCGAGGATCTGAAAGAGGAGACCGATGGTGGAGACGAGGGGCGTGCAGTCACTGTAGAGTGTTAGCATGCTTTTGGAATGTTGCACCTAGGTGGCACGTAGGCACGTACACATCGACTGCGCTCTCAGCCTGCATCAGCTTGATTGCTAGTCTGAAGAGCCCGCCCGTCTTGTTGCCCACCATCTCGAGGTAGTCTGCTTCGCTGGGACAGGTCAGGCTGTCCCGCCAGTAAAGATCCATGCCCTGCCCCCTATGGAGGTTCAACAGCTCTTCTGTGAATATCTCGACCAGCTTGGGGTTCTGCATGAGCAGCAGATCTTGCAGTGCCTTGAAGTAGACATAGTTTGCAGAGTTGATGGTTTGTGGGGTGCCGAAGATGGAGTGTGCGACCGGGATTCCGCGGCGCAAGAGTGACGAGTCCTCGACATCGTCGACACTGCATACAGGTGTCAGCTCGCCCGGTCTGCGATGTAACCGGGGCTGCGGGGAAAGTGGGGATGACTCACAGTAAGCTCGCAGTGTGCAGCATGCCCACGACGCGTGTGATGGTCTCGAGGCGCGCGGGAGGGACCTTGAGCCACAGATTGAACGCGGCAATGCACTGGCTGCGAATGTCCTTGCCCGGGTGTCCGTAGAGATAGTCGTAGGGCCCGAGCAATATGCGCTCCTTCTCCTGTGTCCAGGCGACGCCATTGCCGTAGATGACATCCTCGGGGACGTCTTTCATGTGGTCGGCGGGCGGGGAGAGGGGCGTGGGATACGACGTGTCGTCGCTGCAGTCGTCCATGACGATGCTGTCCAGGCCGGGTGCAGAATGGCTGGTCTTGGTCTTCTTGCTCTGGCCCAGCCAGTCAATCTCGCTCAGCGGGCGGAGGACACTGGTGCGGTGCTGCAGGGGGCTGGGGTGCAGGATGCCCGTGGAGCTGGTGCGGGGCGGAATGGCGTTGGGCGAGGCGAAGGGGTGGTGTGTCGCCGGCATCGTCTGTCTCACGCGGGAGAGAGGCGCCTTCGAGGTCGAGGACGCGCGTACAAGTTTGGGTGTGGAAGGAGTCGCAGTCGCAGTCGCAGTCGCAGTCGCAGTCGTAGTCAATCACGACGCCGGGCCCGATGAAGCCATGTGCCTTCTGTTGGGGCCTATGGGGGGCTGCGGCTGCGGCTGCGGCTGCGGGCAACACCGTCTTTTCTACATGGACAGTCTAGCAGTCTAGCACTCTACGTAAGCTCTGGATAGACGTGCCGTGAAGCTCTCGCTCCCGCATGGCACATGCACACTGGTGACGCCAGCCATCGCCTAATCCCTGTCCCGCCAATCTCATCAGCCCCAGGCGCCCAGATCTGTACCGCATGGCTCACCACACGGTCCGCCAACAGCCGTCTTGCTCAACACTGTGCATGGTTACTGGATATTCAACACTACCAATACATACGGTATGGACGTAGAATCTCGTCATGGCCAAGACTCTAACCCGTTCGGCTGTTGGACACGCAAAAGCAGGGTCCACGCAAGCGATATGCGATTAGTCACCCCTCCCTCCCCACTAACCCGAAATAGCACATGACATCCTGCCTCATATAGCATACACACCTCGCACCTCGAACATGTCATCAATCAAATCACTCACGTCGTTCAGACTCGATCTACCACCGAGTTGTATCGAGTTCTTCCCTCTGAATCCGCAATATGCAGTCATTGGCACATACAATCTCGAGAGACAAGATGAAGCAGAATCTGCAGGTTCCGCCCCCCATGACGGACATGTGAGAGGCGTCAAAAGTCAGCAGCGCAATGGCAGCCTGGTCCTAGTACGTGTCATCGGAGACAATGTGTAGGGTCAATATCCGTCAGTCGATTGGGCCTGTCAATTGACTAGGGAACAGCGACATCATCCAATCATTGCCCACCCCCTCTGCAATACTGGACATCCACTTCCTGACCCAAGTACCCAGCTCCAACTTTGGCGTCGCCACATCTACTGGCGCTTTTGCAATCTATGAACTCAAGTCTTGGAAGCGTAACCCGGAAATCAGCCACATCAAGACAATCCAGTATTTCCCCCAAGACGTGCTCATCACTGCCTTCTCATGGCATCCAGACTCTTACATGGTCGGTATGACGCTGTCGAACAACCAAGTCCATCTCGGTCTCATAGAAACGGAGAATGAGAGCGATCCTCCGGCTACCATGGAGGTTGCTCGCCATGATCTTGAAGCTTGGACATTGGCATTCCTATCCGATGGCTCGGGCATCCTGTCAGGCGGCGATGACAGCGCACTGCGCTTTGCCGAACTCACCGAAAGCACAGAAAATAGTGTTCCATGGAACGACAAGAAGATCCACGGTGCGGGTGTGACTGCTATCCTGCCCATCCACCTGGACGGCGAGGGCGCCTTGATGATTACCGGAAGCTACGACGATCACATCAGATTTATCCACGTCTCGAAAACCGGGCGAAGGAATCTGCTGGCTGAGACGAACCTCGGAGGCGGTGTCTGGCGCCTGAAGCTACTAGATCGAAATCCCAAACTCCCTGCTCATCATGGCGTGGAGAAGTGGAGGTCAGAGCCGCCGCCCGAGGCAATACTGCTGTTGGTCAGCTGCATGCACGCTGGTGCGCAAATCGTGAGGCTCGTCAAGAGTGGTGAGACCAAGGAGTGGGGCTTTGAAGTCGTAGCAAAATTCGAGGAGCATGAGAGTATGAATTACGGGAGTGATAGCCAGCCGGAGTTGAATGGGGTAGGGGAGCGGACCTTCATCTCTACGAGTTTTTACGACAGGCGGCTGTGTTTATGGAGATACTAGCATAACACAGCAGAAGTTTGCTAGGAGATAATCGGACGCGTTACGCCTCATTACATGATCAGATCTGAGTAGTGTGCACACCATTATGTGGAGCGCCGTCAAAAATCTGGAAGATAGGCGCCGAGGCCACAAGAATTGGATGGACGACGAAAACCATATCAAGACGGTATATGATGTGCCATAGGTGCCATGTATAGTACATCGCACGCGGTCATGAGGTACAGTGCCCATGAGAATTAATGATTAAGACTACACAATCTATACATAAGAACGTGACCCCTAACCATCCACCACCCGCCACCCGCCAACCTAAACCGTACAGCTCTGTGCTCCCTTTGCCGTCCTCGTCGCCAAAGCAACCACCGTAATTGTACTTTTCTGCACAACCGTCTTCGTCTTGCTCGCCGCCGTCACCGTAATCGACTGCGTTCCACCACCTTGAGTAATCATCTGTGTCCTTGTTTCCGTCTGGACTGGAAGCGTAGTTCTCACTATAGATGTAATATCCGAGGACCTAGTCACAACGACGGTTGGCTGCGCCAAAACAACAATCTGATCCTTGGTCTGCGTTTTGACACTGGTAATTGTGATTGCGTCGGCGGTAACGGTGGACAGCGAAGTGATTGTTTCGTAATTGGTGGCGAAGACGGTGCTGGTACTGGCTTTCAGGGTGGTAGTCTTGCCCACCTTCGACGTCGATGTGATTGTGATACGGTGGGTCAGGCCTGGGAATTCAGCGGTAGACGTGGCTACAACGGCGGTGATTGTTGATGTAAGGGTGCTGCCCTTGATCGAGGTCGTTTTGGTGGCTGCGATTGAAGTCAACGTGGTAAGCGAGGTCGAACCAGATTTTGTGGCGGTCAGGGTTTTGACGTAGGTGGTAAGCGTTGATGTAGAGGTGAGCGTGATGGTGCTCGCGACAGCACGGGGAATAATTGCCCCTCGGCGCACCATGCGCTTCGCTTCCGTTGTAGGGATACAAGACAGTGTGGTTGTGGTCTTCTTGGTCGTTGTCTTGTAGGAAACAGTATTGACGGTAACGGAGTCCTTAGGCTCTATTGTAATCGTCTTTGTCTTTGAGGGGTTGAGAGAAGTGGTGATTTTGAGCGTGGTGAGCCCGCCTTTCGGTGTGATTGTGCTTGTGGAGAGTACAGTCTGTCCCTGACTCACAGTAGCAGTCGCTGCCTTGGGCGTCGAGGTAGAGAAGTGGGTCAGAGTTGTAGTAGATTTTACTGTGGAAGTAGCCGCAGCCTTCGTGGTGACGCTGCCCACGGTAACCGTGCTCTTGATTGTGCTTGTCTTGATAATAGGATTTGGAGTGATAGTCAGGCCAACGTTCTCCGTTGTGACGTATGTTGAAGTGGAGTAGACATCGGGAGACGTGTATGAAACCGTAGCCGTCGCCTTTTGAGTGCTGAGCTTGACTACATCGGCGCCAGACTCGGTGACAGTCAGAGTCTGCTTTAGGACCGATGTCGAAGTCACGTCAGGTGCAGTAATCATTGTGCTGGCGGTCAATTTAGCGGTCAGCGTGGTTGTTGTATAAGCTGTTACCACTGGCAGACTGCTCAGTGAAATGCTGCTTGGAACAACAGAGCTGGTTCGTGAAGCGCTGAGAGACGAGGAGACTTGTGTGGAGGTCGCACCAACAGAGGAAGATGCAGTCGAGCAAGTCTGTGCGGATCCAATACCGACGCTGAATGGCTGAGTGTCGATCTTAGAGAATTCGATGAAGGACGTCGTCGCGAAAAAGTTGCCCAGCTGGTATTGGACGACTTCGCTATCCGAAAGCTGCTGCGAAAAGCTGGCGCGGTTGCAGATGCTTGCTCCTGGCCCAAAGTTGTGATACTCTCCATACTGTACCCCATCAGTCTGAGGCGATGATTTACTCCACGGATTCCAGCCAGCAGGAGTGATCATGGAACTAAGATAGCTGTTCACGTAGGCAACTCGAGAGAAATTGTTCCATGGACGTCCCAGACCAACCTTGGTGAAAGGTCCGAGCCCGGCAGCAGGCTGCACTGTACATTGATCGAAAACGAAGCCGGCGTTTGTTACGTTGGTGGCACGTTTCGAGGCTGTGATACTAACGCCATCTTCGTTGGTGGCGATGGTTGAGGCAAGGAAGTACGCGGAGCCCGTACCATATATAAAGTCGATATTGCCCTCAATATAGGTCTTGAAAGTGAACAGATTACCAGAGACACTGAGCGTATCCTGGTTGCCGTATACCTGGCACCCGTAAAGACCAGCATACTTGCTGCTCTTTACAGCGAAACCGAGTGACGCCATGTTTTGCTGCGTACCGAAGTTGTTCCGAAAGTTGATGTTGTACGCGTGAAAGTAGTTCCCTGTAGCGTAAACCGTGGCACCATCAGTGTTTGACCCGGACGTTCCTTGAGTATCAATGCCGCGGCTGAATTGTATAGTGACCTGATTCTGCTTGTAGTCATCCGTCGCGCTAGAGAAGCCCTGAAAGATGGTGTGTCCAGATTTGTTAAGGATCAACTGCTCCTCATAAACCCCGGGGTAGATGAAAATAGTCGCGTTGATTTTGCTAGTGGTGGGCGCTGCGTCAAGGGCCGCTTGGATGGTGAGGTACGTAGTGACTCCAGTGATCGGAGTTTTTGAGACAATGAGAGCACCGGTCGGCGGAGCAGTGCCGTTGAAAACAGAACTTCCATTGACAGTGGTATTTGTTGGCGAGACAACGACGGGGGCTGCAGGTTGCGGCGTAACGATCGAATTCCAGTAGGTCATGTCGATCCACTCGGTTGAGTCCATGACAGAAGATAAAGGGTACGAGTCTGATGTGAGCAGCGTAGCGTAGCCGAATGTCTGACGCGAGGCCACGTTGTTCTCCCAATTAGAGGGGCCAACGTTATTATACTCAGCGAATGTGATGGCAGCCGTCCGTGGGTCGGTAGCCGACCAAATCTTCCATCCGACCGGATTGATGGTCTTATCAATATACGAGTTCTTGACGACAACCAGAGCGTACTGCGAGTACGGACGGCCCAAGTAGACCTTGTTAGTAAGGTCCACGGTCGCGTCAGGAGCTGCAGTGAACAGACACTGGTCAAAGATGTATCCTCCAATCGATGACGAGGTTTGTCTGCTCTGTGCGGTAATGCACGATGACGCACGTTTCGCTCCAAGGGTACAGCCTTTGAAGTATGCCTTTGAGTAACCCCAGATAAAATCAATTGCTCCGCCAATATAGCAGGATTCATAGTATTGGTATCCAGCCGTTGCTCCCGTTAATAGAGTATCTTGCCAGCCGTCGAATGAGCAACCGTAGAATGCAATGTCATTGCCATAAACAGATGCCGCTAAAGCGACGTAACTCGCCTCAGAGCCATCAAGGTTGTCGGTGTTGATCATATTGATATTGTAGAAGCTTATCCTGCTTGATCCAGTTGCTATGACCGCAGTCTCGGCGTTTGAGTGGCCGGCTGGAAGCGGTGATACGGAGAGGCCTCGCGCGTAGCTGATGGTAACTTGATTTCCCTTGTAGGACTGGCCAGGGCTACCGGTAGTATAACCGATGATCCTCACGGCACCCGGTCGATTGATGGACGGGACTTGTTCTTTGTAAGTACCAGGATACATGAATATAGTCTGATTGGTAGAGTCATTTGGAAGAGACGCAAGAGCAGCAGTAAGGCTGTTGAACGAAGCGTTGTATACGCCATCTGTTGACACAACGATAGATCCGACAGATGGAATGGTGCCACTGTCAGGATGAGCGTTGACTTTGGAAGTAGGTGCTGGGCCAGACGCTGTTGCGGTACTGCTAGAAGTCGCCGACGAGGATGTCCCTGATGGTATTGTGATCGAAGGACCCGTCAAGCTATAGGATGGGACTTGGTTGTATGAAGTCATATCCAACCATGAAGTGTCGCCAATGACTTTGGCAAGCTCATAATTGGCTGCCTGATCTGCGGACAGGTTGGTCGCGAAGCTCGCACGCTGCGTCGTAGCCTGCCATGATCCCGGTCCAAAATTGTTGTACTCTCCAAAGGTGACGTCTGATGTGCGAGGGTCATTCGTTTGCCAGACGGTCCATCCGGCGCTATTGATGTGCTTGTCGATATATGAGTTCATGTAGACAACGACTGAAAAAGCTGAGTACGGACGGCCAAGGTAGCTTAGGCCGTAAGAGGCTCCATAGGATGAGCTATATGTCACCATGCAAGAATCGAAGATGTATCCGCCGGGTGTGGCCGCGGTTGCACGTGATTGCGCTGCGATGTAACCACCAGGGGTGTTGCTAACGATCTTACACTGATGGAAGTATGCAGTGGAGAATCCCCAGATGAAATCGATGCTTCCTTCGATGTAGCAGTTACTGAAGACCTGGGTCCCTTTGTTTGCAAGCAACGTGTCCTGATATCCAATGAAGGAACATCCGTACGCCGCAATGTTGGCCCCATAGAAATCTGCGGCCAGAGCTGCAGTGTTCTTTGTTTGTGGGTACGTATTGACAAAGTCAATGTTGTAGACAGCGAGCCCAGAGTTGTCATTGGTTTTCTTTGCGTAAAGGACTGGGGTCTGCTCGTTCTGATTGAGGTTCGTCAGTCGCCCGTTGGAAATTTCGATTCGGACCTGATTTTGGGTGAAGTCTCGGGTAGAGTTTGTAGCACCAATCAGCGTGACCTTGCCATTCCTGGTAATGGACAACTGCTCAACGTAAGTCCCCGCGCCGATCTTGATTGTGTATGGGTTCTTGTCATTTGGAAGAGCGGCAATGGCCGACGTGACGTTGTTGTATTCGCAGGGTCCGGGTGTCTTCGAAACTACGAGGGTTGCGGAAGCTGCTAAGGGTGTGCAGCTTGGTACGGAGGATGATGCACTAGGGCTAGAGCTGCTCAGGGTCGACGTTGAAACAGTGATGGCGCTTGCAGAGAGGTCCACAGAAACTGAAAAGCTACTCGTGGGAACAGTCAATGATGCGCTCATGGAGTTGGAGGAGTCCAAGGGAATTCCGGACAAGGAGGAAGATACCGACGCCACAGAAGCCACAACTGAGGCGATCGATGACAAGCTCGATGGAGGAGCTGATGAGGACAGCGACGAAGCTATAGAGGCGATCGACGAGACGGAGGGAGCTTGAACTGCATTTGCAGCCAATAGCGAGGAGAGCACGCTTTGATCGACCCAAGCCAGGGACGAACTGCCGAAAGGCGAAGGGGCACTTGCAAAGACCTTCTCAACAGTAAATCGAGCTACCGTCTCAGCACTGAGCAAATTGGCATAGCTTGCACGCGACGCTGCCCTCATAGCGTAGGACCCTGCGCCAGTTGTCTGGTACTCGCCGTAGTAAGTCGAACCCAGAAAACTGGCAGTATTGGCGTGTATTCCCGCCGGAGCAATGAAGCTCCCGAGAGCTGTGTCTCGAAAGATTGCAACTGAATTTGCAGCGACCGAGGGAGCACCTGCAGTCGGGAGTTGGACAGATGTGACAGCCAGGTAGACGTTTGTGTTAGAGAGTCCTGACTTCTGTTGGACCGAGCATGAGTCAAACACGACTGTGGAGTTGTATGGCGTCGCGCCTTTGTTGTACACGAGAAGCGCGTTCTGCGCTGTGGGCACAACCGTCGACTTGTAAAGGTAGAGGGTAGGAGAATTGTAAAAGATCTGTGTAGTACCCTCAACGTACGAATTTGCAATGAAAGCCAACCCTTTAGCGGCAGATACAGCGATGGCGCCGGAAGAAACGACTGAGCAGCCGTACAAAGCATTGTTTGCCCCCTGCAGCGAGATCGCAGGAGCATTGCCGGTAAGCGAAGAGACGATATTGAGATTCCGGAGAGTGACACCCTTGTTGGCGCTGGTAGTGATAGCGAAAGGGATGAAATTAGGAAGGGTATTGCTCGGAAGGTTCTTGATGGTGACTTGATTTTGCGACCAATCTGCAGCAGCCGTCGCCGTAGCGCCGACGATAGTGACTTAATGGGGAGAAGATCAGTGTGGAACTTTGACTAGGGAGGAGATCGCGTACCGGTAGCCGACCCAAGGACAGTGACTGCCTCAGTGTATACACCCGACAGGATAGTGACTGTCGGTATACCGCTGGCTTGAGCAGCAGAGATACCTGCATTAATAGCAGTGAATTGTGCGGATCCATCAGCTGCGACAGTAATGGCAGTCTTAGCGGCAGATACTGTCGCTGAAGATGATGAAGCGATGGCAGATAGGCTGGATGACGATACCTCGTATGACGACGCCGTCGAAGGGTACATCTGGCCACTTGAGGTGGGCAGAGACTGGGTCGCAGCAGGAGGATTCGACGATGAGCTCAGCAATAGGTCATTGCACTGCTGGTTGGAAAGACACTGCGGAGTGGCACTCTGTGCGGCCACCACCCCAAGAAGGGCGGCAATGGCAGAAGACCGCATGACGATCGAGCAAAATTCCTCCTCAGAGGCTGAAGAGCGCGAGAACTTTGAGGATGATGAGAAGCCCAGCGTCACGAAACATCAGAATGCCGGGCGAGGCTATATACGAGCCGACCATACCTTCCTACAGACCTAGAACGCAGGATTTGAGACCCACACATCAAAATCACATCTGCTTGGTTAGTGTAGCTCTCAGCTGCCTCAATCAAGCCATTGGCTCTGCCGTGAAGACCCGTGTAGCCACTGGTGGGTCCAGATCGCTTGTCACTGTGCCAGGTACTTGGAATGATTGCCATGGGGTCAGGCGATGAGCCGCAGGTTCTGATGACTTGGCTAGGGCCCTTGGACCAGCTCGACCCAGCGCCTCCCCGGATTGTTACTGCCTTCGGATTGATACAAACGATTAGCCTTAGCCAAGCGATGCAGCGTACATCAGTGTCAGCTTCGATGAACTAATCTCGATTAAGTGAGTGCTGGTCAAATGGTCGATCGCGTGGCTGACTATCAGTGCGGAGGATCTATACCGGTTCGTCTTTGTTCGAAAAGCGCAGCCACAATCAGTACAGTGGTTGGAAATGAACGAGAATCGACCAACAGGATTGTACGTGACCATCGTCTTTGCAGTCCCAGACCGCGCCTAAAAGCCACTGCCATCCCGGCATGAAGATCCAGATGTTTTTACGATTAGTACGTTGTCTGGGGAGAAGAGTCAGGATGGTACTTTCCCGGTTTCTAACAGCGGCGTGAGCAGCACAACGAGTTTAGTGCATCTACTTATGGGTATCATTGGGCTAGTAATCACGGCCTTTGCCCCCAGGGTCGAATTGGCGAGTCCCACTTTTGGTAGACACGTAGGCGAGTTGACTGGATGAATGTACTTACTGCGACTTACGTGACTGCGGGAAATCTGAGTATTACTACGAAAGTACAGTAACCACTCTTCTGGATGCCGGATGCATGCACCGACGTGGGCAAGCTTCGGCGCTAGCGGGAGATGTGGCGTTAAAAGGCTTGTTGCAGGGCGTGCCTGGATCTCGGTCGCAAAGGTGCACGATTCGTGGGCAGATAAGCCTCAGGGGTTTTCAGCTTCTGGGGCAGACACCAGCCGTGGAAGAATTTGCCCCCTCCTCCGATGGCTGGATCGGCGGAACATCAGCCGAGACGAGGCAAGAGGACATTTCCGGGATGCTCAGCAGAAAAGCTCCTTGCTGGTGTCTGCAATACGCATCCAGTATCACCAGCTATGCGTGTTGGCTGCTGTGAACGCAGATAGTTCGGATTGTATAGTAAAGACAGGATTGCTTGTCGCTTGCGTCGCCGCATCTGAGGGTATGCTATCTAGTGAGATCCACTCGAAAACCCGGTCGCTAGCTTCAGAAAAAGCCGACATCGTTGCGAATGCAATTATACGATAGCTTCGGTCCCTACGCGACGTTGAAGCGAAAGCATCGGAGTAATAACGATCGCTTGCGCACACGCCGGACGCGTGCTGCGCGTATTGCGCGTGACATGTCTAGGCTGTATCAACTCTAGCGTTCGCCTAAAGGTCTCAACGTCGGCATGACACCAGGCATGGCAAACATCCGTGGCCGATTCTTTAGTTAGATTAAAGATGCAAGCGCCACGGTACAATTAGAAACCAGGAGCCCGGTTCGCCGCGTGGTGCCTGACGTACCTAGGTACGCTCTATGGTCAGTATATCTGCATGAGTTGCTGCCGCCTCTCTCCCGCCTTGCGCGTGGATTGCTGCAAGTGATCCAAGGAGATGAATAAAGGGACCGGTTGACACTGCTAGATCTTCATGTAAACGGCTTACGTAGTAGTCCCGTATGTTTCTCTTGTTGTTGTCAAGTCATTGTTTTTGTCATTGACGTCCTATAACTGACCACATTCTCCTTGATCAAGTTCGAAGTAACGTCGTTCGCGAACGCTGTTGGCATCTTTTTATAAATCATGCAGGCGAACAAACACAGTCACGCATCAACGATGCTACACTTTCAAATGATGTCCCTTACGCAAATGAATTGAGCCGTACTGTCAAACACCCTAATGACTGGATACAGTTGTGCCGGGAAGCTGAGGCTGTCGGTCTTTGCTGAACTAACGAGATTCAGTGTTACAACACGTCCAGGACTCATAATCTGGCACACTTACTTCGACACCCGCTTCTGCGTCAAGTACGAGACCCTCTTTTCCAAACGCAATGAACGTGTTGCTGGCATCAATCTCGCCGAAACTTTGCATAAAAGCCTTCTGCGCCTTTCGTACGGCAGTCACCGAATTGTGATCTTTGAGTGAAATCTGATATACGACAGGGTAATCAGGCATGTTCTTGCCACCAAAGTATGCTCGAATATCGAATTTCGATGCCGGAATTCCAATGTTAGCAACAATGCCCAAGATTTCATTCACAGCGTATCTTTCCAAGGCTTGGCTCAAAGCTGGCGAGAATTTCTGCTCTAGTTGCTCCTCCGATTCTTCCGTGGACTTGACCGCCAAGAAGAGCACCGCGACGGTCCTGTAACCATGGGTAGGCCTGGAATTCGTTGCAGTATTGGTGTTGGGCTTCCAGTCCAAAGTTTTCTCTACTGCCATCAAAGGGATGGCCGTTTCGAGGTCATTGAAGTTTGGTCCATCTGGTCCAATCGTTTCTCGAACAAATTGTGAGCTGAAGCAGCCCTTGAGATGCTCCCAGTCCCTGAAGTACAGTTCAGTCATGTCATCACGACCCACCCATGCGTGATTTCCCGTGCCAGCGATCCCGCCTTGCTTCTCACCGAAAGCTGCGTCGAAGAAGTGTGTTTGTATGTATTTGCTTCGTAATTCACATCAGCAACGCACAGCCCGAGACAGCTCGGCCAACATGCTTACGAGGGCTTTTCGTCAGCCTCCTTCGGGCTATCTGACAGGCTCCCGTGGACTTGAAAATGGTAATCGAAGAACTCTTTGCGGGTTAGGTTTGATTTCCTACGCAAACACGCGATTTGCTTGAGAACAGTTGGGTTCGGAGACGACATGGCGGTGAGAACAGCGTTTGACAACCCGAATGCACCATCTCGGCTCTATGGCTTCCTTTATACCTTGTAGTCAAGATCCAGACTAATAGTGAGCTACGTCGTTCAGCTCCGTTCAACAACAGGGCGGAGTCTCGCGGGACATGTGTCCGGGACTGTTCTGCGTTAGCGTCGCGCGGGTGTTCCGCATACAATCAAGCCCGCTACCCCGTGTTTGTTCCCCACCACTACGAAAGTTCGGAACTGGACCAAGCGTCTTTGTGGGGTCGCTTCGTTCGGTGACATCAAACGAGCGACGGATCATACGCCAATGCTCGATTGGAGCAAGATTCTTGGCCTTGTGACCGTGTGAAGTGACAGCTCGGGGACTCCGCAGAATACCTATAGCTCCATGTATAAGTACGCCAAAGCTCACCTTCAGGTTATTGATTGCTACCAATTTACTTACTTGCATAGCTTCTCGGATCTGCAATCAAAGTTTCTCATGTCTTTCCCATACCCTAAAGATTTTGAGACGGTCCCACGTCGCAAGACTGAGGAGACGACCCGCGATGGCTACAAACGCATCCACGATGTCTATATCCCTATGAGGGATGGAGGTGAAATCTGCTGTAACGTTTATTTGCCCTTACGCGACGGCCAGCGACGCTTCCCTGTCATTCTAAGCATGGGTCCTTACGGCAAAGACATTCACTTCTCCGAATTCGGCATGCCCAAAACCGATATGTACGCCAACATGAGTAAAGCCATCAAGCCTCTAGGACCAGACGCGTGCTTCGAGATGCCAGATCCAATTGTTTGGGTACGTTTTTCACACACACGTATATCGAGACCAGAGAATTCATTTTAACAATTTCGCCTAGTGTAAAGAGCATGGATACGCGCTGGTGAGATGCGATGTGAGGGGATCTGGTGGCAGTCCCGGTGTCCTCGATCCGTTCGGGATCGGTCGGGCCGAAGCCACTGGTGAAGACACTGAGGGCAATGGTAAGAGGCAAATGTCACACAATCTTACACCAGCTAAGCCATATTTGTGTAGATGGCTACGACGTTGTCGAATGGTGTGGAACACAAGAATGGTCGACGGGCAAGGTGGCAATGGGTGGCATATCTTACCTAGGCATGCTTTGTTACTGGACAGCAATGAAACAGCCCCCTCATCTTACTGCCATTGCCCCATATGAGGCTTTGACGGACATGTACGGGGACAGTATACGGCAGGGCGGGATCTTTCACTCGGGCTTTCAGAAACACTGGTTCAACAACATTATCATTCCAAACCAGTATGGAAAAGCCGAAGGTCTCGACGATGAGCAGCTCGCCAAACAGCGTTTCGACTTCCCGGCTCTGGAGAACAAATGGACATGGCGTAGCGAGGGTCCTTGGGCTGTTTTTGATCGGCACCGGGATCTATCGAAAATCACAGTGCCAATGCTAACCGCCGGGAACTGGATGGATTCCGAGGTGCACCTCCCGGGAAATCCAACGTCGTACGAGCGCGCTTCATCCGAGTGGAAATTCCTCGAGATGCACACTGGAAACCACCTCTCGGCCTATTATGAGTCTGCACAGATCGCGAGACAACTGCAATTCTTCGATTTCTTCCTTAAAGACAAAAAGGACAACGGCCTGGCCACCCGACCACGGCATGATCTGATCATTCGTCAGGGTGCGCATAATTTTGCTCGTGCAGAGAAATCTTGGCCACCGAAAGATGCCACATACACGCCTCTCTATCTCGCCCCTCACGAGGCTTTATCGTTCGACCAGTTCAGCCCCTATTCAGCGTCCGATACTGTGTCCTATGCTGGGCTCACAGGGCAGAGCTACTTCCAAACGGAGCCGCTCAAAGAAAAATTCGAAATCCTGGGCTATCCTTACCTTGATTTGACCGTATCCACCGATGCCAAGGACATGGACATCTTCTTCTATCTATACGTCATAGATCCAGAAGGCAATAAGATTGTAGTCCGTGGCAACCACGACGAGCCTGCTGTATCCCTACTCAGAAGCTGGCTACGTCTGTCTCATCGCACCTTGTCTGATAAATCTACAACAGAAAGGCCAGTTCTCGAGCAAATGGAGCCAGCATTAGTGGTTAAAGATCAAGAGTACAACGTCAAAGTCCCTATCCCTCCGACTTCCATTATAATCGAGCCTGGACACCGACTGGCGATTGCACTGCGTGCCAATGACGAGGAGGAGATCATCCCTCCGATGCGTCACGTTGGTCCTGATAGATCAGAAGACGTCTTCTCTGGTACCAACAGGATCTCACTGGGTGGAAAGTTCATGATCCCTGTCGTTCAAAGAGGTTGAGTAATACGGTGGAGCTCGTATCTATCAAGTCACCAAAGTCATACCCACTATTCGCTGTGGTCAACACACCACACTAGGACATCTACTAAAAGTGAATAGATTATTCGTGTAGTGTCTATAAGTAGTAAAGATAATACTATACTAAGCCCTAGCACCTTTGTTACCTCCCTGCTACTGTATAGACTTGAGTATTATGCTGTCAACGTGGGGTAGGGACACATTAAACACGTGCTCCGACGCTTCATTGCTGATCTCTAATATTCTACGAGTGAATTATGGTACTACACATTAGACTAGGATGCCGTTACTGGGGTCTATTTAACTAGCGGTAGGACCTTGAGCACGCCAAGCTTGTGCTAGCGTATAGCATTGTAGAAGGAAAATGGCAAGGGAAGTTATTTCCTATATATTCACTATCGGCCCCTGGATGCTCCCTCAAATACTCACTGAGCTTGGAAAGGAGGCTGAGTCTGGTCCAAAAGGTCATCCGTCTGATGCCAACTTGCATCCGCACTGTCCTGTGATTCCACGATGGCCTGATCATTATCCAAGTATTCAAAATTGAACGGAAACAGTTGATTGGCCACCAGAAAACCGTCGGTAGAATCTGTGCAATACAAAGCACCGTATAACTCGGTTTGCAACCCGTTGACCGAGACCGGAGGAGACGTATAGTTGCTGCCACTTATACTTGGCGCAAGTCTTGTGCCACCCGAATCAAACTCAACGGTGTCGTCTGTGATTAGACATTCAGGTTGCTGATCAGTGGGGGCTTGGGAACCTGGGGTCAGACATAGATCCTTTGGAACACGACCTGATCGGGCCACCGAAGGGAGTGGATATGTGCCGGCAGGAACGTCGGCGTTTTCGCTTTCAGGTACCGAGATCATTCGCGTACTTCGGTGTTCCGTTTTCCTAGCCCATCTCTCCAGAAACTGGCGTACAACGTCGGCGCAGCGCCGAGACGCCTTCAATTGAATCTTCTCAAAGACCTCGATCGCCATATCACACAGTCTCTTATGCTTCTCAACTATAGCCACGTTGCTCTCAAGGGAGGGATCCGAAGTGTCCGCGTCGTGAACGCGTCTGACCCGATGTTGCCGACGGTAGCGAGCGAAGTCGTCAGCGACCTTTGGCAAGAGGACAAGAACCGCTTGTAGGCAGTAGAAGCAGTAGTAGCTCCATCTTCTTAGGCCAGGCGCAATTTCAAAAGATTGGTGAATGTGCTCTATCATGTCTTGGGCTGCATCCAAGCAAGCCCTCTGGTGCCGGAGGTCCAGTGTGTCGCCATCAAGAAGTTCACATGCCGATGATCTCTCATTTGCGTTGTGCCGCAGTAAAGTTATTATCGCGATGTTATAGTCTTGTGAGCTTTGAGTAAGTTCATATCCAAATGAGAGCAGTGGAAGTGACATGGGAACTCTTACGTATCCGCAGACTGCTTTGTTGCCTGAGTTTCCAGTCACGCAGAAAGCTAAACGGCGGTTGTGATCGCGACATTGAGCCGGTTGAGATACCAAATTTGAGGTGTTCTGGGAGAGAAGCACGCCAAGTTTCTAATCGCTGACGGAGTACCTCCCTTTGTTGATTACCGTCTCCAGACTGGTAGGCATTAGTGATATATAACATTCGTGCGTCGGCAGCTGAACTCACAGACTCCAGAATCACTTTAACCACTTTTGCGAGTTCACCCAGATACTGGATGAAGACTGCTTGTGCGCGTTCAGCCGAAGTTCCGTCTCCCATAGGCAGCTTAGCGATTTGCATTAGTGACATGTTCCATGGACATTTGGTGAGATTAGTAACGACATTACCTTCACAGTTGGATAACTCATGTTCATCTCTGACGATCGAAGTGACATGGGCCGACCGGCGTCCAAACTCAACTCGACTTCCTGGATGTATATGATTGACCAAGTGCGCCTCGCCTCCTGCGAATCAAAGCCGAGTGAGGCATGCAACGTCTCTACATTCAAGCCGATAGAGAAAGCTAAGCGTGTCGCGATTCCGGTGAGGATGTATGCAACTAGCGACGTTATTTTCAGTCACGAGACCTTGCAAGAGATCTTACGGTTTGGTTTGATCGCGTGCTGTGCATACGCACCCTATTGTAAAATGGTGTCAGCGGCATTGTCCACCCGCTCCACCCGATCACCAAGTGAACATACCAGGAATGTTGCAGCTTGTACCAAATGAAGGTTGCTCGCATCAAGCAGACGTCCCAGCATATCTTGCGCTTCGGCGAAGTACCACGAAGCCCAAGATGAACTGTCTTCTTCTCCATCTTCATACAGAGCACCAAGCGCCAGTAAAGCGTGCAAGAGACAAACAAATTGCGGCCGACTTGTGTCATCGGAAGTTGCGAACATGAGCCGTCGGTCGCCGAAAAGCCTGCGCAAGGAGAGATATCTCGCTCGGATTGTGTCGGGGTCAAGTATGGGGAGGAATATGTGGATAGTGTTGAAGAAGCTTTCAAGGTGTCTATCCGCAACGGCCTCTCGCAAGTAACGATCCGTGCGTAGTGAATTGGTAGGCACGACGTAATCGCAACAGCTAGTAAGATCATCCAGACCGAGAGCACTAGGGTTATCGTCGCGCACAGTCGCATAGTCTAGGTTGACAGCGATACGACGCCGTTTTGCAGGGGTTGGGCTATGTATAACATCTTCGAGTGACTCGAGTCTCTTGCCTAGAGAAGATGCAAGACTAAAAGTAGACGTTTGTCCTAAGAGCATGAGAGGATGTCCTGACAGGCAAAGCTTGTGCAGACTTGCCATAATATTCAAAACATCCAGTGAGTTGATTGACCTGTGTGACACCCCGTGATTGCGTATCGAGCGAGTCTTTTACTAGGGGCTTGTCACTATTGCTGCGTGGGCGTAGGAAAAAGAAGTACGAACCTCGCCCTGTGGTGTGGCTAGTACCTACAGTCTGCCGACTGAGTTGGTCCTCGATCTTGTCGAGACGTGCCAAGACGAGATCCAGCTTCCTGATGACTTGAGTATTGACCCAGTTCGTGATAGCGGACCACATACTGTGCAACTAGTTCGCTTCCTCCCGGCACATTCGCAGGTGTGAATGCAAATATGCAATCAAGGTCCTTTCTGGTACACTGAATGCACGGAAATATCCCATTGCACTACATATGAAGTTGGCATCAGAAACAATGCCGAAGACTTTGTTGTACCGAGGATATAGCACTTGCCTTGATTCGCTTCTCGCGACATCGCTCGCACGCTTCGGTTGCTTTCGTTCGAGCAACTCGTGCGGTTGCAGAGCCACGTGTCGAATTCGTGGGACGTGACGCCATTCTCCAGAGATGGTCAGTACAGACGGGGCGCTTCGATGACAAGAATTGCAATGTTGAAGCAGCAGCCACTGGCATCAACTCCAATTACCGAAGCTGGCATTGGTTTCGTCCGTCGGGAGTACATCCGGATGACCCCGATTCGTGCGTACCAAGTAGGTGCGTCCAGAAGACGCTAGCTAATCACAAATCAGCGTCATGTCCCACCTGACCCGTCGCTCGATACTGCCTGCAAACGACAGTTCCGCTCAATCGATACAGAGAAGATAGCCACAGCCGGCTCAGTGTTTGCATCCTTATGCCGGTCATCTATGCGACAAGACTGACTCAAGATTGCAGCCAGTCAACTAATTGTATAGCATTGAGAACTTGCATACAAAAGTCCAGGACGAAATTATGCTTATTTAATCCTACTTTCCAAAGCTACATTATCGCATTATACAAGCCGTATTTCCCTGCGATTATCCATCAACGCCGTGTTATCCGACGCCACTCTACCCCAATTTCAAAAACATCATCAGCGCTGTGATCCACTTCATATACCAGAATCCTCCTGCTCGATATGGGCTGCTTCGGCGTGCGCAGTCCAAGCATTGCACTGGTCAATGAGCCTACTCGAATCGGTGATGCCAGCGATCTCATCAGCACGCTCAATGAATTGCAACGCAAAGCCTTCGCTCGTGTGCCATCCGATATGGCAGTGCATCAACCAATTACCCGGATTGTCCGTTTCAAAGGCCAGAACGAGATACCCAGAAGCTGGAAGCATGGCAGTATCCCTCCGAGGCGGGTTCTCCAGGTTCAGCGCTACAGATGACGAGTACTTGCCCGTTCCCTGAGCAATGATACTGAAGTCCTTCGGGTGTATTAGCATGAATTCGCGGAATCAAGGACAGGAGGAACAAGAGGAGTGACGTACATGTCCGTGCAAATGAATCGGATGCGGCACTCCCAAGGCTGTCTCGATCACGACGTATGTCCATACATGCGCCTCAGGAAGCTCAATGACTGCACTTGAGGCTTCGAAGGTTGTATTGCCGTTCAACAACTGCATGAGACTTGGATCTGCCCAGTCAACCAGCATGGAAGTGCTATTCAGGTACCAGCGGAACAGTCTTTCTTCATTGAATGACACGGTTGCGGTCTCGAGCTCAGTCCTGCTATCGGAGCCAACAGTCTTGGCAATGTACGGCACAAGGTTTTCGGTTTCATCGCCGCAGCTATCTTCATAACTGTACGCAGTTGTCGTTGGAGTAGACGGTGCGTCTCCATAGTAGATAATTCCACGAATGTTATCGGTGCTGTCGTTTTCTACACCTGTTTAGCAAACTTGTTCCACTCACAATCGGCGCGAGGCTTACCGGAGCAGGCTGACTGGGGAATAGCACGGAGCCAGAAGTTCTCGGCGACTGAAGCTTGGTCCGCAGTCACGATTATGTCGTAGCGTTGGCCCATGCTAATGTCGAGGACTGTTGTCTCATACGGTACGATCGGAACGAGATCGGATGCGATGACCGTCATTTTATGGTTG
Organism: Plenodomus lindquistii; assembly: GCA_025504975.1. Taxonomy (NCBI): domain Eukaryota; kingdom Fungi; phylum Ascomycota; class Dothideomycetes; order Pleosporales; family Leptosphaeriaceae; genus Plenodomus; species Plenodomus lindquistii. Next base: position 572,691 of record JANUWI010000016.1, read on the forward strand.
TCAATCATAAATTTGAAATGCGTGTCCACCGCGCCATTAACCAAGCGCATTCGATAAGAGGTGCCGGGGGTGAAGGAGGTGTTGTATCGAAACCCCCCGTCTTCGTAAGTATTTGTCCCATTGATCAACCCATTGTCAAGTGTTGGCGGTCCGTTCGATTGCGCGCTCATGTAAAGCTCGTCCACAGTCTGGTGATCCCAATCATTCAGGAAAAGCATACCCAAATCCTCGTCGTAATTTGCTGTTGCCGGACCATTGATTATAAGGCCGCCCAGAATCCCCTGATAGGCTTGGAGAGCGAAGTGCGAATGGTACCAAGAAGTTCCGTACTGTGTCGCCCGCCACGTGTATGTCTCAGTATTGCCAGGGCTATTCGGGCACTGGGTAATCGAGGGTACTCCATCTTGTTCGTTGGTATAGTTCTGCCGGATCCCATGCCAGTGTATACTGCTCCCATTGTTTGAGCTGAGCAGGTTGTTCTTGACGTGTATCGTAACAGTATCGCCCCAGTCAGCGAAGAGCGTTGGCCCTGGAATGGTGCCATTGACCGCCATAGCAGAACGGGAGACACCATCAGGTGCAACCGTGACATCGGAAAGTTCTAGCCAATACTCACGACTCACGCCTGTATCAGGTACCACTACATGAGAATCAGCAGCGGAATCGTTACATTGTAGTCTCTTTGGTACTCACCAGTGGTATAGTCAGTGTCTATGGAGTAATCGCACCACTCCGAACGACTGCTCGCCGTATTGCCGGAGCATGAAGCTCTAGGATCGAAGTGCTTTGCGTGCAATTTCTGGTGCTGGTGGTAGGCAGAACCATGAGCAAATGAATTGCTGAGGAGGGCACCAGCCGTCAACAAAGTGTTAGTGCGCATGGTGAAAGGTAAAAGCCGCAACTAAGACAAGTGAAGAGAACGAAGATGAAAGGTAAGAGGCTGAGTTGATGTGATGACCGCTGATGTGAACTGTTAGTTAGCAGGTCTTGCACCCTCTTATGTCCTTTGCTTCGATTCAGGAGTTGACATTGTCAGTACGCAACATTCCTTTCAAAATCCTACTGGCATCAACAACTTGGCAGCTGTTGTTGTTCTCGTACCACTTCTGTGGGGGTCAAAGGTCGTGCTTGGATTCTGATGCTCGCTCCATGATGTTGGTGACGCGGCAAACCTGGTTGCAGAACATTGGTCGGATGTAACCCTTTGATATCGCGATCGTATTCAGTGGGGCATCTATCGTCGTTTGTTTCGGAAGAGCAATGCTGAGCCTGAAATCCGAATCAAGCACGCTGGCTTTACACGGCGATACTTTTTTGACTTAGGCTCCGCGCGCTTACAAGCAAGCGTCCCGAGATCTATGGGGCTCCGCTGTCTTGGCAATGCTAAGACCCTATTTCTAATTTCGCGTTTAGTTTCCTTTTCTACATCCAATGCTAGCGTCCGCTAAAAGATCAAGCAAAAGCAAGCCTGGGCCGCGTGGCTTAGGCCGTCGTGACTCTCAGCCTTGTCTGGCTAGGATCCCAGCCACAACACCCTACCATGATTATACCTTAGAATAGCTCACCACCGACTGTGAGGAGCTTGGCCAATCTACAAGGGCAATAAATTTAACAATTGTCTACGTAAGCTAGGGGGCAGCAAGCAAGCATTGACTTGGTGAAAGGAGTCGAAAGGAAGAAGTTTTATCCTTCATCAACTTATAATCACCACAGTAGAGCCTGCCAGAGTTCGCAATCATCCCGAATTCTCACTACGTCTACATTGTCACATTATTACACTCAGATCCCTCCCCGTGCAACATCATGTATATCTCGAATTACCTCGCTGTGCTCTGCACGTTGCCAATCCTGTCCATGGGAATGAAGCAGCGCCTGACCACTGACAGCTTCAACCTGTTCGCGTATGGGCCGAAGTTTGGTGGACTTCCTTTGTTTTACGCAGATGGTAGGCTTGAGCCTGTCATTGCCAAGAGAATTACTTACCATGGACAGGATATGCGTATGTTGGCCGAATCGAAGAAGCCAATTCTACGGACGCTGCCATAGTCTCTTGTAAGAAATCCAACACTATGCTGATTTGTGACCTGCTCAGTTGAACTAACACATTGCAGTCACCGCGAATGACGACACGACTTGGACCGGCGCACCGAATGCCACAAACTCCACGAGTACCATTCCCTCATGGTCAAATGTTACCTTTTTCGTCCCTAACGCTGGGTCTTTGGACACTCGCATCGGCTTTCTCCCAGCAAACGCTACTCCTACGAGTAACGAGACAACAACCCATTTTCGATTTTATGGGTCCACTGCGACATTGATTGGAAATGGAGGAAACATGGAGACACTATGGTACTCGCTCCAAATTAGCCAGCATGTGCACGCGTTGTATTGGAATGACACCAGCTCTGGTCAGATTCCAGTGATTCTGAGGAACAAGCCGGCGTCCAATCCTCAAGCTTGAGTGGGCACTAGGGAACCAAACACAGGTGATGTTATAAGGCACGATGTGAGGAGCACCATTCGTGTGGCGGAAGAAGGCGCGTATCAGCATAATTGAGGTTGCGATCTTCCCCCAGAAAGCGACCAGTTTGTATCTAAAGTGTAGTGACCATTATCGCCTCGATTCACGTGCGGATGCGACCTGAAGTCGCTAAGGGCGGACTTTGGAAATTTGTTGTGTCACGCAAGAGGTTCCTCACTTAGAGATCCGTGAACGTGACATATTTCTCAAATGCGATTATATATCCTTGACTGATAGTAACTCGCAAGAAGCTGTTCATGTTTGCCAATGCATGCACTGCCATACTATCTTCTATGGTATCTTTAGAACATCAAACTTTTGTCTTAGTATTGCTTTTGAAGTACCCTCAGATTTCGCAAAGAGGGTCACAAAATCTCGAAGTCTGCAGCAGGGCGTCGAAGTCGAGTTTCCCTTGCAACATGACAGAGCATTTAACTAGGATCCAGCTGTGCGACGACTCTTCCTCTCTTCATCCCAGTCGAACTCTCTAGTCATCGTAATACCTTTATCGTCAGGCCCCTCCTTGATGATCTCCTCGAAGCCCACCTTGTCAGTTTCTTTGCCATTGCCAGGACATATACCATGTACAGTTGTGGTCGTCAAGCACATCTCGTCTTCATCTGGTCTCCAATTGCTCGAGTTCTCATTTTGCCTCATGGACTTGATCCATGAACGCCGTTTACTAGTTATCGTTCCGTCTCCATGCTCGTCAATGGTTGTACCTTCGAGGTCATTGTGGAGCTTGATCTTGCGGGTCCGCTTTTTCGAGATGGTTTCGAGAGGATTGACTGATGGCGGCTGCGAATCAGACTGCTGCGAGGATTTGCGAGCCGAAGATGGTAGCCTGCTGGACACAGCACTGATAATATACGTCATGAGCGGTCGTAGTGTGGGCAGACAGCCACTGATGATGCCGACCGAAGGCTCCACTGAAGACCAGATAAAGACATCGCTCTTCGCCCAACTGATATCCATGGTTTGGACAAGCCTCACAATCACTATAATCCTATACAATGACGCAAAGCAAACGCTATGGCTGTCAGCTATCTTCGTTGGACACTTCGAGGGATTACCTGGCCTTACAAGCTACCCAACAAAAACACAATGCAGATAGCAACTTTCTGAGTGCGTCCCATTTGTAACTTCAATACGCTCGAGACGGGCACGGTAAGAATGCATACGTCGCCGAAAAGGTTGATGATGCCCATCCCCAGGTAGAACTAGACCCTGTGTAAGCCGTCGCACGCGACATAATCGTATCTTCACGTACCTTGGCTTCGTTGACCAGAATCACTCCTTCATCTCCGTACCACATTGTCCAGTAGTAGTGAAGTGGCCGCGTATATAGTGGTAGCACCACGTGGTTGACAATTAGATATGCCATGGTAAGCCCGATGCAAAACCATCCAAGCCATGTGAGACCAAAGATGCGGCGATAAAGTGCAATGATTGAAAATTTTATGACGCAAACACTCCAGGTGTAGATGAAAACGTAGATGAACGTGATCTAGATTGGGTTAGCATTACGTTGCATGTGGTTTATGATTTCGATCCCACACACAATGGTAATCTTTGACATCTCTCGGGGTCCCAGGGACCAGATGTGTTTGCCGAGGCCAAAATATCCCCCTGATAAAGACATTAGCAAGCTATACAGCATATCGGGTGTTGAAAGATCTTCACCGGCTATGCAGCATGCTAGATTGGCGGCATTGAGTACCACTGCAATAAACATGAAGTAGTCATCCCAGCCCAGACGTTCTCGCTTGAACTTCAGCCGTGTGAGCAATCGTAGTACCACGAAAACGGACGAAAGAACAAACAATGCGATACCAGTCACATTGTTTCTCGCCGTTCGCGATTCGGTGAGGTCTATACCCGGAGGTGGATTGGAAAAATAGTCTACCGCCATGTCGAAATTGAGTTTGACAGGATAGCATCGTTAAGTTTGGGGGCTTCCTTGTCAACATAAACTGCTCGAGACATCGAGACTTGAGAGTATCAACCTCCTTCTCTCACAAAATGGCCCGAATGTCCCACTGATAACATCAAATTGGGACATATAGCGAGGGATTCGAAAGATTTGAGCACATCATTGCCCGATAAGATCAGAGAGTATAGAAAGCCCGCGCGCCAGTGACCTTCGTGATGCATAGTGAAAGCACCGTGAGTGGATCAGACATTGCGCCGGGCCAAAGATATGTCGTCTTGTCATGTTGATCCTAGTTCCTTGCAGGCAGGAACTCTCCGGTCGAGTCAGAGTACTGCCGAAAGGATTCCGAATAAAAACGGGGCTTACTTGGTATGGCTCGGCCCATAGGTGCAACCAGCAAGGTGCCGCCGCTGCCACGGCGTGGCATCCCCTCAATAAATGGCCCCATCCCCCTGCTGTGGTTCCTTCTGGGCTCTTGCGACACCGACCTGCATTGTTCTGATTTATTCCCACATATCCTTGCGTATTATACCCCGGAATCATGGCACCCAAAGAGACCAAGTTCAAGGTTGCGGCCGCCCACGCAGCCCCGATTTATATGGACAAGGCGGCAACGATCAGGAAGACGATTCAACTAATCGAGCAAGCTGCCAAAGAGGAGATCAAGCTCCTCGTGTTTCCTGAAACATTTATTCCGGGCTATCCAGTGAGTCCCTCGCTTAAGTTGCCGGCGCTACAGTTGCCTCCCCCAAGAGAACAAGGTACTAATTTTACTGCTGCAGTACTGGACCGAGTGTTACCCTCCACTGAAACAAGTCGGTGCTCTGGCCAAGTACATTGAAGAAAGTGTTGTGGTCGAGCCTAACGGTGAAGACGTCAGTGCCATTCAAGATGCATGTCGTCGAACCGGCGTTGCCATTAACTTGGGCATCTCTGAACGCATTGCGAACGGACATACATTGTTCAACTCCCAGGTCATCATCGACAGCGATGGAACCATCCTTGGTGTTCATCGAAAGCTGCAGCCAACATTTGTTGAGCGTCTTGTTTGGGCCCAAGGCAACGGAAGTACTCTTCGTAACTGGCCATTGTCACTAGGCTACAACCTCGGTGGACTAGCTTGCTGGGAGCATACGATGAATGGCGCCCGTCAGGCTCTTTTGACACAGAACCAACATATCCATGCAGGGGCTTGGCCAGCCCTTTCCACAATGGCGGGTTTTGAGGACGTTGCCAATGCGCAGATCGAAGCATTGATGAAGACACATGCATTGACTGCCCAGGTCTTTGTCATCACCGCCTCCGACTACGTCGATCAATTGTGTCTCGATTGGATGCACAAGAATCTAGGACCGCAAGATTTGATTAAGCCGGGCGGGGGATGGTCGTCTATCATCCATCCGTTCTGCTCGTACATTGCGGAGCCGCATACAGGTGGCGTCGAGAAGCTCGTGCAGGGTGAGATCGACTTTGCGCAATTGGGTGCGGTGAAGGTCTGGAACGATGGTGCTGGCCATTACAAACGCCCTGAGATACTACAGTTCTCTTTTGATCCCCGTCCACACTGGGATGATGAGAAGACTGACCGATTCAAGCCACGTGTGGAGGAGAAGAAGCCTCAGGAGGACAATGTGGACCATGCGCAATGGACTAAGTAATCATATCTTCGGATAAATCTGCCTCGGTCCATCAATCGTCAATAGTCAAATATACCTGTATCCTCGTGTTGCCCTGCGCTTTATAAGGCTGCTTCTACTCGTGGAATATAGCAGTTTAGGAGTTTATGTTAAAGAATGGCTGGTGGCGGGCGATGTCGTTCATTTCAGCTTGCTGTGCGTATATGGAATCGACAACATTTGGGTGATATTGTGGGCATCGCGTACCTTGGAGTCAGAGTGGTTCGCTGAGGAGGGGAAGGTGGGGGGCAGCATGGCGGGAAGTGGGTCCCGCTGATAGTTAGCCACTACCACCACTACCGAAAGATTTACTTCGTATGACGATGCCCACCCGTGGCCCTGCCGTTATGAGCCCCGTTAGAAATTAGGCGAGATGGACATATGACATTTGAGAACTTGTCATTACACAAAGGTCGAATTAGGTGATGAATATCTAGGGATGAAAGACATTGCTACCTGAGGCGGAATGGAAAATCTAAAAGCTAAGTTCACAGTCACTTCACCGCTTGCCTTTCTTCAGCACCAGTCCCTTCCAGCCTTTACTGTCCTTGATTCTTCGGAGCGCTTTACTCGCTACTGGATCCTTTGCCAGTTCTTCTAGACACGCCTTCTTCTCTTCCTCGCTTTCGTGCTCGTGGAATTCGCACCATTCCTTCTCCATTTTCGGTCTTTCTCCACGAGCTAGCATCGTCACTAACTCGAACAAGAAAGCCTGCGGTAACTGACTTCGTAACGCAATCGTGCGTTCGTCGTCGCGATCTGGGTTCCAGTATACAGAGTACATGTCGAGAAAGTATCTACAAAGAGGTGAATCTGGCGGAAGGTTCTCGTAGGCTGCGATGACGTTGCTGTGATCAGGCATGACCTGGAGAACCTCGTCGTTGTTTTGCCACGCCAGAAGCACCGCGCGACGTAGCTTAGGGATAGCGTATCGATGTGCGAAAACATAGAGAGATATGAATCGACGCTCTAGGAAACCTTCTAGTCCACGCCATCGGTATTGCCGTTGACAACATGGACACAAGGTCTCTTTGGGAATCTCAGGTTTCTCCGCTGGATTTCTAGCCGGTGGTCTTACGACGGCCTTCTCGCTCTCACTGTCCCCTGACACCTTTTCAGCGCTTGCCTGAACAGGACTTGTCGCCGTTTCCCCGCTGCTTTGAGCATCGATCACCGTATCGTCGGCTTCCAGTGCAATGCCCCAAGAGGCAGTATCAACATCGTCGCATTCTGTTTGCTCTGTCGACGTAGTGCTGTCCCCGTTGCTAAGGTTGATGGCATGTGTTGGGGGGTGGATCTCTTTACCGCCTTCGATGAGATGGTGCGGAATGAAGCCCGTGTACAGCCAAAGCATAAAAGCATCGAATACGTCCGGACTGGTGTCATCCAGCTCCAGTGTGGTATTCGAAGTCTTGTATGGTGATTCGGTCCTCTGCTCCAAACACTGACTAAAGTAGGAGGAACAACGGTTGAGGAGCTCGCGATGACAGCTAAAAGATTCAGGACAGTCTTTGCCTCCAACTCTTACTGTGATGATAGTTTGGTCAAAATTCCTACCCCTGGTTAGTCATTCAGCTTAGTAGATTTAATGGCTGACGTGCCACTTTACCTGAATGTGTGGCCCAACGTTGTGGCACCCTTGATGAACGGCATTTTGAGAAGGTAATCTGGTTCCATTCAACATATACGTTGATGGCAGCTACCTTATAACTCTCGAATCCTGCCTCCAAAGATCGGGGTAACTGTTTCATGAGTAGTGACAGCTCTCTCTCTTGGCGTTCGACGTGCAGCCTTCACGCCGAGTTGGGAATCGACCCACAAGTCCAGAGTGCTTAGGCTGAGAGACATGTTGCTTGTTTGAAACCTTTAGAGAAGGCAATGCCCCTGGCTGATGGATGATCAGACCGTAAAGTAGAATTGGGGCGAGTTTTTGATGTAGAGGATGGGTTTCGCCTGCTGTTTCATCATGCTTGGCGGAGGAAGGCGGGGTGTGATGTGCCTCAGGCAGGTAAGCCCATCACTCACAGTATTTACGCCAAGCGTAGCTTGAGGTTGCTCATTGTGTTCCTAGGCTATGAATGAAGAGGCTGGTATTATATTGGCTATATTCTCAACATATGGAGTTGTTCGCGATATCATGATCTCGGACCTGGGACTGCTGTTCCTTGCGATGGTTGCAGTCTCCCGGTGAAGCCGCCCCGCCTGGAGCCGTCCTGGGCGCAACGTCGTACAACTCTAACACAGCCAATCTCTGCTCTTCTTCGACCGATCATGATCAATGTCAACTGTAACCACCAGGGCCCAAGCTTTGCATCACTTACTACATGATTTTCAAGCAATATGATCAAGAACGAGTTCGTGCCGACTCCCCAAATCCGCGAATGGCTTTTCCAACAGCTGACAAACCCGCTTCCCAACAAGATCCTATGACGCGCAAAGTATTTCCTGATGCCGGCGCTGTAGCAGCAAAAGCCGCGTTGAGATCCTAGAGCACGACTTCTAACTCGGGTTCTCCCAGCGATTCTCTCACAGCACACTCAACGCGCTACCCAGTTATGCTGACGCCGTTGGAAGGGTCTCAAACAGGGTTACCGCGTACCTATTATAAGTAGATGCAGTTTCCCCTACGCCTTCCAAATGCATGACCCAGAAATTATCACCATTATTTCGTGTAAACATCATAAGGCTTTCGCCCCAAACGTGAGTGCAGTACGTCCTTGTAGCGAAATAGAATCGCTTTTGCAAGAAGGCTTAACACTGCCAAGTACCTATATTTTCCTAGAAAGAAATCGACTGCGCAGTTTCTCACAGTGTTTCCCACGTACTAGTAACAGTCTATCTCTTAGGCTAGCACGGTTGTATATCAGCGCGCATGATGATAGCTTGTAATTAACCTAGTATTGCATGTCCTTATCTAGAACTTGAAGCTGGATTATGACTAGGAGGTTTGAAGAACGTCCACTGTAGAATTACCATCTATAACGTAAAAGCCTGTGGAACTTCCTAGAGCTAGCTTAGCTTACTTAAATCATCTCGTTTAGCGAGCGTATTTAGGAGATAGTTTGACATGCTAAAGTATGCGGTTACAAACACGTGAAGATCTGCATGCGACGAACGGAGGGCGGACGCTGTTCAAGGCCATGCTATGCCGTTGTCTTCCAGTCTTAAAATGGCGCAACTGCTTTATTTGTTACCTCACATCACTGTCATCACTAGGTTTCCTACTCGCAGTCTGCGAGGATTTTTATTCAAGAAAGTTGTGAGATCCAACACCGTCTGAACACGAATATTTTTCACTTACGGGTGCATATTTCCTCATATATGCTGATAGACTGTTTTGTAGCTATGCTGGTAGGAGATGATTAATGCCCATGGCCGAGGCGCGAGATAATCGATCCGCAGGTTTATGACAGGTTGCTGTGTTTATATCTCCGCTAGTTACAATATACAAATGTTAGCTTCTTGGAACGAAGCCAGTCGTTACGTAACCGCTTGCACTGATAATGAATGAATACGCATTCCGTTCACTCGTGTCATCTCGAGCCACAAGTTGCTTCCATGGAATGGGTGTGACTGCGCAATCTCGTCCGCGGGGACAAGTTGCTCACCTTCCCGGACAGAAGCCGCGGCCTACCAGCCGGCTTGTCACAGAACGGTAGCGCTCATAGCCACTCCATTGTTACAACTCGCATGTCGACGTCCAGTTGTCGCAACGCCCACCCAGCTCCTTCGATCCGCACCAGCCAGAAGCATGACCTCGCATGCCACAATCGGGAACAAAGCCGTGGAGCCCGCTCTCGGGATTGATCAAGGCATCGCGATACCCTAGATTCCGGGCAAGTTTATGGTGGGCATTGAGGGGTGGGGCTGTGCAAGCGCCAACGGTCAGGCTGTTGGGGACATGCAGCAAGGCTGAGCAGCCCATGGTTGTCCAAACCTCAGCCTTTCCAGGTTGCCAACAAACACTGTTGTACATACCCGCAGGAGGACCACATGGAGGCACTGCAAGACATGCAGCGGGGAAGTGGACTGCACTTCCGCCTTTCCTAGCTGAGATGTGCATGCATATCGCCACTGCCCTGGGTGGCCACGAGGATTCGTCGAACCGAGACGCTGTTCATCCCGTTGGCAACGAGTTGCATCAGCCCGATGTACGTCATTCAACCTTACCGATGGGCTCTATCTCATGATCCACAAGGGAACTTTGGCAGATTCAGCAGCCACAAACACTATGTTTCATGCTTCCAATCCAACAGAGTCGACAGCAAGAATTTCTAGAGCTTGGCAGCTGTCTCCAAAGACCACATACGTAGGTAGCCTGTCAGCCATACCTGTGATCAGTCCCTCGCGGATAAAGACTAAGTACTGTGTTATGTATGGGCTGCATCTGCTTCGTGCAAGGGTACACATTGCACATTGCCGTCTTTTAGCGTCCTGATGCAACGGGGAAGCGGGAAGTAGGCTGGCAAATGGGTAGGACTGGGGTTGGGGTTGGGTTAGCTTACATAAGACCTAACCCCAACCTAGCCATATAACCCTATTTTTTTAATAGCTAAGCAGGTTAAGGTAAAGCTTAGGTTTTATAGGCTAAAAGTTAGAGTTAGGTTTTATATAAGTAGGTATATTTAGGTCTAAATAATTATAATATTATACTTTTAGAATAGTTAATTTTAAAATACTAACTATACTATATCTAATAGTATTATAAATATCTAATTATTATAGATAATAATTATAGTTATAATAAAAATTAATTAGAAAAAAGTTTATATCTATTATAGTTAATTTACTAGTAAAATCTCTAGTATTATATAAAAATAATTTAACTATATATACTCTAGAAGCCTATTTTTATATAATAATACTTTACTAGTTATAAATTTTTAGTCTAGATTATAATTTATTTTATATAAATTATATTTATATTATAGTCTATTTTTATTAGCGTGTATATATATAACTATAAATAGAGTATATACTTTTAAAATATCTAATAAAAAATATTTTAGTAGCCTTTTAAAAAGCTTTAATAGCTTCTAAACGCTACTATTTATTTTTTTTAAAAAAAATATTCTAGTAAATTTTATAGATAAAATAAAAAAAAAGTAACTTTTTAAAAAAAAGTTTAGTAGTTTTCTAGAAGCGCTTAATTTTATAGAGTGTAATAGCTATTAATTATTAGTATAGTAATATAATAATAGACTATAATAACTTACTACTAGACTTAAAATAGTATTTTTTTCTAATAGCTACTATAGCCTATTTTTTTTTTTTTTTTTTTAGCTTTACTGCGTAGTTTTTTTTTAGACTTTTTACTACTAGTAGATTTATAGGCAGTTTACTTAGTACCTACTATTATTAATAGTAAAATAGATATTATAGAAGTATTTTAAATTACTATTAATAAATTATTTTAGTAATATTAGTATTTATTAATAAATAAATATGTAGTATAAAGTATATATATAGCGCGTTTTTTTAAAGTCTATATAACTATTTACTCTACTAAAATAACTATAATTTACTTTTTTATAACTTTTTTTTTTCTACTATACTTATTAGATTATTACGTACTTTAATAATAGATTTAATACTATAGAAGCTATTTATATAAAGCCTAAATTTATTAATACTAATACTATACCTAAAAAACTTTTACTAGTAGTTAAACTAGAGGCACTATCTAGTTTTAATAATAATAAATAGGCTATATTTACTAAAGTATTTATTCTAGTATATTATTATAGTTTTTTACTAATATAGATAGAGGTATGTATATAAAGCTAATAAAATTAATAATATTCTAGTATAGTATAGTTAGAGTAGTTTTTATAAAAATAGGTCTACTAATTTTAAAGTTATTTTTAAAAGTAAATTAAATAGCAGTTACTGCGTAGTCTAGTAAAAAAAAAAATCTACTTTTTTTAATAAAAAAAGTAAAGCTATTAAAAGCGCTAGTATAGTAAATTATAGCGTAAAAAGTAATTTTTATAAATAGTTTAATAAAAAGCCTAACTTTCTATTACTATTAGCTAAAAAATAAAAAATTTATTTTAAAAATAAAGTAGAGAAGCTTTTTAAAATATAATATAAAAGTAAATAAAGTAGTAAATTATTATAGTTTATTATAATAGATTTATATTTATAAATAATAGAAAAATAGCTTATAGATACTTTATTAAAAGTTTATTCTAAATAGAATAATATTTATTATAAAATTAGTGTTTATAAATATAATAATGCTATTTTAAAGCCTAAAAATTCTAGTAATAGTGTTAAAAAACTAGAAATTTTTTATACTAGATTCTAGATATTTAGTGTTAGTAGTACTTTATAGAAAATTATATATAATATTTATTAAAAAAAACTTGCCTAGTTAAATAATAATTTATTTAATAGCTAGAAAAATAAAAATAAATAGCTATAGTTTATAAAAAATCTATTAAATAAAAAATTAGTAATAGTATAAAATATAAATTAGTAATAAATTTATTATAGTTTATTATTATAGTAATATATTAATTATATTTAGACTATATAAGCCTGCTAAACTACCTAAACTTATTAACCTAATTAATACTAATAAATTAGGTGTTTTATTAAAGAAGTATAAATATAAAAAAAAAATAAATAATAATTCTAAAATAAAAAAATATTATAGCTAGCGTTCTAATAAGTATAAAATTAAAAAGTAGTAGGTAAAGTTAGTTAGAAAAAAGTTAGATAAAAAAATAAAATAGAAAAGCTTTTTAGATAGTAAAATAGAGTAAAAAGGCTATAGAAATAGTAACACTAATAACGTTTTAGATAAAAAAGATAAAGTTAATAGTAAAAAAATAGAATAGTAATTAACACGTAGTATATACTAGTAGTAGTCTATAAAACTAAAGTCTAATATTTTTTTATTAATTTTAGATAATACTAGTATTCTAGTAAATTTAATTAGTAAAATATATTTATTATAATAATTAATTATAGTTTAGTACTATATATATAGTCTATTTTATATTATATATTACGCGTATAGGCTCTATTTTAGTATTACTATATTTTTAACTATAAAATAGTATATATATTCTATTTTTAGTTTCTATTAATTATTATAGTTATTTTATATAGTTTTATACCTTTTTACTATAAATAATATATACGTATTATTTTCTAGTAGAACTACTATTATAGATAACGCTAGATCTTTTTTACTACTTTAAAAGTTAGAATATTTTAGATTTAATACCTTCTAATTTACCTGTAGTAGTACTAAAATCTTCTATTAGCTTATTAAATTTTTTTTATAGAAAAAAAAAGCTAATACTAAAAAAATAATAATTACTAAAGTATAGAAAAGATAGTAGAGATAGACTAAATATACTCTAGATAAAAAAAATAATAATCTATAATAGTATTTATTTATTTAAACTAGTTTTATATAGAAATAATATAGAGAAGCTGCGCTACTTTCTAATAGAGACCTCTATATATACTATTTTAACTATAGCTATATTTTTTAATACCTAACTATTTAATCTATTAGAATAAAATACTTTCTAAACTATAAAAAAAATTATATATATATAAATACTATTAATTCTATTTATTTATAGGTATATATAATAGTTATACTTTAAAATTTACTAAAAGAAAATCTACTACTATTATTCTCTATAGTAATTTATAAGCGTAAGCTTATAAAGGTTATAGTAAATAATTAGTAGTCTTTCTATATAGTAAAAAAGCTATTTTTTAACTACTTTATATAGTTTCTTTATCTAAATACTATAATAACTACTTATTATAAATTCTAGAAAATGTTTAAATAATAATTTGCTACAGCTATAAATTTACTATTTAATAATATAGAAAAAGTAATTTAAATATTATTTACTATAGACGCCTAGTTAGCTAGAAATTACTTTAGTTTTTTTAATATTAAAGCGTACTATATTATAGTATACTAGTAACTAAAAAAAAAGCTTTTACATTTTATCTCTATCTATAGTAGGTATACTAGTTTTTCTATAGCTAAAAAGCTTTTATAACTACTATATAATAGAAGCCTAAAAAATAAACTACTAGTAATTATATCTAATAATATAAATAATAATAGTACGCTTATAATATTACTTTAAAAATAATTATATAATAAAAGAATAAATTAGAGTATAACTAAAAATAGTATTCTATATCTAGTCTATATTATTAATTTTATTATCTAGAATATTATTTAGCAGCTTAAACTAGCTAGTTTAAATAAAATAGAAACTATAGAAATATTTTAACTTTACTATATTTATAATATCTAGAGTTAAATATTAGTTCTAAATACTTTATATAAAATACGTGTATTTTTATTATATATAATAATTATAGTCTAATAATAACTAAACTATAGACTATCTATATTACTATTAACTAATTACTCTAATAATTTAAATATTTTTTTACTAAATAAAGTAATTTACTACTAAATAAGCAACTTTTAGTAATATAGAATATTAAAATAAAATAGAATTTAATATTTAATATATATAAAAAGATAATTAAGCTCTAGAAGTATATTAATAAATAGCTAAAAAATAAAATTACTTTAAAGCCTATATTCAATAGTACTCTAAGTAATTGTAATTTTTTATTAATTTAAATTAATTACTATAATCTCTAATATCTCTAGCTTTCTACTACTAAATAGTACTACTTTAAAATTATAATAAAAATACTACGTAATTTTAAAACTATAATATTTTTTTTTAGTTATAATAAAATACTTTAGATTTAGTATATCTAGTTAATATATACTACGCTTTTTAATTTTTTAGAAAAAATAATAAAGGATATTAGTAAAAAGCTAGTAATAGTAGAGAATAGTAAATAGAAAAGTATAGTAAAAACTACAGCTAATAAAAAATAATTAAAACTATTAAAATATTATTTAAAAATATATAATAAATAAAAATATTTTTTTAACTATATAATAATTCTAAATCTAGTATAGAAATTTATAATATATAAAGTATAATTATAATAGTAATTTATTATAGTACTATAATAACTTTATATAAAATAACGCGTAGAACTATTTAAATAAACACGTTTACTATAAATAGTTTTTATTTTATTTAAAATAATATAATAACTTATCTAATAGACAATTTATTCTAATTATCTTTATAAAGTCTAAAATATAAAAAAATAAGTAGTTCTAAAGGCTTATAAAGCTACAGCATGTACTTTAATATTCTATTTTAAATTAAAATATACTTTTTACTAGTAAAAAAAAAAGTAATAGACGTACTATATATAATAAAAGTAAAAATTATTTAAATACGCTATATATTATTAGTTAAAATAATCTATTTTAGTAGTAGAAAAAAAATAAGTATAACTACTTTTAGTTTACATAAATAATAAAAAATATATTAGCTATCTAAATTACTAAAATTAGTGTAATAGGCAGAGCCTAGTCTAGAGCCTTAGTAGTAAAGCTTTAGAGCTACGCTAAAAGTAGCTAGAGTATTCTATATAAACTTCTATAAAATTCCCTTCTTCTATATAGAACTACAAAGTAGTTAATTTATTTTAATTTACTTAGCATTTGCCCTTTAGAATCTGCCTGCTTTAATTAGAGTAGAACGTATTTTTAATATTATAAAAAATGTTGTTAGAGATTAGAGGTATAAATTATCTATAGAAAATATCTAAAAAATTATATTATTTAAATATATAATTTTTTATAGTATAAAAAGTATATTAGATAATAAAATATTAGAGAAAAATTAAAATAATTTATTTTATAGTAAAATAGATAGCCTATTTACGTTATAGGCACTAAATAATAAAAATAAAAAAAATAAAAATAATATTATTAGTATTAGTAGTAGTAAAAAAAAAAGTAGTAAAAAAAAAAAAAAGTTAATAAAGCTTTTAAACCTTTATTATATAAACGTTAAATACTAGTATAATACTATAATAATTAGCTATAATAATTAACTTTTTCTACTACTACTAAATTATTTAGCTAGAATACTAAAAAATTTTATATTTAATATTTTTATATATATATAATATAATAATCTATTATCTAACCTATAGGTTAACCTGTACCTACGCTTAGACTACCCTAGTCCTACCCTAACCTTTAGCCCGTGAGACCCGAGCCTTACCTCAACCCTAAGATCACGTGACCCCAACCTAACCCCAACCCACGCTCGGGCCAACGTAACCCAACCCGTACCCAACCTCTGGGTACACCCTACCCATTTGCCAGCCTAGCGGGAAGCCAGCCACTATACCTGCCCAATCCAGCTCTACGACAAGAAAACCACTCGGAAAGCAAAGCTGACAGGTCGAGAGGAAACACAGAACTCGCATATGATTCGTACATGGCACGCGGGCAGAGGGCCCGACCGAAACTCAGTTTTCGGTAACTAGCCACACGCGGTGACGGGCGGCTCGGCTCATGTCCTGACCTATGGTACCGCGCAAGCTCACACCATAACTACATGTGTTGTTCAGTCCTTTTGGCGTCTTTGACTAGGCGCTTGTAGCAAGGTCAATTCTGCGTTTATCTCGCCCTCGAATCCGGAAATACTCGTATTGCCTCTGTCACCCTGTAGGTAACCATACCATACCACGCCGATTCAAGGCCACAACATGTAGACTTGCATTGGCTCGAACAGCCTTGGACTTTTCTTACCGAAGCTGAAGCTGCGGCTTCTTACGTCCCGTCCCCGATAGCTGCAGATTGTCGTCGGTCTGCTTGTTAGCTTGTATTTTATGGTATGGTATGGTTTAGCAGTTGCCAGCAGTCAGACTGTACAGATGCAATGTCCCAACCTTTGGCGGGATCTGTGATGCATTCATTCACGTGAATTACCATTGTTATAAGAAACACCCCGTCCGCCTCCCTCGCAAGATAGTCTTGCCCTATTGACTGACACAATCTTACCTCCTCGATCGCCACATACAACGTGCAAATCCCCCGCCCTCCGCGATGGACTCAACACCCCCCTCGCGAATCGTGGAGCAGGAGGAGCCTTTAGAAATCACAAGTCCATCAGAGAACGTATTCCTCGTTACTATCCACGCTTTAGTACCCTCGGCTCCTCCCATGGGGGAAGTTCAAGTCATTGCAGTATTACGAGACGCCATCGCCATCACCGACATGCTTCACACTGGAGCATGGATCACAACCACAACACACGACAGGGATGGTAAATGCAGCAAAAACCAAAACATACCATCCATGAGACAAACGCAAACTGAAACAAACCACAGGGTCGTACGTAACGGCATTACCAGACTCGGATGTTCAACCTGGTCTTGACATGCAGTCTGTCGCAGACACAGGTAGACTCACTGTTCATGCCAACGCTGATGCCTCATCTGCGTACCTCGCGACTATGGGACTACCTCCCACACGCCCAGGCGACGCGCAAAATGGTATATTCGCGTTGAGGGGGTCCGAGATAAGTATCTCTATGAGTGGAGATACGGCGAGAGAGGCGTCGCTGGCGGGCAGCACGCAGGTTGGAAGCACGGTTGGTTAAGAGTAACGGATGATACGGAAATGGTTCTCTCCATGGTTGGTACCTATGGTAGAAGTTTGGGCAGCGATCAAGTGGCTTGGGGACCGCCACATGTCCATAAGGCAAGGCAAGGCAGACCACATGCGGAGCATTCAGGAGCCAGACAGCAGCCTTGTTACTTACTCCCTTGAAAGAGCCCTATACCCCGCTGTCGTGTCGCCTTGTTTACAATTAACAGCCCCGCCCGGTCTGTCTAGATGGCGCGAGGCCTGAAGATCTATTTATTATCTTGACTCAGAAAGGATGGATCAGCTCAATGGGTTTCATGAAGTTTTTTCAATACACTAATGTTCAAAGTACAAGTACCCATGTCCACATACAATATTAATACACACATTAAAATTTCATTCCATGTCCCCCATATTAAGCCCACCCACCACGCATGCACATCAACCCTAACAGAAACAAATGTCTCCATTACCGAATTGCACTACTATCTCCCCACCACTAGCGGCATAGCCATCTACAACCCCAGCTCACCGTCCTGGTTTAATCTTAACGGCATCAGCAAACGCCGGAAACGCGCTTTTGAAACTAGGCCCCAAGCTCCAGTTGTTCAAGTCTCTCAGATGACTCTCAAACGCCGGATTGATAAGCCACATATCGTCTTCCTTGGGGAGTTGCGGACCGATGGTGCCAGGGGTTCCAGCCTGTGTCTGCGGTGTCACGGGACCACCAGCGGGGGACGCGGCGTTGACGTGGGTGGCGTACGGTGATGAGACTGAGGGCATGGAAGACGAAGTCGTGGAGAGGGTGTGGGTGTTTATTTTACTAGCGGGAAGGAGGCAGTCTCTTGGTTCGTAAGGCCAGTTCAAACTGACGGTGGTGGTGTAGGGAATAAAAAAATGTTCAAAATGTACAAAGGGCTGTTGGGTGATCATTTTGTCGCGCAGGCGGGGCCAGGGGAGGTGGTCGATCCATGCTGGGTGGGGAGTAAAGAGCTGCGATGGGCGGGGGGAGATCCAGTGGGGAAGACGGTCGTAGTTGTCCTGCGTGGGCTCAATTTGCCAGCGCATGACTAGGTACATGATGAAGACTATGGCGACCTGCTCAGGGACGCCGCAGATGTCGGGGAAGGTGCGGAGGATGTCGGTGAAGAGGGTAGAAAGGGGGTGGGCCTCTACCACGCGGTCGGGGAAGACGAGCGAGGTGAAGTTGGGGTAGTGAGGGCCGACGAGGGTCTTTGTGGGTACGCCTTCTGCTGCGCGGTTCTGGCGGTCCTGCAGAAATTCCAGGAGGATGACGTCGAGGGGACAGGTGGCGGGCAGGTTGCGCGGCAGGGTGAGGTGTGCGACCATGTCGGGAGCATACTGGGCCTGGCGACTGTCGCTGATGTTGGCAGGAGGCGGTTGCTGTGGAGGGGGCAGATTGGGGTCTAGGGTGCGTCGCTGGCTGCTGTCGAGGAGAAAGTCGACGCCCAGACGCTCGTCAAAGGGCATGTCGGACTGCAGGAGGGGTGGGCGGGCATTGTCGTAGGGCTGGCCGGAGCTGTCGTTGGAGTAGCGGCGCAGGTGGCTTGTGGGTGCATCGCCTGGACAGAGCCATGGGCGGCCGCTGTGTTCGGTGGCAGTGGGCGAGTGGGCGCCGTTGGTGGATGAGGCGGCGGCGGCGGCGGCGATATCGTGGAGGGTCGGGTTGGCGTGGTACTGGCGGGCGTCACGGTGGGGGAGGTGGTCGCGGTGGGGGTGAGGATGGTGAGGGTGAGGGTGAGGGTGAGGATGGTGAGGGTGAGGGTGAGGGTGAGGGCCAGCGACGGGCAGGGGGGATCGTTCAGCAGCGGCGGCTAGTTCTGCAGCGGGGTGTGAGCGAGGCTGGACTCAATGTGGGCGAGAGAGAGAAAGAGAGAGAGAGAAAGAGATAGACGTACCATTGAGCCCGCCCGAGGCGCCCGCGCGCACCATGGGCTGGATGATGCTCAGGACGCTCTCCAGACGGCGCTTCATGTCGGCATTGTCGGCCTGCACCGCCTCCTTGTCGCGCAGCACCACCTGCAGGTCATGGTAGGGCTGCTGGCTCTCGAGGTCGCGGATGCGCTGGTTCAGGCGGTCGATCTGGCTCTTGGTGCGCTCGCGGATTGCGCGCTGGGCCTCGCGGTCGTTTGCGCGCTTGCGGGCGAGCTGTTCGGGCGTGAGGTTGGCGACGCCGCGCGAGCTGGGCTGCGTGCGCCGTTTCTTGCTGCTGTGCTGCTGCAGGTGCTCGCCATGGTCGCGGGACAGCTCCCCGGGCCTGTCTGCCTCCTCGCCGGGAGGAGACGCCATTTGCTGACTGGAGCTGGCAGGCAGGGCAGGCAGGGCGGGCAGGGCGCGTGTGCGAGAGAACGACTCAGGCCTGTTCGAGACAAATGGCGGGGCTGACTCATGCAGTGCCGTGCAGTGCATTGCATCCATCTGCACAGTACAGTACATAACATACAGTCGGGCCGCAGGTGCCCCCGTATGATTAGTCTACTTCCATAGCCGCCTCCATCCCCAGACTTGCGGCCATGGATAGCCTCGGTGACCGCCCACAGCGCCATCCGCCATCCGCCATCCGCCTCGTCCGCCCACCATGCACCACCATGGCAATGTCGCAGCTTGCCTTCATTGCAATTCCTCTAGACTGCCACACCAGACTGCCTCTTCTGATCCAACCCTCCGGCCCAAAACCTTGCCTTCGCCATGGCCGATGACAACGTGAGCCGCCTTGGTATTGCCTCGGCTGTCGTCAAAGCATGTACGCCATCCTATCCTGCACATAGACAAACAACAACCACAATGGCATTGACCCTCTCCTGCTTTAGTGGGCTCCGTCTCAAAACGACTCGTCACCTCGCCCTTCAAGGGCGACAATGGCGCAAACACCTACTTCAAAGATGTTGCCCTAGCCGGCCTCCGCACCTCCTTGGCCAATTATGATCTTGCAGCCGACCGCTACCTCAACGGCAACACCATGTCAAACTATCTCAAGTACGCCAAAGACAACGACTTTGCACCCGAGACCACCACCCTGCCATTGGGCGAGCACATGCTCTGGATTGGCAGCAAAACAGCCACAAAGGTTCTCGTCTACTTCCATGGCGGTGGCTATGTCGTGCCCTGCAGCCTGGGCCACATGCTCTGGCTCGACGACCTGCGCAAGTCAATGGGACCAGGCGTCTCTGCCGTGATCCTGGCCTACGACCTTGCCCCAGAGCGGACCTACCCGACACAACTGCGACAGGCCACCGAGTTTATGCGCCACTTGGTTCAAGTCGAAGGCAGGAACCCTTCGGATTTGATACTCGGTGGCGACTCCGCCGGTGGTAACCTGGTGCTCAGCCTGCTCTCCCATCTTGCACACCCTCACCCACAAGTCGAATCTCTGACTCTGCCTGCCAAGTTCCGTGGTGCCTTGCTCATCTCTCCGTGGTGCGCCTTGACTAACACTCATACGCCTGCCTACACCATCAACGCCGAGCGCGACATGTTCGACAGGCGTGCGTTGAGCCGTTGGGCTGGTGCCTTCCTTGGGTCCCAATCTCCCTTCGCTGGGGACTTTTATAGTGAGCCAGTTCTTGCAGCGCCCGAGTGGTGGGAACCCGTTGCCGACTTGGTCGACGAGGTGCTGATCTGGGCTGGTGATGATGAGATCCTTAAGGATGGTATCGAAGCCTTTGCGGCCAAGTTCACCAAGGGATATGGGGGTAGGGGTGGCCGTGTGGACACAGTCATCACTCCCAAAGCATGCCACGTCGACATGATCGTGGCTCGTGGCTTGGGATACAAGGGAGATGGAGGGTCGGGTAGTCAGGTGGTGGTGGAATCGTGGGTCAAGGCCAAGTTGTGACGCGTTGCCGTTGCCGTTGCCGTTGCCGTTACTGCAGCCATTTAAAAGAGCTCAAATCCATTGTACCAAATGTATCCCAGCACCGCGACTGCGTTCATAGCCGCAAATGGCAGGCTCATCTCCACCACACTCCATATCCACAGTGTACCCACAGGCGGTGCTGCCTTCATGACGTAAAAGTATCCGTGCTTGTTGGCAGAGTAGACCAAGTAACACCCAGCCATGACTGACCCCGCAAAGAAGGATATGTCACGTACTGTGGGAAAGCGGTACGAGAAGTTGACGTGGGTGAGATAGACGAGTAGCATGAACACAGGCGTTGCCGCTGCTGCTCGGCTTAGGATCTCGCCCCACAGAATTTCCTCGCGGTACTGACTGTATACAATGACATCAAGTGTGAGGTGTAGGGCTGCCATGCTGGTGCAGTACAGGAGCGCATCTCCAAGTGGCCCGATGGTTGCTTCAGTCGCGTCTGCGTTGCTCGCCGTTGATGTTGATGTTGAGCCGCCGACTTTCCGGCTCCAGAGCCCCGACTTCTGCCTGTCCAGCTCTTGCTGCCGCTCCTCTGCCAGCTGGAAGAGCGTTTTGCCTTTGGGGCCGGAATAGTCGGGATGCTTGAGTATCATCTCCACGCCGTCTTGGTCAATCTGCGTCGTGGGCTGGAAGCCATGGCCGGTGGCCTGAGAGGCTGCTGACGAGGCGTTGGCGCGGCGTTCTTTGCGGTTGCCGGCGGCCATTGCAGTGGGGGAGTGTGGTGCTGTAGACGTGTTGGTGCTGGTGCTAGTGCTGGCGTTGGTGTCGGTGTTGGTGTTGGTGTTGGTGATCAAGCCATGTCTCGCTAGTTGCCGTGAGGCTCTGGGAGTAACGTTGGCGTAGGGGTCCATGCGCGTGGGAAGCTCTTCGCCTCCCGTTGCCCCTTGCTTTGGCCTCCCCAGATTGTAGAGACGGCCATGAGTCTCTCCATGTAACCAGTCCGTCGTATCATCAAGGACCAGCGAGACGTGTCCGGGACAGTTGGCACCATGAACTGGGTCGCCTGGGCCTCGTTGCCCCTTGTTGTCCTCGCCTTCTGGATGTACACCAGCACCCTGGCAGCTTCCTTCCCCACACTGCGCAACAAGCGCATCCTCCTGCTCATTGCCCACCCAGACGATGAGGCAATGTTCTTTGCGCCTACCTTGTTGGCTTTGACGCGTCCAGCGCTTGCCAATCACGTCAAGATACTGTGTTTGAGTAGTGGTACGTTCACTGCACCCGTATGCGCTCCAACACCAAGCTGAGACCGTATGTGTCCCAGGCGATGCAGATGGCCTCGGCGAAATCCGCAAAAAGGAGCTGGTCAAGAGCGGTCTTCAGCTAGGCATTGCCAGCAAAGACGACATCCTCGTCATCGAAGACCGGTATGCTAGTTTGCTTGCATCCGCTGTTGCTTGTCCCCCCGTGCTCACACAACCCAGCAACTTTCCAGACTCCATGACCGTGACCTGGCACCCCCGCTTAATCTCCAACCTGCTCACCACAGCTTTTGCTCCCAGAATGTCCGCC
The DNA here is from genome assembly GCA_025504975.1 of Plenodomus lindquistii. Lineage (NCBI taxonomy): Eukaryota > Fungi > Ascomycota > Dothideomycetes > Pleosporales > Leptosphaeriaceae > Plenodomus > Plenodomus lindquistii. The sequence goes on from JANUWI010000016.1 coordinate 595,755, forward strand.
ATCTCTGCCAAGGAAGCGCCGCAAACTACAATCGACACAATCATTACCTTTGACGCCCACGGCATATCCTCCCACCCCAACCACAAGTCCCTACATGACGGCGCTCACACCTTTCTCAAAGCACTCATGCACCGTCATAGTGGCTGGCAATGTCCCATTGAGCTATACACTCTCACCACTACCTCCATCGTTAGAAAGTACACGAGTGTATTAGATGCGCCAGCCACCATTATTGGCGCCCTACTGAGAAAGAAGACACTGGGCGAGTTCCCATCGCCCTTGCTATTTGTCAGTAGTCCCACAGGCTACAGAACGGCACAGCGCGCCATGACCACCGCGCACGAGAGTCAGATGAGGTGGTTCCGGTGGGGGTGGATAAGTGCCGCAAGATACATGGTCATTAACGATCTCAGGCGAGAGAAGAGGCGGCCATGACACACCACAAGACCATGATCTGTCCGGTCTGCGGGATGCTGCATCTGCCGGACCACGGAAAGAAGCTGCAGCCCGAGGCGCATGATCGGTGAGTGCGAAAAATGCACAATGGTGGCCGCAAAACCGTGTGACCTCTTTGCCATGGAACGAACGCAAATCGTACTGAACTGCGCTCTTTAGCGAGCGTACAGCATATCACTGCTTTCCAAAGCTGAGATTCATATCAGTGCAACATAAGCTTATAGTGAGATAGTTAGATATGAAAGGGACTCTGCGCCTGCCCTCTCCAAGATGCGTCTTCATCGACATCTAAAAGCCACACCGTCATTGCGAAGCATCACACCAAAGGGGGCAGAGCTGTGATCCGGCAGGCGTGCTGCAGGAACATCACAGTCACGCATATATATGATTGGCGATGTGGAAGTCGTTATTTCCTACGCACGTTTTAGTGTGCCCATACCATGTCCCCACCGCCTTTTTTGCGCCAGCCCATAGACATCCATTGTCAAATCTTAGGTCTTCTTGAGCTCCATAATACGGTCAATAGCGTCCATAACTCATCACTTCCGAGGAAATACCAACGCTCCAACGCAAAACGACCTGCTCGATGCGGAAATTGACGACTAGACTAGGGATAGGCAGCTCTTAACATGCAGAAGCTGCCATCAACTTCAAAAATTTGCAGACTTCGTCGACATCATGAGAAAAAATAAGAGATGTCGCAAAAGCATAAGCAAGGTTCTGTTTCAAATGCGGGGAGACAAGGGGTAGTATAGCCCAGGTACTCATCTCACGATCAATAACTTTCCCCACATCGTCTGTCAGACGTGCAGGTCAGCCACGAAGACGAACCTCCTAGGGATCTGCCTCAAATGCCCCCAAGCGTCACGTCGAACTCTTTTGTGGCCTTTGGCCTCGGTCGAGGAGCTGAAGTAGATCATTGGACCATCACAGCAAAGCGGTATTACGACCGATGTTATTCACAAGATTACTATGAAAATTGCTACCACGTTTGATACCAGCCTAGGGGCAACACATCCGCCGTCCCCTACCTATGACCGACCGACCTTTGTCGTTTGGGAGGCATTATCGCCAGCACCCATATGCGACGATCCGGACCCTCATTAGACCGTCATGTGTCTTTTTCCTACACAGTCCACGATATTGGAAGTCTGAAATTGAACTCAAGAACATCGTCCCAGTCAAATCGACGTTTGAACTTCGCGCTGTCATATCCCTTTCCTCCCCCTCGTTTGATCTTCTCAATCCACGTCATGGCTTACAGTCACTCTTCACACGCACGTCATGCATAAGAAATCAATTACAAGACTTGATCGCAGACCTTTCATGCTACGGCCGTCTTCACATTAAAAAAAGTTCAACATCGCTCATTTAAACAATGAATCCCACCAAGTCCTACAGCCGACTTGTAAACATAAATTCGGTTTAAGAGCAACCTTAGTTCCTGTCACTCTAAATCGACGATGGCGGGTGGGAAACGTAGCAGACAGCCAAATCCTACCCCATATGCTCAAAGCACTCCGCCCCACGGCCCTCAGACTATTCTACAGCGTATTTCCTCCAGCCTTCTCACGATACGACTAGCCATGACCCTCCGTGGACCAACGACTAGACATTATCTGCCACCACGGCCACAAACCGCACCAGCCTTTGTAGACAGATCCCGTTCAAGTATCCAACCTAATGGCTCGCCTATCCCTCTCGGTGGACATTCCCGTGCGCCTTCACCGCCCAATATCACTCTCTTTTCGGACACCGACGCTGAACAGAACTTCCCTCATGATGCACACCAGCATCATTACCTTTCCAGTATCGAACCGCCGGGATGCAGATTCTGTGGCCTAAAACATGTGACCGGCATGAGGACTACGACATTATCGTGGACAACGAGCACCCCCTGTGACGGATGTAGATCTGGAAGTGCAGCTTCGCATCTGAGGGAAGCCATGGGATCCGCAAGGAGATACAGATTGGAGCGACGAAGTGTGTATTCCAGCCAGTCCGGGAGGACGGTGACTCTAAATGATACAGCGAATACCTCCGCCACGGAAACAAGACGCACAGGTTCACAGCCACAGATACAAACAGCACGTTCGCTCTCCCCACGAGGATCCTCCAGTGAACTCACTAGACATGGCGCCATTTCCGCACCATACCTCCCCAGCATCCCGAGCCCAGAAAGTCCAACACTCCACCACTTACCCCTCATCCCCAGATCAAAAGACTACCCCTACGTCCACAAACACGAAGTCGACGCTCACATTAACGCCCTACGCGCAGGATCTCCCAGCCCGCTACGCCAAAGCCCTGATGCACAGTCACCCAGTCGCGGCAATAAAAGTAGGGGGAGCGAGGACGGCTTTGTCGACTACACCGAGACAGTGTTTTACGGCGATGGTAAAACAAGGCAGAGAACTAAGCGGCTTTCCAAACCAAAAAGTGGCACACAGGGGAGGAATATCCTGATTATTGCAAGCTATAATTCCGAGTCTAGTACTGAGACACCGACTGAAAATGGAACAAAGGCTGCTAGATGCAGATCTGGGACACGAGGGCCTGAGGTGCAAGACGTGACGAACGAGGAGGTCCCGAGTATCGAGCCGCAGCACATCGACTCGTCACGACGCGCGGGGACCATCGCTTCCAGAACCTCGATTTCAAACCCAGACTCGCATGTCGTAGGCGAAACACATCTGTCCCTCAACCCCAGAGTAGAAAACTCAACCGACGACGCGTTGAGACTGCGCGGAGGACGAGGACGAGGACGAGGACGAGGGGGCGTCGCTGCACAGCTTTCGCACCCCCACCACCATTTGTGTAATCGTCGCTCCTTTGAACAAACATCAGATATGCATATATCGCACAACATCACCCCTTTTCTACGCGGCGGCGCGGAGGAGCAGCACCAGATCTCCACGTCCGTGTCCACGTCCACGTCCACGTCTACGCTATCACATACGGATAAATTACCACCCTCGCTGTTCTGGCTTGCGGGTGGGAGGGGAAACAGCATTTCAGTCGCGGGATATCGACGATTGAGAGGGAGGAAGAGGATGGGTGGGTTGCTGGGTATGGCGGTGCATGGGAAGAGGGGTGGGGAAGAGTATCGGCGTTGCGATGGTGATGGTGGGGTGGCGGAGGTTGTGGATGGGGAGGCCGCGAGTGCGAGTGCGAGTTCGACGAGTAAGCAAGGTTCCGAGGTGGGCGGGACATCAAATAAGACACGATCTTCTAGTACGCACAGTCTGAGTGTGGCGAGTAGCCATCAGGCAAAGAGTGTTGGAGTACAGACTACGCGGAGAGATGGCGAGGAAGGGGATGAGGATGCGTATTTGAGGTCTGAGCGTGCTGGGAGCGGTGATGCAGTGGGCGAAGGTGATAGATAGAGTGTAGGTAAAGTCACTGATTCAGACCATGGACATGCAGCGAATTAAGATTTTTTTTTTCTCTTTCGTAAAAGTTTAGAAATAGTATGATAGTGTGTGTCCAAGGTACATTAGGAGCATAATGTAGTTCATGTGGGCCACAAAGCGATTTTCGAGTGCTTATTGGCAGATGCTAGTGCTAGCTAGTTCTTTACCTTCTCGGCTCACGGTTGGGGCGTGAGTTTGATGGAAGAATGGGTAATTAAAAGCATTATGTAGGTGATGCTTGTAGTGTTTGGGAGATGGTGTTGGGCGTGCGCTTGGGTGCGTGGGGTTGGTGAGGGCGTTTGTCCATGTGGGCAAGGCTACTCGTGTGTGAGCATTTGCTGTAGAGCGAGCGCATCATGACGACTGAGGAGTCCTCT